>JBAMCK010000062.1:0-741821 GCA_037075185.1 Drosophila pseudotalamancana | reverse complement strand
TACCAGAAAAATACCGCATACTTGGTCATTATGGTCATTATGGTCGGCCAGGCCACGAAACAACGAAACATGACAGGTCTTTCGGTTGTATTCTTTTCTACAGAGTATCCACGTTACAAAATGGTATCGCTTATCAAAATCCGACTATAATTGACGAAGTTTCAAAAATTAGGGTTGTGCCCAAAAAAAATACCGCAAAAATACCGCATACTTGGTGGCTGGGTCATAATGGTCAGCCAGGCCACACCCCCAATTCTTACAACTACGTCAGATATAGTCGGATTCTGAGTAGTTATACCATTTTGTAACGTGGATGCTCTGTACAAATAACTTCAATCGAAATAAATGTGGTGTTGCGTTGACTAGCAGCCTGGCAGGCCATAAAGTCCCAGCCAACAAGTAGGCAGTATTTTTTTGGTCACACCTCCAATTCTTACAACTCCGTCAAATATAGTCGGATTCTGAGTAGTTATACCATTTTGAAACGTGGATGCTCGGTATAAAAGAATACAGTGGAAATAAATGTGGTGTTGCGTTGACTAGGAGCCTGGGAGGCCATAAAGTCCCAGCCAACAAGTATGTAGTATTTTTTTTGGTCGGAGCCCCAATTCTTACAACTCCATCAAATATAGTTGGCTTCTGAGTAGTTGTACCATTTTGTAGCGTGGATGCTCTGTACAAATTATTGTAATCTAAAAGAATGTGAAGTTTCGTTGATTAGAAGCCTGGCAGACCATTAAGTCCCAGACAACAAGTGTGCAGTATTTTTTTTTGGTCAGAGCCCCAATTCTTACAACTCCATCAAATATAGTTGGCTTCTGAGTAGTTATACCATTTTGTAGCGTGGATGCTCTGTATTAAAGAATACAATCGAAATAAATGTGGTGTTTCGTTGAATAGGAGCCTGGCAGGCCATAAAGTCTCAGCCAACAAGTATGCAGTATTTTTTTTGTTTTTATTTTGGTCACACCCCCAATTCTTACAACTCCGTCAAATATATTCGGATTTTGAATAGTAATACCATTTTGTAACGTGGATGCTCTGTACAAAAGAATACAATCGAAATAAATGTGAAGCTTCGATGATTATGAGCCTGGCCACCCAAATCACCTGTCCCGCTGGACTTATTAAACTTCCCTTTTGCCCACTCAGAACCCCATTACCTAGGTTTAAGTATATACATATGTATATATTTTGTAGAATTTAAGTCACCACTAAAGCATAAGTTGCTTTTAACAGTAACAGTAGACTATAATCAATTCTCAATAAATAAATTAAGAAAAAAAAAAAACGATTTGAATTATAAAAATGCATTGGATACTCTTAGGGCGCCAAATATTCTTAATTGTACCTTACTTAATTGTACCATACTTTACGTCACTGATGATTAATACGTATTTATGCCAGGAAGTGCTATAGCAGCTTGCTTTGTAGGCAAACCAGCTTCGAATACAAGAATAAAAATTCCAATAAGAATTCGTATCCAATCCGTGTACATTTTTTATTAAGTTCTGAAGACCCAATCGCAAATAATTTGATGAACATATTTTTTTAGTCCATTTATAAACCACGAAAACAATTTTAATGCTTTAGTTTGTATATATTTTATAAATATATATGTATATTAAAAAGTCCAGAAGTCATCCACAAAAAATTGCTTTTGAGTTATCCCATATCTAACAAAAATTGTAGAACCAGAACACATTCAATAACATTCGAATATAATATATATAATTTTTGAAATTAAAATTTTATTTGTAAATTATGAAATTGGTCTCATTTAGGATACGTATGTATATATATATATATATATATATATATATATATATATATTATATCATATATATTAAATATGTCATGAATAACTGAATAGGGCATACAAATAGAGAAAATAAATGATATTTTAATAAACGAAAAATCTAACAAAACAAACATTTGTGTGTTGGTGTGTGTGTAAGTATTAGTGTAACTTTTTGTCTGCTTCTTGTGTGTAACTAATTTAGTTCAACTAGGAACTAATTACAACTACTATAAACTACGATATAAATTGTTGTCAAAAGATCACTACGTTTACGAAATCACTTCTGGAAGAATTCTCTAAATAAATTTAATGCCACAATTACTTTTCGTAATGCGGCATCGACTAAATCAAATACTTTGCTTGGATGATGATAAATTTAAGGGGTAGAAGTGAAGTGTAGAAGGTTAATTCTAGAAAGATGCCTGTTTATTGGCCGAAATGAAGTTCATGATACTACAACGCAATTCAATTATGATATTAGTTTTATATTTTTAATGGGAGAGAGGGATGTGTGGTAAAGTGGTGGATAGATTGGAAACGTTGGTGACAGTGTCGCAGAGGGAGAATCTTACAAAACTTTGGTTAGCCCTAAAATTAGTTAAAAACTTAACTTAGATATCCCTGTGCTTAGAAGAGTTTTATTAAAACTAATTTAAATTAAATTAGCATCAACTTGGGCAGCTGCTCACTCTACATCGAGTGTGTTATCGCCTTTCATATCAGCCTGAAACTCGCGTATGCTCACATATGTGCCTGTCGCAAAGCCCACAATGCCGAACAGTATCAGACCCGCGTTCTTCCACAGCCGCCACTTGAAGCGACCAAATCCAGGATCCTCGTAATACACAGCCAGTTCAATAATCGCCGGCACCATCATGCCCAGCGTACTCAGGCAGACGGCTCCGATGAGGGAGATGAACGGTCCCAGGTTGGGAAGCGCCACAGCAATGCCACAGCAAAGAATCTGTCAAATAGAAATTACATTATAGTTAGCTATATTAAACCTAGTATGACAACTAGGCCACTTACCACTAGGCCAACACGCATTGCGTACTCGCTGATGTTTTGCCGGGCAGCAGGAATCTTCTTCTCAATGCCCTTCCATAGAATGCTGACTGGCACATAGAACTGCAGCGTAAAGGTAAAGAATATGGCAATGGCTATCATTAGCTTAACGGATTGGGCCAGTCTGAAAGAATTATAATACATATAGAAATTAATTACTGATCGCAATCAGGAGTTCTCTCTGTCTCACTTGTCTTCCAGGGGCAGATTCAGCGTTATGCTTGCCTCTGTTTCAGCACCGTACTTGAGGTAGCCAAAGAAGCCGACAAGCGTGTAAAGTCCGATGACCAGACCCATGCCCAAATTAAGCACCGAGGGGCAGCCAATGAAGTGGTTGGGCTGCTTCATGTCGTTCTCCAGGGACATGACTACGCCGATGCCTTCCAGAGCAAAGATGACCGTGCCAAAGTAAAGGGGCCAATGCAGCGGCGAAACGATACCTTCTCGCTTAGCCGGCGACGGAAGGTCCGAAAACATGTAGGTGAACGTAATGACAATGCCAACAAACATGAGAATATTGGCGATCATGGAGAAAGGCGTCAGAAACTTTAGATTCCGCACCAGACACATGAACACCAAAGGCACCGTTACGA
Source organism: Drosophila pseudotalamancana (assembly GCA_037075185.1). Lineage (NCBI taxonomy): Eukaryota > Metazoa > Arthropoda > Insecta > Diptera > Drosophilidae > Drosophila > Drosophila pseudotalamancana. The sequence continues at coordinate 738,362 of JBAMCK010000062.1, read as the reverse complement.
TCACGATCCACAGGCGGATGTTGATATGAGATTCCACGTAAACGTCAAAAACCTGTTGCACATTGGTGGCCACGAACACTAAATAGATGCAGCAGCAGCCAAGCAGATCGATCACCAGAAACGTATTCACCATGAAGCGTATAAAGCGGGACCAGCGATTTAGAGAGGGTGGACCATCGAGGAAGGCCTGCTCGGCCACATCCGCGAAACCCATCATCGGAATCTTGCGACGCCGACACAAAATGTGCGCGCACTTGACCAGCACGTGCACACAGTAGGTACACAAGGTGCCAACGATGAAGGTGGCCACCAGGCCGAACCAGAGACCGGCATTCGAGAAGGCCATGGGCATGGCCAGAATGCCAGAGCCCAGCGAGCCCTTCAGCAGATGCACGAAGGTTTCCAAGTCGCTGGAAATCGAAATGAACTCAAATGTTAATTGACATAATATAAATCTTATATTAAATATCATGTATAGTAGGTAAATTCTCTACGGCTGCCAAAAATAAATAAGCGAAATTCTAAGTTGCATCCAAATATTTACAAAATATAAGAGAATTCTGCCAAAACGATACCGATTGCTGCGTTTTCAGCGTTGCTCCGCATGACCAGCTATATAATAGAGAGCGACATGCACATATATTTTTAGAAGCACCGACCCACACATACCATTATAATTATGATTACAAATACAACTGGAATGGAAATATTTATGAATCAATCAAAACATTATACGTAAATCAATTATATGTAATATTATTTTTGAATAGATTACCTAACCCAACTTATTTTCTGTCAGTGCACAACATGGCGCCGTGGTTGCCCCTCTCTTTGCGATTCTCACACACGTCAACCGACACACATTACACATTACACATTTTGCACTGCAAACGAGTCGTGTAGCATTATCTCGACATTTAATTTTATTTTTTTTTCTATTTGCGAATTTACTTTATTTTTAGTTTAAAAGCTTTTCAGCAAAAGTCCAAGGACAATGTCAATAAAATCGCAATCGTATTTCCGTTCTTTTTTTCCTTTTCGTTTCAATTACAAAGGCGAGCAGCGAATTCAAAGTCTAGGCAAAGTTCAATGACGTTAATTAATTAGTTAGTCATTGATTTATCTTAAGCATGTGCACCCACAGCCAATATCAGCTGTTTATGTAAGTTATTTCGAGACCACACTTTTCTTTAACTAATTGCGTGTTTCTAAAACCGCCGCCTCCGTTACTCATTATATATTTGAAAAAAAAAAAATAATAACATAAAAAAAACATGATTGTTATATCTAATTTTAAATACTTGGTTACTTACGATGTGGGATGCTCCACTTTGCGATGCTCAAAGGGATTGTAGTGGCCATCCTCGCCATCATCCGCACCTTTTTTGCGGGTCAACACCAATGGAAGGGTGGAGCCAGCCGCCTGCTGGACAGGGACATCGGCCATGTCATTCCGTATGAATCTATCCGAAGACGAATACATTTCAAACATTGTAGTTGACGAATTGTTATCGATATTCTTGTACATTTTGCACAACGACTGCACAATATATGTTTAGGTAAAAGTTCTTGATTCGAATGCGCGTTTCAGCTACGTTAGCCACGGCACCGAAAACTTAAATGAAAGGCACTCACTTGGGCTGGCTTATGGTTGCGTTGTTCCTATTGCCATTTTTCTTCTCGCTGTCGTAGACCGTCACAACCGTCGGTATTTTCTGCAAAGAGATCGTAGATCGGAGATCGTTGAGAAATCAATTGAGAATCTGATACAGAGCAGTGAATCAGAGAGCGTGCACTTATGTAAATCTGCCAGCTGGCTGCTGAGAGCTGCACCTATGCCAAAATCATTTACGTAGTTCTGAGCAAGATCAATGCAGTTTATGACCAGCATCATGGTTACTTGTGGCTGGATTTGCAGTCACTTGACCTTGACAAACACTGTGCGCAAGGTCAAACGAATTAAATATTATCTCTAGTCACGAGCAGATCGCCCAAATTGAAAAACTCTTGTGATGTTTTGATAAACAAAACGCCCAAACGCCCGACAATGCAGCGTATTGAGACATTTGTATTTTGTTTTTGTTTTTTTTTTTTTTTTTTTGGCAACACGCGCCGTATGCGCAATATTCAAGTTCAATAGACAAACTGTTATGCGGAAGAAGAAAGATGCGTTCAAACGCGTACACACACGGCTATCACAGTCTTTCAGTTGCACCTGCTGATCCAAACTGGCGCTACTTAACGATGTGGTCATTGTGGCAGCACCACTCGATGGTGCCGGCGGTGGACCGCCCCGTTTGAGCGACATCTTCAGTCTGTGACGACTGAGCGCCGCACTGGATAGACGAGTATCGCGGGTTCTGGGGCCGAAGCTGCTCAGCTCCTGGGCCTGATCCAGCGGCTGTGGCTGTGACTGTGGCTGCGGCTGCGGCTGCGGATGACGCGGCGGCAACGGCGGCTTTCTGGCGGTGACGTTCAGCTTGAAGGCGTTGCGCTTTTCGTAGTCGAGATCAAGATAAAGTTCAAGATCGAGCGATTGAACGACATGCGCGAATACGTATTCACGTGCAATTCCAGTGGGTTTCAATACAAATCTGTTCGCGTCCACGGCCAATGTCGTCCGCTTATATGCACTTTTGTTGCCAAAATGAAAAGCGACAACTACAGCGGCCACAGTCGACACACTGAGAGAGTGGTCTGCCGTATTTTGAAAATAGCTTCAAAAATAAATAATAGACACACGGTACATGAACGCACACACTGACAGAGATTGCTGCAACAGAAAGGGGCGCCTTTTTAGAACTGAGCAGCTATTTAGCAGCGGGATTGTTAGCAACGAGATTTTCGGCATCTGTAGTAGTAACTGCTGAGAAACAGTATTTAGGGTGCAGCAGCATACAAAATACTCGCATTAAATGTGACGTCATCAGATGCTTAGTTTATTGCCATCGCTATTTCTATTGTTTCCTATATATTCACACGTGCGCCGAGAGCGCGAGAAAGAAAGAGAGCGAGACGCGCGCGCGCGACTTTTAGGAAAGGCACAAGCACAAGCTCAACGAATGCTCCCACATATAAATTGATCAAAATCAGTGCGACGCGGTAAGCGACATTATACGGCTATGTAAGTGCGACGTAAAAATAAAATTAATGAGGAAACTGTAAATTTGCGCAAAAAATGTGCGAAAATTATTTATGACTACAAGAACAACACACGTTTAGACCTAAAATACAGTTATATCTATGTTGCTGCTGGGAATTGTCCAAATTAAATCAAGGGGCAAGAGTAATATTAAATTTTTGGACAACGATTTGATTTTATTAGAAAATTGCAGCATAAATCAGCACTTTATTCAATTTATTTGGCTTAATTAAAGTCAACAAAATTTGTTTTTGAGTTATTAATATCAATGGATTGTTTCACACAAGCAGCAAGGGGCAACAGTGCGTATACTTATCGTGACCGCGCTAGCGCCATCTATGGCCAGTCACGGCAAGCTGTTGCAAACGCGCCACAGTTCACAGCGGCCAACAACGAAACGCAGCAAAGTAGGCAACGTTTTTTTTATTGCCCTGCATTCACGAATGGAAACGAAGTCCACATTCTTATATAAACTATAGATCGGTTTTCACAGATATTGTGAACCGAAAAGCAAAACATTAATTAAGGATATTTGAAAAAAAATAAAATTAATAAATAGGGAATTTACAATCCGTGTAGAGAATGTAATTCAAATATATTATCAATCATTTGTAACATTAATATTTAATATATAATTTCCCTAAACTCTTCTAGAGGTTACATAAATATTACATAATGTAACTTTTTTTTAACTATCGAACACTTTATAATAAATTTAAAAAAGTATAAAATAAACATTGTTTGCGTCTAATACTGTGATCGTTGCATTCACGCCTAATTGGTGATCACTGTTAGAAACAAGCCTAAACTGCTTTCGCAAATGCCAAAAAGCGATTTTACAGTTTTACGCATCAGTTCCCGTTTGTTTTGGACCACAGACAATTAAATGCTAAATGCGCAAATGCATAAGCAAACAATAACAGAAAAAGCACATGTAAGAGTTATTCAGATTGGAATGCCCGACTTTATGATACCCTTCAATTTATATATGATAAATTTATATAATGGGAAATGTGGTATTAATGGTCCGATAAGTCCTCTAAGAATTAATTTCTTACAAGGGATTCGTGAATGTGAAATTTTATAGTTCAGAAACACAACTGCAATTTATATTTTATAATATATTCACCATCTGCCTCTTACATACATTTCTATACAGACATAATACCCGTTGTCAATCGATTTAGGGTACACAAATAAACGAATTCAAATAGCGGACGCTGGAGTACAAAACACAAATACTTTTGAGTCGCTCAGTTCTCCAGACACAAAAGCCAACATTTGAGTTACAAAAAATGGCTTTTTTTAGTGTTTAAGTAAATGTCACAATAATTGCATATAATCATCGCTTCATATCGCAATTTCGGACTAAAAATAGCTTACGCAATAATTAGACAGCTGGAGAGGCAGAAACTCAGCTGCATTGTGACGCCAATTCATCTAATTCCCAGTCACTCAGTCAGTCAATAAGTCAGTCAGTCCGTCAGTCAGTCAAGTTATCAGACAGTCAACTATTTTGTCGCGTGCAACATTACGAGAACGAAACGTTATGTACAGTAAAAAAAATAACAAAAAAAGAAAAAAAAACATTCACTGTGCTTGCACTTTTATCCACATTTATCGTGGCGTGTGGCGTTTGGGGGGCTATAGAATTTGTACCCGCATTCAAATGGCGGCAACAGCTACCCAAACATCACAAGCACAACAACAGCAACAAGTGCAAAAAGCGTGCAAAAAGTAAAGCACGAAGCATGTGCACAAAAGAACATCAACAAATGGAACTCGAAAGCAGAGCGCAAACAAACTGCAAGCTCCACAAGAGAACGAAACTCAACACGTGTCGCCGTTTAGGTTCAAGTTCAATATGGTCACAACTGCCGTTAGAAGTGCAAGCTATGACGAATTGGGGAGCAGAAGAGCCAGTGATAACCAAATCGTCAGGGAACGTAAAAATAAATAAAACATAATAGTTTTTAGGAAGAGCACACGCATAAGATAAGCTATGAGATACTTAAACTTTATTTTAAATTTCTGGAGAATCAGGAAAATTATACAACAAAATTAAAAATAATTTTTAACCACACGTCTTATTAAGAAATTTATACAAAATAAATATTATTTTTCAACTACTCAAACCTTTTCAAATTCTATATCTAATTTGAATAATCTCCAAATGTGGTAAAAAGAACTAAATCCATAATTATGAAGTCAACTATCAATGATATTTTTCTATATATTACATAAATATGTTGCTCCTTACTTACAATATCTTCTAGGTAGACAATGGCAAAACTTAACTAATAATTGCCAAATGAGTAAAGATACGGAGATAGCTATTCCGTAATTATATAAACATGCGATGACACAGATGTAATATGTGTGTTGTGACTCAAGTATGGGTTAAATAAGCATCAGAGTTAAACAAATATTTTACCTATTCTAAAATAACAATTGAATGTGAAAATTAGGAAAATGTCAGTAATTATTCATTAATGATATATTTAAATAAATCTTTCCAGTTGTCTTTTTACACATTTTTCGACAAATCATCCCATAGAGCTGACTAATGCATATAAATATCTATAACGTTATCGTCATGGGTAAATAGTCACATATAGTATAACCGATTGACAAAGTTGGTAATTCATGAAACCCACATTTATCAATATTAGATACATACATTTATGTGCTTATAGTTTATTGCAGATAGTTCCGAATGTGTGCATTTCGATAACGATAACGAATAAATAAAGTTGCCGATAAGAACCGCAAGAGGTAATTTTATGTGCAACACAAAAATCTCAGCGAAATCTGAAAACGTGCTATTACGAAACTACGCAACAGTTGTAAATAATTATTTTCGAGAGCCGATTGCATATTTGCCTAATATGACGAAATGCCCGTACTGTAACCTCGCAGCCCCTCCATCCCTCCCTCCATTCCACCTTTCCACTCTTATTTCAATGACTAACTCAGAAATTCGTACATTCACAGGCGTACGGCACAGGCAACAAAATGCCTTCATGTACATTTCTAATTAAAGCAATCAAGGCACCTCCATAGCTTTAGAGCTCTAAACTATATAGTTGCCCAGCTCTATAGCTTAACGGGCTCTCCATAGTTTCAGCTGCATGCCATTGAACTTACATAAGCAAGTGGAACAGAAACAGAAGCAGCAGGGAAATGAAATCGAAAACGGCAATAGCAGCAAAAAGCAAACAAAAGCCAACAATTTGTAGTGGAAAATTTTTACAAAACTGGCTAAAATGCAACCAGCAACCAACAACCAGCAATTGTATAAAACTCAAACGAAATGTGCATCACGTGGGCCCCCCACCTCCTCTTCCCCTTAGCAGTTAAGCGGAGATGCAACCAAACTCAGCTAAATTTATTTCTAGCGAAAAGCTGTCAGCAATCAGTCAATGCAAAAACGTCGATTTATGGTTTGGGCCGTTCGCCCAAATGTCATACGGGGCGTATGGCATGTGAACAGTGCTTTCAGGCGCCAAGTAATGCTTAGATAAGATAGCTGGGGGAACAGGACAGACACATAACAGGGGCATCACATTTCAAGATAGCGGCCCCAGCAGGCACCAATGAGAGACACCATTAATAATTGCAAATTGAAACTGATTCAATCAAAAAGAAGGTGCATATGTATAGGCAGTATAGCCATTGCAGAAATTAGAGAACCCGTTCGATGCTCGATTTACCTGATGCCTGTTGCCTGATGCCTTATGCCTGATGCAAAATGTGCTGCAGTCGGGTTTCAAGTGCAGCGCCACTAACACAATGATGCATCATGCTTGCCCCATGGAGAACAAAAGCAATGTTATTAGAGGCGTGAGCGCCAATAATTGCATTACAAGTATTGAGTATTTTGTCACACTTGCTTTGTATAACTGGAATGCTTATGGCATGGAAAATTACCAAATGCGATCGAATTTTACGTTGTGCCACTTTAAGAAAACGCAACGCGGCAAATTCATCGACGGCGCTTGCGCAGCAGCAACAGCAGCAGCTAAACCGACGGACCGACGGACTGACCGCCCGGCGTTTAAACAATCAGACAGTCACACTGTCAGAGAGTCAGACAATCAGACGAAGTCTTCAAGTCAAAGTACAACATACCATAATTTTTTGTGCACATTGCCACGAAATTGTAAACGCGCAGCACAAAAATGTATAAACCCTGAAATACGCTGACGCAGTAGGTAGACGAAAGACGACGTCGGCATAGATGGTATGTTGTATGCCCTACTTCGTCCCGCACAGTCGCACAGTCGCACAGTGGGAGAGTCCATCGAGAGTCGCACCGAACTCGAATCCCAGCCAGGCAAACATAAAAGTGCAAGGCGCTCGCACAGGCTGTGAGTGGAAAATTCCACTGCTCTCTAACAACAAAGACAACAAACATTAGCAACAACAACAATAACAACAACAACGCAAAAAAGTCATTGTTCGATTCGAGGGACAACAGCGAGGGTGGAAATGTTTATATGCGCATTTTGTGTTTCTCATAGCGACTGCAATAACAGGGGCAAACGTAACCGAAACCCAAACATCCCCGAAATTAGACTTTAATTTTGGAAATCCTCAATTTGTTATCAAAGCAAGCTATAAAGCCGAATAAACAAGCGATTTGCATGCGCCAATTTGTTAAAAACTCGATCGATCAAGAGTTCACGAAGGGGTTAGACGAAATGATTATTGTCTAATGGCACTTGATTGAGTAGCTATGTCACATGTCCATAAATGATTCACAATATCTGGGAATCATGAACACAAGTTAACGGGAATTCACACTGATTCAGAAAATAAATTTGATATGTTGCTTATGTTCAGTTAAGGTGTTATATAATAATACTTAAGCGGTTAAGATTTTAAGATTATATCACAAATATGTAGATCGAATGCAGATGATTCTTCCTCCCAACAAGAATGTGTGGGCTTGTCGATGATGATGCTGATGCTATCTGATGCGAATAGAGCTGCCATTAAAGCCTACTCTAATGACTATATGATAGAGGCCTAGACAAATCGATGAGGCCCATTACTTTCAGCTCTGTCGTCATCAGGCAAGCCCAACATTAGCCACCTGAAGGGGATTGCCGAGCATAGCTCGGGAGCCTAGATGGTTAGTTACTTACGGTATATTCGGCCGGTGCCAACGGCGTGCGTGAGTCGCTTTTGTGAAAACTCATTTTCACGGGAGCGAAAATCCAGTTGGTCGAGCAATCCTGTCGACAATGGCAACTGCCGCGCGCTTAACGTACTTTGTAAACTCTCGGTCAACGCGATGCGGCGCGTTTTCCAGCAATTTCCAAACACTTTTTACAATACAAAATAGAATTTAATGGGGAAATTTAGTGCAAAAATTGAGACTTGATTTTTATTAATTTTGTATAAAGATAAAATGCAATATTACTAATGCAGTTCTCAACAAGTTGCGACCGCTCTGGCTTTGAAAAAATCAAACTTTTCTTCTTAGCCTTAATTTCTTTGTTTTGAGGGAAATTTAAAACGTTGCCAAGACGTTGCAAATAAATTTTCAAAGTTCTGACAACCGCACGGCTTGACAAACAGAACAAGAATGCCAACCTTCGCGTAAAAACGAGCGAGTAAAAACACCCGACTTGGCGATAGAACTGCCACGGGAAAGAGAATGTGTGGCAAAGAGAGAGAAAGAGGGAGAGGGAGAGAGAAGTACTTATATGTTTAAAGAGAGAAAGAGGGAGAGAGAGTGTGCGAGTGTGCGAGAGAGTCGCGTGCTCTCAGGGCTGTCTAGTTCCGTGTTTGATAATGAAATGCTTAAACTTCCAACAAAAGGAAACTTGTTCGGTGCTCATATGGGCGTGCCGGGGACTATCCAATATTCTACTTGAAAATCAGTTCCGTTGCACTTGGATTTGCTTGATATATACCACAAACTCACTATCGCTCTATCTATCTCTATCGCTCTGGCTCTCATTTCAAACAGTAAAAAAATCAGTTACGAATATCGAAATACATCACTCGTCAGAGTAGACTGACAATACCCTACATAAACCCCCCTTAACTCATTTCTAAACTATTTTAAGCTGAACGTAATAAAATGCTAGCTTTAAAGTTCTGTAATAAATGTTATACCTAGAAATATTCACAGAAACCCAATTAGAAAGACTAAGAGAGAAAGGGAGAGAGAGAGAGAAAGGTGAGTGAGAAACTAAGCGAATGTTACTTAACAACAAATAACAAATAATTGTCAAACAATTGTCAAACCCAATCAATAAATTAATTTTCAATTTCAAGCTAATTATTATTTATATATTGAAATATTTATAAATATAAAGTGAATATTAGAAATAAAATGCTAGCCAGCTTCTTAGCTGTTCCATTCAGGGTATAACTAATATGCAGACATTGCAGATAACACCATTCGATACACGGCAAACTCTCTACAATATGCATGGTAAATAATGCGATAATTAATTAGCAATACGGTTAGATAAGACAGGGACAAAACATAAAGGGCTGCTCACTGTGGGAGCCCAGCTAGTTACAACTATATATCCAACTGCGCAAAACTGAAGTTCCGTTCTCTGCTCCCTCTGTAGGCAACGAAAAAAGAAACTTTTCTGTTACTCTCTTAATTAGCCATCAATTGAATTGCGTGACGTTTAGCCCAAGCAAATTATTGGCAATTGATTGCCGAAAATATGAAAACGAAACTCACGGCCTTCCTCCAAGGCAGAAAAAAGAAATATATTATAAATTGAATGTGTATGTAAGTGTGTGTAAAACAACTGCAAATTTAAATCAATTTATGTAGGTTCTTTGCGGCGCATTTATTTATGTGTAATTCGAAACGTGCCAGCTGCAAAAATCGAATCGATACCGATCTCGTCTAACATATAACCAGTGTAAAGCAGTTCCCGTTGATCATATGGAAACTTTTCTGATTCTTATTTATTATTTTCTTAGAAATGTCCAATTGAAAAGTAAGAAATCGCTTCAACTTGACCGAATTAAGGAATTAAATCAAAATTCATTGACGAAGCGGATTAAATAAAAAGAATGACATTGAATTTAACTGAAGCTTTGTCCTTCCATTAATTACAATCGCAAATCAATTACTCAGGTAAAAGTTCAAGTACCTTTCATTTCATTTGAGTTTTCAAGCTTTACAACACACAAACATTTAATACAAACATTTTATTTTATTTTTCGGAGTTTAATTTCCTTATAATCCTTTTAAAGAAAACAGTTATCTGTTTTTCTTTGTTCACAAAAAAAATCGTGTTTATTTAAAATAAAAATAGGTCTATATAGATAACAAGTACCAAACCAGAAAATGCAAACACTCATACACAAGCACAGATACAAACGCTTGCCACTTGCCACTTGCTTGGAAATTTACACTCCAGCATTGCATTTTCTTTCTATCTATATGAATTGTTCGTTGATTTCATACATATGGACATACATATATATATATATATGTGTTTTAAATCGTCAGCCACGCCTCCTACCGTCTGTCACATACATTTTCAAGCACTCAATTGTTCAGGATATAAAACACCGAAGTAGATATATCAAATCATATGTGTGAGTTTTTTGAACTTCCGTTACACATTCACTTGCAAAACATAAAAGCATTGCATACTTTAGTGCGCACCAGGAAATGGCGCCATCTATCGAAGAGTGCTGCAGAGCAGTGCAAAGTTAACGAAATTTGTTGATTCGTCACAACTGAGTCACTTAACGAAAACAAACAGTTCGACAATTTGTCTGGACATTGCGCATACGCCCCCAAGACGTGAGTTTTGTGTTTTGTGTTTTGAATGCGAATTTATAGACTTCAAGAGTGTGCTTAAAATCGACTTAATTTTTGTGACCTTTGCAAGCATTTTAGCTGCTTGACTTATAGAAAAGCAAATACAACAAATACAAGTTCACACGCTCGTAGCACAAATCAAAATCGAGTCGTTCTTGAATGCTAATTTACTACAATTCCTACCAACTACAATTGAAATTGTAGCAGGCGCGCAAATTACTTTTAAGTTGAGCTACATTTTAAGAAATTTGCATACAGAACAGTCGAATTCATACGTATATATAAATGCATTCTTAATTTAGTCTGAAAACCGGTTGCCCACGTTTGCCACACTCATTTGTAAAATGAAATTTTTTTGTTCAGCTTACACAAAAAACAAACAAAAACACTGGCGAGAGTGGTTAAGCTCTATACTGATGTTGCAATAAACAAAATATTGTAAGTTTGTACATACATATATTCCCTGACACTGAGTGCCTTTGTATGCAAAGCACGCGTGCCAAGTGCTAAACCGAATCACATAAAGCAAACAGCACGATTAATGAAGCACATTTCCGAGATTCGATGACGTATTTTTCAACGGGAAAAAAACCCTATGCAGAGGGTTTACCCCGAAAATTGTTGTCTTTAAATTTATTTTGAATTCACTATCCTGTCGAGCATATCAAATTATGCCGATCGTTTACGTATTTTTCAACGGGAAAAAAAACCTATGCAGAGGGTTTACCCCGAAAATTGTTGTCTTTAAATTTATTTTGAATTCACTATCCTGTCGAACATATCAAATTATGCCGATCGTTTACGTAGAATTCATCAATATCACTTTGAAGTCTCACCTCATCATATGCAGACATTTTGAACTATCTTAAATTGAATATATGCTCAGTGTCCTCGTCACCGTGACAATGCGTAGAGTTCCAAAATCACTGGAGAACTGAATTCCACACGAGACTTTCACTCGCAAAGTAACGTTGACCAGTCGCATATCTGTGTGGGGTTTGGTATCCACAATTGACGTTCATCAGAGTACAAAGTGCTTCGCAAGTTCTATGAACAGCTTAGTTCCCAGGTATTGTCATTAATTAACCAATTTTGCAATCTGAGCGCCTGCAGACAGAACTCTAAGCATGTTTGTACCGCCGATAACGCGGCCAACACCAGAGATCACAAGTGCCGTAGCCCGGCTGGCCAAAATGATTCGACGTGCCAATGAAATAAAGAAAATAACTAGCTAACTGTCCACCACTTGTTTGTTTAATTAAAAATCGATGTATTCCAGTAACTGATTAGTCTATTTTAGCTTATTTTTGGCCATTATCAGTTATCCAATATTAAAATAAAATTGTGATTCATGATGCTGAATCATGGCACAGAACAGCTAATAATGATAAAAAGAAAAACAATTTTAAGGAGGCTTTCATTATAAATATAATTGAAGAAAGTTAAATACTAATGGATTACATGATCAAGAATGGTAAATTGTGTAGTATAAGAACAAAAACAATGTTTTTATTTTGAATAAGCAGCAGCGTATTTATCTGAATAACAAGAAGAGAGATTCAAAGGAACGCAAATAGAAAACATTGTCTAGGCAATAACTTCACACAGTCTTCACCACGGCCCTGTAATGTTTACAATCACAATCACAATCACAATCACAATCTCAGGCTTAATTACTGCTGTTGTTAATAACAAGTTATCAATTGTATTGTGTACTACTTTTATTTAAGTCATTTAGGTAATCCATTCAATTCGCTTGGAGCAGCATTGCTGTTGGGTAACCAACGTTAAAATGTAGTCTAGCTACTGTCACTTCTGAGCGTCATTTCAGCTATCATTGAGCAATTACAGTTAGCTTAGCTGATAAGAGATACAACCGAAATGTCGTTGGAATTGTTTACAGTCGCCTAATACGACCAGACAAATGATGTCTTAAAGCACAGTCTGAACGAAATGTATTCACTCGTATGTCAGCAGTTCATTTGTAAATTAAAGGACACCACGAGCCACAGTTTCGTTATCGTTGTTTCTTGATTTATATCAGCATAATACTTATTGAATCATATCAAAATTGGGCACTCTATATAGTTAAATTTGATTAGCTCACAATCACGTATTCATAAATATGTCTCGCACAATCAAACACTTAATAACGAGAGCTGATAAAAAGCATTTTTTCGGCTTGGTATCGTATCGTATCATTTGATGAACTTACAGCTCCATTATTTTGTTCAGCAGCTGATCCACTTATCACGGCCACCGTCATAATTAATCACGTTCCTTTCTACTCCGGAATTGTAGAACAATTGCTAAGTGAACTATTTGCCGCGTTATGCGACCGTCTGTCGATTGACGTATAACGAATAAAGGCGCAAATCTTACAATACATTCCGTTTTAAATAAGCAGTTAATACCAATGTACTCAACATTTCAACGCACTCAATTCAAAAAAAAACAAAAAAAAACCAAAAAAAAAACTCGCTCATTCGCTGAGTGACTTTTATTTATGCAGCCTGCTGTGCCAGATATTCGAACTTTGTTTTGAGTCTGAGATCATTTGGAATACACATAAAACGCCTGGCAATGGCTCCGACTTAACATTAACATTGAAATAACGCCTGCCCGCCAATACTAGTCTGGTTTGGCGCAATTTTTGTATTATTTGTTTGTATTTGTTTCTTATTTTATTTGCGCTTTGATTGCATTTTTGAGATGCAGACAGCAAAACGTGCGAATATATATACTCAAAAAATCTGAGTGAGCTTCAGTTAATAACCTGATAAAATGGAGACAATTGTGTAGGCCAGCGAACGCTGTGATTAGCCAACCCTTATCTGCATTGTTAAGAGAAATAAAAACACAATAAAACACTAGCACAAATTTCACTCAGATTAGTTGAAGGCTTTGGTTGTTGTTCATTCAGTAAGTTTTCGGCATGCGGCTGCCAAGATTACCGCAACTGATTTAAATTTTAAAAAATAATAGTATTCGTGCTAATCGTGTAATTTTAAAATGGAAATAATAACTGTAATTAAATAAAATACATTAATATATCAAATTCCGCAAAAAGTTGTAATTAAATTGAACAGAACTTAAATTTGTTTTCAGACTCCTCCTCTCGGTAATCGGCGAATGTATGTGAGTATGTATATATTGGAATAATGAAATACAGTTTAAAAGCTATTAACCCAGTTTTTTAGGTACATTGACAAGTCAAATTTGGCTAGGATGACAAAGCAACACTCATACGCTAGCCTCGGATTCAAACCCGGAAATTGAGCAGTTGAATGTCCAATGTTTACGGTAAACCGAAAAGGCAGAGGCATTCAGCTGTCTAAATCTTCTATGGAGGACTGCAATTGAGAAATTTATATTACAATGCTTGTGAGCTAAATACTTTAAGCTAGACAGCTCTTAATTTTCATTTCCTTTAATTGTGTGTTTTAGGAGCGGGAGCAACGGTTAAATCAGCATCACCCAGTTTCATATTTTACGGTAAACCGAAAAGCGCTATCCGCAATTTTGTACTTAATATTTAGTTGCACGCTAAATTTCTATTTAGTATATAAAACGTGAAATAGTTGAGATATGAGATGAGCCACAAATTGACAATAACAAGGTAATCATTCAATTAGGCCACCAAATGGAGCCACTTGCATATGCCACATGAGCCTTGGGTGACTAACAACAAGAAAATCAACAAAACTGTCCGATATATATAAATATATATCTCGGTTTATGCATAATTTAAATATATAAACATCTGGGTTTGACCCTTTGGGCGACCCTTCGAGGCTGACACGGTTCTAATTTTAAGTTAACGACACGTGTTTATTTTAATAGAAATGTTGATGCGCAGACAAGTTCATGGCGAAAACAATTTTCAATTATATAACACTTTATTTTTCAGTGTAATGGAATGCTTATTTTTTTTATTATTCACGTAACTATTTATAAATTTATTACAATCAAATCAGCGTCAGCGTCAGCTTCAGCTTCAATGTGAATGTTTTTTATTTACTCGATTAATTTACCCGTCTAATTATTATTTGCAACTCGTATTTATCTAGTTTCCGTCCCATCGTGCAAATTAGCCTTAAAATACATATCATTTAATTAGCGTGTAGTTTAGAGAGCCCAATCAAGAGCCACTTTACATTTTAGCTGAAAGGTTTTTTTATTCAAATAACTTTAGGATAGAACAAATTTTGTTTTGATTATTGCTAAAGAAATTATAAAATATGTCACACCTCTTAAGTCCAGTTTTAATTATGTAATTTAGTCTAAATTAACATCAAATTCGAATTCATAATTTAATTACTTTTGCAGCAGGTTTGAAACGTGATCAAGGAAACTCCAGCTGCTCGCAAATTAACACCAATTCATCAAAACTTGCAAAGGCAGCTCTTAGCACCTGTTGTTTAGCGATGAAGCCATTCCCTATTTGAATGGATAAACACGGTCATTCCCACCAAGAAGCCGGATTAAAGATGTCAAACCAACAAAGAAGTGCGATGTGCGTAGATAGCAATTGAGTAGAAGATCAGGAGTCCGCCACTAATTGATCTGCAAACTCGCATCATTTCTCATATGATTCATGTGGATAACTTCTCTATGCTGACGTCACAGGCCGAACTCGATCAAGACTATGGTAATGGGGTAGACAAGACTACGTCAGAGTCCGTGTAATGCCTGACCGGTTTTTGGCAACAGCCAGACATGGGCATGGGCTAATAATGGTTAGCCGGCTCATAGCTCTTGTTTGTTGTTCGATATACACAAAACTGTAACACACGGCGTATGCGCAATGCATGCAAAGCGATTGGAAGGCCGCCGTCGCCGCCGTAGCCGCCGCCGCCGCTGTAAATGTAAATGAAATTTGGCGCAAGCGTGCAAATTCTCTTTTTGGCCCAAACCGGTTTCTCGCCCGAGAAAGTGCATTAAGGCACTGCAGCCCCAGCGGCATGGAGAGAAAAAAATGTTAATTGCAGATTTTGGCAACAACAAAGCGAACTGCAAATTTTGGTTACACACAGTGGCAGCAAAATGCACCTTACACCTTAACGTGTACTGGTTCTTAAAGCAGTCTTACCATAGTTACCCGTATCCAGCCCAAGCAGCAGTGGTCGAATATTTGGCAACGACTTTTTTGTGCCTGGGCTGCCAAGACTGGAAAGCGTTCAGAAAGAGAGTGAGTTGGTTTTTTTTTTGTTTTTGTTGGCTGTAGAGTACTAAAAGCCAACACGCATCTTGTTTACATTCAACGTCGTTGTTTGTTTGTCATGCCATCGATAATGTGGCCAACAAGAGTGATCATCGAATATGTACTTAAGTCGGGGTAAAAGTAAATAAATAACATTATTCTGACTTTATTGAAGAAATAGATTTAGAGTCACCTGTGATGATGTTTGATCTGCATTTTAGCTATTATTTAGATTAAGGTATACGTTTTTATAGGCATGACAGTTCAAGCATTGATATAGAAACTAGCATATTAAATTATAATTGTATTACACTTAATCTTGCTTTACAAGTTGAACAAAATGGAAGAATCGAGGCTCATAAGCAAGATAGGACAATCTTAGATTGAGGTGAGCCTTAAATCAATCCTTATTTGTTTATTATGATTTTAGTGTTAGAGAATGTCGAATGTCGAGGCATCCACTTAGTTGCTCGTTTTACTGATCATCCCTCACTTACATAGATCATGCTTAACTATATTGTTTGCATTTCGTAAACCTTCTTAATCAATGTGATAGTTTAAATAATTAGCTACTCATTAGAATATTCGCGGAATGGAAATAATCGGTGACTGTCTAAAAAGCTTCAACAAACGCTTAAAGCTTTAGACAAAAGATGCAAAGACGCAAAGATGAAGCTTGGGCTATTAACGCGCACATCTCAGCAGTTAAAAGCTATATCTATATATAATGTCGTTCATATAGCATCTCACTTACTATGCTCTCACTCTCATTTTCGTTATATTTTTCCTCAACACTTTTTAGAGCATAATTTGGATTCTGCGGACGTTGGACGTTACTTAAAAATTTAAGTTACATTTTGTCGGTGGATGTGGATGTGGATGTGAATTTTCGAGCGACTGCTGGTGCAGCTACCCCGTACCCAGATACCCTGAGAGAACGAGTATTCATGAGTGGTTAGTTGGTTGGTCGACTGCCTGGCATTACATTCGGTGGGCAGCATTTCGCGCACTCCATAAAACCGGCGACCCACGATGGATCTGATTTAGTCGTAAGCGCGCGGGCAACTCGATCACATCGTTTGCAGAACGAAGATCGTTAGACTCGTTACCTTTGACACCTGTGACATTTGTTTTTCATATCGGTTTCGGTTTCGGTTTCGGTTTTGGTTTTGGCTTACCTTTGTGTTCATTCCCCTTGTTGGCATTTACGAAAAGTTTCTTATAAAACAATCGAATAAGATTTAATAATAAAAGTTTTAAAAGTGGATTTTCCGATTCCCTCATAAGTTATTTGAATATTAATCACTCTTCTTTGGTTCATCGGTAAGTTGGATTAGTTGGATGTAGGTAGTATCTTAGCACTCATTTCGAAAATGTTTTCGGCTAATTAACAACGGAAGCGGCACAGCATTTGCAAATTACTAGACTAAGCAAAGCTCGAACCTCTCAAAAAAACTCGGAGTCAAGCTTGAGTGCACATTTTCAGTCTAGGCTCTGATTAAGCGTGATGAGTGAGTGAATGAAACTAGTAGAAAAGTTTTTTTTGTAAATCTAAATTAATTGCATTTTAAATAAGCACAAAAAAAAGCGTCGAAATGTTTTAAGCAATTATTGATCAAGTGAACAAAAATAGAACAATCCAAATTCACTCGTAATACTAAGAGCGATCGTTAATTTCTATCGGCTTCGGAAATCCGAAATAATCATTGTTCAAATTCTTTGGGACTTGCAAAGCCCATAAAAATAAGTCTAATTGTGAATGACAAAAAATAATAATTGTGAATAATTTTAATTTATATGGCAGCTATTCTATCTATCAAAAGATGGCTCTAATTTTAGCTCGACTTTATTTTTACCCTCTTTCAATTAAAAGATAACCATTTATACTTTGTACGCTCTTCTGACTTTTATTATACAATAATACAGTTATAAAACGGAATAGCATTCTATAAAAAATTTTAATATCAGCAGAGCTTTTTTCCAGAAACTCGCCTTAACTTTAGGCTTAACAAATATTCTCGAATCGAGAATTAACACTTTAATAAGAATAAAAGAAGGGTATTTCGTACTTATAAAAGATTGAACTTAAAATACACTGAATATTAATTAAACTAGAAATAGATTCTTAGTATAAATCAAATGTCCTTCAATCAAACCTCATTGACATTCGTTTATATCTCATTAATATGTCGTTAATTCAGGTTTTGGAATAATAATGTCAATGCCTTCAACGTATGAACCAATATTTTTCAAAACAAATTGAACACTTTAGTAAAACAACTTTTAAATGCATTAAAGCCGTGTCAAATGGCCATTAAATTCATTTTACAACTATGAAAAATAAAAAAACAAGCAAGAAGTTGAAATAAGGAGCATTTCACAACACTTTGATTGTAAATGTTCCATCGTTCGGTCTTGCTTCCATTCAAAAGTGATTTAAAAACATTTTAAGGTACTAATATATTATTATAATATATATGGGCAGTGCATGGAACAAATGAATAGAACCCATGCTAACAGGTTTGTTTAACAAATTTAAATAAAAGTGTAAAGCAAAATGCAGAGCAAGGCCAACAACTTTTTGTGGCTCAGAAGCTGCCGTTGAAGTGGAGAACGCGTCATTAGCCGTCATCATGACCAATTGATATTGCAAACACGGCGCTGACAAATAGCTTTTGAATTTCAATCACAAATACAACAGAAGAAACACCGCTAAGGCCGGACAATAAACTTGGCTCATTGAACTCGACAAATCCCGCAAAGACTTAAGCAAAAGTTGTACAAAGTGTCGCGTGCTGATCGAGTTTTCAGCTATTGTTATTATTGCGTATTGAATACCCTTGTAGAGGGTATTACAATTTTTTTCACGGAATGTGTCCCTCATAGAAGAAACATATATTGTCACTTCTAATAGCCAAGTTCAGGCAGATTGGGCTTCAAGTGTTATTAACGATATTTATATACATAGTTTTATATTTGTATTTTAATGCTCGACATATACAACTCGCACAGCATTAGTTTATAAAAACTTATATTTAATTATCGATATTTATCGTGACCTAAACGACTTTTACTTCTGTCAACATTATTTCAACAATTACTGATTATATAACGTAATATAATTTTTAGAGTATTTAACTTTCAATCTCATTTTATTTATGCATTTCACGCGCACCGTATCGAATCGAATCTTATGCATACGAACTTTTAAAATACAATTTACGGTTTTCTACAAATATATTTGACTATTAGTATGTATAAATTCTTGACGATCTAGATATCTTTACCGAACCGACTTTTACTTTTCGCAACATTTTTTTTTTTAAGTCCTTTGGAGATCCATTAATTATATAACATATAATTGCTTGTTATGAGTATTCGAGTTACATACTAATTTTTGTATTGATAATCTAATCGAATCTAAGCAGTTGTCTTGTTTAAAAGTATATATAATAATTACTTGCAAAAACTACTACTTTTACCTACTTTTACCTTTTTCAACATTTTTTCTGTAAATTCTATTAGGACAATCATTGATTATGTAACATAATTGGTGAGATTAAAAGACTTTTAAGAGTATTCGACTTCCATTTTAATGATTGCATTAACAATCTAATCGAATCCCGGCAGTTATATTTAAAGTATTTAAATATATACAGATATACATACATATAATTCGTATAATATTACATTTTACAACATTTTGTCTCTAAATCCTGTTGAGACAATCGTTGATTATATAATATAAAATGTAAGTTTAAAAGACTTCAAAGAGTATTCGAGTTCCAATCTAATTTTAATTGCATTTCACGTGCACCACATCCAATCGAGCCTCATGCATAGGAACTTTCAAAATTAGATTTACGTTTTTTTTTCTATATTTTTTTCTATTAATTTTGTCGTTAAACACTAATTTGCATTGAATAGTGCGCATTTAGACAAAATCTGTTTTGATTTGTGTTTTGTCAAATGGAATTTATTAAGCGTATAAAATCTTTTGGCGGGCATACGAGTTTTTTTCTTGCCTCTCTTTTGGCAAAAGGTTCGGTGCGAAAGACAACAACGCATCCAGTTTGAACCGGTTGCAGTTCATTAATAAAACAAACTATGAAGTTTTTCTTTTGCTTTATTTTATTTTAGTTTCGCATAAATTATTAATGAATAAATTATAAAAAGTATTTCTCAGAAATTATGTACAACGACAAGAAATAAGTGAGCTTCGTGACGCAAAATATAAATTAAATAAACAACCTAAATATTATGAAGATACGAAATGTATAGATTAGAAAGTTACTAATAAAGGATTTATTAGATTTGTTTAGGCTTAAAGGATTAGTCAGCAGCTCGAATATTTAAAAAATCAAAATAGTCAATTATTGATTGCCTAAGATTAAGATAGAAAAATATTAAATTATTAATTGTCTATGATTTGCACTCACAGTCAATTCCCATAGCCATTTGGAAACTATGTTTCATGACTTCCGCATAGCTCACACCTTATTTCTGGCTACCAAAACTCTTGACTAGAACAAAAAACCGGCTTTACTTGAGATTATGCATCGCTCTGACTTCCGCGGCAATGTGGGTGTCATAAATAAATTGTTAACAAGTAAAATATAAAAAAAATATAAATAAAAAAATATATAACCTAATTTAAATTCAGTGAATCAGTTTCTGACCTTCTGCATTAGTTTATTTTGTAAGTGACTGAATTTGCAAATGATTTGAATAATGAATATAGTATAGATGCATGCAGTAACACGATTCTACTATATAACTATAACTATAATTTCATATGCATGTATGTGAAAGTCAAAAAGTCAACTTGAACAATTAAATATAGTAATTGGAAACCACACTGAAAACCGGAAAAATTGCCTTAGTTACCCAGAAATTGCTTTGATTAGCCAAATTTTCCATTTCTCACATTGGGGAATCTGAGACAAAGATTGGATTTATCTCAGATAAAATGTGGTGCTTAATAACGGGGCAATAAAATGTCAAATTAGGCATGTCAGACAGAAGTATTTTCTAATTAAGGCAAAGGCAATTGTTGTTTGTTGAAGTGTAGATAAGAAATTGTTGTCTCCTATAACGGGGGCAACGGTAACAGTTTAGCTCAACTATCCGCTAAATAAAAACTCAACAAAGTCCAGTCCAAAACCACTCACAAGTGACAGTAAAATTGGCTGCAATTACAAAATGTTAGCACGTTTCATTCACGACAAGTTTTAGACGATGTTTTACACACACACACACACACACACTCACAGTCACAGTCACTAACACAGTCTAACCGCACACACACACACACACAGACACACAGAAGAGACTCGGTGTGTGCCCTGATGCCCGGCTAAGTGAACGGGGGCAACGATTCCGTCACACTGAACTTGACATTGCGCTGGGTCTGTTTTAATTTAGATATATGTCAGACTATTTTCAGCTGCATTTGTTGCGCTTATATAGATCGCGATCTCTATGGATAGTGGCCGCAATTAATGATGGTCGTGTATACAGCAACCAAGTCTTTTTTTTGTAATGCCGAATGTTATATACCCTTATGCGAATTACTATTTGCTCTTTCCCTTCAATCTTTTGATTCTATTGGACTAGTAATTAATTATATGTGCTTTATTTCGATTTAGCCATAAGAGTAGCATCCCAAATTTATTTATTTATTTTTTATATTATTAGCAACCATGACTAAAAATGGACATAATAATCCGGCATTTGTCAGCGACCATGTGGAGAACACAAAGCAGCAGAGCGCCAACAAATACTCGCTGGAGCTGGCCGAGAAGGGCGCCGCCAAAGATTCAGACTACAATCCATACGAGCACCGGGAAGTGCCGCATCCCACAACGTAAGTTTAACCAGCCGGCACAACCCACAACATACTCAAGTTTCACTGCCGCCCTTAGCAACTGGGAAACTCTGTTCCATTTACTGAAAGGCTCTCTGGGCACTGGGATTCTGGCCATGCCGAATGCCTTTCGAAACTCAGGTTACATGACAGGCGCCATCGGTACCATTGTGATCGGATTCATATGCACCTACTGCATACACCAGCTGGTCAAGGCCGAGTACGAACTGTGTCGGCGTAAGAAGGTAAATTATTTCTAATCCCCGATGAAAGCTCTGCTGACTGTCAGTTTTCCACAGGTGCCCAGCATGAATTATCCGGCTGTAGCGGAGACCGCGCTAACCGAAGGTCCCTCTGTCTTTAAAGCCTGCTCCCCCTACATTGGCACCATAGTGAATGTATTCCTCCTCATTTACCAGCTGGGCACCTGCTGTGTCTATGTGGTGTTCGTTGCGTCCAACATCAAGTCCATTGTGGATGCCGTCTATGACACAAACGTTGACGTCCGTCTGTGCATGATCATCATATTGGTCCCACTGATACTCATCAACTGGGTGCGTCAGCTGAAGTACCTGGCACCCTTCTCCACGCTGGCCAACTTCATAACAATGATATCCTTTGCCCTAATTTGCTACTATATATTTCGGGAGCCGATCACAACTGAGGGCAAGGATGCCTTTGGTAAGCTGGAGAACTTTCCACTGTTCTTTGGCACGGTTTTGTTTGCTTTGGAAGCCATTGGCGTCATTTTGCCCCTTGAGAATGAAATGAAGACTCCGCACAAGTTCGGTGGTTCCTGTGGTGTCCTAAATGTATCTATGGTATGGATTGTGTTCCTATATGTAGGCATGGGTCTGTTTGGCTATTTGAACTACGGCTCCAGTGTACAGGGCTCCATCACTCTCAACCTGCCGGAGCACGAAATGTGAGTTAACTTTAATTAATTCTTCAGTACATTCAAATCATAACCATCGTTGTCTTACAGTCCAGCGCAGTGCGTTAAGGCGATGCTGGCGTTTGCCATCTACATCACACACGGTCTGGCCTGCTATGTGGCCATTGACATCACATGGAACGATTACGTTGGCAAGAAGCTGGGACCCCAGCGAAACAAACTCTTCTGGGAGTATGCGGTGCGCACGGGTCTTGTGCTGATCACTTGTAAGTAGCTTACCACAAAATTTGTTAAGAGATATTTTATTATATCTGATTGTTATTGCAGTTCTTCTCGCTGTGGCTATTCCTAATCTGGAACTCTTCATTTCGCTTTTTGGTGCTCTGTGCTTATCCGCACTGGGCCTCGCGTTCCCAGCTCTGATTCAGATATCTACGCACTGGTACGAAACGTCTGGTTTATCCAAGGCTTGGCTGTTGTTAAGTAAGTTTTAAAAGCAAAGATTTGTATGTGTGTGTATTTATTTGTCCCTCGTTCGCAGGCAACTTCGTGCTGATTGTTGTGGGCATTCTTGGTTTAGTAATTGGCACGTACACCTCTCTCAAGGAGATTGTTCTCACATTCAATAAGTAATTGGTTACTATACAATTTGTTATATTTCTACGTTCGAATTTGCCGCCACGCATTTTTATTGTCGTACAAGCAAAGTATTATACACAAAATATCCAAAACGATGTCAGAAAACATTCTCAGCATGCATTACAAATGGGCCAAAAAAAAGAAAGGGGGTTAAGATGAGGGCATGTATGTGTTAACTACTGTTTTGTAGAGTTAAACTTGAATATTTGTAAAAAATTTATCAAATTTGTGATATTTTTAAGCGTTGTGCCCAAAAATTTTTACACACACATATATTATATGTTCATAATTTATAACTGTATAGATGATTCATTTCTAAGTCGTATCTTTATAAGAATTATTTAAAATACGATAACAAACAACAATAAATTACGACCACTTTGCCATATTATAAAATCAAAAGGAACTCAATTGTTAATTGTATTCATATAAGCCTTCAAAGCCAGACACAAACGGTTGATCCCATCCACAAGTTTTTCTTTCTCGTGAAAAGCTATAGATAAACGAAAACATTGCTCTCCCTTGCCTTCTTCTATTGCAAATCGAGAGCCAGCAATGAAAAATATCTTCTCTTGTACCAGACAATATTGCAGAAACTCGCTTGCTTTCAAGTGATCCGGTAAACAAATCCAAATAAAATATCCGCCAGAAGGTGCTGAAAAATGACAGCTTGAGGGTAATTTAGATTCCAGCACTGCTAAGGAGGCCAACATTCGATCCTTGTAAGCAGCATAGACTCGTGCAATATGCGACTGCCCCAGCTGCAGCTCAAACAGACTGCGCACAATGCCGGATGTGTAGTTGTTAAAGCATCCCCCGCTGTTAAGCAATCCACTTCCATCCAGCTGAGGTTTAACGCGTGGTGGCACCTCCAGCCACCCTAAGCGTACTCCAGGTCCAATGATCTTGGAAAAGCTGCCATTGGAAATGACATTGCCGACAAAATCCGCATCTGTACGTGAATCGTACGATAGCAGACGCGAGTGCAACGGCTTCTCTTTATAATGAAGAATATTATAGACATCATCGCACAATACTAAGAAGTCATATTTGCGTGCCAACTCCACAATTCCACGACAAACAGCTAATATAGGGGTAAATAGGTTATTACACTTATTTGATGCTTCTTTTTAACTCACTTGGTGAAAATAATATGCCGGTAGGATTATGGTATGTGGGTATCGTATAGTAAATTCCCCAAAACTCTTTTTTCTCTGAGTTAAAGCGCCGTTCTTTTACCTTTGCCTCTAGATCGTTAAGATCAACGCCATCCTCGTTAAGCTTTAGAGGAATAATTTGAAAACTGGAAAAATGTTTCATAGTGTCCAATGCAATCATATATGTGTATTCATCCACAAATATATAACCATTGAAGTCAATCAGGGTAGAAAGCACGAAATGCAAGCCTTGGGTTGCGCCAGTTGTGATAATCAGGTCTTCGCTGAAAGTAAGCATATCAATAATTGAAAAAACCTTCAAAATAGCAGTAAATTTACCAGTTAACAGGACTTTCGTACATTTCACTAAAGTACTTGGAAATTTCGTTACGTATTCCATAGGAACCACTAGTTGGTCCATATTGAAAGATAAGAGACTCATTCACTTCCTTCTCACTTTTCTAAGTATGTGTGAAGGTCGTTAGGTAATAGAGATAAAGTTTGAATGACATTGGTGTTAAATAGTCTGATTATAAGACTTGGCAAAACGGTGATATTGGAAAAAGTTGAGTATGTAAAATCGATGTATATTTCACGAAATGCTTTCTGATCAATAATATACATCTTATGAAATCTGTATAAACATAACTGCCCTTTTCCCCTTTCAACGTGTTCAGGGTTTAAGAACAAATCAGTTCTTACCAAGCAATGGGTCGAAGCCTGTTGAAAAATATCACAGCAGTTCTCCAAAAGATCAGTGCCGGGAGCTCCTACACCAAGATTTAAAATGTTTGGATCGTAGACATTCCATGCGCCTCCATCGAATAGATGTTTAAGCTTTAACTCTTTACTTTGCCGAGACATCTAAATGCTGTCTTTAGAAAAGATTAAATTCAACTGACATTCTGATAAGGAAAATCCAGAAACTTTATGAGCGCCACAATGGTTGGCGTTCGCAAGTATACGTCTGCGTTTGGCATTCGCATTGTTTTGTGTATTTAGCATTCACAACGAGCCGGCCTCATCAGCTGTTAATATAATTGTTTTGGAAAATTCGTCAACCAACATGGAAAAAGAGCAGCCAACGACAAGCGCTAACGCTGCTCAAACAAAGGATCAGGATCACAATCCGTTACTCGACTCACCAATGCGAGGGCCAACACTGTCCACATCAACATCAAGTTTTGAAGCCTTGGCACATGCCCATGATCCGAATCTTAGTAAACTGGCCACAAAGATGTTCCAAAAAACAGAAGAATATATAACACACGAGCTTAATGCGCCATTAGATGATTATAAATTGCTCGAGGACATGAACAAAGCAACCATAGCTAAGTACAAAGACATGCGACAAATAGCCGAAAACCTGAACGTGTCTACAAATGAGTTATGCGGCAAATTTCAACAACTAGCACCTCTCATGCAGCAAATTGATGAAATATCAGACACAGTGGACAAGTTGGAGGCGGCTGCTTACAAACTGGATGCATATAGCATAGCTCTAGAAAATCGAGTAAAGTGTGTGTTGAAGCGCAAATCGGGCCAACAAGTAGTACAATAATAAGATTACGAAAAGCATTACTAGTACATTTATTACAATAAAATTTAAGTTTTACCCAAGTAACAGTTTAAAGATAATCGCTATTACATTTAGAAATATCAGCGGAACTGCAAAATGTAAAATGTGGACACGTGTTAGTCATGTTTGTCTTGTTTTTGGTAAATATATAAATATATACACAGCTACTCACTCTTGGCGACTGTGCGAATGGATCGAATAAGATTTAAAACTTGTGCCTTAGCAGTGGGCGCTCCGAAGTCCTGTTGACCGGCTTGTCTACCCCAGCCAACTGTAAATAGTTTATTTTAGGTTGTATAGTCAGTATTAAAAATATTTCCACCGTGAAAACTTACACTTAGCCAAGAAACGCTCCTCATGCAATACGCAAACTGCATTCAGGCAGAGCAGCGAGGCCTCTATTAGTGTCCACAGTGTAAACATGTTTACATGTACTTAAAGAAAAATATAACTAAATAATTGTTGACGTCAGTTTCAAAGCCACAGTTGCCATTCACTATATAACGCGCACACACAGCTGTTTCTGTTCGTGTATTGCAATCCCAAACCATTTTCCAGCACTGACAAGTTTTGTGTAGCGTTTTGTTGTTTACAATTCTTGTATCTTGCATAAATAATAAAATAAATATCTATTATAATGCCGTCATTCGTAAAAGTTATTGTGTTGCTTTCGTCTCTCATCACATTTGGCTACACGTTTTATGTGGTTGGAAAATTAACACTATTTCTTTCCAAACCGCGATCAGTTTCAATAGCACA
Source organism: Drosophila pseudotalamancana (assembly GCA_037075185.1). Classification (NCBI taxonomy): domain Eukaryota; kingdom Metazoa; phylum Arthropoda; class Insecta; order Diptera; family Drosophilidae; genus Drosophila; species Drosophila pseudotalamancana. Next base: position 711,306 of record JBAMCK010000062.1, on the reverse strand, counting down.
CACCTGGATCTTTAATTTATTAGACAATAAGTCCAAATTAGAAACCGCTTATGGACCAATAGTATTTGACACTCTCTATGTAATCGGATTCATATTACAGCACAGCTTCCTCAAGTCAGCATTAGTGAAGAACCTGCTGCGCAAGTTACGTTTGGCTCCCGCCGAGCGAACTATTTATACTCTGACGTCATCGCTTTGTTTACATGTATGTATAAGAATACCCATGGAATATATATTTTATGTATCTATGATGTCCATTTGTTTAGTATCTGGTGCAAAACTGGCTGCCTGCTCAATCAATAGTTCTCTGGCAGATCAATGTGGATGAGAGTGCGCCGCTCTGGTGGACTTTTGTGATAACCCATGCAGTATGTTGGACTGTTATTTACGGTGGAAGCTTAATAATGGATCTGGGAGAATTACTCGGCATCAAGCAGGCTTACTATAATCTCAATAACTACGCGGAACCCATAGCATACAAGTCGTTCGAACTGCGAAACCTTTACACACATGTGCGTCATCCATCCTTCGTGGGATTCACTCTAATTTTGTTTGTGATCAATGTGATGACACTTGACCGGCTGGTGCTAGCTGTACTACTCACAACATACATGTATGTGGCTTGGTCCACAGATCAGACTGACGTCGCCTACCAGAAGAAGCAGCTGCAGCGCAAGAAGCAAGAATTGAAGGCTCAATAGGGATCCAAAACACTAGAACTTAAGCAATACTCTCTTAGATAAGAATTTATTATTAACATCATATCTTTTTTGATCTTTAGCTACGTGTAAGTTGTACCTAATAAACTACTAACTCATCCTCACTACCGACGGATCAAATGGTTGTCCTTTAAACGGGGAACCTTCTGCATCCCACGCTAAACGCAATCGTTCTAATGTTTTGGCCTGCTCTGGGTCTGCGGTCTGTGAGGCAATCTGTTGCTGATCAGCCGCAAGCTGTTGCACCCGCAGCTTCTCTATGGCAACCTGCGACTCCTGGGGCAGTTCATCTATGTATCGCTCGCAGTCAAGTTTCTTGATATCTATGTCCTCGTCATTCTCGAAGAGGCGCTCCCACCAACGTTCCTTAGCTTTATCTTAAAATGCAACTTATTAAAGAGCCGTTCGTTAGCTTCTATTTAATTACTTACCACAACAGATTCGTAACCTCCCATCTTCGATGGACCACATGACTTCATTCTGTCTTATACGCTGACTAAAAGTTCCCTCTAAAATCGTCTGAACTGGTGCACTTTTACTGCTCACCTTGATTTGATGAGCTTTGATGTCGATACATAGTTTTTTGGCCGTGTTCAGACTTGGTGGCAGTTTGACTTGAACCTCCAAATCCTTCAGAGTTTGAGACCAGCAATGGTGCTCAAAGACGGCGCCATTCTTAAAGTCTCCAGGTTCGAATCCTCGATTTACATCGCAATTGTTCCCACTTGGTTTTGTGATTTTGTGTTGAGGCGTCGGCTCTTCACTCTCCACACAGACTTCTTGAATAGCAGGCGGTGCAATTTCCCCAGCATCATCAATTCCACTCTCCGCACTCATAGTTTGCAGGCAGCAGTCAGGATCATAGCGTTGCATGGAGCCATAAAGTATTTGGTCCCGCATTCCTTTTGGGAATCCAATTTTATCTGAAGCATCTTTTTTGGTGTGATAAAAATCCGTGCTACAAACAAAAGTTTACCTTAACTTAAACGTTTCCAGTTGATTCATTAAATAGGCCAATTACTTTCGTCTTAAGAATCCAAATATTGTGTCCAAAAACCCAGTAATCGTTTTCCGTTCTTGCAATATTTCCATTAACATTGCATCGCTTCGTTGAAAATCCATTTTAAGTCAATCTTAAATTGTAAAAAACAAAAGAAAGCCAGTGTTGTAAAACGATACAAGAATGTATGGAATAAAATACACAGTTGGCTGGAAAAATCATGTTTTGTCCAAAATTCTTTCATTTCTACGAAGGTGAAACTGCAGTTATGTTGGTCAAATAAACAGCTGGAAAGTTATCCTAAATTTGGGGCTGCACGACTTAAACGATTTTGGCAACTACTAAGTTTATTTTTTTACTGATTTAAAATAATTTTTTTTATATCAGAGAATATTAACAAAATTTCAAATATATAAAGGATTTTCACCAATTTTATTGACTAGAAACCTTTCCTTCATAAATTCTCTAAATTTCGGCTTGAAACGGTTCAACAGATACAAAATATCTAAATTCTATATCCGATTTTTGGATAAAATTTGATGATGCTGACCCATTGTACAACGATTCCAATAACTGAAGCAAATTTGGCGCGCAGTTAATTATATTTCAAATATTGTCAGCTGTTCAATTGGCATCTAAAGAAATTAATACAATTATTTAGGTCAAATGTTATTTTATTGTACAACTGATTATTTATTTATGTACTCCGCTCAATTTGTATTGGTGGGCAGTGCTCCAAGCGCATAAGTTGGCCAGTTATTGTCTGAAATAAAATATATAAATATAGATATAAATAAATATATATACATACATATAAAATATAAAAACAAATTTGACTGTAAGTGTGTGCAAACCTTTATCCAGCTTCCAGATGCCGAATTCAGTTTCATTTTTATCACAACTATCTTTTTCTCTTGCATCCACTGACTGATCTTCAGCAATGTTAGAACTCTGTTCATTTTTATCTTGGATTTTAATGTTGCAAAGCTTGGTGAAGTCCGCCGTCTGTTCCGGAGTTAGTGGAGGAATAACAAGCGGCAGCAATCTAAAATAAAAAAAGGACATTTAAAATCCATTTTGTACTAGTTAGTATTGCAGTGTTACCCTTTTAGAACGGGGGCTGAGTGGACATTCAAGGGATCCAATCTACTCATAAGAAAATCCCGCTCAAATACCCAGGAGCGTGGTTTTTTTGGGCACTCGCCAAAAACCAATGTGAGCGACTGATCCACGCCCGAGTGGATGAGCAGATTGCGCATAGTCTTTGATATCACTGATTTATTAAGTGTGGAGAAATCCACAGCCTTGCAGTTTGGGTTCTATAAGCAAAGAATATGTTGAAGAATATATGGACTGTATATTAAATATTCTTACCATATCCAACTCCTCTTTGTACATACGTTTCATCCTGCTCAGCATGCCAAAAGTGTGCAGCATTTTGCAGGCCCAATAGCTTGCGCCGCTGCGCCTCTGATCATCCGCATTTTCATTCTCTGTAAGTTGCACGAATGCTACGAACATGTTTTCAATGTAACCTTGCATGGCCACCATTCGAAAGAGTCCCTGGCTGGCCTCAACAAGGACCTCTTCGCTCTCACTGTGGTGAAGGCCTGCACCAAGAAAATAATTCATTTTGAGAATCCCCGCTATGTAAATGTCTAGCAAATCATTCATCAAATACGATTGCCGCTTTACAGATGCGCCCAATTCTTTAACCACGGCATCAAGAACTTCTCTTGTTGTCTTTAGCTTTCTTGCGGAGCAATAAATTCGCACCTTATTAAATTCGGCACTAGTCTTCAGCTTACTAACCGATTTCAGCTTTTGAGCTCCTTTTAGGTGGCATTCTAAGGCCAAGTCAAACATATCAAACAGACTTGCTAGTTCGTTTTCAAATTTAGCCTTATCCTTGCGCTGAAGCTTTGGGGCATCCAAATTACTCATCATTTCTTTTTGCGGAACCCAGTAGAAGCCTTGCAGCCATTCCAAACAGTGTGCGGCTGTGCGGCGGAGCACAACCGTCGGAGGGAGTTCTTGCCCGTGTGCACACAAGTGCCTTAAGTCTACGATGAAGGATTGAAGGCCCAGTTGCTGTGCTGTGACATACATGCTGGCCATGTTGTAGTTTTGCATGATGGAGGACATAAAGTTAAAGAAGCGCGTAAAGGCGTTGGCGTATGTTGACTGTATGTTGGTACTGCCTTCCTTATCCTCCAGCTGCGCCTTCACAAGCACTGCAGTCGCCAGCACAGATGCCGGACACAGACTGCCTCGGCGCAGGTTCCATATCCGCATCTGGCTTAGAGCCTTACGGCGATCGGCAGGCGTTGCCTGTTTTGAAAACAGCCAATCGTAAACTGTGCTGAACTCTTTGCTGCAAGTGTAATAGAAGAATTTAAAAATCACATTCTATATCAAATCAAAGAGCAAAACGCACGTGTCTCGCCAAGGTGTAACCACCATTCTCTGTTTGGCAGGAGGCGGCACTGTGGTAGCATTTAGAGGATCCTCTGAATGTTTTCTTTTCGCACTAGGCTTTTTAAGATTGCCGTCAAGCATATTTAATTTAATTTGTTGTTGAAGCGCGTGAACAGACTTTTGGACTTGTCCCAGTAACTGATAAATAACTAAGAAGAAGAAACGAGTCACTGTGTTGAGTAACAGTTGGTCGGTTTTACCACATAAACTTACGAAATGAATGGGAAGCTAAAGCACCCAGCTGCATTCATTTTGCTAAGTAATACTTGCTTTAATATTTGTGTAAAGAAAGTAATTTGTACTTTCATTGCAGCTTAGTAATAATCGTAAATGCTTCCATCTCTAAATGTGAAAACCGACAATCACTATTAAAGTACAGTGTTGTAAAGGGTACGAAGCAGGTACACAACAAGAGCAACATTTTTTTATTTAATAACGTTTGAAATGTATATTTAGTGGTGAAATCGTGGCTTAACATGTTTTTTGATTGCTTGCAGTAAATTTGGAACACGTCATACAGTAAAGTCGCCTCGCAACAGAAATTTTTCCCGCCCACACAATACGCGCCTTTTTGCCTACATCTACCTGCTGCATTTGCTCCACACATGCATATCGTCTACAACAACAATAATAATAACAACAACGTGGATATATTTAATCCCGATTATATCGATGGGCCGTTGGCGTCCAAGAAGATGATTATTGGTTCATTTTCAATGTTTTTAATATTTTCATATCTTAAACTCCTTTACATACTCGTGGCAATCTATTTGGCGCTGCACCACGTCCACTGAAACGTAGCTCGTGTATAAATAATTGAAAAAATTAGCAAATGTATCACTTCGTCTCAGAGCGAACATCGGAACTGCGCCTCTCCGAAAATGTGCTCATTGCCAGCAATACGACGCAGTACCTGAAGTGCTTTCAACTGGAAGCTGTGCAATTTCTTTACGAACGGCTGTCCAAACAAGAGTTTAGCATATTGAACGATGAGAGCGGCTTGGGCAAATGTGCGTCAATTGTAGCCTTGTTAAGTGGTCTGGGAACGACCAAAAAAACACTCATTGTGTTGCAAAACGATGATCACTTGCTGGCTGGCTGGCAGTTTCACCTGGGTGTCCTTACGGATTTGCCTGTATGCGTTATAAAGGATGTCAATGGTCAGTTACAATTTGCATCTTCCATTTCTTACTGGCTGCTAATGTTTCACTTGAAAATTATCATTTAGATAGTACAGAGTCGGCGCATAGCGTTTATCTAAGTAAATGGAGCGTGTTACGCACCATAGGAGATCTCAGCAAACTGAACTTTGACTACATAATTGTTGACCATCGTGGCTATACGTTGAATAACAATTTTTGCACTTCCATGCTGCTGAAGCAATTCGAACGCAAAGTCAATATTGTGATCTCTAGTGTGGACATAACGGTAAAAGCTTTAATAGTCTAAATGAATCGTTTTTAGCATTCTAATTTCATCATTTTTGCAGTCCAATGTAAAGTTGCTCTACAATGTGTTGCACTTGGGAGGGTGTTTGGAACATCAGTACAAGAGCTTTAGAAGTTTTGAGCGGAAATTTTTTCTGCCAGACGTTAAGGAGGTGCTAAGCAAACGTGTCGATCTCGAGGAGTACTATAAGCAGCGGGGTGTCCTTGGCGAATACATCAAGTTGGTGAAAATCAACAGTAAATCAAACGATTAATGTTGTGATATATATATTATTGAATATTTATTTAATTGATTTTATCGCATTTTGAAATTATTTAAATAATCACCTATTTTGCATACTTTTACAGAGATTTTCGCCTTCGTCGCTATCGTCATCAATTTGAATCATATTTACCACTTGTCTCGTCTGAACAATATAAGACGAACTTATCACTGTGGCTGGGACAACATAATAGTAATAGCACACTAAGCGGTTCAACTGTGGATTCCAGAACTTCAGATGCTTGTTCGACAGGGGGCACGGACGAAATTTTAGAGTGCCTGATGAACATAAAGCGTGACCGACAGATGGCACCACTTCAGGAATTAGATAAAATATCGCTGTCGGAGCAAAGTGATGATGGCATAGCAATGGAACCTTTAGTTTTTGAAATGTCCGAGTCAGAGGCTGATGTGATATCAGCAGACGTGAATAAAGCATATGCCAATGTGTCTGACAACAATGTGGTATTGCTCTCCAGCGATGACTGTGAAATAGTCATGCCTCCAACTACTCCACCACAATTAGTTTCAAAAGCTATAACTTCGATAACACCCAAAAGCAAAAGGTATACAAAACGTGCGCTGGCGGAAAAGTCACCTCAACTAACCGAATCTGAGACGGAAGAACAGCCAACATCATCGAAGAAAACAAGAAAAAAGTTAAACGTAAAGTTAGCTCGCATTTCTGTACCTCAAAAAAAACAAGAAGTGGAGCCCAAATCCAAATCTTTGGAAACAATGGCACAGGTAACGAAATCTTCACCCGAAAAGAGAAATACGTTGCATTTAGATAAGAGGGCAAAGCCTGATTCATCTTTTCAACCATCGCCTGAGGCCAAAACGCCGAAACGTGAAAGACAAGAAAGACCTGTCACCCCCAAAACCGAACCTAGGACTACACGGTCCAAATCGAACAACATCTCCGCTGAGATGGAGCCCAGACAGACCCGTGGAATGCAAAGGCAGGCAATTGGAATGCAACGACTGACACGTTCCGCGGATTCACGGCCGTACAAGAAAAACATCGCACAAATGAGGTCACCGAACTACGATAAGAAAAGCACACCTAAGAAGAAACTTAACTCCGCTGCTAATGAAACCCCAAAAAGTAGCAAAAGTAAAAAGGAAAATGCAGTCGTTAAACCAGAGATAACAGCCTCGCCCAAAAAATCAAGGTCAAGACCAACGGAAGTTAAACCAGAACCAAACAAAAGACGGGGACGACCGCCGAAGAAAAAAAATGCAGTCGAACCGACGTCTTCCTCTAGTAATAAAAGAAACGGAAAGGTTAGTCCGAAAACTGTAACGGCTGTAACGCCAGAGCTTCTCAGCTCCGGCTCCATTTTGTCCGATAATTCGTTAATGCAATGCGCACAAAAATTACCAGAGAACTTAGCGGAATTCGAAGCATTGGAGTTACCCGAGTTTCGAGTGCCGCACGCACCGCAGGCAACTCCACTGATGCCCATCAATCTGAACTTGTTCAGTGACTCGGAAGTAGCCATTGTACCCACTCCAAATCAACAAACAGATGTTGTGGTGATCAACAGCTCATATGAGGACAGTTCGGAGACATCTACTCAACAATCACAAAGCCGACGCACTCGAGCATTGAAGAGGAAGCGCTCAGCTCCCGCGAAGGCGCAGCAGACGCAGGCCAGCACCTCCAGTTTTGGTCTGTTGCTAGCTCAGCAGCGTGGTGTGGTTAACAAATCTCCAGACATCTTCAGTAACTGCTCTGACATGTCGCAAGTGACGCTGGCGCAGCCTGTGCCTTTCGAGGGATTCAAGATATTTGGATCAGAAGTAAAACAGCAGCAGCCAGAAAAAGCACATTCAGGCATTCCGGTGAAAAAGAAGCGTGAACGTTCTTGTTTGGATATTCTCGAGAAAATGTTTGAGCCTCAAAAGCCTAAGAAGACGGAACCATCTATTCAGTTATTGCCGGACTTGCCCAGCCCCAAACAGCAGCAGCAGCAGCAGCAGCAGCCGCAACGTCGTTTTAGTCTGCTGGAAGATGACATCTTTGAGATAACCAATAATGGTGAATTCGGCAGTCGACTGCGTGTCAATTCCACGGGGAATGTGTCGCCCGTGCAGCAGCCACACCTGCTGCCCCAACGTAATAAAATTACGAACTATTTAATTAGCTCAGGTGGCACTCCGGAGGACACTCAGCAGCGCACCCAATCTAGTCAGCTGCTGCGCAAATCACCGAAAGCCACAAAATCCACACAATCTACGAAGCTGACACGCTGGTTTGGTACAGCCACAGGCGAATCCCAAAGCGTGCCAAACACACCTGTTGTGCCCTCCGAGAAAGCTGCGCGGGCTCGGTTGGCACGAAGTGTGGGACCCAAGAGACGAAAGCGACTTTTGCTGGACAAGTGATTAGATATTGATATCGATTTAAAAGACTCAAGAGACTCAAGACTATGCAGCGAGTCAGGCGGACAATTTGCCAAGAACTACATCAAAATCGGAGAGATGGACCCTAATCCTACGGACTTCACTGAAAAACTTTCTTTAGTGAAATGTGAACAGAAAAACATACACTTATATCATTTAGTTTAAGATATAAACAACTGAAGGGACGTTAAATGAAAATATTAGCGAATTACAACAATTATATTGTGCGGGTCGTTCACTCTATTCATTTATTAGAAATATCCTATCTTTAAGAGGTATTAGTTATTAATAACAAATTGTGAGAAACACTCTCAGGCCAAATAATCGTTTTTTTATAACTCCTCAGGCACAACTACAAATATATCTAGATATATTTTATAATTTGTGAAACAGGATTAAATTGTTTAATTAGTTCTTTGCATATGTAATTAATTTTATTTTTAATTTAATTAATTAATTAATTGTTTTGTTACAATTGAAAGAAAAGTAAGCAACAATTATTCAATTTGGCTGAATATCGTTTTTCTTGCACACAATGAAATTTTAAAACGTTAAATGTTGAAATTCGTACTTAAACCACAACAGAAAATAATAAAATAAAAGAATTTTATTTTAACCGTGTCACCGATCTAATTCCTCTTGAAAATGTGAGTCAGGTTGTGCATAACGGCGCGTCGCTGGAACTCGATCTCTCGCCGACAGGCGCTGCCTAGGAGCGGCGGGCACTGATATTGGATCTTCTCGTTCGCATATGTATCGCCTCCGAGGGCACTGAAATTGAATTCGCTAAGCGAGTGCACTAGAACATGGGAAATAAATAAACATGTGGCACATTCAACGCATCCGGGGTACGCAATACTCACGGCAATAAAGTCCGCCAAGGAAGCAGGTTTCGTGCGTCGATTTAATGGCCCAGGCTGCCGGCTGGACGCCCGGCATGCTCTTTGTCACGACGTACTGGGCGGTGGCTTCATTCAGCCAGTAGGGCCAGTGGGACAGCCGCTCTGTATACCGTACTGTGTACCGCCAGTCGTGGGCGTGGCCCTGATCATCCACAATCTTGAAATTTATGCTGGCCAATTGACGTTGATCGTCAGTTGTTGCTACTCGAAATCTAGGAATATACTCACATTGTGGGATTCAGCAAGCGCATTTTGTTAAAATCTCCCACATATTCCCAAACGGCTTCCGGTTTCGCCTTGGCGATAACGCCTTCTATTTGATACTTGTGATATCCGCCGGAGAAAAGAAAGAAGTACAAGAAGAAGACCGCGCCGAGCACCAGCGAGAGCCGCTTCAGATTCCAAAGACGCATGCTATGCATGTTGAAAATGTGTTGGATGTGCGGATGGGCGGATGTGTTTGAGGCAGCGACCTACTCGCAATTACAATAAACAAAACGAGAGATCGGCTAACGTAAACAATGATCCAGTAGTCCAGACCCGAACAGCCGCGAGGCAAACAGAAGACTGAATGTGAGATTTGACAAGGCAAGGGGCAAATATCTCGCTGGATCAAAGGCTGTGCCAGTGGCGTACTGCAAAGGGGGTTGCACGAAAAATATGTTCGGCTTTCAGTTATTGAATATGTATCTCAGAAATTTCTGAACATATAGTAAAATATTTCTATATGTGAATTTTCATTATATTATTATATTATTATTATTCTGGAAATACGAACAATTGATTTTCTTTTAACCCACTGGTTATCTATATACATTACAATTATGTGTGCATTGCAGTTAAAATATCTCAATTAATCAGTAGAAATTTTTTTAGGCTCTTAAGATTTATCAATTGATAATTTAACTGTATTTTCTTACTAAATGTGAAAACTCTTGACCCTATAATATTTTAAAGTCTTCGAGCTGAATCATTAACTGTGGCCCAACAAAATAAACTAAAAATTATAAAATATATATATATAAATCCAATGAGGCTTCGAGTACCAGGCTAGTGTATGACTGTAGGCCTTGATAGTTTTGAGATATATACCCTTCAATTTATACATATAAACATATGTTGAAGATACACTTACATTTTCTTACATTTATATTTAGATAAACAAATACCTCTATGTAACTTCTATGGATACAATTCTAAGAAAATGCAATTCAATAATGTTATGATTAAAATAAATATTCAAGTGTTATTAAATATTAGTTTTTCTTTATAAATATTATTTCACAACGAAAAATATGGAATCTCTATTTGAGAGTAGGGGCTTCGGCAATCTTTATAGCTAAGAGAATTGTCCATTCATTAACTTGTCCCACATATGCATACAATCACAGCTCTCAAGTGTGCTTCTTTGACTGTGTGTGTGTGTAGAGCTTTTGGGGTAAAGCTCCAGTTTACAAATCCCATATGATCAAAGCGTTCAGTTTATAAACAACGCTCGCCTGTTGCTGTTCGCATTGCTGGAGCGGACCAATTGGAAAGGAATTACAGGTTGCTTCATTGGTGAGTTAAGCAGTTCGCCGGGTCTAAATAATTGCTTATCAAAATCAAGACTAATTGGAGTGTTTTGATGAGGCAGCAGGAATCCGAGCCCATCCAACCCCCAACGAATTGCAGGTTAGGTAATCGAGCTGCCCTGCTATTAGAATTTTGATTGGTTTAAGCAAATCCATCAAATGAGATTGTTGCTGAAGCGTGCAAATCTGCTGCTGCTGCAATGTGGAGCGCAGTTTCGGCAGGCAAGGGGCATGGCAACCGGTTCCCAGTTCCACAAATTGGCAACAGATACAAAAGCGTCCGCAACAGGTGCTCGTCTCGATATTGAAAATGACAACAATGTGTTGGCAGCATCTAATGTGCAGGTAAACAATAATAATTGAATTGACGACAATTTGATTAATTTACTTGATTGGCCATTCAACAAAAAGACCACAGCAGCTGCGGCATCGCCCCTGACAGACACCTTTGGACGCCATCACACATATTTGAGAATATCGCTCACCGAACGCTGCAATTTGCGCTGTAAGTTTCCCTATTCAAATGTAACCCAGCCAATCAATGTTATCGGAACCCGAATGTTAGACGTGAAGTACAGGCAGTTTGATAAGCTAATGGCGTGCTATGGTGAAATTCATTAGCTGTCTGTCTCTAATTACAGGTGATTATTGCATGCCGGCCGAGGGCGTGCCTCTGCAGCCCAAGTCCCAGTTGCTGAGCACCGAGGAGGTCCTGCGCTTGGCGCGCATCTTTGTGGAGCAGGGAGTGAGAAAGATCCGGCTGACGGGCGGCGAGCCGACGGTGCGTCGCGATATTGTGGAGATTGTGGCACAGCTGAAGGCGCTGCCTCAACTGGAGCACGTGGGCATCACGACCAATGGGCTGGTCCTAACTCGCTTCTTGCTGCCGTTGCAACGCGCTGGCCTCGACTCGCTGAACATCAGTTTGGACACGTTGCGTAAGGAACGGTTCGAGCAAATAACCCGACGCAAGGGCTGGGAGCGAGTCATTGCGGGCATCGACTTGGCCATTCAGCTGGGCTATCGACCAAAGGTGCGTGCTGTCCGACTACTATTGACATTGTTAACAATCATTTCGACAGGTCAACTGCGTGCTGATGCGGAACTTCAATGAAGATGAGATTTGCGACTTTGTTGAGTTCACCCGCGAGCGACCCGTGGATGTGCGCTTCATTGAGTACATGCCCTTCACGGGCAACAAGTGGCAGACGGAGCGTTTGATTTCTTATGGCGAAACGGTGCGAATAATTCGAGAGCGCTTCCCAGATTTTCAAGCGCTGCCGAATGGCCCCAACGACACCTCCAAGGCGTATGCCGTGCCTGGCTTTGCCGGCCAAATGGGCTTCATTACCTCCATGACAGAGCACTTCTGTGGCACATGCAATCGCCTGCGCCTAACGGCTGATGGCAACATCAAGGTCTGTCTGTTTGGCAACAAGGAGTTCTCGCTGCGCGATGCTATGCGCAGCGAGGGATGCACAGAGCAGCAGCTGGTTGAGCTCATTGGGGCTGCAGTGCAGCGGAAGAAGCGCCAACATGCAGGTGAGTGGCGAACTGTCGCACGCTAAGGTTGTCTGTATTAATGGGCGTATTTTTCGTACGCAGGCATGCTGAATCTGTCGCAAATGGAAAATCGCCCAATGATACTCATAGGCGGCTAGTATGGAGCTCGCACAGCATTCCCCCACAACTGTTTGCTTGCAGGTTTCGCCAGCGACAGGATTCTGCTTCATCCTCATCAACTACAGCACTTACAGCTGCGCAACTGCAGTGGTTTGACCCACATCAATGCCCAAGGCAAGGCGCAAATGGTTGACGTGGCCGACAAGCCTCACACCACTCGAATAGCCAGCGCAGAGGCCACCGTACACGTGGGCGAGCGTCTCGCAGGACTGATTGCAGCCAACGAGCTGGCCAAAGGCGATGTTCTAAGCGTGGCCCAATTGGCCGGCATCATGGGAGCCAAGCACACCTCGGATCTGATTCCTCTGTGCCACAACATCGCATTATCCTCGGTCCGAGTGCAAGCCACGCTCCTGGAGCACCAGCATTGCGTGCATCTGGTGGCCACCGTGCGCTGCAGCGGCCAAACTGGCGTAGAAATGGAAGCCCTAACAGCCGTCTCCGTGGCCGCACTCACTGTCTACGACATGTGCAAGGCTGTCTCCCATGATATCTGCATCACGAATGTCCGCCTGCTGAGCAAGTCGGGCGGCAAGCGCGACTTCCAGCGCCAATAAAATCACGCAGCTTGCGCATCCATTTGCCATTTCAAATTAGCTATTTTCGTTTTAATTGAGGGCCGACTGGGTGAATTAAATGTCTGTGAGTGTGTGTGTGTGTATGTGTGAGTTTGTGTGGGTGGGAAGTGAGTTGTGTGAGGGGATGGATGAGTAGCGGTTGCGTGTGTAACTGCGCCTTATAGCTAAAATTACATATAACATTAGAATCATAATCAATGCATTATTGTAGTGCCGCCGCACGAAGAACATCAATGGACACAATAAATACGCTTCGTTTGTTTGCTGTTTGGCATTTCTCTGTCGCGGTTAATTGGAGACTAGCACGTTGCGATTTTCCGCTTTGGTGACGCTTTCCGCGTCTGCCGCCTTGTTGCCCTCGGTGCCGATGTGCTCGCCGCGTATTTTGATGTTGTGCTCCTCCTTAAATTTGTTGAGTTCCAGACCCTTTTTGCTCAGATCGTCCGTCACCTTTGTAATGGTTTTCGCAATGAAATCCTTGTTGTCCACCAGCTGGGGCAGGACGTCTTTGACTGTCCGTTCGCACAGCACGCCGCCAATGAGACGGAAACACTTGCGTTCCGGATCCGCAGCATTCAATGTTTCTATCACAGTACTATCATAATAAAGAAACACAATTAGTTGTTTATATTTTGGAGGTTAGGTTAGCGGCCCATTCTGACTCACTTGTGTTCACGCAGATCCATTTCTAGCGTATTAAGGCTGTTGGCCAAGTTTTTTTGTTCATTCCGCAGCTGTTGAAACTGGGCCACAATTTTTTCCTGGGAGATCTGGGCTTTAGCCGCTTCGTTGCTCATTTTTCTAGTTAATTTTTAAACAGATGTCTAATAAAGTTGAATGCTAGCTCGATAAGGTGTGGCCGAACGTTGTAAAAGTCGGCAATTCTTATTATTGAGGCAAGGTATAGATTTTTCAGTAGGCCACTTACGGTCACACTTTTTTGTGGATGGTGTGGATATTAGGTTTTGCCATTCACATATTTCTTAAATAGGTTGGCAGCGCTATTAAAAAGGCGCGTGCCTTAAACATAGATACTATTAAAGATAAATTGTACAAAAATAATAAATTTGAGGAAAATTAATATTTAGTTCTACAAGGGCTTGATTATTTTAATCAAAATTTAACACATTTAATAAATATTTGGAACAATGGCCAACAATAACAATCTGTGGTAATTTTTAGATTAGGTTGGCAGCTCCAAATTTTGTTTTAGCGGTTATTTTCAGTTTATATTATGAATTATTAAAATAAAAATGTAAACCACGAATTTATTTATGCAAGTCGAGTACAATGTTATTATATGCATAACTAAATGTTCATTTGAATTCAACCAATTCGACGTACTTCATAAAGTTGATGAATTTATAACCCAATTCAGCTGCTAATTGGATGCACAAATATTTATTTTCTTTGTATTGAACCATACTTTAGCTTCTGATCACATTGGGTACTGTTTAAGATCATTCTTAAAGCAATTTGTGCACTTTACGGACGACTACCTAAGGAGCTGGTAATGCGTTTAACACTCTGCCTGCTATTGCTCGTTTGCCTTGTCCCGTGGCTGCACGGATCCTACGATCTAATCCCGGCCACGCAGAACTTGACGGCTTACCTGCATTCGCGCCAGAAACGGAATCAGCTGGTCTACCAGAACGGAGGCAGTATTCGCTTGGTGGTTGGCCCCGTGATGGGTGTTCAGCTGGCGGATCCAGTTGTGTGGCGCAGCTTCGTCAACTTTTACGTGCTGCACTTTGGAGCATATTCTTTACCTTCGGCCCCCCTGTACCCATGGGATAAGTGGGAGTCCATATTTGCCAGATCGCTGAAGGAAAAGATTCGCCTGCTGGACGCCACACACGAGGATGACACCCGTCTGTTTGCCTATTCGGCACTGGAGCACTACGTGGACAACGAGAGCGGAGTTCGGGGCCGTGGCCGTCAGTGTCTGCTGCGTGAAATGTGTGAGAATGCGCAAGTGCATCATCACGTCGGAATCATAGCAGAGCTGCTAAACGTGCTGCTAACGTAAGTGTTACAAATCGCCATCCCAATTGCATCAACTCCCAATTCTCAATTGCAGTCCTGGCAAGGCGCGCCTCGAGGACATCTACAAGGAAGCCTACGCTGCCGGCCAAGCGGGTGTCGATTGTAGCCAACGGTTCTTCGGCTGTCCCAGTGGTGCGAGTGCCTTGGATTCCCTTAAAATGGATGTCAATTATTAAGCTTATGAACAATTGGCGGGGCCAATTAAAATGCGCATTATTTGAATAAACGCTTCGATTTAAGTCCAGTTTAAAAGCAATTGCAAATGTCAGATTTTCGATGTTAATGTAAATCAATTCCATTCATTCCTCGTGACACGCCCCTCCGGCGTTTCACGGGCTTTCAACTGTGCTGTTGCCCGAAAAAGCCATAACATTAATGGCTTGTGGCTGCGTCGTGCAGGGGGCTGGAGGGCAGTGGGCGTGCGACCGCCATTTTGTCAACAATGGCTTCAATTAAATGGAAATGCAGCAGCGCCAACAACGACAACGACAACGACAACAACAACAACAATAGCAATAGCAACAACTACTGTGACAACGACGGCAGAAAGACAGACAATAAATGCGTCTTAAGTGGCACATTAGGCTTGCCAGGTGGCTACACGTCGGGAACAACAAGAATCTGCTCCACCGGGTGCTCCGAGCAGAGCCGAGCTTAAGTGTTGGCCCGCAAATTGTAGTTGGGTCACCCTGTTTGGCTATCACTTGTCGTTTTGTATGCAGAGCTAATTCAAATGCGATTATGACAGCGCGAACAACGCTGCTGACGGGCGGCAGTGGGTGGGTGGACACCGTTAACAGGAGAGAGTGCGAGCAGGAGAGAGTGGGAACGAGAGAGCAGTAGTTGTGCAACTTTGCGGTATTTGAACTTCTGTCGCATAGGAATAGGTAACAATCCCATGGCGGCGACGTTTATGCGTACAATGAATTCGCGAAATTGAAATTATATAATTGTTTGATTTCATTTTTTATATATCCAAATAAATATATATAAAATCAATCAAATATCCATATGTATCCATATATAATATCCATATTTACGTAGTCTTGGTTTAAAATTTGCAATTAAACAGGAATGTAAGATTCAATATTGAAAAATGAATTCTTGCTATGTGCAAAATTAATTCCATGAAATTAATCAAATGCAAATAAAATTAAATTATCCCACACGCACAATTCGCTAATTGAAGTTTCAGTTGGAGGAAGAACGTGTAAGCTGTAATGTTTGTTTAGTTGTGTCTACTGAATGTTTGCTTGTGCAGCCGCCCCTATTGCCGTTTCCTGCCTTGTGCCTTATGCCACATGCCACATGCCGCATGTCGCCTGCTCACTGCGTGCTTCTGTGACAGAGAGTCGCAAATTATGCAACAGTCGCAACAACAAGAATCATTAGACATGCACTTTGATTTGCCAAAACTTTATTGTTGTGCCATCCAATGCATCAATCCATAACGAAAATCCAATCAATCACATTTCAGTCGTGCTCCACAATCAACAGCCCGTCCAGAAAGTTGATGCCACGTGGACAGCCCTCAAATACGGCCAAGCAATTAGCACCCGCCTGTCCGGCCGCAAAAGCATCATGATAGCAGTTATCTAAATCGGCTCTACCCGGACTACAAAGAGAGTTAAATGATGCTGCGAAGAAGGAACGGTTGGCCACCAGTCGAGTTGTTTGCTCACCTCAGCACAATGTTTAGTATTTCGGAGATGATGCCGACATGGTGATGCACCTGTGCATTTTCGCATATGGAGCGCAGCAGGCATTGCCTGCCCACCATCATATCATTGTTCCTTCTGCCCATGTACTCCTCCAGGGCCGTGTAGACCAGCAGTCGTGCATCGTCCGCATATCTAATGCCCCCGGCCGCCGTGTGCCTCTCAATGTTCCGCCTCATTTGCTGCAGAGATCGGGCAAAGGTGCTTTCCCACTTGTCCCAAGGCCAAATTGGGGTTGTGGGAAGGTTGTAGGTGCCGCCCTGCAGGGTGAACGAGAGCACGGCGGAGCGAAAGGTCACATGATCGCCCAAAGGAATTGGCAGCGAGGGTCCAATGCTAAACTTAATGGAGCCGCTGTTTTGATATATAAGTCCACGCCGTTGGCGATGCGACAGGAACTCGGTCAGGTTGGCCGATGCGGCGCCACAGTGAATCCAGCCTATGGCTAGTAATGGAAAGATAATAAATATTTTCTCCGTTGCAGACATTTCTATGCCGCGCTTCGATTCTAACTACTAGGGGTAAGTGAGTCGTCAATAGTGACAAGTGGAAATTTCAGAGGTACAAACATTTGGTCAGCCAATTAGCATTCGAATTGTACTGGAAATTGAAGTGCAGACTAAATGCCCGAAAACGGTTTAGATTTCGGTTTCTATTTGCACACGTGAGTTAAGAATTTAGATTTGTGGCCAGCAACAACAAGCGTTTAGAAGAGGTCTATATATTATATCAACTTGTGTTTCTTATGACTCGCCTCGTTGGCTGGACAAGATTAGCAATCAGGCAGGCGGGCAGGCGGGCAGGCAGGCACGCAGGCAGGCGGTCTTTGAAGTGAAACGGAGACCACTTAAAAGCCCATTAAGAAAACACACAATGAAAAACGAAAAATGTTTTCCAAATTATTTATCCAAATAAACATGACAGAGCATGCCCCAAAAAAGATTGGGACACCGAAGTGACGATAGTGTGGCCACGGATACAGTTTTGCTGCAGATAATATCCTTTTTGGTTGTTTGTGATTTGTCGACGTGGCCGGAAATGAAAAGCAAACAGCACAAACAACAACATCAGCAGCAACAGCAACGGCAACGGCAACAGCAACAGCAACGGCAACATACAAATAAATTTGCTTAAATAACAAGAGACAAGCAACATCGTATCCACAAATCATTTTGCATAGGTAAGACCAATATGTACACACTTATATTTTCGTATAATACCAATTTGCATCAACAAATTCTTCATTAATTAGAAAATATATTTTTGTATAAATTCCTACTCAGAATACGATATACATAGATGCCATAATCCATTGTTTAAAACGGGATTATAATAATAAACTAAAATGCAGAATATTTTAAAACATGTATTTAATATGATAAATTATTGACAATCAATGTAATTAATTATGCAAAGAGCTATTTAAATTTTAAATTCTACGCTGTTATTAAACATTTTAATATGGTTATGACATTGGGAACCGTTTACAACAGGATTATAATAATTGACTAAAATATAAAATATAAAATATTTATTTAATTTGAAAGATATTGAATTTTCTATTCTTATAAAAAATTTGATTGGAAGCGATATTTAATTGCTGTGAGACCTTCGGTTAGGGTATGTTAACAATAATACAGCTGCAGACCGCATAGGCGACCAAGAAGAAGACAACACACACACATTCACAGACACAATCAAAAACTGTTACATTTATTTACATACACGTACACTCATACTCATGCAGTTAGATAAATCTACACATACAGGGAGACAACTTGACAAGCCCCGACAAAAGCACAACGCACCGAAGCTCCGCCGCTTCGCCTCCCCCCATTGAAACTTATGACACCCCCGATCATCAGCTTTCTCGCTCGCACTCGCACGTAGTGCGTTTCCGCTTGGGAAACCGCAAGAAACTTACATGAAACGAAAACGCAACGCAAATAAATTCGTGTTGACAATTTGAATGATTTATTTATGGGTGCGTACCCAAAAATTTTCATGCACCCATGAGGGAACGTTAAGAGGGGTAAAGTTCAAAATAAACAAAGTCCGCAGCTCAGTTAGATGTGGTAGAAGGAATCCAGCAGCATTGAATATTCTTAGCGAAACCTAATAGTTGGAAATTTACAAAAGTGGAAAACTTTAAAGCTTAAAACAATTGAAAAGAAATATTTTTCAGTTATTGTATGAATACTGTGGTATATGCGAGATGTTTCTGATTTATTATTGTTATAGGGATATTCAATAATATTTCGGTTGTCTACGGAGTGACAATGCATAAATCTCGGAAGTTATAAGTGCTAGAGATTTGAAATTTTAAATGTAGGTTCTCGTGCTTATAATCGATAACACTTTTCCTTTTTTCAAGCATATCTCGTACATCTCAAGAGCAAGGGTATTAAAATATGTGATATGTAAATATATATTCAGCTAAAGGTGATACGTATTTTGTGTTCTTCAGATTTTGGATACTTGATCCTCAATATTGGGAAATTCATTTTTAAACATAGAAAGTTGCGTATCTAGGGATAATCGCATCGTAGCATCATTAAGATATTCCAAGAATACAAGCATGTCGAGATGTAAACAGGGGTATCTTCTAGTCGAGCACACTCGACTTAGATCACTGTTACTTGCCTAATTTAGTTTTCTTTTACCTTTAAGACTTGAACATACTTTTCTTTAATCCCAATTAGCCAAGGAACGAGGCAAGGCTTTAAAGACTTCTCAAGCTGTCACAAAGAGGCGCGCCCCAAAATTGTGACCCAACAATGGCGGGAGGCGTCTCCCCAAGGGGCCGCCGAGTCTGTGAGTGTCTGACACACCAACTGTATATAATATTTATTATGTTGGCATAATAAATTGCAACATGGGGCAGATTCATTTTCGCACTTGCGGACATTTTTCATTCTACTGCCCGGGCAGCAGCTGCTCGGACGTCTCTCCATGGCACGGAGGAGGGGCAGAGGGAAGGACAGAAGTTAGGCAGCCGATAGGTAGCAAGAGAGTGCGAAAGTCGCTGTGGCGCCACGTCCATGTCGCCAACGTTCGCCTCGATGCAGTTGTGCCGCCTGCTTGCGATGATGAGCAGAAAAGAAGGTTGCAAACTTGTTGCCATTTACTGGGAGGCGCCACACCCAGTGCATCTTCCTGGGCAACTTGCCATGTGCGCATTTTAAAAAGGAAATTTAATAAACCTTGTCCCATTTCATGCTCATTAGTGTCATGATAAATTTTAGAGCAACTCGGCAGGTAGACCAACCCAGCTGGGCTGTGGCTACAGCGTCGAGTGGGTGGCTAGGTGGGTGGCTGTGGTTCGCTTGCGTGCATGTAAATGTGGCCGGGGTCGAGAGTTCAAAAGGCCACAGGCGCTTAACTGTTGCATTCCATGGTCGTAAATTAGAAAAGTTAGCCGACGTGGGACAAGTTGCTTTGATTTGCCAGCTTGCCAACGTTTTATAGCCGTTTAATGTGCTGACATGTCGACAATTACAAGGCAAATTGTGTGGGGGCGTGGTCGGGCTCATGACGGGGAGGGGAATGTGCCATCAACAGCAGGCAGAGTTCATAGAGAACACATAAATTTAACCAATAATTTCATTGTTTTCACATGCGCTCCATTGCGCGGTTTTTAGCCGCCAGATATTTCTCCTTGTTGTTGTAACTTTAGCTAGTCGTTGTTGTTGCTGTTGTTGTTGTTGTTGTTGTGGTTGCTGTTGTTGTGGTTGCTGCTGCTGTTGTTGCTGTTGTCAACAAAGTTTTGCAGACACAATATGTCTGTGACGGTCGTCTATTTGTCTGTCCGTCCGTCCGTCTGTCCGTCTGTCTGTCTGTCAGTCCGTCCTTTGGTTTGCTTACAGCTGCCAACTGATGTTGCTACTTTTATAGTTGATATTATTACGATTTTTTTCCTCCCCATCTCGCATCTCTCTTTTGCTTTACAAAACACACACACACACACTTTCCCTCTCTCTTCCTGTCTCCCTGTCTCTTTTCAGCATCTGCGGCATATGCACAAAAAGTTTGAAAACTTTTCTTAGCTTTAGGTACTTGCAACCGAAATACACTTCTATTTTACAGATTGCTGTTCTTATATATAGATATATAAATATACTTAGTTTAGACATATATGCAACAGATATTAGAATATTTTATTAGATTTTTCATCTGTTGATTACAATGACTAGCTAATCGAATTAAATATGTTTATTCATTTAAATGAATAATAGATAATAAATTATAATATTATTTAGTGTCAATTGTTCATTCTAAGAATAATAAGCAAAATATCTTAAACATATAACATAATTCGATCGAATAAAAATATTAATATTAAATGAAAAATAGATAGTAAATGAAAATATTAATATTATCAATTGTTCATGCTAAGATTTGTACTTTATAAAAAAAATATCTTAAACATATAACATAGCTAAAATCCTAACAATAGGTCTCGCAGCGGAATGAGTAAACTTTGTCCTCTATAGGGTATATGCGAAGTCTGCATTGCTGTTTTGCTATTATTGGTAGTTGCCTTTGTGGCTGCTGCTGCGGCTGTTGCACTTCAGACGTCGGAGCCGTCGACGCTGGCGACGACATTTAAAGCGCCATGAATATGCAAAACTTTTACACTCAGTTTTTATGCGCAAATATATAAATCTAAAAAACAGAAATGCAACGACAAGGATATTGTGCGGGAGCCTTGCGCTATTAGTTGTCCTTCGGGGAGGGGACTGGGGATTGGGGACAGCATTGGCAACTTCTGTTGCCACTCCGCGTAATAATTCTTCAATAATAACAAACCGATGGCGGGGGCCGGGGACAAGGATGCGGGCAATGCAGCAAGGAGCAAAACGTTTGGCGGTTTGCAGCTGGGAAGTGGAGTGGAGTGGAGTGGAGAAAACTCAATGCCGGCTATAAAATAAACACTCGCTCACTTTAGCCAGAGTTCCCTGTACCGTGGCATCCTGTTCCTCGCGCTCTTCAGCGCCGCCGGGTTTTGCGTTTTCGTTTTGTCTTCTGTTGCGTTTTTTGTCGCGCGCTGCGGTTTAAGTTTTCTCTGCGGCTCAACAAAATTTGTTTGCATTTGCAATGCAGAATTAAATTATTGCTTCCTCTAACACTCCCTCAGCTCCGCACGTCCTTCTCTTGTTTGCGACACATCCTGGCTGTCCTGGCCATGTCCCAACTGTCCCTCCACTCCACCCCACTACAGTCCGCTCTTCTGACTGTCTCAGCGGCTGGCTGTTGCGGTTTTTCTAGCTGTTGTCGGTTGCTGTTGCAACTCTTGTTTTTGCGCACCGCAGCAACATTATCGCTGACTTTGGCTCCGAGCTCGAAGCTGAGCACTGCGGTCTGCGGAGCATATTGATTGCAGCCCGCATTCCCCTAGCTTCGGCTGGAGAGGCGAAAGAGCGGGGAAGATACACCTCAAAGTGAGAAATTGAGAAATATTCGCATTCCTCTTAAGAGCTAATTTGACCCTCACAGGCTTTGTAGACTTAAAGCTCCGAACCTATAAAAATAGTTAAATATAAATTGAAAATTAATGTAATAGACGAGAAAAAGCGGTGCTGATCCCATAAAGAATAAATATACTTGATCAGGCTTAAGAGCAGAGTGGACTGAGCGCTTGTTAGTTTAACGCTTTGTCACCAATTTTGGAATGCATGTGCATGCGCGAATTCCTGTGTAACAAGTAGAGATTAGCGATTACATTACTTACTTATTCATATTAGCAATCAATACAAAAGTTCTGCTTTAAAAAGTCACGAGTTATCCTCTACATCTTATTAACAACGAACTCGCTTTCTCTCCATTTCTATAAATAAGGGTTACGCAATAGATTTTAGTTTATTCTAATGAAAACATCCTGAATTGAAAATTCAATTTAACTTTTCTTTATTCAATATAAACAATTGAATATCTCCATATGTAAGTATCTCATTTGACTTAGCTTTATATTTTGTTTCGGTGTAGATAAACTCTGGGGATAAAGCAAAAGCCCAGACGGTCTTAGATGTTGTTCCTTTTTTTCTATCCAAGCATGTTAAGTCCATGGCATGTATGTATATTTAATCTATGAAAACTTGAAGGCAACAAATTCCTTAACGCGTTTTGCATATCCTGTTGCTGATCCGGTTGCTGCCTGTCGTTTATTTGCCGCTTTGCATTTATTTCAAATATTTGGCGCCACATTCTACAAACAAATTTTGCTTGCATATTTGCCAAAGACAGACAACCAAATAAAAAGAAGGGCACAACAACAAGCAACAACTGTGGAAGGATGAAAAACGAACGAGGTTTTTCTGATTTTTATGGGCTAAGAGAAATCAACTAACCGAGGCAGACAAGATGTCCGCAAGGCGACAACGCAACTTCCTTGGCTCGATGCGTGCCTCTAAATTATGCACAGGGCAAACAACGTGTAGAGAGGAAGAGGGAAGGGGAGTGGATAGCAGTGAGTGAGGGCCAGAAGGAAAACAAAAGGGAGACTCGGAAAGGTAACAAACAGCCCGAGTGCTGCCAAGGAAGTTTGCAAGCTTGCGGGCCAGCTCGACCTGGCCTAGCTCGATCTCTGAACCTGGCCTTTTGGCATCGAGGATGGCTTCAAGGGTGGCTTCAAGGGTGGCATCAAGGGTGTTGCGGGCAGCAAGGTGCCTTAAATATGTTTTTGTTATTTATGCAAATTCGTTTTTGTTGCCACTGCGAGGTAAGCGTTGGCTTCGTTGTATTGTCATAATGTTCCAGCAAGCCAAACAGCCAACACTTCATGGCTAGCAGTGATGAGGAAGCGGGCGGGGGGCGGTGGTTGGCTTTTCTATTAGGGGGCGTGTCGGGTGCTAACCTGTTGGCATTTGTGACGCTTCGTTCATCGCCTGCTTGTTTATGTGCCAACACTCGCGCACTTTTCTTTCACGATTTAACCTTCTACTGCATTCATTCACTCATTTCATGCAAATTTTGTAACGGTCGCATTTTCTTGCTCATTTTCCACAACACTTACAAAGTTGCAAACTTTGACTTGACATTCCTCTATTCAGCAAAAGCTTCTCTATATTTTATGTGCGGCAATAGTTTTGAATTATGTAAGCAAGAGCCCGGCTTCAACGCTTGGCCAAAATAAGCATCCACACACACACACACATATACTATTGTAGTGCCAGGCATCTGAATAGAATATTTGACACTCTCTATCTAGGGGACGATCCTGGGGTTTATTACATTTTTACGTCATAATTTATAATATGCTTGGGTCTTAGTGTCTAATAACCGGGCAAGGCCAACATATTCGACACATTATATGGCAACGCTCTGTGCCACCTCCTTCTGACCGGAACAGTAGTAACCACAACAACAACAACAACTATAGCAGGAACAAGAAGGGCAAGAGAAATTGCCAGCAATTTATGGAGCACAGGGTCACAGAACCGTTGCGAGTGCCGGGGCAGAGCTTCATAAGCACAAAAACACTTGAAAAAAAACTTAATTAAAATTTGAGTTTAGTGTTTGGGGATAAAACAAGCCAAAGGGTGCGACTTGTTTATGTATAGGGTGTAGCCGTAGGTCTGGATACACACACACACACACACAACCATAAATAAACTCGTTGAGATATGAGCTAAAAAAATGTATTGTGAATTAAATAGAAAGCGAATTTGGTTTGTTGTTTTGTCCTATTTGAATAATATGCTCTCGCATGCTGAACATGTGGAGTAAACAATGTGACAGCAACATATTTATTTGCATTAAAAAGATTTATTTGGTGTATTTATTAAGTTCCACATAATCACATATAATATATCTCAAACAAATATTGCAGTTTCTTTTAACTTATCTTATTTAAGTTTTGCGGAACATTATCAATGGGTTAGATGCTAAATTTATTTCTAACTGACGTTTTCGTTAGGTATCAGTAATTTTATAGATTTCAAAAATATAATTGAATTCTATCAATATATGTATTTTTTAAATATGTACTATTGGGTACTTCTAATTTAAGCTTGGAAAATAGAAAAAAAATAACAAATTCTCATTGCTCAGTTACAAATATTATTTATGTAAAAACAGTGTCCAGTGCCCGGCATTAATAAATTCTTATTTCAATTGTGTTAAAATATTATTAATGATAACCAAATTAATATAAGAATCGAGTAGAAGGGCGAACATAACAACATTTTAGTACATGCATGCTCCTATTGCCGTAAATATTCTTATACTCATGAGTGCAATGCTACAAGGACCTACTTAAAGGATTGAAATTGTGCATTTCGATGACAACCTTGCGGCCTACTAAATATGTATCGAGTGTTGTGTTGCTCTATGCGTCTATATGTGAGTGTGTATGTGTGTGTAGCCGTGAGCTAATTTATTAAAATCTCACTTGTAATTCATATATTAGAGGCGACGTCGGACGCATAATAAGCAATGGGATCCGGTTAATAATTTGCGTAGGCGAGTCGAATAGTGCGCCGGAGTCAACGCAGTCGGGACCCGCCCAAAAAACGAGCGCCGTAACTGGTTGTGCATATGCGAGTGTGTGTGTGTCTGTGTGTGTGTGCTTGTGAATATTTGAGACATAAATTTAGTAAATTTGGCCGAGACCAAAGTGTGCGACGTGTCGAGGACTCGTGCCTGGTGTAAATTTGCAGATAAGTCGCATTAGTTGGGGCCCCTATTTAGGGAGGCTGCTGTTGTCCCCGTTCATTATTGTTGCTGTTGCTGTTGTTGTTGTTGTTTCTGTGGCTCCTGCTGGGTTATTATGTACTTAACGAGTGTTTATTAGCATTTTAATTACCTTTCGGCGCGTGAAGGCTGCGCGCATTAGTCAACTTTTAGTCCTGGTTCCAGGCTTCGGTCCCAGGGGATCGCCAGCATGCAAAACTTTAATTATGTTTTTCAACTTTGTTAATCTGGCAGAACGCTCAGCTTCCATCTCTGTCGCAATATTAGTTTTGTATACATAATGACATATATAATAGGACATCATATACAAATCATATACATACGCATGTGTTTCTGTGTATATGTGTATTTGTCTGCATGTGTATTGCATGCATTGCGGTGCGGATAATAATATTGTTCTGAAATATATTGCGTATTGGAGAATTATATTTACCTACTGTTAATTAACAATTCAGGTCGCGGTCGATTATATAAATTCAGTTTGAATTTAATTCTTGTTGCAATCAGATTTTAATTAAATTTTTATTAAGTCTTTAATAATCCAATTAGCGAGACTATGTGTTGATATATACTATTTGATATATATCGACATTATAGTGAAGCTTAAATTCAGAATTTAAGAGGCGGTTATATGCTTATATTATGTACAAGAGGGTATCAGATGCTTATCACTTTAAAGATTACTGTATTTTTCTGTATATACTCGTATGTATAGATAGATTTATTATGTATAATATTTTTTTTTGCGCTTGATGAATGGGCAGTGGACCAGTTGAATAATATTTGCATTGCGCTAATAAAAGCATTGGAAAAAATTGCAAAAACTAATTGGATGCGCAAAAACTAACGCGTCGACGGGCTGTATATGGTGGGGCGGTGGGTATTGTGGGCGTGGCAGTTGCTTGTTAAAAGTTCATTACACTCATAGAATGCTTGTAAAGCGAGATGATAAATTAATCTACAGTGTGCAGCGAAGCGCGCTATTGAGTGGGCGAGCCAAGAGCGTAAAAAGGGGAGAAAGTAAGAGATAGCGATAGGGAAAGAGAGTGGGAGAGTGGGAGTGAGACAGGGACAGAGAAAGAGAGAGAGCGCACATAAATGACGAGTTTAATTTGTATGCAAACAAGTTGGCGGCGTTGTCGACACAAACACGACGATGACGTTGGACCTACAATAATTACATAAACACGCACACACTAACATAAGCTTTAAGAAATGCATGCGCACACATACATTAACAGGATGGGGGGCGGGGGTAGCAGCAGGATGGCTGCTAACTGTTTCCGCTTGGCGCTGAGTGACGCTGACGTGCGAATGCCTGGAATGAAGCATTACTTGCCATGGACACCAGTGTCACAGTCTGAAGGGTTGGTGAGGAGGGTGCAGGGTGGGTGGTAGAGGGTGCAGGGTGGAGGGTTGAAGGGCTTACCAAACAGAGTGGAATCTTAGTGATGGGATAGAAAGTGCATTAGTTAAAGATGCTGTCTGGCTTGGCTGGGCGAATAAAAGGTCCTACGCATACAATATGTACATCTTTTAAGATAAATGGAACTCTTCAGACTTCTAAATGTTTTAAAATATAAATGAAGTTGGTAGCATTAATATTTTATACGAACAGCATTCATAAAACAAAAAAAAAAACATGTATTGTGAATTTTCACAAAGTGCAATTGTAGTGCTCGCACTTATATTAATAAAATAGTTCTAAGAATAAATAATTATATAAAGTATGTAAAGTAAATACTTAGAATAGAAGACAGGTATTTGTACCATTAAAGGGGGAATAGTGATTTTTCAATAAAAATAATAAAAATAATTTTTTGTGATAAAAAAAAAATAAAATATTTTAAAGTATATTAATAATTAGAAACTGTAATGGAATGTATAAATATTATAAAATAGATACAATAGCTCAATTATTTTTTTTAAAATATTATTAATTTTTATTAAAATAAAAACATTGCTGGGTAAACTGCTATGTTTATATTAACAAAAAGATGAAAGAACCATTCTATTCTTAATACATGGGTTATTGGTAAGATATTTTCGAAAATGGGTAGTCTATTAAGAGTTATTCGTTTTTTTGTTTTTTTTTTTTTTGGAATCTCAGCAATTGCGTTCTAACTATATTTCAGATCGAAAGCAATATTGCCTGCAAGGGCAATAATTTTTCCGTGTTTAAAAGATAACTGTCTCGTTTTTAAGCTAACATATTTTACTAACTAAATGTATGCAACAATCCATTGTTTATACAACGTATGCGTTGTGTTAGTTTATATGTAGCTTTTGAAACTTGATTCTATCCCTGGCGCCTGCTGCATGGGTCGTCCTTTTAATTGAACGCTTGCCAGGAATTGTTTCGGGTGACTTGCGCGCGCATAATTAGCATAAACTTAAACAGTTAATTAGCGTTATAATTGCGTTACATGAGAGTATAAAGGAAACGAAACGAAACGAAAATTAGATTGCGAGGCAGAACCAAATAACCAAAAAGCAACACCAAGCGACGCACAATCGACAACACGAACACGAACACGAACACGAACACGAACAAGAACTAAAACGAAAACTAAAAGTAAAGCCAAAACTATTGGTGTCTTAATTAGCGTGCGTGTTCAATTAAAAGCGTGGCTGTGGAGGGGATGAATATGTGAATTGGGGGCTAAGTATGCCATTATCAGCTGCTGTTCCCTGAATTTATATCCCAGACAATGCGTAGAGCTCAGCCGGAGCCAAGGGAAGTGCCTGCAGAGAATGCCACTCATGAATTTCAAATAATGTCGAACACTTTGACTTTGACTTGCTGCCGTGCAATGCAATCCGATTGAGGATGGGTCTCAGCTACTTGCTTTCTTCAATGATTGTTGTTATTGTTGTTGCTGGCTGTGCTGTTGTTTTGCTGGTGGCTGCCTGGAGTCGTGATTCCAGTCCCGATGCCTGGCATGCCAAAATCCAATGAAAGACGTTTAGTTTGCTTGGGTGTCCTCAGCTTCTTGGCCGTTGTCGTCGCAAGAAATTCGCAAAGAAAACAAGCAATGAAATCGCATAACTAACAATGAATTCCTAACTTGAAGCTACTTGAGGAGCCAAGCACAGGATGAACGTGGTCTGCACCAGCTCACGTACTCCTACACTGCACAAAATGTGCGCAGTTCACTGAGACTGTCGACAATTGAAGTTCCCAGGGATTTCATGGCAGAACTTACTTGAAGCGTATTCTGGCTTCAGATTCATTCTTATTCTTATTCGTATTCTATTTGTGTGCGCGATAGTCGCGATTTTCTCAATACACCCTTTAGTGGGGATTCCATTTGGGGTATATAATGTAAGTGCTCTCTATTCTCTGGATAAAATTGCTGCAGCTTAAGAATTTTATTCATACCATCAAATGTTACTTTGCCCGAATCGATATTCATTTTTACTAGGACTTAACTTCTATATGTTAAAAATGTTTACTTTAAAATGAATTCTTATGGACTTTTATTCTTATTATTCAGCATTGCATTAAATAGGATCTATTGATATATGATAAACAACAGCTGTCATTTATCTCTTGCAACTGACAGTTTTTGATATCAAAGAGATACTTAGACAAGAAATGTCTTATAATATAATGATGTGAGGTACAATCTATTTTCCCTTTATTTAAATCTAAATATCATATTCGGAGACTCAACGTATCATGTTCTCCCAGTACAGGGTATCCCATGATTGATTGCCCTCCAACATAAATTTAATTTGGTTAGTTGAGACGCATTTTGATTTTTCAGCTCAAATTTGCTCAAGCATTCATCTTTCTGCTACATTTTTTCATTGTCATGGCTTTTGGCATGATTTCTGAAACATTGTATTTATAATTTAACGTTTTGCTATGACTCAGCGTTCGAGAAAACGTTTACCGTACGTTTCGTTCGAACTCAACGCAGAAGCTTATCGGACATAAAAAACGTTTGTAAACGTTTACGAACCGGTCGCTGGGTTTCTATAAAAGCTTTCGAAGCGTTGAGTTTTTTATCAGTAGCTTGTGAGAGCTGCAAGTGGAAGCACATAAACAGTAAGTTCTATTAAAAGCGTGAGTGCTATCAAATAAAAAATAGTATCATGTCAAACGGAGAAAATATCGAGCTGATGAGTCGGCTAATTGAACAAGCTAATAAGGCCCAGGGTTTGCTTTTAGATGTTTTGCAACAGCTGGAGAAGAGTAAAAAATTAGCAGAGCCAGAGAAAAACACTCGCCGATCCCGATGGGATGCAAAGCGTGCAGCTTGTCGCCGCATAGAGTATTCCGACTCTGATTGTTCCATAGATGAGTTTCGTGCAGTCGGAAGAAAAACCACTGCAGCTCGCAGAGACCGCAGGCGGGATCGTTCCCACTCTCGTGGACGCTCTCGCGGTCATTCCAGAGGCCGCTCCCATGGCCGATCCCGCTCTCGTTCTCACACCAACGCAGAGCACAAGCAATTGGCATTGGCTGTGAGAGTAAAGTGAGGAGCAGGTGAATATTTATTATAATATTATGCATACGGAGAAATAAAATAATTTTTAAAGAATAAAGAAAAATATAAAGAATATATTTATATACTGTATTTATTGGGCGTTGGGTTTGTTTGCTGTTGTATAAAATATCATAATCGGTTCGAATTGGAAATAGTTGATAAAAATAAATTACATATGTATATTAAAATTGTGGTCGATTCTATAGGAAAAGGCAAAGTTTTCCTATGATTTAGCTTCTAGGGTTGCGATACTAAAATAAACTGCTGAATTTAAATAAGCCTTTAATGTAAGTGAAATAAATGTTGTTCAACTTTGAGTAAATGGCTTGGAGCTGACTTCTGCCAAAGCAAGTCGTGACCCCTGCCGACAAGGTGCTGCTACTTCTTCTTCTTCTTCTACCCCCGGTTGATAAAACTGTGTGTAATTACATTTGCAAACAACGTAAATGTTTTTGTTCTGTTGTTGCATGAGTATTGTTCTGTTTACAGCACTTGAAAAAAAAAAACAAAAACAACAACAACAAATAAACATTAAAAAAACAAACATTGGCCCCAAAAACCATTTTCCGTTGGCATTTCCAACGGCAAATTTTGGGGCGACTGCGCTGTTGCTGCCGCTGCTCTTGACTGGTATTTCAAGTGCATGACGCTGCAGCAGTAGCAGCAGCAGCAGCTGCAGCAGCAGCAAATGCAGCAGTCGCTCCATTGTTGGGGCACTTTGCTTTTTAACGAAACAATGCCACAGACTGCACATGACGGCATTTCAAGTTGTTGTACACATACATAAATGTACAAATCCACGTATTGTTGTTGCTGCCTGCCTGCGGCATCTGCTGCGGCAACAACTGCTCGAACACATTGAAAATTATGTTAGTTCTGGTTGGTGGATGCTTTTAGTAGACTGCGGCGATATGATAATCAGCGCTAATGCACAACCCACCGCAAAAGCTAGATGGATGCATAATTTTAATGGCCAGCTTAAGATGGAAAGACTTGCCTTATCAACACTTCTAATCAGGGCAATAGCGCATAGTTGCCTGCCCAGCAAACTGAAGGCAAGCGCCAATAACAACAACAACAGCAACAGCATGCAGCAAAAAGGTGGTAAAAACAGCGAGAAATAAGAAAAATAAATGTGTACAAAATAATTCCACAACATGCAGAGGACAAAAATAAACAAGCTGCCAACAGGCGAAGGTAAAATTATGTACAATGGAATAAAATGAAAATTCGAGGAAATAAATGTAATTGGTTTTTAAATCTAAATTAAGCAATACTGTGGAAAATTGGGAAAATTAATTTCATTTTTATAAATATCTTGTATAGCTATAGCTTTTATTTTATAGCGTATGACTATTCATTATAGTATATATTATGTGTTATTAATATTATAATATTGATTAACTGTAATAATAATTATTTTGACTTATTTATTTTCTTTTATTATATATTATTAATTTCGTAATTCTGTTGCTTACAGATCATACATTCTTACATTATTAAAGATTACAATAATAAACATTTAAATTTCTAAAAATTAAAAATTTGTAAAAATTAACTTAATTAGGGTTAATAAAGTCAACTAAGCAGTAGATAACGTCCGTCTACAATGTTTGTATAAAGAAAATATATAAATATATAAAAATGATCTACGTAGGAAAGTAATGCGTTTGACCCACTGTGCGGCTGTCATTTTGCGCGTTGGCAGCGTCGACATTTTTATGACACGCCGACACTGAGGCATACAACACGTTACTCCACGTCAGGCACACGGCACAAGGCACACGGCGCAGAGCAACCGGCATCCAGCATCCAGCATCCAGCACCCGGCAACTGGCCAGGCCTGATGCTACTTGGATGGATGCAGACAGCGAATTGAGCAAGGAAGGGGAAGACATGTCCATGTTTATATATGTATACAATGTACATTGGAGGCTGCGAGCAATTTAGAGTCGGGAAGCCAAGACGAGCAAAGCTAAAAGTCTTCACACAAATTCTAATAAATGTTAAAGAAATTGTATGAGGTTATGCCACGGCAGCTGTGAATATAGCAAAAATTGCCAAGCAAACGCATTTTCAGCGTTCCCTGGAAAATGAAATGAAAACTAAACGAGTTTTTTGCTCGCCTACACAGCCGAACGACACAGAGTGTCGGCGTGAGGCCCGGCAGGCTAGAACTCTGGCAGGCTGTCAGGCAGCCAGACAGCCAGTCGTCCTTGTCGCGTCCTGTCCTGTCCTTCTGTCCTCCTGTCCTCCTGTCCTCCTGTCAGCAAATTGCCAACGCACTGCGTATTCGAGGCGCTAAAATACGAGATATGAAAGTCTTGCACTGCAAGACGACACCAAGACGAAATTGCTGAGCCAAAATGGATATCGTTTTAATTTTTCCTATTTTTTTTTCTTCATCTTCTCCCTTTCGTTTTTTTTTTGTATAAAATTAGAGCTGCAGAGGCGTGGGTGGTTCGTTAACGGTGCGCGCGGTGGCTCGTCAGGTGAATTGCGGCAAGAGCAATTTGCAGCGCCTTAAATTGGCTGCGCTGGGGCACGTTGCGCATACGCCGCAATGTACATGCGACTGCTTCTTGATGCTGCTGCTGCTACTTGCTTGACTGACTTTACATAATGGCTGCTGATTAGTAGAAAGCGTGTTGTATGTGGGGCAAGGGGGATGGAGCGGTGAGGGATGGGGAGGGGAGGAGCAGCGATTGTGCGCTAGTAATGAGCCTGACCAGAGTTAATAGCGCCTGCAACTAAGTGGAACTCAAAATACATAACGAGGCCGCAGCCATATGCAACTGCAAGCTATATAATGCCCGAAAAGTGTGTGTGTGCGTGTGTGTGTTTGTGTGCAATATATTGATGTGTATGTGTGCGAGTGCGTACGCAAAATTCATGTCTCTATACGCACAACGGCGGCGAGTGCGAATCAATAATGATGACCTGAATACGTATGTTGCAGCCGATTAACTGGACGTGCAACACGCCCCGAAATATGCAACGTGCAGCATTGCCAGCCTGCTCTCCATTGTGGTTGTTGTTGTGTTGTGTTTCAATTTGGTGCTGCTGCTGCTGCTGATGCTTCTGCTACTGCATGCCGCCTACACAATTTTTCATTTTCATTTACGCTTTCGACAGCTGCGTTGCGTTTCATTGTCTTTGCTTGCTTGCTCCCTCTGAATGTGTGTGTGTGTGTGTGTATGGCACGCTTGATTGTTCAAAGCGCAGCTTTCAGCTGCAAATTTGTAAAGTGCCGTGAAGCAGAGCCAGCCTCTTACCTGCGTCTAGCATTTTACTACGACTCCGTATACACACACAAACAGCTCCAATATATAGGCCCATGTGTAAATGGCTCTCTCTCTCTGATTGTGTATGTGTGTGCGTGTGTGTGGGCCATATTTATGGGACATGTGCATGTGCATGTGGTTGCATGTGTGTATCCATCGCTGTTGCTGCAGCTGCTGCTTCTGCTGCTGCTGCTGCTGCTCCTATTTGTACACGCTGTCCGTTTTCATTGTGGGTCATTCCCGTTCTCGTTGTCGTTTCGTCGTTTTTATGCTTTCGAAATCCGCTTTACACACATGCATATGGCCGTACACACTACAGCTATATACGTGCTTCGTTCATGGCTTGTGTGTATGTGTATATGTGTGCATTGCGTATACGCCGTGTGGCCCATTGTGAGCCGCACCTCGACTCGACGCAGCCTCCTGCCTCGTTGTCTGTCCATTCGCATTACTCATATACGATATGCAACAAAAACAGCAAATAAAAAATATATATATATGCACAAATAAAAAATTGCAAAATATTTATTCATTTATACAGCATGCCAGGGCTGCAGACTGCAGAAAAAACCTGCATGAGATTTTTCGATTATCTGTTATTTGTAAATTGTATCGATGTGGAATAAAATTTAAATTCAAATTTCAGTCAACTACTTGACTGTCAAAGGATAAATAAAATTGTATGAACAAACAGACGGAAAATTAAAATATAAAAATAATATTTTTTATTACATTTGTTAGTCAATAATTCTTCTATTAAAGATGACACATCTGAATGTTATACTCAAGTTTAAGTCTTTAATTGACTTTGTCTGAATGTATATAATACACATACATATAAGTAAGTCAGTTTCTCTTACTAAAGTTAATTTTATTTGGAATTATACACCTATTCGAAACCTTATAGTTGTTACCCTTCCCTTAATCCCTTAATATATGGGGCTTCTGGTTGTGCGTTGAGACCAACTTGCCTGACCGCATCACAAATCTCTTTTGTCCAGCCCTTGGCCCCCGCCTCCCCCCTTTCTCGACCAAACATCGTTGTCAGCTTCTCCACTCGTTTCTGCTGCTTCTTTGCAATGCGTTTGCTGCATTTTATTTATTGTGCACTGCATCTGCATGTTGTTGCATGTATATGTATTCATGTATATTGCCAATGCACCTTACTATATGTGCGTGTGTGTGAGTGTGTGTGTGTGCGTATTTTGTATTTACGCCTGCTCCAATTTATTTATTGTATGTATATTTGTTTATGTCGTATATAGTAGAACTTTCAACAAATTGAAGTTCTTGTTGTTGTTTTTTTTCCGCCATTTTTTGTTGGGCGTTGGCCGCTGTATCGATTGGGTTTAAAGTGAGTGTGTGTGTGTGTGTGTGTACGTGTGCGTGTGTGTGCGTATGCATGTATTGATGCTCCTCGGCAAGAGCAATGCAATTTCAATAATGCACGCACAAATAATTAAATTGTTTTAATTACGCGAAACAAATTTGCCATGCTTTTAATTAAGGAGTTGTAAGAGCTGCAACCCAACTCATAAAATCAGACCAAGTGGTTATCAGTTGTGCTGCCATACATGGAAATTGGCACTCAGAATAGAAGGGGACATTCCAAAGAGAATGCCAGGCCAGAGGCAAGGGTCTCAAAGTAAGTTTCAGTCCTGCCAATTCCCTGCATCTTCTTTATTTCTATTTCTATTCCATCGCTTTGCTTTCATTTCATTACGTTTCGTTTCGTTTTGAGCTTATCTAAAATTGCTCTACACGCACACACACACACACACACACACACACACATCCATTGGGAAAGGACGAAGCCATGTGTAGGCACGCAGCAAGATTAGAAAATATTAAGGTCAACAGGTTAGTGTGCTGAGCCCAAAGGACATAAAAAAAGGCGGCAACTGAAACGGCAAACGCAAAACTGTTTCAAATTTGAGTTGAAAGTAGGTTGGGCAACATTTTCAAAGAAACCCTTATAAGCACACGCAAGAGTTGCGTGTGTGTGTGTGTGTGTGGGTGAGTGCTGCGTAAGTGTGAGCGTGTGCTTGTGTGTATTTTGATTACTGCCTAATTTTGTGACGGGGCGAATGTAACATGGCGTATACTTAACGCTTTTGCCTCGGCCCTGTTGTCGGGACATCTGCAGCTTCCTTTTGACGTGAAGTGTGTGCGGTTTTAACACGAGTGAATGAGGGATTCCTCCGAGAACCTCGTTCTCCTGTGCACCACTGCCCACCAACACAATTTACGTACAATTGCCGGAGTGGATGTGTGTGTGTGTGTGTGTTGGTATGTGTGTGGGTGTACTGTAAGTGTGCGTGCTGATGACGATGCCAGAAACGTTTCAGCAACACTTGTCGCAAAATGCCGCATTAACCAACAGCAACAACAACAACAACAACAACGTGCGTGGTTTATAAAGTCGCTAAAGCGGTCACCAGCAACATTTTCAGTTTTACTCTCAGCCGGTTTCTTGCATTCGAGCAATGCTTTAAACGGATCCGCTTAACCATTGCGTAAACATGTTCGATATTGAATTTGTTGTTCAGTTTGTTTAGTTTATCTAAGTGTTTAAGAATTAAGGTCTCTCTAATTCATTTGACTTAATTAGTAAGCAAGAAACAAGACTAAGATGGAAATTTAGAGACACTTTGATATAACCAGATTATATGGACCGGCTTTGCTTAATCAAAGAGAACGTTTTTAACTATACTATGACTTTATAAGTAATAATAAAGATAAAACATAATTTACTATAATATTTATTTAAAATTTGATTAATAATTGTTATATGCCAAATATTAAGTAATATCAATCGAGAAATTCCACAACATTTAAAGAGGGTTAATCCTAAACAAAACGGCTCAAATGTTTTACAGAACTGTGAACGGGCTTAAACATATAATTATGACTAATTAAAATCTAATGGATATACCATTAAATATATAAGCAATGCTTTATTATGATCAGTTGATCATTAGGCAATCACTCAGTCAATCTCCAAACTCTCAACTTCATAAATTTACATGATTTGCATTCTATTTGAACAATTAAAGTTCTTCGCAGTGTGCTGCCACACATGCTGCTACTTATACAAAGCGACTTTCCGCTATGCGACAGCACACACTAGCACTCACACACACAAATAGATGCATAAGCGTGCACACACATGTTTGACTCAAACGTAAACCGCCGCACGGACAAAATGTTAGCATAATTTTAGGCACGAATGCGCTGTCGCTGCTGATGTATGTGTGTGTGACTGGGTGAGTGTATGTGGTATGTTACAACTACAATGATAGCGTGGGGCTTGTTGTAAGCATAACTCAACGAGTCAATGACTTCTTGGTGGCGTCGTTGATGTGCTTTAATATTAACAACAACGGCAGTTGGCCAACACATACTAACACACACATACACAGACACACACACACAGGCACACATACGGGGATACATTCACATCCCTATTAAGTCCCCTTCATGTGCATGGGGCGGCATTTGAAGAGCACATTGCGCATCAAACTGCCACTTACCGACACACAAATAAATTTGCAAATGAACACGTTCCAAGCAATGATGCTTCACGTATATATATACATATATATATATATATATATACACATGTGTGTGTGTGTGTGTGTGTGAGCGGGTGTGTATGTGTTGATAAGTGTGTCAACAGCCAGGTTTTTACGGTCCCCGTTGACTAAATCAGCAAATTGGCTACACTTGGGCCGGTGACTTCTGACTGCTTATTATTAATAATCATCTTTCTCTCGTACTCTTTTGCATATTTTTTTGTGCTGTTTTGTTGTTGTTGTTGTTTTTTCTCTTATTTTTTTGTTTTCCTTCTTTCATTTTGGGTTGGATCCTGTTTGGGGAATGACAATTAGGCAGAACACAATAATAATCAGCCAGCAGGGCATAAATCAGCAAATTAACAACAGCAGCAGCTGCGACAGTGGGGCATTGGACTGTGGCTGGCCAGGAGGCGGCGCTTGTGTTGGGGCAGCGCATAATTAAATAAAAGGCAACGTGATAAATAACAATCTTTCAACAGCGACGCTTGGCGGCTAAAGCGAATCGCTAGGGAGATTTTTGCATTAAATTGATTAAATGCGCAGCACATGCAACATGATAACAGCAGCAGCAACAACAAGCAGAAGCAGTAGCAGTAGCAATAGCAGTAGCAGTAGCTGTAGCTGTAGCTGTAGCAGTCGCAGAAGCCGCAGCAGCATCAGCAGTGGAAATTATCAACTTGGAGCAAAAACCCGTCGAGACTCATAAAAATGTGCCACTTAGCAGCAATGGACGCAATGAGCTGGGTGGGCAGCAGGAATACGTAGGGAACACGCACATTGCGGTATAACAGGATAAACATGAGTGTGCGTGTGTGTGTGTTTGTGTGTGTGTGTGGGCCACATACAACAAGGGCATGCAAATGAAAGGCTGCTGTTGTTCCTGCTCTCTTGTCATGGTGAGCATGCGCAATGCGGCGGATAGCCAAAATGGCGGACTGTGTGTTTGATAAATGAGAGCGAGATGAGAATTGAGAATGTGGCGAGAGAGCGAGAGATACGCTTGGGTGATGCTTCTGTGGCTGTTGCTGTTGCCGCTGAGCTGGCTGCAGCAGCACCAACAGCGGCAGCAGTAGCAGCAGCAGCAGCAGTAGCAGCAGCAGTTACCGCCGTAAATGTCAAGTGTAATGTCACAATCAGCAGCAATCAAATACGCAAACACACAAACACACACACACATACACACACACACACACACATGCACGCACACACACATTCACCTATGAGGAGAGAATGTTGCATGCATACGAAATGCAAATGCTAATGCAAGCGAATGCAGTTTTGCAATTGCAACGTGTACAGGAAATGGAATCGCAACGACAGACAGTCAGACAGTAAGTCAGTCAGACTGGCGGGAAAGGCAATGCACAAACATACATGCAAGAGTTCATGACATTTGCGCAAATATTTAGAAATTGGATTAAATACCAGAATACGCAACTACAGCAGCGATTTCATAAGGCTGATCACCTGAAATAAAGATTTTACTTTTCATCCACATTTCTACTGATGAAATAGTTGCAGCTTAACATGGTTATTGAATATGGATTTTTTTAGTGTAGTTGATCAAAACTTAGTCTAAGATTTATTTTTGATATGAGATTTGCAAATTGTTGGAAAACTTAAGATTCTTTCAAGCTTGGTTGTAATTTAAGTGACTTACGATCAAAGGCAATGGAAAATAGTTAAGCTAATAAAGCTCATATAAACTTTAGATCATAAAAAACATTATATGTCGATTAAATTATTCTGAAAACTTTAGATCCTGTTAAGCTTTATTTTGGTTTATGCAACATTTTTATTTGTTAAAGCGAAAGTTCTTTCTGTTGGAGAATGTCATTCATTAGAAATAAATAATCAAATGTTTTCTAATAGAATTAAACAAATGAGAGGATTAATAATTTTTTTTATTAATTAAAATAATTTCCCTTAAATATCTGATTATGTGTATTTCAGGCATATTCTTTTTGTTTTTTTTTGCTGATTGCAGGTAAAAGGTTTGCGCATGAAGAAATATAATAATAAAAGATGGGCCAAAACTAACAGAAACAAAAAGCTGAGCAATTGCAGCTTGGGTCAACCTCAACTCTCGGCTCAAGTTTGGAACGGAAGACGAAGGCAAGGACTCCGGAATCAGGGCTGCATTTAGCGGAGGAGGGGGGCGTGGCAAAGTGTTATTAGTTTTTGCGGTGCACGCTCATAAAATGTTTTTCTTTTTCAAGAGCTGCTGCGAACAACCACGACGGTTTTTTTGAGAAACTTTTTCCAAATACTTTTTTGTTGTCTTTTTTACTATAAAAGAGAAAATAATTAAAATTTTGAAATGGCTGTTGGGCTGCTTAGTTATAAAGTTTAAAAATGCGGCAAGTAGTTACCTGCATAACAGGTGAGGTCACAAAACGAAACTTTCAGAGCGGGGATTTGACTAAAGATTATATTGAAAAAATTTGAAAATTGATAAAGTTGCAAAAAACTCCGAAAAACTTTGCATTTACTAGAGCGTAATCTTTTCCAATAAAAGGATTAAAATGTGAATCTTTTTTCAAAAGAATATTATTTTTCGCAATATCAATTTATCTGTTTCACATTTTATAAAACTATCAACTTAACTTTTTCCACTGTTCTGCTAGTCAAAAGCTTTTTTGTTGGACTTTAAGCTGTTTATGTTTGGATTGTAATGCATACGAGAGTTGCACTTACTCCATTACCACACACACACCGCTCAAATATAGGATGTGTGTGGCGGGTTTCATGTTCTCAAACAGTGAATCTTATCCTCCGAGACTGTGCTTGACATAGTCGAACAAATGCTTGAAAGCAGCCAAGCGTAGGAATGTGGGCAGCTTTTTGGCGATGATGATGAAGTTGAGTACCTCCGCCATTGATGGCCTGCTCAAGGGATAGGGTAAAGCGAAGTCAAATTTGAAGAGGTTGCAAGTGTCAAAAGCATTTTGTGGACTGACGCAGCTGAACAAGCAAAGCAAACAGAGACGCACTTAACATTCAACATTCAACATTGATCTGCAGAGTCTATTTTGCCTAGTTGCCTATTTTGTATTGCCATAATTTACAATAAGAACACCCTTAGTTGCAAAAATTTTTCTAGAAATCTATAGAATTTTCGCACACTTCGTTTCTTTTCCCTGGCTTCTGTTTTTCTGCATTTTTTCCTACACTTTGAGGGCTTTTGCCAGTTCAAACAGAAACCGTTATGTCTTCGGGGAGCCGAAGTTGAAGTCTCTACCGGCATTTGCCAACGTCAACGCCAACGGCAACGGCAACGGCAGCTTTGCAAAGTTATTGTTCCCCCAAGTGCGTGCAGAACATTTATATTGGCCATAAAATATGTCTCATATATGAGAGTACAACATGAAAAATGTCCCACAAACACCCAACACACACACACACACACCAATATAAACACACACAACTCATAACTGAGAGAAAAGCTAAACTTGAATGGAAACATTTCCGCGCTGCAGTTCAATCAACTTTTCATGGGTTCGGTTTAGTGCGCAAATTGTTTACAAATGCAATAGCAATTATGCAATAATTTGTATGAACAAATTAAAAGCAATTTATATGCGAAGCCCCGACGCTCCGTCGCTCCGTCGCTTCCCCATCAGACAAAATCGATGACCAAATACAGCAAATATAAATCGAGCTGTTCAAAGCAGAGGCTCAGTTGTGTTCGCTGCAGTGGCGTCCAGGGCTCAGTTGAGTCTCGACTACGACGGTTCAGTTGAGGGCAGGTCAGTTCACGGGAGTGGTGCAGCAGCAGCAGTAGCGGCAGCAGCAGCAGCCAACGCCCTTTAGCCCTCAACCCAGCTGGCGTTGATTGCATGCAATTGTATATGGGTGGGGTCCACGCTGCGTATGAATGACCAGAGACCACATTGCGAATGAGGGCTTTCGACTCGTGTCGTGTGCCTCTCTCTCTCTCTCTATCTCTCTCCTTCGCTCTGTGTATTTCTCTCTTTATCCCACCCCCTGCTTATTTGTATGTATTGTATTAGCCAACATAATGGCCCCAATAGCAGCAGCAGCGGCAGCAACAAAAACCACAGGCAGACAAAGCATTGCTCATAACGTAGGCTGGTCTTATGAGTGTGTGGGTCAAGCAGGGCTTACGTTCCCGCTTCCGTTGCTTCCGGCTGCTGATGTTGTTGTTGATGCTGTTGTTGCTGCTGTTGTTGTTGCTGCTGCAATCCAATTTTCGTAGCTGCTATGTTTTTGACACTTACAAAGTGGTTACGACTTTTGCTTTGGCATGTCTCACTTCAGCAACCGCACAAGCGCTTTCGCTTGCCCTCCCTTGCATACACCCACCCGCCCACACCCACACACACACGAACCGCAGCAATTTTCAAATGTGTGTCAAAATCTGCACACTTGGTTTGTTGCATGCACCTTCACGCCCGCCTCTCAGTGTTTGAGAAGCCTTGTTTGCCTCACTGGCGCCCAATTTTCATTGACGAGGTCAACTTTTAACAAAGCATTACACTTCAACTGAAGCTGCCATCATCATCATTGTAATCATCACAATTAGAATCTAGCATCTCATCATTGAATTACTTTACCAATCCAATGAATGGACTAAATATCACGTACTTTGTGCATTTGCATTCTGTGTTGGCGATAATCTATTTAAAAATGTAGAATTCCAATTCGACGACTGAATTTCAATTATTATTCACACATGTTGAATAACACTTTAAAAGTATTTTATTGTAGAGTTGCAAATAAGACCAAGATTCACTGATCTTTAAAAATAGGTTGTGATTTGCCATATTTGAATAAAAAACACTTTTTTTCTCGTTCTGTTTGCTTATCTCCTCACTCTCTGTATCCTTTAATATTTAAACAATATTTGTCTTAATGTTACATGGCAATTAAACAATTGATTGTATTTATAAATTTAAGGGTCACCTATAAAAAAGTTATTGCCTGCAGAGCTTGATTAACATTAAATTGCTGGCTTACAATTTCGTTGGTTTAATCAGTTGGATTATATTTCGTATAAATTCTTTATTTGGATGCAAACATATGGCATTGTCATATTTATTTTATTGTGTCGGCCTTCACAATTGATAATGTTGAATGTTGGTCCACACACACACACACACACACACACATACACACATATATATAACAAATGTTGTGCATTAAGCGCATGAATTTTACACACTTATGACACCCAAGCGACTCGTAAAAAGTACCGCACGCAAATAACATTAGTTGGGGGATGGCTGAGGGATGGGTCGTCGAGGTATGTGGCTGTCAGCTGAGCTGCTGTGGCATTTATTAGAGATGCCACGCGACAGCCACAGCGGCAGCCCACAGCGCGGCTTTAGCTCATGCCAAATGGCCATGTGACAGCGTCAGAGGTTGTCGGGGGAAGGGGCAGTGGAGGGGATTGACTCTGGTCTCCGTCTTATTGTTTTCGGAGGGATATCGTAGTCTGAGCGCTCTAACAAGGCAGTCAAATTGTATTTGCATGCAAGTCGCTACGGCAACATGCCTGCAATGTCCTTGCATCCGGTTCCTACAAATATGCAGATGCCAGGCAACAGATACAAGACAGCAAAGCAACGTATACGACAGCCACGACAGTCTAAGTGAATTTTATGTCGAAAACTTTGAAAAGGGTAGTTGTTGGTGAAAGGGGCTGTGGTCGGTGGTAGGGGAT
Source organism: Drosophila pseudotalamancana (assembly GCA_037075185.1). Taxonomy (NCBI): domain Eukaryota; kingdom Metazoa; phylum Arthropoda; class Insecta; order Diptera; family Drosophilidae; genus Drosophila; species Drosophila pseudotalamancana. Next base: position 668,754 of record JBAMCK010000062.1, on the reverse strand, counting down.
GGAGGAAAAGATGCTACAGCTTAAGCAACAAGTGCTTACCAAATGTTCAGCAAGACGTAAGTCAACGTCTTCGTCTCGCCTTCTTAGTCTTAGCCTTAGTCGCATTTTCAGACTCCAGCTTCTTGCCTGTGTAACATTTGCATTTTTGGGGCTTTCGGTCGTTTTGTTATTTTTTGTTTTTCTTTTCTTGGCTGACGAATTATGTAAATGCCAAACTAAATTGAAAATTATACTTGCAACCGCGCTGCGGATTGCTTAAGCTAATTGAAATAACTAAATTAAGCTTGTGGTATTCCTCGTTTCGCAGTTTTAATTACCTTTCTGTCAGAAAGCACGCAATTAACGGCGGCTTTCTGACTGCTTCGAAGTGCATTTGGCCCATAAACTGCACACTGGCGACTTTGTGGGGTCAGCTGGCACTCGTTGCAATTAACTGTAGAGCATAATTGCAGTCGAGTCGCATAGTACGGGCCATAAAAAGATACGACAGCTTACGGTCACACACTTATGTGGACATTTTAGCTGGCTCGCAAATCATCAACTGGGAGAGTGGAAAGCGAAAAGTCGGGGAACTGTGGAGTGAATCGCAGTTGTCCCCATCGCCAGTTGAATGGCGGCCAACAGCTGCTACACAACTTGAGCCAATTATAAATATTTTTAGCCATAAACAACATTCGCTGCCCGTTGCGAGTTCTATTGTTATTATTGTGTTTTCTTATTAAATTACGCCCGGAGACATAAATTTCCAGCAATCGCCTTATCAAATCCAATAATGTAGAACGCAGCTGCGACTGCGAATCTAAAGTCTGTTTACACAATGCACAATTGCTATTTATTTGATTTTACTCCTAAAGAAATTGGGAATTACGTAAAACATCTGGCTAATTGGTCACGGCTTACAAAAATATAACAACTTCAACTATCGCTACTTAATATAAAAACAAGTTAGAAAACACTAGTTGGGTGTGCTCGACTGGGAGATACTCCGAATTGAGTGCAGTGCTGCTGTTTAGTAAATTTTGCTTACCCACAGAAACTCATACAAACACATGTCAAAATTTCTGACTCAACTTTCATACATTCTTTAAATTATATAAGAAAAATACTATACTTTCATACATTCTTTAAATTATATAAGAAAAATACTATACTTTTAAGCCTGTATTGGTATATGAATTGATCTTCATATTCCTCTGATTATATTTGCGATAGCGCTATTAAAATACACATAATATATTGATATTCTATATTTTAAGCCATTTTATATTTGAAAATCAGCTTCCTTTCTAAATGAGCTTTTCAATTGAAGGAGTCTTTAAGCTAAACATCTTGATCTTAGTAAAAATAACAAAAGCACCGTTTTGGTAACGTATCTAACCTAAACAAAGCTTAGACAGATTTGTTAGCTAGAAGGCAGCTCCTTGCTCTTCGCCTTCTGCCAAAGCTATCCATATCATTGTCCTTTGCCTGAGCTTTTGCACGCATGCTGCATATTTAATAGATTTAGACGGCCGCATGGACACGTTTGTGTCTAACGGGACCGGCCGGGTCTTAGGGCTTACCCACTTGTGGGCTATGTCTGGAATTTTAAGCATAATTGAGCGCATATTTGGCACTGTATTATTTAACTATTAACGTTCAATTGCCACATGGATTTATCCCGCATTTTTCCATATCTCAAACCTGTGCGCGTTGGAATGTCCCATTCATGTTCCCAAGTGGAGGACCGTCGCAGTTTTTGGCCGGGGAGCGGTTGGAGGACAGCTGAACGGAGTCAGTCTGAGCTGCACGAACTGAAAGGTAATTCAATATCTTAATATCCGCATAGATCAAGTGCAGGTACGTGCAGGTTTGGACAGCTTGACTCGGGCGCCGTTTACCGTTTACCGTAAGCTGCGACTTTTCTCTGGCTTCCTTCTGGGCTGAAAGGTTGCTTAGGGGGCAGCCGTGGGGGTGGGTTTTGTAACTGTTTATGTTACTGGTAACTGGGGGCCGCGCTTGATTAGAGCCGCTTTGCATTTTTGTTTGGCTGCTCAACAGTTTTATGAGCAAACAACGCTCAGGCATTTTGTCAGTCAGTCATTTAGTCGTCGATTTGTGAGTGGAACTCAAACTAACTGCAAAGGGAAAGTGTTGTTGAGATAAGTTTTGGGGAGCGCTTTGTGGCCAGGCCCCAAAACTTCTGCCTTGTGGCTATTATTATACATAGACTTTTCGTCTTTTTTTTTTTATTTTTTATTTTTTTGTATGTTGTTTCGACAGAAAATCTCGTCGAAAGTTTGGCAATAAAACTAAAAGTTTCAACGTTTATTGTCGCCAACTTGAAAGTTTAAACAATGAACCACAGTTCATGAGCTACATTTTTGTGGGGGCTCCGCTCTTGCAGCTGACGGAGCGTCTTATCCAAGGGTTGCCAGCATAATTAAAGCTAAAGCTAAATGTGGGGGTATAAAAAGTGTATGAAGCGTTAGTTTCTCGGTTAGGGTGCAATTATTATGAAAAAGATAAGCCGCAAAAAAACGAAATTAAAATTTGAAATATGTACAGTTGGCGCGTTATATAAAAGTTATAAAATATTAAAATTGTCGTTTGGGAAAAACCAAATTAAAAGCACACGCATTGAAAATATTACGTATACGGGCTTATATTTAATTTAAAGCGGCGAAATTTGTGCTGGCGTTGACATTTTTATTGACCCACAAGCCCACCCATTGCAAAAATATAAAAAAATTATGTAAGCGTGCTTAATCAGAGAATGCCGAGCCCGAAATACCCTGTATGCATATTTGTGTTTGGTATACATTTTACAATGCAGAAGAAATTATATATATTATAATAAATTGAAGGATGCTTCGAATATGAGAACCATAAGACAGCCTTTTCTAATCTTTACGAATACATATGATATAAGGAGGAGCATCTTAATTGATTTTAGAATATAACATTTATTTATTTAAATATAAATATATGTTTTCCCCATCGCAATCACCCATTTGCATAGGGGTACAGGGTATAAAAAAAGTAATATCTAATGTTACAATTTGTGCCAGCTGCATAGTAACGGTTTATAGCGATATTCCACATGCATACACATATACATACATAGAGATATCGTTTTTATGCCTCTTTTTTAGTAAATAACATTTATTTATTTAATTTGCTGTTTGCCTTCGCGTTCTGTGCAAACAAATGCGCGAACAATTCATTTAAAATGTAACGTGCTCACATTCACAGATACACATCCACAGATATGTCTATATATATATATACATATATACGCAGCATCTATTTGCATATAAAGTTGCCTGGCAACGAAAGCCAACTTTTTATTGTGGCATTTTTTTTGTGGTGCATTTGCGGCAATTTTATTTTCGTGTTTTAAAGGCTTTAAATATATTTCTAGTGCAATCGAAGGGCTTATAAAATATTATGTGTACACGGTCCCCAATGAAGACTAGAGAATAATCTAAAATTCAGTTTAGAGCTTAGTATAAATAGTTAAAATTGGTTAGGCAGTAAAAAATATTTAACTAATTTATTGGTATAATATTAAAACCGGATTAAAAGTTTCATAAATTAAATTGGATTAAATATATGTTAAACTGTTATTAATTCCAACTAGATTATATATATAATTTTTCCAGCGCTTAAATTCAGAGCACCCCATTAACTAGTCATACATATTCAACGACTTTGCTTAAGTCCACAGATTGCAAGATATTTTAAATAAATTAAAAAGCGAGTGCCAAAACCTCAAAGCGGGATGCAAAGCAAAAAAGTTATGCAAGGGACAGACGAATGAAAGAAACTGGCGACTTGGCTGCAACGAGTTGTGCATCTAATAAATGCCAAAAGCTTTGCCCAAGTAGCTCAAATATTGCAGTTGTTTTTGTTGCTTTTGTCCTGTTGCTGCTGCTAGTCCTGGACAATTGCTTAAGAAAGTTGGGAGTTGCTTTGCCTTTGGCTAAGCGAACGTAAAAACTTTCTGCTGCATTGTAAACAAACCCCAATACACAATTCAATGCGCTTCAACACGCCCTAATGTATGCTCTACAGTGAAAGTTGCACAGTCAGCCAAACAGAGACAGGAATAGTCACAGGCAGAGCCAGACAGAGGAAAGAGAGAGCCGGAGTGGCCAAGGCAAGCGGCTTGGCGAGCTGTGCTGCATATTATTGTATTAGTTTTTGTTTTGACCAAACGTCCCTCCAGACTAGAAGCCCACGACATAAGTGAAATGTGTTTCTGAGTGTGTGTGTGTGTGTGTGTGTGTGTTTGCTTGTGTTTAAGTGTGTAAGTGTGTAAGTGTGCTTGTGTGTTTGTGCCTTGACATGATGATGTACAGCACATACCCATTCGCTTAGTCTGGCCCACACTTTGTTTGCACTTCAATCTGCTGCCAAAGTCCAGGCCCTGCCTATTGCTGCTGTCAATTGGCCATTGGCATTTTGTTTGCAGAACATATCACAAACTTTGGCCATACTCTTTCAGCTGCTGCTACTGCTGCTGTTGGCCACTTTAGTGTGTGCTCTTGAGCTTTGAACGCCTGTTCATTATAGCCGTCGTATTATAATAATATGCTTATCGACTGGTCCCGTGCATTCAACTCTGTGAAGTAAATTGAGCCGTAAAATGAAAAGCCTTGTCCGAATCTATCTAATATTCAATGACAATAAATAAAAATGAAATTAATTTCCGCTTTGTCTGGCTCTGCCAATGACATCGAATAGCTAATGGCGCACGTAGCGGAAATGAAACTTCGAATACATAGAAATGCGATTTAATTGCGTGTAATTGACATTCGGTTTGAAATATCAAACGAACAAACCGCAAACCGGATGCTATCTTTTTTTTTTTTTGTCTATATATTTTCCATAATGCCGGGCTTTAAGCTAAGGTGGATTAGCCACAATGATAATCTGCTTCTGTTGATGTGCGACACTGAAAGATATTTATATATTTAAGACAAAAGTAGAAGTTGAATTAGTCAAAATTTCTTCCCGTCTCCAATTAAATGTTTATTATAAGCCATCATAGGATTTTCCATAGAATCTAGTTTAATTAATTTGAATATTTTGGCTAGTTATTGCTTGCGCATACTTCAGTCATTGTTTGTTTGATGGAAATTTGCAATTGTATACCTACCAGCACCTGCAAAAACATTTTGTTGTCATTCTAAAACATCTGTCAATTGGCCAGGTTCAGTTTGTCAAGCAAATAAATTAACTGGTCAATTTCAATGCAATTCAGGCTTGAACGCCCAAGATATATATAAATATATGTGTATATATACACAGATGTCCACACAGATAGTCGCCCACACACAAACACACACACAGAGACAAAATAATAACCATCTAGCATTATCGAATTGTGAACCGCTGGCAGACAAAGTCAATTTACCTCAACTTTTGGCTAATATCCTGTCGCCGCATTTGCAAAACTATTTTCAACGTACTATCCAAAATTGTTGTGATTTTTAATTGCTTTTGCTGGGGGCGCTTGAGTCTTAATTATAATTTGAATTGCTTTTACGATTGCCGCAAAACTACGGCAATTATTTTGATTGCTTTGCTCTGGGCTTTAACAATTCGGAACGTTGCGGGTTTGCGCTGTTAAGGCTTTTGTTAATGTATGTTGGGGCTGTTAAAAACTACGAAATCGTATACGTAATAAATTTTCGAAAATTGCTTTTTATGCTCATTAATTAGAAATACAATTTCCTCAGGCAAACAACAGCAGCCGGGGTGGCGACAGCAGCAGGAAGTGAACAATGCTCTGGGGCTACGACTGACACCTGGACAACAAGAGTCGGTTACATCCGGTCAAAAGGACGACCAGCTGGGCTAACTGATGAGATTAATTAAGGTAGAGCAAACAAAAGGATTTTAGTTTCATGTATACACACTTGGCATTTTCTTTGTTATTGTTGTTGTTTTAGCTGCTGCTGCCGTTGTATCCTGACAGGCAGCAATGCGTATGCCTGCTGGCATTTTTATTGACAAGGACACATTAATTACTCAATGACATTGTAATCAAATGTAAGCATTGCCTGCAAGCGCTTCATGATTGTTGTTGTTATTATTATTCGGGTTGTTCTTGTTGCTGCTGCCGTTGCTGTTGTTGTTGTTGTTGTTGTTGTTGATGTTGATGTTGCTGCTGTGCGTGTGGGCATGTTAAAGTTCAGCTTTCCTCTGTAAATCTTTGTCGCTGTCAATATTGCGTATACGCCACCATCGCTCACGTAATGTAAGGCGCTTGTTTACCTACGTAGTTTATGCCACGAGCATCCCATGGGCACGTGTGAGTACATGTGTGTATGTGTGTGTGTGTGTAAGTAGAGTGTTTTATTAATTACGTAATTATGTAGCAAATTAAATGTGCGTTGTGTAAGCAAAGTATCTCTCGTGTTATATGGAGCAGAATGTATAGAGCTGAAATGGTTTTGGTTTCAAAGTGTTTGCCCCATCGTGTATGTAACTAAATAGGTTAGCTTGTTTAAAAGGGCTGTATGAAGTGACATAGTTGATAAAGGAATTGTGTTAGGGTTTTACATGCTCGGCTGGACACTCGAGAGCTTGTGTTTCAGCACAGAGTCAAAAGGAAGGTGAATTCATGAATAGGGCACAATTTGAAGCTTAATGTTGAAAGAAGAAGAAAAAGTTGTAGAAGAAAAAATAAGAAAAAACTAAGGAAAATTGAGCTCCGATTCAGTAACACAGAACTCTTCAGTAATTTAAGAAAATTTTTATCTCTATTTTCCTAATTTTATTTGCTTTCTTATAGTATATAGGGCAAGATCTTACATAAGTTATACTCATGTATAAATTAGCTTAATGATTAATTTAATTATTTAAAGTCACATAGACTTATACTTGATATATAAAAAACATATGTATATATTATTATAAAATTGTTTCTAAGTATTCATTTGTTAAGTTTTAATTGAAATTAGCTTGGGAGCAAACCGGAATAAGCTGTGAAACTCAGCATAGATTTCCACTCACCCTTTGCCTTTTGCCCCCACAGCATATAAAATTTCGAAATTTTCTTTCATGTAGATATACGGACACCTGAGATCATAGTGTAAATAAGCCATAAACAACGTTCAGCTTGTTAACTAGGTTGATAAATCATAGCAATTAACTACTTGTTTCTATAATCAATTAGACGTGGCTTCGTAGAATAACTAACAATGTGGAAAGGCAATGGGAAAAGAAATCTGAGCTTTGGTAGTTGCGACACCTGCGCCCAAACTTTGTCGGCTCTCCAGTCAGTCACACCTGAAGTTGAGACGACAGACCGTGGGATTCACAGCTCGGACATAGGACGAGACTTTCCTGCCGCAGTCACACGACCATTAAAAAAGTTTCTCATGGCGTTTGCGCTGCTCCGTGCGCCACACTTGTCTCGCTTGTTGTTGGCGTCGTGCCACAGCTGTGGCAAGAACTGGAGCTGCTTTAGCTGGAGGGTCGCTTGGGTGGTCTCGCATTACGTCGAGGCACGCATTTAAAATCCAAATTAAATATTTCCGCATGAAACTGAAATCTTACAACTGATTTAATAAACCAGCGTCGAATGGGTGGAGCGGGTGCTGGTAAACGACTGCGAGGCAAGTCAAGTCATTGCCACAAATATGAAGGAGAGTTAATTTGTGTGTGTGCGTATGTGTGTGTTTAATTGTTATGCCAGGTTGGCTGTAACTGTGTCTTCTGCTTCACATTCGCAAAGCGTTGCAAGTTTTTAACATTAAACAAAAACTCAGCTGCGTCGCTGTGGTAATTGTGTTGTTATTTGCCTGCATCCACGGCTTCCCCGTTCACTGCTCCGGCTAAAACTTGCTCCTAGGCAAAAACTCATTTGACTGTCCGGAGCGCGAGTGGCAACAGTCCCCGGGTGCACACCGTGTGCATGTCGCCTGCTTTTTCCTGTTTTATGAATGAATTCAGCTGCTCGCATTCAGATTTAAATTCTCGTTGCGACTTCAACTCCAACTCCAACTCGAATTTTACCTGACTGACTGACTGACTGTCTGAGTGCTCGGAGTGGGAAATGACAATGAGGCGAATGCCGCAGAAACGAAGATGAAAACTTTGTCCTTTGCCTTAGCACCAAGCTCCTCCCCGCACTCCCACATCCGATTACCCCTTGCCCCATTGCCAACAGTTACAACTTGTTCATGCAACGACAAGTTGCTCGTCCCGGCCAGGGCAAAATGAAAATCATTTGCACGGTAAAACGTTTTTCGGTAAACTTGACTTGACTTAGATTGTGGAATATAAAATAAAATTACCAACAAATTGAAAATTGCATCCTGCGTGAGCGGGTTTGAGCATCGGCTTCAACTATCTCCCGCTCCGATGTTGGCACCAAAAACTTTTCTATTTTATACCCAAGGATTATTCAATGAATATAAAATCTTGCAAAATTGCACATATACACATGTAGAAAGTAACTATAAGTTGTGGTCGTGATGTTCCAGCGGTCGTGCCAGGGGTTATGACTGTGGCTGCCTGTCTGTCTCTGTACGTGTGCATGTGAAGGCTTCAGGTTTTCCTACACTGCAAAAAACAACAAGTAGTGTTAAGTTGCTTTTAGTTGGAGAAATATAAAAAATAGATTGATTCTTAAGAAATAATTGTGCAATTAATTAATATTTTAAGTTCGAAAAGGTAAGTGATCAGAAGGGCTCATCAATTAAGCAATGAGAACAATAATAACTCAATATTAAAAAATGGAGCAATAATTAAGTGGCGGTCAAGAATTCACGATAAGGTAGTTTTGTATTCAAGAATAAAGCGGAATTGAAATTAATCCTTATATCTTCTTATTACTAACAAAATGTTCATCTTAAGCTATTGAATAATTTTCTTTAGAGTCTAGCTTAATTAATTGAAATAATTTGATCCGTTACTGTTAAAATAACTTAAAGCAAATGATCGGTGGGTGGTATTTCAATTGGTATCTATCGATAATGATTACCATTCTGAATATTATTATAAATCAATCTTTATTATTGACTTACCAAATTTACACCATATACTATTCAAACACTTTCTTTAGAGTCTAGCTTAAATAATTTAAATATTTTGATCCGTTATTGTTTAAATAACTTAAAGAAAGTGATCGATGTGTGACAGGCAACAATTGCGCCTTATATTATTTTTGACATTGTGAATATTACTTTTATTATAAAGTGAATTTTCAACACGTAAACAAGCTGTGTACTTGCGTCAACGTCAAGAATGTTTATCGGATCGACTGGACTTGTTAGCTTAACGTCGAACCTTAAAGTGAAGCCGTTGCAAAGGCTCACATAAATACGGAATGCCCTTGAGCTGGAAAAGCTCAGTGTAGCAACTGAAATTCGCTGCAATTTAAGCAACTTACTTGCAGTTTTTGTCGCTGCATCCTGTGTCGGAGTGAGAAGGAGAAGTTGAAGCTGCACCAGCTGGCAACGCTGCCGCAAGCGCAATCATAAGCCAACACCTAAGCACGTCAACAACTCCGGCAGTCCCCAGGTGCCCCTCCTAGGCGCTCCGGCTCTTGCTAACCCTGTTGTTGCTCCTGTTGCTGGTCGTAACGGTATTTAGTGTGAGAGCAAGCGAAACTTCTTGCAGCCACTACAAGTAAAACTAAAATTTGCCAGATCATTGCTTCCGCTACGTGTAAGGATTCACTGAGGCTGTTGGCCCGGCTAAGGCTGCAGTTGCTTGGCACAGATTTCATAGTCATGGCCATGGTGTTGCTGCTGTGCTGCATACATAAGCAATTTCTGCTTTTTTGGCCAACTGAAATGTAATGTTATAATGCACACTGTACGCCAACAGCAGCCCATGTTGTGATTGTCGCCAGTAAAAAACTTGTGCACAACTTTTTAGCCCCAGCTTCTGTTTTGTTTAGCTGGCGTTGGCCCTGGGTCTTTCGGCCATATGCTAAGGCATAAGTTTAGCCAAATTAAATGTTAATTAAATTTTTAACAGGGCAGGCAAAGACCATATGCTTGTTTTCAAACTTTCTTGTCATGCTTACTTTACAGCAAAAGATTGATTCAATAAGAAGAAATTTAATATTCACATAACTCTAACATTAATTAAAATTGTTTATATTTCTGTATTTTCTTAATAGTGATTATTAATGATTTTTCAATATTTTTTTACAATTGAAATCAATAATGCTCTAATTTTTCGTAACTTTTGAAGAGCATTTAAAATGCAAAATCATATATGGATTCTCACAGGGAATTTTGCAGTCGTGCATTCCCGTTTGGTGGTCTCTTAGCCTGTTTTCATTGCTGCTACTCGCTTTGAAAATAAAGTTAAATATAATTTCTGCACGGATTGCCACTTTACAGCTCGCAAATGCGATAATCAGGGAATGCAGCTTACAGTAGCTTCGTCTCGAATACTGACTGCTTTCTACTTGAGCGTAAATTGCATGGCTCTTGCAGCACAAGAGTCGTAGTCAGAGTCAGAGTCGGAATCAGAATCAGAATCCGAATCAGAGTTGAAGTCGCCGTCCGGAACACACAAAGCCGCGCAGTCAGGCGTCTAAAGTGTGGGCTAAGGGTAGCTCAGCGAGCAGCAAAAGCCAAGTCAGTCAGGCAAGTAAGCAGTTGGCAGCAAACATCAAGCTGAAACCAGAGCCCAGCTACAGCTAAAACTACAGGAGTTTCAGGTCCGGTTTCAGTTATTGAGGTAGTATAAAACAGCAATGAATGGTTAATCAAGCAGCCGGCTTGAACAGCTTTTGGCTTCACTTTGCAGTTGCACTCGTTCGGGCGGAAAGAGGGCAGTAACTCCCATAATACGAGTGGAAAGTACGTATTTCAGTGGTTTATATGTTGTGCAGAGCGAATATTAACAAAACGCACGTTACAAAATAAGACGCGCAAAGGAAGGAGAGCTGTGCCCGATATGGCAAAAGCTTTTAAACAGCTTATAATTAGTACAAGCAGACGCAAACCCATCCAAAGTTTATTTATGGATTATTAAAGTAAGGGCTAAGAAGAACTTGTTAACGATTGCACTTGGCCCAATAAGTTTAACAATTTGCTACAGCCGACTTAATTGTAACTAGAGCTACCCTAATTACGTATAAGCTTCTGTATTAAATAAATCTCAATTGCACTTCAAAATTTCCTTGCGAACCAAAATATTTAATTGCTTACGTGTCTTACAACAATTAAACGAATGTTTTCACTATTTTGCACTTAATAGTGATGCCTGACTTTCTAATTGACTGCTTGGCTTAATAAATAATAAATAATAATCTTTAACTTTTTACCTTCAGTCGGAATACATAAGAATATTTAACTGAGTTATAACAATTTAAAGTTGATAAATAACCTCTCTCCGGTTTTATAAGCACGTCGATCTCTAAAACTAAAACAGCTACAGACTTCAAACATTTAATTTAGAATATTAGGCACAGATTTAACAATTAATTGTTTTTAAAAAGATATTTGCATTTTCTTAATATTAATTAAAGTCTCACTAATTATCATATTTTCGTTGTTTGCTTGACAGTTACTTGTCCAAATTATGGTCGATATGTAAAAGCAATATATTTTTAAGCTCGTCCGAATCAAAATATAAAAATCTAAAATTTGATGATTTTTGAAAAAAATGGCAAAATGTAACATCACTGTTTTTGCTAAAATGGATTTGGTTCTAAAATCAATATTTGATGATTTTATTCGCTTTTTTTCTGAGTCCAAAATGGTACAACTATTTAAAATTAGACTTTATTTACCCGAGTTATAAATGAATAAAGTTGAAAAATACAAGGGATACAGATTTCAAATTTGGATTGCATATGGATTTGAATGATCATTGTCTTATGATATATTCATCATCAATTAATTAAGCAATTTAAAAACTGAAATACTTTTGCATTTAATGAATTTATTAGCTACAAATCATGCTTGCAATGCACATACCGCAATTTTAATTAGCCTCACAAATATAGCTCAACATTAAACGTACATAAACTATAAATTGCGATTGGTAGTTGCACCTTTTTTCCCTTTTACCTGTACACAAAATGGAGCTGATGAAAGGGAGTCTACCCGTTAGCTTGCAACTTCTGTCCAGGTGCTGTCCCATACACTCGGCAGTTTAACTATCTGTTAAAAAAGGGAGGAAAATAATAAAAGCGAACTTAAGATAAATACCTGCTTTTATTGGCTGCAAAGCTTAAAAACGTTGAATTTCTATTAAATATCTGGCGTTCACATCGTATACGTAATATCAGATTACGGCGCCGGCTTAAAGGCAAACAAACAAAAGCACAGCAAAAAATTTAAAACAAAATAACAAAACAACAAAGGTAAATAGCGAAAAAAAAGAGTGCAGCTAACAAAAACGGGCGCATAAAATAAAATGGAAATTACACGGAGAGAGAAGGTGGGAGAGAGATAGAGAGAGAGAGAGAGAGAGAGAGAGAGAGAGACGGGCTGTGTGAGTTGGTAAGGATTGTACATATAAGGAATGGGTTTGGTGAATCGTTGTAGCTGTCTGGGTATGAAGGTGCTTACGCTTTTTTTAATTACCTCGTTTAAGCCAACGGGGCCTTGAGCTTCTATGTACGAGTGTAGTATGTTGGGTATGTGTGTGTGTATGTCTGTGTGTATGAGTGAGTGTTTGTGCGCGCTTTTATCAACTCGTTTCGCCGTGTTTTACTCACTCGCAGACGTTGCCATAAGTTTTAATTAAAATTACTTTGCTCGCTGTTGGCTGACGGCTGCTGCTGGCTGCTTCTATCGTTCTTGTTGTTGTTTTTGCTGTTGCTGTTGCTGTTGCTGTTGCAATTGTTGTTGTTTTTGTTGGTGTGGATGTTGGTTGAGTGTTTTGCCGTGTGCTTTTTGTTATTTGCTGTTTGGCCGCTCGCACTCGCCAGCTGCTCTTCTCTGCATGTATGTGTGAGTGTGTGTGTGATTGTGTGTGAGTGTTTTTGCGGTTTTTTGTTGCTGTTGGTGCCGGCAGTTTGTTCGCGGCCCGCGTCTCTGACATTGCCCCAGCAAATGACAATGGCGGTCGCGGCCGCATTTGCGTCGCAGTCAATGGCCGTTGGCTCTGTTGTTGTTGTTGTTGTTGTTGCAACTTTTAGGCCGACCGGATATTAAAAGCCGTGAGAATTGCAAAATATATATCCGCTTTTCAACAAAAATGCATTGCAAATCTTTAACAAGCGACAAACTACAAAAATGTCGCTTCGATCCAATGCCATTCGTTTGGTTTTAATTTAGGTGCACGGTTTTACACATTCATGAAGTCAGGTTTCAATTTAAACTTTCCTTTGTTCACATTTTCAAAATAATGCAGTGAGAAAAATAACAAAAAAACTATATATATTTTACTCAACATTGTCTTTGCTGCAGTGAATTTATTTTGCTATGAAATATTTTGTATGTTGACTAATTGGAATATCTGTTCTTTTATTTGCAATACGAAGCTTGACAATAAATATAAATGCCATTGCTTACGCCTTATCAATAAAAATATATATATTTTTTATGCAAAACTAAATGGTCTTTTAGTAATTATAAGAAATGTAGCAAAAATGAGTTTTAGAAACATGAATCGCACATGTTGAGGCTGTAATGCTGTAAAGCAGTGTTAAACTGGGCGTGACAATTCAATGCCAGTTAGCATCAAAGCGCAGCTTTATGGGCTTTACCCGCTGCTGACGTCGTCATCATTCAAACAATCAGCGAACTGTAAAGCGACGCGCCCAAACGAGCGGCTCTAAACGCGCATTTCAACGCATGGCTTGGCTCGGTGCCCCAACTCGGGCAATAGCTGGGGGTTGGGGGCAAGCTTTGGAGCTGGCGCTGTCGGTGGTCCTGGAGTATATTTGCCACATGCTGATAAGCAGACATAATAATAAAAAATGTATGAGCTGCTTCGCAAGCGGCAGTCATAATAAAATGTGCAAAATAAAATGAAATGGCGAATAACCACAGGAGTAGGAGGAGCAGCACGAACAGGACCACGATGGCGGCAACGGATGTGCGCCAAAAGCGGCAGCGGAAACGTTGCACAATTTTGCGGCGACAGAGTGACGCGGGAGCACGGGAGACTGAAAGAGAGAGAGAGAGAGAGAGAGATAGAGATATAGAGAGAGCGACATAATGAAGTCAAAAGTTGGCCAAAGAGTTTTGAACGTTTTGCTAATGAGAGCTTTGAAAGGCGACAGTGATTATCAGGGCCGGGCTTAAAGTGCAGTCGTATAAAACGAAATCACAGTTTGGAATCCGCTTCCGACTGCATTTCGCAAGCCATGCACTAAATTAAAAGAGCTAAATACAAACAAACATCAATAATAAAGTTTGACGCAACACAAAAACTAAGCGAAAAATATTTATGTGGGTGTTGTTGTTGATGTTTTTTAACCCAAGGCGACGCATTCATAGCCTCAGCCATTAAGAACCTTCATAAATTTCTGAGAGTGTTTCAGCACAGCAAGCGGCGTTGTCTGCTTTTGATTGATACTTGACGTCGGCAGCGACGTCGACAGCGACGCCAAAATAAGGCGTTGATGTTGATGTTGGCGTCGACGTTGCTGTTGTTTGTTTGCGCTGTCACTGTTATCGTTGTTGTTGCGGTTGCTGTTGCTGTTGCTATTGCTGTTCCTGCTATTGTTGGTCATGTTGTTGCTATTGTTGTTGTTGTTGTCATAAGCAACACAATTTAATAATAGATTCATTACCCACACAGATATAATATTAGGAACTCCCCTCGCGCGCACACACACACGCGCAGATACTCAGGCACATATGTTGCTCGGGCTTCGCCTCTGCCTGTGCTTGTGGATAGCAAAATATCTTCGCATTTTCCACACGAGATTGGAGCGATGGCTCGAGTTTATGCGTATCATTATGCGAGCGCAAAATAAGTGTCTCTATAAAGAATATAATAAATTGAATATATTTTCATCAGCAATAACAGCAAACAAACTCATCAGCCGCAACAACAATATCAATGAAAACATCATGTTAACAAAATGGCTGGGAATGCCGCCAGTAAATGGTGGCAATAAAACTAATAGAGATTGGCGGAGGGTCTCACAATAGGGCGACAAGTGATATGTTGTTGTTAACAAAAAATAAGCGAAGTTCTCGAAATGAGCTCCAATAAGCGGGAGTAAGAAAAGTGATACTATAAAAAGAAAAAACAACTTTTAGAAAAAATACATTTGAAGGAAAAACTAAGAAATAACTTTGAATATATGCATAAAGAAGTATACACTACGAAAAATATACATATATTTTGAAATTGATATTCATTTTATTGTAAATATTAGTATATATTAATTTATGCTTGTGTATTGATTATAAATTGTTTGGAAAAGTGGCTTTTCCATTAATGTAAAAAGGTTAAGGTCTAAACAGTTGATGGTATTTGATATATATATTGCTTTTCAAAAATAACTTTTTTGTATCCTGAACTATTAATTTATTTGCACAACTGTTATGTGATAACATATAAACAACTATTTTTATACGTAAGAAGCGATAAAAGCATAATCTTAGTTAACACTATTATTAGAAAAACTTTTCCAGTTCGTCGAGCCCAGCCTAAAGTGCCAGCTGATCGAGACTGACGGTCAAAGACATCTAGAAAACCGTGATTGCCATTGCATTTAGGCCGAATGCTCTATTGATAATTTACTATCGTATCGTATATTCTTCGTATCTGAAACTGTCAGCAACTCAGAGCAATTGAAATGAGGCGATGAAGCAGCAACATTTTGGAAGTTTATTTGGCAGCCGGATGTAGAGTAGATGTGAAAACCGCCAAGATGTGCCAGCATTTTAACGCCATTAGCCGTCGCTTGTGCCGCTCTTGTTTATCTGTTGTTGCTGAAGCTTATTATCTTCAAGAGCCAGCCAGACCATGAAACCCCATCAACTGCAGAAGCCTTTTCCATAAGCAGGCACGCCTTCAGCGACTGGCCAAAAGTTTCAATAAACTTTGCCGTCGTCTTGGCAGAAAAATTTCATCTCAACTTGCTTTGATAATTTATTTATTTTTATTTTCCCACAGTTCTTGTGCGATTTAATACTCTTGCACTGGGTATAATAACTTACTCATGAGATAAGACGCATATAAATAAAAAGAAACATCGGTTACGATTGAATAGGATCACTATATTTACATATACACCTTTTCCATTTAACTGAATGTTTTGGGTAGTCATCAAATAAACTTATTTTGTTATATATATATATACGAAAAAAGGTTTGGGTTACAAATTTGCTCACTTTGAGATTTTTTTGTTAATATTGTAATTGATAAATATATAATTCAATTTAATAGACAAGAGTATTTCTCAATTCTGATTACAGAAAAAAATTAACAAATTAAATCACTGGCAAGAAATGCTCGAAAATTATAGTTTCGTATTAAAGAATTTCTTAACCTATATGCTTGCAAGAGTATTTCGTCTTCGGCGTGTCATCGTCCTCTGTGGTTTTTGTATCCTCCCTTGCTTTCGGCCTACTTCTAATCAATTCCGAATCATTAAGCACACGCATGAGAGCTGTCAGTGTGTAAGTCCGTATACACATATATATATATATATATACATGCATGTGTGTGTAAGTGTTCGTAAGTATGTGGCAATTTTGTTTGGGTTAAAGCTGTGGGGCTTTAAGCGCGCTGCTGGCCATAAATCAGAGGCGTGACGGCGCACAAAAGGCAGCTGACAAAGCTCAAAAGCTGTGCGGGTAATTATGACTAATTAACGTGCCGAATAGCTGCCTCCGCAACCAATAGATCCTCGCTCTCCCACCGCCTTGACTGGCCATCGATACGAGGAGCTGCGCGTTGCCCATTGCCTTAATAAAATCATAAAATTTGCCTCGAGCTAACATAAAAGGCTTTTGGCCAGCCATAAAAACGTCGACACTGGCAATACCAATGCCATTTTGATATGCCTCACACGCGCCGCAGCTGATAAACTGAACAGCAGAGGGCATTTATGGTCGCACATGGGCGCTGGGACTCGATACGTAATGTAAGTGCCGTGAATTGTGGTCAAGAGGATGCCGGCAAGAAACAATGCTATATAATACCATCCAAAACTTTCTTTGAGCGTATGTGTGTGTGTGAGTGAGGGTATACATGTGTCTGATCAATATCTTGCAGTCCAAGCAATTTTCCAATATTTTATAGCGCCTATGTGTGTGTGTGTGTGTGTATGTGTGTGCCTGCGAGTGTAAAATATGACAGTTCACGTCTGCGTCTCACATAAAATGTAATTTCAGTTAACACAAAAATTATAAACTGCTCCACGACATTTTTCCACTTGCCACATTTTTGCTGGTAACGCGCCGCCTTGCCTTCTTTTCAGTGTTTCAGAGTCGTGTCTTAAGTGTATTTCCCGGGATAGAGTAGACTTGTCCGCCTTTTAACATTATTTACTCTCCGGCTGGACGGAATACGCAATTCTGCACGCTCCTTTTGTTCACCGCAAATGTTCATAAATAAGTTGATTAGTTTTTTATGTGGTTAGCGCTGAGAGACATTTTGAGTGGCAGCCACAAGGGCTGGGCGCCACAACAGGATGCAGCATCAGGACAGTAATTGAAAATGTTACTTAATGCGTGATTATTATATTCCCTGAAGCCTGCAAATAACATGATAGGGCGAAAAGCAGCACTCCATTCTTTATTATGTAACCGAACTTTATTGTGCGTATGTGCGTATGTGTATGTGTGAATGAAAAGTGCGTGTTAAGCGGCTTTTGTGCTGATCAGAATGTTGGCCAAATGCTTGGACGCAATGATGGCCTGGAGCAGATTACTTGGGACAACATTTAAAAATCTCAGCCAGATTACAAACATTTTTTTAAGAGCTTCATATATGAATTTCAAATGATATTCTCTTAAAATGAAGTTAAATATAGGAAAAAACTTTGTATACATTAGAGTTGAAAACATGGTGCAAAATCCAATTAAATATTTGTCGATAAATATGTGTGACATGCTAAATGTAAGAGTTGTTTATATTCACAATGATAAAAATAAATTGATTTTGAATAAACTTTACTCGGGCTACATAACACAATTATCTAAACGAACATAAACATGCATCTAATCTCAGTTTTAAGTCGTTTATGTGTAAGTGCCTCAAACTGAAATTGAACAAAGCCAGTTACAGAAAAGTTTGTTTTCACAACTTTTCGGCTTTATGTGCTCACCAACTACTTGACAAGTTACTTATTGCATTTTATATACACATACACCCGATAGCAAAGCAATTTCTTTATTTAAATACCCTTTATCAATGGATGTGGAACAAAGGGTTTGAATCGATTTATTCTGATAATAAATTTAAAATTGGCTAAAAGTTTACATTCTTTGAGTAGAACTATTTTAACAACATATTAAAAATATTCCTATGATATTTTATTATTATATATTTGAAATTAATAAATGTTTTAAATCTTGCCCTTACGATTTATTTTTTAATGTCATATTAGGGAAATTATTTGAGCAGTTTTCATTATGTTGTAAGAGACTATCACCTTGTCGAATATTTTCTATTTCCATTTCATTTTAAATGTAACTGAAATGTATGGATTGAACTATTGGGCAACGTTAACTGGTTTTCAAAATTTTCCAATCATTTAATGTGCAACAACTCAAATCCAGCTGCAAATGCTTTTTACATAATTTGTTCGGTGCGCTGAGGCGTGCAGCGGCATCAACAGAACCTCGTCCGGATCCAGCTCCGGTGCTTCACTTGGGCGGGCTATTTGCATGCTGTCATGTGTGCAGGGGATGGCCCCTCGTTGCACTCCGGTTGAGGTTGAGGTGGAGGTTGAGGGGTTGTGCTTGGCTGTATGTTGTGCCAAAGGCAGCCCTACCACGCACTTGCACTCTCACTTTAATTTGTGTGCCATGCAGCGACCCACGAGCCCCCAAACAATGTCACTTGCCTTTGTGAACTCACGTGTTACATGCAAATGTGCTTCCTGCCTCGAACAGAAGACTTACAACTCACAACTTGACGTTGTTGCTGCTGTTGCTGCTGTTGATGCTGGATTTCTTTGTCTTTGGAATCCGCCCCACATGTGGGCGAGGTTAAGGGTGAGTGCAAATAAATATTGTAATGATGTATATGATTTCTTTTATGCCAGTCTACACAAAAGATGTTCCTGCCTATCAGTTTATTGAAATCCCTTTAACCAAACGACAGCTCGGCTCAAGTGCCGACCCACTTGAGCGCAATTCGAAAAAATATGCAACATTTTTATGGCATTCATTTTAATGAAGTAACAGCCTGGCAAAAAGTCATTAAAACCATGCAAAATATGTGCACAGTAGCAGGCAAAAATCAATAAACAATCAACAATGTATAAAAAAAAGGTAAATCGTTGGGCCTGAGAGGCTGCCTCAAGGCTGCAATTATGTGTATGCTGTTCTCAATGCTGTCAAAGGAGTTGCCTAGGAAAAAATTGTAAAAAAAAAATATGTATGTGAAATGCGTTGACGATTGCATTTTTGAAGTACACAGCAATGGGGCGGTGCGCGTTGTGGTTGTGGTATTCGCGTACAATTTTAAAGAGTCGGCGATACACACACGAACACTCTCGAATACGCTTGCAGGCACACTTATACACACACGCGCATACACACTCACACTCATATATGGTCATTGCGTTGACGTGCGAAGAAGCATGTATACCAATTAAATGCAACGGACAACGCCCAAAAAAGTATGCTACAAAAATATATGTGGCAACGGCTGTCAATGACAGCGCAAATAAATGCAACAAAGCGCTTGAAAAACACGCAAAAATGAAAATCGATGATGCTGCGTTTGCGACATATGCACACACACAGACACACTCACACTAACATATATGTATGTGCATATTACACATGTACTATATATCTAGTTGTACATAGTATGCCATATAGGCCTGAATGGTCAGCTGCTGTTCGCCATGCAGTGTGGGCATTTGTCATAACAGCAGCAATAATCAGAACGACAGGCCTACAGCAGCAACAACAATGCCCTAGCTGCTGGACGAGGTGCAGTAATAACAACAACGACAACAACAGCAACAGCAACAGCACGGCATAAACACGGGAAACGGAAACGGACAGTGCTGCCCCATCCATGTTGACGTCAGTCACGCAGCGTGCAAATGTTGACCTACATACAAAACGCCGAGCAAACAGGCGCATAAATGCTACTCCAAAAACAACAACAAAAACAACAGCAACAATAAGGCTGAGTGGAGATAAGTCCTTTTTGTCCAGATGGCAACGCATTGTTAGAAATATGACGAACATCGCCATAGCTATACCTATAGCTATCGTTGTTGTTCAACTCCGTCCCGTTATTGTTTTTAATACTAACCAGCATCATAATTGTTATGTAGATTTTGTAATTTGAGTTGACATGCTGCCGGCTGCAGACGGCGGCTGTTGTGCGCACCACCCACAAGCAAATGTGACATTAAAACTGCCACTGAGAAATTTCATTGAATATTGCTTAATATACATTTTTGCATAATCCATATTCAAATTTGTTGTTTGTTTCCAAATGAGATTTATGATAAAATTGAACGAACAAAATGTTGAGATTTTTATTAAAGTATTATTCAACATTACCCTTTAAAAATCTGTTTACCCATTTATAAAAATGTTTAAAGTTGATGGAAATAACTTTTGATGAGGTTAATTAGAATAAATAAATTAATACACAAATATCAATATAAGCAATTGTTAATAATACAGAAAAGAAAACTAGAGCTGTGAACATTTTGAAAAATGCTAATTGCCAATTTTCAGATTTATTATTCTTAGTAGTTAATGCATAAGTATATATTTAACCTTCCGAATTGGACTTAGCTTTATAATAAAGTCATTACGATACACGTACTGGAATATGTTGTTCGTAGTTATAATATGGTCCGTTCACAACCTAATTGTGAAAATATGTTATCTGATGAACAATTAATCTATATTCTACTAAAACGCTTGAACTAGTTTGTGGTACACATTTTTATTATGATTATCCACATTATTCTAAAGCAATCATTTGATATTTATTGAACATTATACTTCCAAACAATCTCCATGACGAAAGGTGCAGGACTTAGTGACATTTGAACTTGCACACTAAGTTGATAATGGCCAATGGGATGAATGCTCGGCTTTAGGAGGGCGTCCGCCAAATTCCTCAGAAAGTAAACGTTTGGGTAGATCGGGCAAGTGAAGAATGAGTTGTTCACAACCAAAGTGCGGTAAGCCTGAGCCAACACTTTGTTAAATAACGGCTTTTTAAGAAATTTGCAGCCCTCCAACTTTTCAATTTTATACATTATGCGCTTGGATTTTGTGGCACGCATTATAATGCTGATTGTGAAAGATGGCGCTAGTTTAACTACTCGAAAAGTATGGAGCACTTCTTGATTAGGAACTTGTTTGAAATACTCCACAAAGTCATGATCACAATTGGTTTCCACTGATTCCACAATTACTTTCCGTTTGGTTGGCAATGAAGTCTATTTGATGATATAATACAAATTTATAAATTTTAAAGTACTTGAGAGTTTAAATAATTTACTTTTTGCTTGGACTCTACTGAAAGTGCCAGATATATCCACATAAAATACACCAATCGTGGAGCCATTCTAAACTTCTGATCTCGAAATAACTGAAAATACTATTTGTTAAAATATTTTGCGTTTAAAATGGCTCGCTTGTTAAGTATCTAAAATATTTATAAAGTCATTTGGAGAAAATGTTATGGGCCATTGGCTTCCACCATCAATGACAAAGGTTTTTACAGTATTATATACATTTTCTGCTGGTAGGCCATTCAAATATGTATTATTCATTGTCTTCCAAAATATTTACGAAAAATCACAGCAAAAGTGAAGCCGATTACAATTATCCGTCTCGGAAATATACATATATAAGATTTGTTTGCCCCTTTTATTGAATAATAAACAAATGGAATAATAAATTTATTGATTTCATTGTCTACTAAAGTTGGTGTATGAATTGCTTTTTCAATAGGCCATGAGCTAGTATATTTTGGTGTGTTTTTGGAGACTCTGGCCACTTAAAGTTAGTCACTGTACTCTGAATCGTTTATTATGATTTCGACACATTTATACGTATTATAAACGTTTATTTCGCAGGAACTATGTAATACCTCCAGACAATCTCCATAACAAAAGGAGCTGAGCTCTGAGCCACATGAACCCTCATATTAAGTTGAAAATGGCCGAGTGGATGAAAGCTCGGAAAAACCATTCCTTCGGTCAGATTCCCCAGATAGTAAACCTTTGGACGGATCGGACACGTAAAGAATGAGTTGTTCACAACTAAAGCATTATAGGTTTTGGCCAGAATTTTGTTCATCAACTGATTTTTCAAGAATACGCATCCATCCATCTTCGTAATCTTGTACATTATACTTTGGGACTTTGCGGAGCGCATTATAATGCTGATTGTGAAAGCTTGAACCTGTCTCACTACTCGAAAGGTATAGAGAAGTTTCTGGTTGGGCACTTGCTTGAAGTATTCCACATAATCGTGATCACAATTGGTGTGCACCGAATCCACAACAATTTTTCTTTTAGTTTGCAATGAAACCTATCGAATAAAAAAATAATAATTCAAAGAAAGACACCTTTGACTTATGCAAGCTTACTTTTTCTTTGGACTCAACTCCAAGTGCCAAAAACATCAATAGAAAATACGCCAGAATTGGACACATTGTTAACTGTAAACTGCCGATCAATGAATAATTGTTGTTATGCTAAAACCATTTATAAAGTACTAAATATATAAAAAAATATTATCAGATATGATCGGTAGGTGTGCTGTTATGGACCATTAGCTGCGGCTCGAAATTAAATGCTTATTTATTGGGTTGTTTACAAGTAAATAAAATCAGAAAAGAACATAATTAGGCACGCATAATAAACACATTTTATCAAGCAGTAATCGCTGTTCCATTTGGTTAATTTCTCTAATGACTGAATATCTGTATAGAAATTGTAATGTCTTAAGCTAGATTTAATTGTTTGTTACTTATTTAAATTAAGACATGAATCTTTAATAAATAAAGAGTTTTAGTGAAATAGAGTTATAGGCGATTGCGTTTTCTCAATTTGTCATTTGTCTAAGTCCACTTTTCGAGGATTTCGTATTAGATTGCCAGCTCGTTGGGTCTTTTTGTTTTTGGCACCGGCGAGTGGCCCAAAGTGCCAAGGCAATGTAGTGCCACCTGACAATGTCTAATGATGATGGAGTAAGTGCAGCAGCACGACATAATCATAGCCATAACGTTAGAGCAGACGCAGTGCCCGTTGTGCTGATGCTTCTTCTCCTGTGCTTCTGTTGTTGTGGGTGCTGTTGACGTTGGCTACGTGCAGACGCGCAGCCAGCCGACCAACCAGGCAGCCAACCACCTTGCAAACAAACAACCTAACACCGAAGCCAACGAGTGTTGCAGTAGCAGGTGTGTTACTGTGTGTGGGTGCGAGTGCGCGAGTGTGGGCGTGGGGGCGTGGCATTGGCGGTTGTTATCGCACACAGGGAAAACTCAATGAGTCAATGACTTTCTGGTGTCGTTCGTTGATGCGCGACGCGGCTTCGTTGTCATTAGTAACAACACCGACACGCACTCTCTGACAGGCACACACACACACTCACTTACACACTCACATGCAGACCCAAACACACACTCACACACACACACACACCTATGCACGTTCAGTTGTTGGCTGGGCTGCTGTTGTATGTTGGTCGCTGTGGGAAATGTGAGCGGGTCCGACAATAAATTTGGCAAACAAACACGTTTTGGCTTATGTTTTATTGTTGTTCGTGTTGCTGTTGCTATTGCTGTTGCTGCTGCTGCTGCTGCTGCTGCTGCTGTTGTTGCCATTGCGGCTGATGTTCTGTTGCTGTCCTTGGCGTACCTAATGTGTGTCAACGACAGCCAATGCTGTTGTTGCGGCTTTCCTTTTATTTTTTTTTTGTTTGTTTATTTTTTCTGGGTTTCGGTTTTTTCTCACTCTGATTGTGATGCGGACTCTTATTCCGAAGCTTTTTACGCATTCACGCGTCCAAATTGGCCAGCAGAATGTGTAGAATACACAAACAAATTATATGCTGTATGCTGTATGCTTTTAGCCTAAGTAATTATCATTTTTTGGCAACCAGAAACATTTGGCAGCCATTTGCTATGGTTTTTTCTCTCCTCACTACACATAATTTCCCTTGATGCTCATTAGCCGCATCCTGTGCTAAAGCAGGCAATATTTATGCGTAGCCCGCAACGCTTTAAGTGTGAAATTGTTTGTGTAATGCCAAGTAAATTATGCAAATAAATTATGGGTCTATAAATATGTCTGCACAGGTTTCAATTTAAGCTGAGCCGATTGCATCAATTAATAAATGCTTAAGTGGCAGAAATCCATTTAACATATAACACTATTTTATGCTAAAATAAAATATATGATCTCTCAGATGTTTGAGAGGTGCCGTAAAAGCGAACGATATGTGCAAATATTTGGCAAGTCGCTGGCATAAAAAGATTCAATAATAATTAAACCATTTAAATCGCTCACTCAAAGAGTACGGCCTTTCCTCAATAGTTCGAGCGGCCAGCTTGACCACCCAGTGTAAACACAGCTGTTAGCTCCCCCTTCATCCCCTCCCCGATTTTCACTTGACTTCTGCTCCGAGTCGCATTCGTGCCTAACCACAGACAACAATGCGAGGGGCGCATGCGCCAAGCCTCCGCGTTTGCAGTGCTGCCAACTGCACTGCAAAGCGGAAACACTTGGATAGAAACAAGTCCCGAGCGTTGTTCAAGTCAGTTGCTTTTCGAGGCTCGTAGGATACGCACGGCTCTGGCGGTTCATAAAATGCGGCAACTGAGTGTGCAGTGAGTACTGAAAGTGATTGCTGAGCTGTGCTTCGAGTGCGAGTTCAAGTGGCAGTCGTTTCGGATGTGTGGTGAATTCGAATCACCAAAGAGTGCGGCAAAGAGCAAAGAGAGTACAGAATCCGACATCCGACATCCGACATCCGACAATCACGGTGAAGAGCTCGACAGGCCCGTTTGGCGGTACAGGCATCGCATTCAATTCTAATCCTTACACGCGTGCAGTTGCCAGGACGGAATTGTTGTGCGAGGTTGTGAAGGCGCGTTTGTGATCGGAGTGTGCCGGCTATCAAATAGTTCGCAAGCATTATTAAATTAACAAATCATTAGCATTTAGTGTTAGCAATCACTACAACATTGGTGCCAAACAACAACCAAGTGTCTGAAATGTAAATCCGTTCGAGAGTGCAACTCACAATTTGAATCAAAATTGCTCAATAAATTATTGCGTGAACCTAAAAGCAATTTATTGCCAATCCAACAACAACACATACCAAATACCATTTACAAAATCAAAACAAAAGTAACGAACAACAAACGAAAAGTATAACCAAAATCAAAACAGGAAACCGGAAAGCATGTGGATTAGTAGCCGCCTTATTCTGATTTGTTTGCTGCTCAGGTTTGGTAGGTGCAACTTGTCTCCTTACTCTTGCTATCTCTCTCCCTCCATTTCTCTTTATCGCCAAGCTCTTAAGCCCGGCTACCAGCTTTACTTAGCCGAATCGCTAGGCACGCGCCGCAAAGTATGCTTAGATTTGTCTTTGAGTGTGTTTTGGTATGCCTATCAACAGCTGTCGGCATATTTTCCTTTTACGCGCTCCAAACTTATTATTCTAAGAGGCGCTTAAGCTCATAAGGATTTTTCGAGATTTAACGGGTTTTATGAGGAGTGCCAAAATTGAGAAAGTTTTATTCTTATCTTTTGTCTGTTTACGATATTTAGTTCGCCTGATTCTTGCAATTCTTCTTCTGTTTTATTATAAACCTCATATAGTTTATACTCAGCTCTTAAATATAAATTCGACTTTTCTTTTTTCGCAATATCCGGAATAATATGTACAATCATTTTTGCTCAACATTATGCTGAGGCTTGAGGCAAGTATTCACATAAATCATAATAGCACACATGAATACAAACGGTTTCAGAGAGGTGTTAGCATAATTTATGGCTGACCATTTACTCTACGAACTAAGTGCAAATGATTTGGCCCGTTTATGATACAGGCAAGCCCATAAAATGACGGCTATAACAACAAAAACTAAACCAGCAAACGCGCAAACTGCGTATACATAATATGAAATTGCCTTATGATAAAAACCCAGGCGTCAATTTATGCCGCAAAATTTAAGCGTGTGAGTGTGTGAATGTATGAATGTGCATAGCAGACTAATGAAATGTGTCAGAAACAGAGTCAGAGCACTCGATCGAACCACAGTAGACCCATCAAACTGTTCACACAATACACACTCACACTTGATGGAAAAGAAGCTTTTGGAAATTTGATATTTTCCAATTTTC
This sequence comes from Drosophila pseudotalamancana, assembly GCA_037075185.1. Lineage (NCBI taxonomy): Eukaryota > Metazoa > Arthropoda > Insecta > Diptera > Drosophilidae > Drosophila > Drosophila pseudotalamancana. The sequence goes on along the minus strand of JBAMCK010000062.1, from coordinate 642,305 downwards.
ATTGCCTAGCTGTGTGTTTTCATATTTATGATGGCTCTGGCAATAACAACTGACGTACCAGCAAAAAAAAAAATTACTAAAATGCCATACAGATATTTCATATTCCATGAATACATATACGTAGTGCGAGTACGATTTCGCACTCTAGCAGAGCTTGAAGCAAATGAAAAATATGCAAATGAAATTGTTGCTCAATGTCTAAAGGGCGCAATTTTTTTTTTTTTTTTAACGCTGTTATTTCATTTTCATGCGGATAAAAATAAACATAAAATATAATGCGCAACATAAAATCAGCCCAAGGAACAACAGAAAAATTCGATTATGCCCAAAATTCGATCGAACAACCCAACTTAACCCAAAATTTGGTTCACCCTCGAAACTGTTCGAATAAAATTATGAAATATTTGAGTTGTGCTCAAAATGGGCTGTTGCTCCTTTAGATTGATTGTATTTTAAATCTTTTGTGACAAACGCTTTAATTTCGTGTAGGATTAATGATGTGGGCCGCCAACTTGGAGCCAAGTGTGTCCCAGCCAGAGGTCAGTCAAAGCGCAGCTGGCTTTGAAATCTGAAAGAAGAAAAATGATCCTGCTCCTCACTGCCCAGAGATTATTTGCGCTGGCGAATCCCTCTTTTGGCTTTTGTTAATGTTTCCAATGAGAAATTCGTTCTTATTTAACAGAATAATTATATGGACCAGTCGCATTTACCAACCTTTTTTTTTGTAAAATATTATTAATAAAGTTCTGTTTGCTTTGCCTCAAAAGAAATCACTTTTATTTTGATTTTTAAAGCATTTTATCTTCGTCAAAACTGTTGTTTGCCAACAGTTGTACTTTTATTGCGATTTATTAATTTATTCTGCTTTTTCTTTATTTTTTCGAGAAACAATTTGCGCAATAAACAGTTTCATTTTCACATCCAGTTGCCATTTTTTTTTTGGCTTTCCTTTGCTTTTTTTCTTATTTCTAGCGGAGGCTTTGTGTGGAGGTCGGCTTTAAAGGGGCTTAGGGCCATCTTTTTGCGTTCGAGCCGTTCCAACATAAAAAAGTTATTTACAATTATTATTACTGTTGCCGTTGTTATTATTTTTCTTGCTGAATGCGCGTTGGTCTGTAAACGTTTTAAGTTCTTTCAACTTGAGGCCGAAACCTTATTGACTTGGAAATACGCCTTCCCATAAGTGTGTCGGTGTGTCGAACCGTGTTTGTGTGCGTTGACGTTTCCTTTCCTTGTTTTAGCGCATAAAAATTGAATTTCCTGTTGTTTGGGTTGATTGGGCATGGGGCACGGCCCATCATTTCCGGAGTAGAAACGCCACCAACTGGCAGCACTTTAGCTGAGTATTTCCGATGCTTCGAAAGCCTTTTGAAGTATTTGCCGTTCAGCTTTAATTCGAATTGGAAACTGTTAGACAACTAACAGCCATCAGTTTATGTAGATATCTAACGTCTCCAGGCATCAGTAGCTTTAACAACCAGCCTCCAATACGATATATTATATGTATAGCATCATAAATACAAAGCTGGAAGCCTATGAAGTCAAGCAGCACAACTACAAAAGTAATTCACACGTAAAGCTCAAAGGAAAAAGAATAATTTCAAAAAGTGCCAAAAGGGCATAATCCAAAAAAAAAAAAAAAACAACTACGGTCTGAGACGAATCGCATAACAACCCCTCGAGTCGCCAAGTTGATGAGAAACACACATTCGAAATGAAAGCCAGTGGAAATGCGCGACGAAAAACTCGAGCGGAAACGCGAAGAAAAGCGTTGCCGGCCTGACTTGAAGCCAGTCGCGACTGCATTTACAGCTGTTGCAACTGCGAGAGTGCAACGAACTGGCGGCCAGTTTGACAAGTTGCAAAGACGAAAACAGCTTTAAGACTCCATCAATTAAATTCTTACATCAGAAGTAAAGCTTCAACACAAGTGTGGTTCATAAAGATATGCGGAGGACCTTCTCGGTGATTTATAGCTAATTTAGTTTTCGACATTTATTTGGAATGTAGAAACTGAACCCAAGCCAATTCTCTGCGTTTCACAGCCAATCCCCAATTTCTTGAAATGTTTTATGGCTATGGATGCATAAAATCCGCATAGCCCAAAACGAAAATATTCGCGTGAATGTCGAATTCGTCAGTTAAGCTGCAGGAGTTAGTCGATGCCGAGGTGCTATAAGAAGAAGTCGAAGAAGAAGAATAATAACTGGGCTTGGGACAAGACACACAATGACAGGAAGAACAGAACAGACGCACAGTAAGGCTTGGAGGGTAGACTCTTTGTTTTCACAGGAAAGAATAAAAAACCTACAAGTGGATGTATACACATACACATACACACACACACACCCACATACACATACGCACACACACACACCCACCAACCCGCACACACACATGTGAGTGCGCTTTGCGGCACATGCTCGTAAAACATACCCTTTCTGCCCGAAACAAAAAATATACCGAGTGCCAAGCGTACTCAAGACATACTTGCAATAATTTTATGGCCTGACTGAGGCCTCGTCCCGTTCGTCCTGTTCGTCCTGGTCGCCCCAAACAGCGGGAGCCATGAAATCAGCGGGGAAAAGCGAAATGAAACGAACACGGGGCGCAGAGTGCGGATCGGAGGAGCGGGTAGAAAAATGAAACCAGAAAGAAGTAACATAAAAATCCATGATGCCGAGCATAAAACAAAAAGCGACTGGCCAGGCGGAGCAAGAACAACAACAGCAGCAACAGCAGCAACAACAACAACAACGACAACAAAAAATATACAAAAGCAAAAAGAACAAAAACAACTCTAATTGCAGACACAATGACTTGGCGGTGCGGAGCACCCAAGCGGACGGGAAAGGGAAGGTGGGTCGGAGTAAGAGGCTCCTAGTACCAGACTTGAACGAGTTGCAAGGATTTGCAGAACGCCGCAGGGACAGCCGCTTGGGTGGCACTGACAGCCGAGGCGTATTCATGTGGAATTTGAAGCGAAATGTCAATTTGAGAAATACACAGACATACCTACATACATACATATAAAAAATATGCGAGTCTGTGTGTATGTATGTGTGTAAAACACAGAAAAAATAAACCTCAGCCATAGACAAAAATGTTATTCTAATTTAAGATAAGACAAAATCTGTTTGCACAGCGGGACGAAGACGGGAAAGTACATTGAAATGGACATAAATGGAAAGCCTGCTTGATGAAATATAAAAGATTTTAAGTACCCCTTTAAGGAGTACAGCCTAATACAGGCTAATGGAACTTTGCTTATATGCATACTTAAATGGGACACAATTTAATTATGTGTTAAAATATTTCAGTTCATTTTGCACATTTATTTATATATATATATATACATATATGAGAAGATAAAATATTTCATTGTAGACATTTATAAATTGTTGAATTTCTTTTGTAGATGCAACGATTAGCGAACCTTTCGAAACACATTTGCGTGGTCCCGGCTTTGTCATGGAGCCTCCGGGTCGCGTGGAGTTCTCCAATTCGTCCGGCGGCTGGCTGGATTGCTCCGCCTCGGGCAGTCCACAGCCGACGATCGATTGGGTGCATGCGGATGGCACCGCGGTTACGGAGATTCACGGCGTGCGTCGTGTGCTCCGGAATGGCACACTAGTGCTGATGCCCTTCGCTGCGGCCGCCTATCATCAGGATATCCATAATACGATATATCGTTGCATTGCCAGCAACTCTGTGGGTCGGATTGTGTCCCGCGACGTGCAAGTGAGGGCGGGTGAGTTTTAAGCCAGCCGAAATGCATATATATCTATATATATATTTGTATTTCTGTATATTTGTATATTTTTGTATTTTTACATTTTTCGTTTCCTCGTGACAGTCGTGGCGCAGGCCTACAAAGTGGATGTCGAGGTATTATCCGCCTCGCGCGGCTGCACTGCCATTTTGCGATGTGTGGTGCCCACGTTTGTCAAGGAACTGGTACGAGTGGTCTCGTGGGTTCATGAACCCGCTATCTACATCTATCCCTCGCTGCAAGGCGGTAAGTAACGGTGGCAAGTGGGCATGTGGCATGTGGCATGTGGCATGGTGTACACTTGCAACGTACGAGTCTATCTGTCTCAGTGACTGCGTGTCTGCTGCTGACGTGGCAGCCCAGGAGCTTCAGCTGAAGTCGCAGCCTCGGCCCTCGTCTGCATCCTTGTCCCTGTAGCGGCTTACCAAGCCAACAAAGTGCATTGTTTGTTTTCAGTATTTGCCTGCTTAACTACCATCGCTTTGCCTACACATTACCACGTCTGTGTGCACGTATTTAAGTATGCGTGTGTGTTATGCCCTGTGCTTTGATGCATAATTAACATTGTCCTTTGGCAATTTGAGAAGAGCTTTTAACTTGCCTTAACCCTGCCCCAACAAAGGTGCAACTTTGCGCAATGATAAGTAGTTGGCCCTTCGGCAAGCGCTTAGCGATGCGCCATAGAAATAATACAAAAGTATTTTATAGGCATATTTAAATATTTCTATGGCATTTAATCACAAAAGACAAATTCATTTATTCAGACTTCACTTTGTATATTAAATATGCATTTCATTTTATATGTCTGTTTAGCCAGTAGCTCTTTACTCTAAAGGGTTTTTACAATATTTACAAATGAAACATTATCATAATTGCAATTATGGTACGAATAAGCAATATTTGTAGAGTTGATTATCAATATTATAACATTATATACGAAAAATATATTTTGAATATATTAAGAATTCTATGATCTGATAAAAAAATAGATTTAATATGTGCTTTAACTTTTGGAGTAAAAATGATTCTTGAAAAAATATAATAATTAATTTCTATTTATTAAATTTTTTTTAGCTTATAAATCTAATTGAATAGTTTCTGAGCAATATGACTAATATCTTTCACAGATGGCAAATTCCATTTGCTGCCCACTGGTGAGCTGCTCATTCATAACCTGCAGGAGAGCGATGAGTCACAATCCTTCCGCTGTCGCAGCATGCATCGGCTGACCCGTCAGGTTGTTGTCAGCTCGCCGACACGGTTGCGCATTAATTGTGAGTGACCCAATCACAGCAACTAGCTGTTCTACAAAGACACACTCTCTAACACACACATACACACCCCGCCACACACATACACACATAAACAGATGCAGAGGGAATTTGAAGACTAACCAATGTCAATCTCTACCTACCTTCCCATACAGCGCATCGCGGCATCATCTCGCCGAGCGTTGTGGAGCACACATCTCATGTGCAGGTGTCGCAGGATGAGGGCGCGGTACTGCTATGCGTGGCGCAGGGCTGCCCTTCGCCTGAATACAGGTGGGTAATGTGCGGGGTATAAAATCGATGGCGCTGCCAGCCAGCTAGACACATTACAGGTGAAACTTTTGACGTTGACAGCGCTGCCTTTGTATGAGTTAATTGGAACGTATATACATTCACACCTACAGAATCACACACATGTACACACAAATAGGTGCTGTGTGTGTGTGTGTGTAAGCGCTTAGAGCTGCCAAGCATATAAATAGAAGGTGGTCGCTGTAACATGGCCAACGATTGTGTAAAATGTGTCGGGAGAGTTAGCATCCGTGGAACGCTAATTAAAATATGAAGTTGTGCGTTGCCCGCCTTAAAGTTCGACTATTACTAAGCTCCAGCGATAGATGGCGCCCAGATGTAGATAACGGGGCGTTTAGTTACGTGCGTGTGTGTTGGTTATGTGGCATTGTAGACAAAGGAACATGCATGTGTGGTCGTTAAGCTGCCTGGGAGGCAGACAATCAGAAGGTGTAGCACACATGTGCACACATAATTACGCTTTGATAAGCAGACAAGTAATAAAAAACTTTTGCATTGCGGCGGCGGGGAAATCGGGAATCGGGAATCGGGAAAAGCGGCTGTAAATTTCCGAGATACAATGCCAGACCGTAAGCGCGAAACAAAAGAATCTATGAGGGACACCAAACCTCTGTCAGATAGATGGATAGATTGCTGAGCGGCAAATACAACAGGAAAAAAAAGAAGGAAAATGAAACTGTAGCCATTTCATAATTAATAAAGTCGGGCGACAGGCGGGCAGACAGCGACAGTCACATTGGCAAATGAGCCAACCATTGGGATTAACATTGCAACATTAAACAAAGCGAGAGTAGATAAAACATTGAAGCATGGGACTAATGCGAAAGCCCTGAACTTATGTGCGTTGCTTGTATTATATAAATCGTTGGATAAGCAAAGTCAATTTTCGAAGAGACGATAGACAAATAAGTAGACACATAAATAGTGAGATAACAAATGCATATATGTATCTACTAGTATGTAACCATCGTTTCAGTCATTGCCTTAAAGGAACTTAACAGAGCTTGCTTATAATGCACACATGCACACATTGTACATTTACTTATAAGCATGCACGCTGTCTATACAAAATGTATCTTTAGTTTCTTATCTGCATACTCCACACTTTCTCACACTCTGTTACAGCTGGTACACTCAAAATGGAGCCGGACCCTTGCCCGTGCTGAGCGGTCCACGGGTGCGACTGCTTGGCCCCATCCTGGCCATTGAGGCGGTCACAGGCGAAGATTCGGGTGTCTACAAGTGTACGGCCAGCAATGTGGGCGGCGAGGCCAGCGCCGAGTTGCGGCTCACAGTGGCCACGCCCATACAAGTGGAAATCTCGCCGAACGTACTGAGCGTGCATATGGGAGGGACGGCCGAGTTTCGCTGCCTGGTGACCAGCAATGGCAGCCCCGTGGGCATGCAGAACATCCTGTGGTACAAGGACGGACGGCAGCTGCCTTCATCCGGTCGCATCGAGGATACGTTGGTGGTGCCGCGCGTGAGCCGTGAGAACCGCGGCATGTACCAGTGTGTGGTGCGGCGGCCCGAGGGCGATACATTCCAGGCCACTGCTGAGCTCCAGTTGGGCGGTAAGTAGCAGTGACCAAACCCAAAACCAAACCCAAAACCAAAACCAAAACCAAAAAAAAAAAAAATGAAGGGAACAGCCTCGAAGTAATTGCTCTTAAAATATTTATATGAATATCCGCAACCACATTGGCCTTGCAGATGCTCCACCCGTGCTTCTCTATAGCTTCATTGAGCAAACGCTGCAGCCGGGACCAGCTGTAAGTCTGAAATGCTCTGCAGCCGGCAATCCTACGCCGCAAATTTCATGGACATTGGACGGATTTCCGCTGCCATCAAACGGAAGGTAATTGAACTTGTTGAAAACGGGCTCTGCCAGCGCACTAGGCGGGCGAAGCTCGGCGATTGCCAACTCTGCGGGTGGCTTTACAAAAAGAAAAAAAAAAAAACAAAAATACGAAACGAAACGAAAAAAAGAACACAAAATAGAAAACAAAATGCGACGGAAGCTGCATTTATTGCGCTCGTTGTATATATATTTCTCTTTGCATTTTTTTAGCATTTGGCTTTTAAAACATCGCACGTATAGAAAGTAGCTGCCGGCTCCGCCGACTGCCGACTGCCGGGTTCCGACTGCCGACTGTCGACTGTCGACTGGCGGGCCTACAAGTGAGTGTGTGGGTCGGCGCCGGCTTCAGCGTTCATTCACTCTCTGTAGAGGGGCGCAGCTAGCAGCCACAGGCAACGATCCAAAGACTTGGCGTAGCCCACTCTTGTGTCTGGCCAAGGTTCTGACTTTGCCTTTCTATTTGTTAATTAAGGCCTGGCAAGTGTGCTGTTTGCCTTACGCATTTAATTACATTTTTAGTCTGGCCAAGAGCCCAGAACCAGTACCAACTGCCAATAGAAACTGCTAATTGGCAACTGCTTATTAAATTCTCTACCCCTCTCTTTTCCCCTCTCTCCCCTTCTATCAGTGGCTCTTTAATGACATTGACATTTGCATTCAACGCTCAAGCGCTGCAAGTAGTTGACTTGTTTGCCACAAACAAATAAAATGCAACAGCACATCGATTGATTGGGTACCTCGACTACATCGCCCTCCTCCCAGTGTCTTCTTCTTCTTCGCTTCCCTGCCTCCAACTGGAGCGGCGGTCTGGCTTTGATGACGTCGCTTTGACATTGTCTCTGGCATTTCATTTGATTTTTACTACTGATTTTTCAACTCCCTCTAGTCCACACTTCATTTGCAGTTTGTTGGCAGCTGCCACTAATTGTTTGAGTTACGTCTGTAATGATTTGCAAGTCAAAGTTGGTCCGTTGTCCATTGCCCGTTGCCCGTCGACTGTTGATTTCTGTTGTTGATTAAAAAACAGCTTCAGTTCCTTTTATTAACATTGACTTTGGCTGTCATTTAGTTTGCTCTGCTTGCTGTCCAATAAAAAAATCATAGCTGCGTTTTAGCCACCAACTTTTTGCACTCCATCTCTTTTTTAATTAAAACTTATGCTTCAAAACTTAACTCGCGATGAAATGCTTTTCTTTGCATTCAAATAATATAATGAAAATTACATTTTATATATTTCAAAAGAATCCAAATTAAAGCGCAATTTATACGAAACCATAAACTTATATATATTAAAGTATTTTTATTTAATACTTTTTCAAAGAAAGCATATTTATCGTGAAAGAAAAGTTAGTCTGCAGCCCTTGCTTATACCCTATATTTCATAGTTGTCAGCAACATCTGGCAAAGTTCAGCGTACTTTGCACAAAGTGCAGTCAAAATAATGAAAAAACATTATGTATGTAAAACGTTTGAGAGTTTGTCATGAATTTGTTTTATTCAAGTGTTCGGCTCTTGTGGCCTGTCCTTCATTTGAATATGGGCAGCAGCTTGTGAGGAGTTTGGCTGACCACAAGGCACAAATTGATTACAAGTATCTTCGAGTGGGCAGTGCAGAAATTTGCTTAAAAGTTGCCGGTGCTCGGGCTTTATCGCCCATGGCCTCAATTTAAAAGTTATTTAAGCAACACAATTTCGACAAATAATGCCATTAGGCATTATCCTGCAGTGGGGCGCAGAGGATGCTGCCAACCTAATTTGCAACTGTGCGGCAATGCTGCAAACATTCCGTTGCGAACGTCGCTTGTTGTAATTGCCGAGTTTTAAGTGGTTTACATTATTCGGTTTAAAGGTATATCAACTTGGTAACTGTATTTATTTAATACACACGCAGACAGCCAGCCAGCCAGCCAGCCAGACAGCCAGACAGCCATGCAAACAGGCTGACGGAGGCAGCGACTGGCAAGAAGGCAGACAGCCTGGCAGCCAAAACTCGGCGAGCAGCAGGAGCTGGTGCTGTAGCTGGTGCTGGAGCTGGTGCTGGAGCTGGTGCTGGAGCTGGGGCCGAAGCAGGAGCAGGAGCTGGAGCTGACGCCTTGGGGCGGAAATTAAATGATTGCGCGCACGAGGTAACGCAACACTCAAACGCTCATTTTACGCCAACTGGAGAAGTTTGTCTGCGGCATGTGGCATGTGGCAGCATCGAAGGCGTCGCCGCTCACTCGGCATGTGTGCGCACGTTGCACTTGTCTACAGCTGCAGGCTGTCTGCCAGAAGTGTGTGAATTTTGGCTTGAATAATTCAGCGAAAAGTGCGGTCTAAATGGAAAGTTGTAAATAAGTTCATTTAAATAAGCAAAGGATTTGCCTATTGAGTGGGTTACAGCAACAAATTTAACTAATACTCAAAATTCTGAAATTAAGCCCTGCTTCTGCAGCTATTAAGTGAATTAATGTTGTTATGTTGAGTGAATATATAAATCCCGATCATAAGGTTCCTTTGATATACAGATTTTCGTCACTGCTCGCTTCACCCTTTTCAAGAGTCAAAAGTTTATAATTAAATTTTTGCTAATGGACTCTAATTGAATTACGTTAAGTATTGAATTATATTAAGGGTATTATAATAAATGTCCTTTTAAGAAATTTTGTGTCTAATAAGCGTCCCACTGTAATCCATTAAACCTTCAACGCGTTGCAATGTGCCAAGCAGAAACTCTCTTCGTACAAATTGAAATTCATAATTTGGGAAGTTTGCAGACTAACTTTTTCACTTCACACTGAATTTTAAGTTGTTGCTTAAACTACTTTTTTTTGTCGAAATTAAGCCACCTACAAACCCACACGCTCACACACACACACACAAACATACGAGCGCGGATTTACACAACAATCAACTAAAAGAGCATACAAAAGCCGCGCCAACTATTAGGTTTATTTTGTTGCAACCAAAGCGCTTTATGCCACATCCAGTCCTGCCCCTTGCCCTCAAAGACTCCCCCAGACACAACACACACACACACACACACACACACACACACACACATACACGCTTCCGCTTAAAGTTTCGTAATGGCGTTTAAGCTGCCACTCTATAGAGAGCAGGAGGAGGCGATTCGTTCTGGCATGTGCGGATGTGTGCAACTTTGTTGCAATTTTGTCCTGGCATTGTTTCAATGCGCTCAAGTGTTGCAGTTAGCGTCCATGTCCATGTCTGAGCATTTTCCTATATGTGTGTGCACATGTGTGCAAGTGTATGTGTGCGTCTTAGTTTTGAGCAGCTCCATTTTCATTTAACTACAGTTGTTGTTTTTAACAAGCGTCGCGCGACTTGCGGGCCACTTCATAAAGTGGCAACCGGAAGCCGCCAACCAGCAACCACCAACCACCAACAGCCAAGTTTTTCGGTTGACTTTGCCGCTTTCTGGGGAAATCAGCGTCCAGGAAAGTGCATTTAGGAGCGCTCCGCGGCAGACTTATGCATTCACAAAGCATTGCCAAGGCAGCTGCGAAAGTTAATTAAAATTGTAATTACTTTGCCAGCTGTAACTCTAATGCCAATTGAAATGTTGCTTCTGCCTCGCCCACAAACTAATGAGGCGGTTGCTGAGATGCTTCGCTTAACAATGGGATGCCACAAAGCCGCTTGTGTGTTGTATACAGATGTGAGTATGAGTGTGAGTGCGAGTGCGAGTGTGTGCCATATGGCGTATGCGTAACATTGTTAGCTGTAATTAATGTACTTGCCAATAAGATGGCGAACAGACGGGTTGCAAATAAACAGACTTAATGCCAGCTTGAGCCCCCATAAGATCCTTCTTTCATTATTTGCTATGGCAGCGTAGCGCGTAACGGCCGCATTAAGTGAAACTTGTCTGTGATGTCTCTTTAGCTGATGCTTATGGGCGTGGCACATGACATTGAAACCAGGGCTGAAACTATGCTAAGCTTGACAGCTTGACATGGGGACAGGCTTCATTACAGCTAAATAATGCAATGTTACATACGAGCCGTGTTCTCATCTCATCTCTTCTCTTCTCCTCTGTTCTGTTTTGTTGTGTTGTGCTGTGTCGAAAACAAATGAAGCACACAGCCAAAGGATTTGGGTCAGCCTGCATATGAGATGCGCCTCGTTGAGAGTGCACAAATATGCGTGTGTGTCGGTGTGTGTCGGTGTGTGTGTGTGTGTGTACATGTGCCACTACACTCACTTTCAGCTGCTCGTTAATGCCCCTGGCCTGAACGCTTAAATATGCAGAAAATAAAAAACCGTTTCTAAAATGCAGATGCTTACCGTATTAATGTTGATGTTTTATGCTATCTTTCCGTCTTCTCTTTCACAGATTTATGATCGGACAATACATCACCGTGCATGGAGATGTAATTAGTCATGTTAACATAAGCCATGTCATGGTCGAGGATGGCGGTGAATATTCCTGCATAGCTGAGAATCGTGCGGGTCGAGTGGAGCATGCGGCTCGCTTGAATATTTATGGTATGTGCTACATTCACAAACACACTCACAGACACACACACTCACAGACACACACATACACTTACACATGCATGTGCCTGTTTGCGTGTGTGTAAACAGCTACTTTACACATGCACTTAAACGTTTTTCAGTTCTCTGAGTTTTTGTTTTTATTTTCAGCCTTCTTTTTGGTGATTTTGTGTTGCCTACTTTTGCTGCATTTTTTTACTTCTTCTCTTGCCTGCTTCTCCACTCTTTCCTCCTTTTTCGGCCATCCTTGTCTCTAGCTGCAGTTTACTTTGCAGCTCTAAAGTGTTGTTCAAGGCGCATTCTTTCATACACACTGAAACACACACACACACACACACACACACACACACATACATTTTCGAGAGCTGTGCTCGCTGAGGGCCTTGTCTACCTTGTTTTTGCAAAAAATCAAATATTTTTGTGTCGCTGGGCAAACAAAATGGCGTTGCCAAGCACAGGGAAACACAAGCGAAATGACAACCGTGGCAAAAAAAAAAAAAAAAAATAAAAATAAAGAATAAAGAATGCGCCATATTTGTGCCCAACGTGTTTGCGCTTAAAGTTACACAACAACAAAAATCAGCTGGTGCTCGAAGCTAAAATACCCTGGCAGATAACTAAAAAGGTTTATAGGATTTTAGTTAATAGATATGATTTTAAAATACCAAAAGAAAAAAAAAAGTTATTTATTTAGCAAGTATGTTCTTTGATGTGTATTAATAGTTTTTGGGCAGATAATATTTTTTTTTATTTCTTAAAATTTAAATTTAAATGGTATTGAAAATATTTGTGGAGAGTATGAGGTAACACTTTTTTCGTTTAAGATTTAGATTTAGATCAATTTGATGTACATTTCTAGAATGTTTAATTATTTGCAATCGCAAGCGAACTTTTTTATGTGCTCAGCACTATTTATGTTAGCCAGAAACGCCCATCGAGCCAGCATTATGCAAGTATCTCACGTTAGCGTTCATCTCGTTTGAAACCTTGCTTTGCCGTTGATTACGCGACTTGCTAATGGTGGTGATTACAAAAATCTCGCCATAACCAGAGCCAGGCAGGGAAGAGGATTAGGGAGGGACACCAAAGCGCTCACGTATGACATGCTCGAAAATTATGCATACTCCGCGGAATCCACAAGCAGCAGCAGAAGCAGCAGCCACAACACAACAACAACAACAACAACTACAGCAACAACATCATCAGTAACAACGTGAAGCCGTGAAGGCTGAGGACGTTGTTGTTGGTAGGCGGCATTTGCTGCATTGTTTCCTTCCGCATTTCGCAGGGGCAGGGCGGAAAGTGTTTCGCCGGCATGGCGCAGAGTCAGTCTCTGCCGGCTGGCAGGATATGCATATTACATTTGCACCGCTTCCTGGCTCTCCTTTGGTGCTTTGCTTATGCAGCAGCCACCTTTTTTTTTTATTTTGTGTGCTGTTAGATTCGCTGTTTGCCATACTTTTCAGCTGCATTATTAAATGAGCAACGTGTAGACAAATCTGTTAAGCACTTACATTTGTCAACCATTTGCTCCCCAGGTCTGCCCTACATTCGACTCATACCCAAAGTGACGGCCGTCTCGGGTGAGACATTGAATCTGAAATGCCCGGTGGCCGGCTATCCCATCGAGGAGATACACTGGGAGCGCGGCGGACGCGAGCTGCCCGACGATATACGCCAGCGTGTGCAGCCGGATGGCTCGCTGACCATCAGTCCGGTACAGAAGCACACGGACTCTGGGGTATACACGTGCTGGGCCCGCAACAAACAGGGTCACAGCGCTCGTCGGAGCGGCGAGGTGACGGTCATAGGTCAGTATATATTTGTGAGGTGCCAACTGTTGGCCATTTGGCCTGTTTCCTTCACAGCCCGGCCGTCGCAAGGGACACAGGCATAAACAAAAGGAAAACGCCAATGACGTCAAGTGAAAATTACATTTTAATTATTTACAGCAAGCCAAGTAGTTTTGATTTTGCTTTTTGCTTTTCATTTCGGTGCGTGGCCTGCATTTGCTTACACCCTAATTAAATATGCGCAATAATCCCAGCTTGAAAGTTTCTAAATTAAAAAAACAAAAAGATACCTAAGCAAGGAGGAGTACGAGTCAGCGACTTTTCTGATGGCGACCCTTTTACTTTTTTTTCTCTCAATTTCTTTCAATTTATTTAATGAATTCGCGTGCTAATGAAGCGCGACGTTAATGAAATGTTTATAATTTGTAACCCTTTTCTGAGATTTTTCCCGTTGTTGCCACAAACAACGTTGCGCATTAGCGATGGCAAGGAAGTGGGTCACACTTTTGCCATCGCATTTATTGCTGGCTCAGCACAGGGTGCTCCGCCTGCCTTCTCACTCACGTTTGCCTTGACTAAACCACTTGCAGTGCCGCCGCGACTGAGTCCCTTCCAAACTTCGATACTGCAACTGAACATGGGCGATCGCGCCTCGCTCACCTGCTCCGTGGTGAAGGGAGACCTGCCGCTGACCATCAATTGGCGCAAGGATGGGCGACCCATCGATCCGACTCAGCACATGTCCGTCAAGCAGGTGGATCAATACAATAGCATTCTGGTCATTGACAATCTGGGCAGCGATCACACGGGCAACTATTCCTGTGTGGTGCGCAACTCGGCGGCGGAGGTGGAGAACTCGCAGGCGCTCTTGGTGAATGGTAAAGAATTGAGAAATGAGTTGCGATAGCTCGTATACACATATCAAATACTTAAAATATCATCTTTAGTTAAAAGTAGTTGCGTTTTTCGTATGCACTTTGTTCAATGTAATCAACAACATCACAAACGAATCGACAAAACGAAATTTGACTTGTCCTGCAACATCCTTATATATACTATCATTGTAAATTATGTTAACGAAACGGCATTTAGTTACTCAATATTGTTATCGAATATATCGTATATCTTTATAAATCACTTTCACTTCAACTTTTGGAATGTTTGTACAACCAAGTAAAATACTATTTCGTAGCGTTTAACAATCCTTTAACAAAACTGCGAAGGTTTAGTTGTACATATGAATGTATGTATGTAATCCCAATTAGGAAACATCGTCAGCATCAGCAGCAACAGCAGCAGCAACAGCAGCAGCAAACAGCAGCTCAGCGTGGGATCGACATCCGGACATCAGGATTTTAGCTCCTGCAGCGAGATTTGTTAACGTTTCTGGTTGCTCTTTCCTTCTTGCAGTACCGCCGATCATAGAACCGTTCGCCTTCCAGGATGGCCTGGCCGAGGGTATGCGTACGCGCACCGTTTGCGGTGTCTCCCGCGGCGATGCGCCACTGAAGCTGATCTGGCTTAAAGATGGCGAGCCTCTGCCCGAGCTGCTGGGTGCCAATGTGACCATGCTTGATCAATATAGCTCGCTGCTGAGCATACCCTCGCTGTCGGCCACGCATTCTGGCGAATATACGTGCGTGGCCAAGAATCCGGCAGCTGAGATCAAGTATACCGCTCTGTTGCAGGTCAAAGGTAGCGTACTAGGTTACAACCCGTCACACAAACAGCACACAACAACACACAAAATACCATTACCATTACCATTTTACACCTAACAGATACTAATTAACCAGCTTAAATTTTCACGATTGCCCCTCAATAATAATTTTGCTTTCTCGCTGATGTATTCAAGAAAAGCGCTTCTTAATGGTTTTCAGTTTTTGATTTAGTTCCTTTTATTTCTAAGAAATAAACTTTTTGATGCTTGTGACGTTTCGTCCCACAAGCAAAATCTCAACTGAACGTTGCCTAACTCTTGATTTTAGCAAATGGTGCTTCTTTTTGACGCTTTCACTCTACCAAAAAAAAAAAAAAGAAAACAAAATAAAATATTAAAAGACTAAGCCCTAACTAAACCAAACACCCATGAAATTATTTATACGAATTCTAATACCCTTAAGACGCTTTGGCACGCTGTGGGTTTTTTTGACAACTGTTTCACCAGGTAACCTCATAAACTGCACTGCTTCTTATTCGCTTCGTAACAAAACTGCAAAATTCATATATAATACTATTCTCACATATACTAAAAAAAAAACATACATCATATTCTTATTAGTTGCTCATATTATTTTCGACGCTTTTTACAATCCATGAACCACGGCCTGCCGTTGTTGCAATGCGCTTTTTTAAGTATAACAGATCTATAAATATTGTATAGCATTTTGATAAATTGATAGGCAACCCTTATCAAGTATTTCAATTAATACAAAACTCTCTTAGCATTTAATATTAATTATTAACATTTTGGCTTAGCTCTTGAATTATGTACTCGGAAAAGCGCACATCCCTAACATTTAGCTATACTTTTATACTTTTAATTTATTAAAAGGTCCATACATAAATAAGAAAACATAAGCTGGCTTAACATTAATTTGCTTATTCGCTTACTCCCTTTGGTTGTCAAATCTCTCGCTGTGTATAGAATACAATGCATAAATATTTTTGAACCCTTTTTTATTTTGTGTTTCTGCCATTTTTTTGGACTTGCAGCTTCAAAACTTAGCGCACAACGGCTGCTGTTTGCCCGCTCCCCCACCAAAAATAACAAAAAAAAAAGAAATCCAAAAAAAAAAAAAATAAGACTGGCTATCTAATAAAAATACAAAAATGAATAGCTAAGCCGTAGCTATAAATGTGCTGTGCTTAATTAACAAAAATAATAATAATAAACTAACTGATAAAGCAGAAACGGCAATAAATCCACAGAAGACGCGCTGTTTATGCTTCAATTTGGCTTTGGGCTCTGTTTAACTGCTTACACCTTGCTATGCTTTGTGTGAATGTGTCTGTGTGTGTGTGTGTGTGAAGCATTTTTTTCTAGCCATGCTCCTAGGAGTGCGTGTGTGAGTGTGAGTGTGAGTGTGACTGTGTGCTGCTGTCAAAGTGCATAAACATACTTTTTGCAGCAGCGAATTGTACAGTGAAACCAAATTACAACCAATATATAAATTTAAAGCTTCGCAGTATTTGCTAATGTAGTTGAGAATGAATGTTCGATAGCAATGGCATGTTGTGGCTGCAGCAGAATACTGTAATATATATCGCACGTTCCATTCACATATGCTTTTGTTTTTTGCATGTAACTGTACATAAATTACCGCCATTTTCTTTTTGATGCCAGCTGCCAGTTGCCATTAGCCATTTGCCATTTGCCATTTGCCATTTGCATGCGCATAGTGCATAGAGAAATGTATTTTAATTTTGTTTATTTATGATTTGCTTGCTCTTTGCTCTGTTCTTAAGCGCAGATGTGTTTTTCAAATTGTTTTCGGACCGATTTCGCCAAGCATCAGTTAACAATCAATTTTAATCCACTTAAATGAAACCTTTTGCAATTATGCATGGCGAAAACGAGGTGAAAATGAAGTGAGGAACACGTGTGCACAATATTAAACATTTTAATTATTTATTTAACGCCCAATTACCCAGGCTGCTGTTGTGTGCAAAGATTTTTTCCAACTAGTCGCTATTAACCAACGCGCTGTCGTGTACCCAAAAACCCGCTTTATGTACAACACAAGTGAGCCAATCCATAGAAAACCACAAAACGCTTTTTAATTAATGCTGTTCATTTCCTTTTACTATAAACATTGCATATTGTTGTATTAATTATTGGCTGACAAGCAAAAGGCTGCATATTAAATGCGATGGTCAAATAAACAATTAATGGCCTTATAAATAATTGAATTGCAATTTTGCGCTGAAATGCTTTCGGCTCGGGGCGTGGCACATGCTTTTTCAAACTAATTATTAAAGGCCAATTTGGTTTTGCTTTTCGTTTTGGTTTTTGTTATTGTTTTGCGCAATAAACTTTTTTATTTCCATCTGCGTGCTTAACAATAAAACTCATATAATCGTGCATATAAAACATTTATGTATTTTATGTTGCAATTTAATTTTAATGCAAATATTTTCCAATACGTTTTTGGCATGCCTTTGTTATTTATTTTCCAGCCAACGAGAGGCAATTTTTTTGTAATTTTGTTGTACAAAAAACAGCGAAACAGCGAGTCGCAGAGCGTGGGCACAAAAACAAATAAAAATGAAAACAGCAAATAATAAAAACTAATTAAAATATGAGTAAAAAAATCCTTGCACAACAACCAACTTCATTAAAGAGTTAACCTCACGGATCTGATGTGAATTAAACTGAAATATCCGTTATAAAAGCATCGACTTCTTAAATTATTTCGATTTTGATTAAGTTGCATAAAACCTTTTGTTACATTTATAAGTAAAATATGAAAAGCCCAACTGTACATTAGTTAAAACGTTTTCTATGCTCTACAAACCTTTCTATTACCAATTTGAATAGTCACTAAACCTTTTTTGCCGTTTATACTTTGCCAAATATCTTCACTTTTCCTCTCTCTCTCTCTCTCTCTGTCTCTGCCTCTCTCTATATATATAGATATCTCTCCAAATCATAACTTTTCTGTATGTCTTAGAGATTTTCATTTTAAACTATTTCTTGAAGAGCTCGACGGAAGTAAATCATTTCTAATATTACGTATACGTTCCGCAGTGCCGCCTCGTTGGATTGTCGAGCCAGCTGATGCGAACGTGGAACGCAATCGCCACATAATGTTGCACTGTCAGGCGCAGGGCGTGCCCACGCCCAGCATCGTGTGGAAGAAGGCAACAGGTCAGATTCTAAGCGTAAAGCAAAATACGAAATTTAATACATAAAGCCTTTTCTAACGAGCAAACGCTTTTTAAAAGTTGATAAATTATTATTGCAAAAGAACCCTTACAAAATAATTAATTAAAAACCAAATAATATACGCTTAACGGACTTAAAGTGTGATAACAAATAAAGACAATATTGAAATTTACCAGATAAGGATTACTTATAACTTAAAAAGAGAATTTCACACAAAAATATCCTATAATTATTTCAAAATAATATAAGATGAGAAAATGAACCTTCCTCTGCTAAAATATGAAGCTCTCTGACTAGATAAGGGTGACAAACAAAGAGAATTGCACACAAAAATATTCTATAATTATTTACAAATAAGATGAGATGAGAAAAGTAACCTTCATCGGCTTAAATATGAAATTCTCCTCCACAGGCAGCAAATCCGGCGAGTACGAAGAGGTCCGGGAGCGTCCCTTTACCAAGTTATTGGGGAATGGTTCGCTGCTGCTGCAGCACGTGAAGGAGGATCGTGAGGGATTCTATCTGTGCCAGGCAAACAACGGCATTGGCACGGGCATTGGAAAGGTTATTCAGCTAAAAGTCAATTGTGAGTATCCAGGGGGAAGGCAACTAAATCGAAGTATTGCAATTTGTTAATTGCAACGGAGGCAGTGACTAGAATGTTGATTCCATGGCAATTATGGCGACTGCCTCTGCGGCTGCTTTAAACATAATTAAAATGCGGAATATTTTAACGCCCTGCAGCCTCGCCATACTTCTCCTCGACTTCGCGTTCGGTTACCGTTAAGAAGGGGGACACGGCTCTGCTGCAGTGCGCCGTCAGCGGGGACAAGCCGATCAACATTGTGTGGATGCGTTCTGGGAAAAACACTCTAAATCCATCAACCAATTACAAGTGAGTGCAGTGAGTCGTAGCCAAGGGAATGAGTTGTCAATCCCAGTTTCCCACAGGATATCGGTTAAGCAGGAGGCCACTCCGGACGGGGTGTCAGCGGAGCTGCAGATACGCACAGTGGACGCCACAGATAGTGGACCGTATTTCTGTCGTGCCAGCAATCTCTATGGCAATGATCAGCAGCTCGTCCAGCTGCAGGTCCAGGAGCCACCACAGCCTCCCAGTGTCTTGGAGGCGGCCATGATTAGCAGCCGCTCGGTGAACCTCAAATGGCAGCCCAAGGCGCTCAGCACGGGCGATGTCTCCAAGTACATTGTGGAGTACCGCGAGGCAGATCGTAAGAACCACAAAGAGAAGCTTCAATTCCATCGTTAACCTTTTATCATCCATCCAGCCATCCTCTTCATCGACCAGTGGCAGCACATCGAAGTCAAAGACCCGCCCAGCTTCAATGCATTGATTGAAAACCTGAAGCCTGCGACTCGGTACGCCTTTAGGGTCATAGCTGAGGGTAATGCAGGACGCAGTGCACCCAGCCAGGAGCTGATCGTGCGCACAGAGCCACAACGACCCGCCGGGCCACCTCTGAACCTATCCGCACGTCCGCTCTCCTCCACGGAGCTTCTCATTAGCTGGGTTGCTCCACTGCCGGAGCTGCGGCACGGCGATATTCAAGGCTACAATGTGGGCTACAAGCTGATCAGCTCGGGCAACATTGCCTACAACTTCACCTCCGTTGCGGGCGACGGCGAGGGCGGAAATGGGGAGTTGCTGCTCAGCGGACTCGCCAAGTTTGCCCGCTACAACATTGTGGTGCAGGCCTTCAACCAAGTCGGACCTGGACCGCTGTCAGAGCCCACTGGAGCACAGACCATGGAAGACGGTAACCCAGCAAGTCTCTCGATCTCCCTAGTTTTGTTATTAATCCATTTTACTGCAGTTCCCAGTCGGGCGCCGGAGGATGTTCGCTGTGCCGCCTTGACGTCGCAATCGCTGCAAGTTTCCTGGCAGCCTCCTCCAATTTATCACACTAACGGTCTGCTGCAGGGGTACAAGCTAATCTTCGAGCCGATCATTGACGATATAATGCCGAACAAGGATGAAGTTGAGTCCCGGAAGACCACAGCCTTGACCACTGTATTGACCGGACTGCGCAAGTACACCAACTACAGCATTCAGGTCCTGGCACACACACGCATGGGCGACGGCGCCCTCTCCAAGCCCCTCTTCTGCCACACCGAGGAGGATGTGCCTGAGTCGCCGTCCGATATCAAAGTGGTAGTCAGCTCTCCGCAGTCCCTCTTTGTGTCCTGGCAGGCTCCGAACGAGCCCAACGGTGTGATTAACAAGTACAGCCTCTACACTCGGGTGGTCAATGGGAGGGAGGAGCTGAACAACGAGAAGCGGAGTCTGCCCTCACAGCAGACCTTCTACGAGGCCAAGAATCTGCATCCCCACATGGAGTATCAGTTCTGGGTTACAGCATCCACGCGAGTGGGTGAGGGCAAGAGCTCCCGCGTCGCCTCACAGATAACCACGAATCGCGTTCCGGCCAGGATCCTTTCCTTCGGCGGCTCCGTGGTGCGTCCTTGGCGCTCGACGGTGACATTGCCCTGCACCGCTGTGGGCAAGCCGAAGCGCGAGTGGTTCAAGGCGGATGTGGCTGTTAGGCAAGGCGGCCTCCACAACTCACAGCTACTGGACACTGGCGACTTGATCATCTCCAGCTTGCAGCTGGCCGATAGTGGCAACTACAGCTGCCAGGTGGATAACGGTATCGGCACGGATCGACTCACTCACATGCTGCTCGTCCAGGTGCCGCCCTCAGCACCTGTCCTCTATGTGACAAGCGCCACCTCCAGCAGCATTCTGATGCACTGGAAGTGCGGCTTCACTGGCAACGCGCCGATCACGGGCTACACGTTGTTCTACCGGCGAGCCACGGGCAACACGGATGAGATGCAGCTTTCGCGCCACGCCTCCAGCCACGAGCTGAAGGGTCTGGTTTGCGGCAGCACCTACCAGATACACCTGAACGCCCACAACAAGGTCGGCAGCTCCCCGGCTAGCATAATGCTCCACGTGCGCACTCAAGGCCAGGCGCCGGGCATGCCAGCCACAACTAGCCTGCTGGCTCCGAACTCCACCTCGGTGCTAATCCGGCTGCACACCTGGCCGGACAATGGCTGCCCCTTGATGTATTTCGTGCTTCAGTACCGCGCAGTCACAGAGGACCCCGACAAGGAGTGGATTTTAGGTGAGCCAATGGAGCGAAGGTCACACTTAAGTATCTTACTGATCGCCTTTCTTTTGCTCTCGCAGTCTCCAATGCTCTGAAGCCCCAGCGGCGAGTCGTCATCTCCAATCTGCAGCCGTCGACGCTTTATCAACTGCGCATGGAGGCGCACAACGTTGCGGGCGTGGCGCAGGCCGAGTTCAGCTTTGTGACCCTCACCAAGGACGGCGATCCACCTCCGCCGGAGATTGTGCAGCGCGGACAGCGGGGTCCGAGTGTCTTCTATGGCAATGTCAATCTGCTTATACCCAGCATAGCTGCTGTATCGGGCATGATCTGCACCATAGCCTTGGTCATCATTTGCTATCGCCACAGTAAGTACAACCGAGAGGAATCTCCGTCCGATCATTTACTGAGTGCATTTCTTGTCTGCTGCAGAACAAAGCAATCACATTCAAAAGGAATCGCTAGAGAATCGGGCCAACTCTGAGGCGGCACAAAGGGAACGATACTATGCAACCATACACAAGGTTTCCATGCAGAACAATGACAAGATTCCGGGTAAGTGTCAGCGCAATCACTTGTTCCGCTTGTTCCGGACAATGGCTAAGCCTGCGGCTATTCCACAGAAACCTCCGAGGACATTTCGCCGTATGCCACCTTCCAATTATCGGAGGCAGGCAACATGTCACAGCCGCATCATGCCGGTCCAGCCAATACCCTGTTGCACTCGTTCATGTACCATGAGAGGGCTCTGGCTGAGGGCTGCTCGTCGCCACCACCAGCTGCGGTATTAAAACCAACCACCACCCATCACCACCACCACCACAACCAACGTCCACAAAAGACAATTCATAATTATTATCAGACCTCACCGTTTCATAATATCGTGCGTTTGTTTATTCATTTCTTTGATTTTAGCTCTCTCTCTCTCTTTCTCTCTCTCTCTCTCTCTCTGTGTGTGTGTCTGAGCCCTCCTCTCGATAGGGGGCATCAGTCCTACAATTAGTGTGTACTTTCAATAGAATACTACGTGCTTTTTATGTTGTTTCTCTGCTCGAGTCTTACTTTAATCTTAGTTTAGTTAACTGCAATGCCGTATATCGTGGCCATTGAGCGAAGCGCTCTGCCTCGTGCCACATGTCACATGTCACATGTCATATTTGGGTTTTGGTTTATCCTTTGTTTCATTTGAAAGCGTTTACCATCCCCAAGCGCTTCGTAGTCGCTAGTCGCATTCGGTAATCGAGTTCCTTCCCAGCTAATGTCTCGCTTTGTTCTATGCGCAGTCCAAGAATCGACGTCGTCACTCACGCAAAACGGAGCCGGAGAGTGAGGAATCCGAGTCCGACCAGGATCAACTGACTTCCAGTCGCACCGAGTCTTCCAACCAGCACGAGGGAAAGATCAAGCACAGTAAGTCCTCCCCCATTGGCCCTAGTCACAGCACCTGGGAGACATCGCATATAACGGTCGATACATTTATATATATATATATATGTAAATATATGTATAGATATATGTAGAAAGAAGTGGGTTAGCAACTGTTTACTTAAGGTTGTCTGAATAAAGCTTTCCATTAAATAAATGTATTCTAGATAAGCGTCAGCAGTCGTTGACGTTTTCTTTGTATAGACTGTAAAGTTTTGGAGATAAGAAACTCTTGTTTAACCTTTTTGATATCTTTAGATATTGGAGACTTAGACCATTCACCATATGACGCTAATCAATATTTAACTTTTTTCTTTTATATAAAGACTGGAGCATAACTACATATACATAAAAATACTATTTAAAACTGAATAAGTCTCATATCTTGAGCTGCAACAATTGCTATTTAGTACACCCTCTTATCGCGATTCTTCCAGGTGCTTGACGCAATTGTCCTGCATTAGCTTTAAGTTTTAGTGGTATCGGGCTATTAAATGGCGTAATCTACTGGCTCTTTCTCTCTTTTTGCGTTACTTTACTTTGCAGACTCAGACTCTAGACTAATACAACATTTTCCCAATCACAACATATCGATAACTTATCTGTAGTAAATCAACGAGCTAAGCACAACTTTTGTCACACATTGCACTTAAGCCATAAAGATAAAAAATAATACAAATTTGAGCAGTAAGCAGAGAAAGTTAACTGAAGACTAAGAAACTAAGGAATAGCGTTAAGTGTTATTAGTTAGTTAGAATAAAATTAGTTGTAAGTTTGTGTTCCCCCCATCCACTTGCCAAATCTCTATTTGCCCGTATTTTCTTTCTTTCTTTCTTTCCAAACCGTTAATGCTCTATGCGATGCAGGCATCATCTACCATGGAGCACAATCAAGCACATCCTCCGATCTGTCACCAATGTCCGAACAAAAATCATTACCACGCCGCGGTCGCTCCAGGTATCATCATCAGCAATATCAGTTTTCCACCAATACAACACCGCGTCATCACAATAGCAACAAAAGCAACAATAACATTACAAACACGGCCACAAACACTAACACAGCCACATCGGCAAACAATTCGAACAAAATTCTGTCACCGCGCAACGGCAGCGGCAATCTGAAATCCATATCGAGCACATTCAAATCACAAGACTCCATACAATGCCACATACCCACGTTGGTCAAATCGCCATCGATAAGCACCCAACACCAGAAACAGTTCCACAAACAACAGTCGAGTAGCAAACCCAGTCACAACCTCAACCACAACCACAACCACAACCACAATCAAAATCAGAATCAGAATCAGAACCCCAACCACAGTCAGACCCAATGCAGTAGTAGCAGTAGTTTGAAGCAACAGCAGCCGCTGCTGATCCAGCCCAAGCTCCATCAGCTGGAGCCGACGCCGACGCATGCTAGCGGGCAGGAGCTGTTGGGCTTGGATGGAGGCGTTAGTACCCTAGCATCTGTTGTGCCCGTAACTTGCATGCCACCCTCCTCACAGTTTCGACCCATACCACACAAGTCCATAATGCCCGCGCATGACCCACACCAGAACCACCATCAGCAGCTCCATCCGGGCGGTGTCTCCGGCACCGCTCTGCTGAATCCCTCGACGGCTCTGCTGTCCTCGAAGTTCTTCACGGCGCCAACGCTGCCGTTGCCCAAATAGGATACGGCCAATGGGGGGAGTGAGTTTGGAGGCGGTGGCGGGGCCGATAGCAGCGGCTTCGGCTATAATGGCGGCGAGATATCGTGCACCTATATGGATCCCATAGATCACACATGAGACTTGGCCTACGGTGAGGTGTGTGGACCTGAGGGCGCCCACTAGGCAGCGGGCGGACACATCACACCATCAACAACCAACAACCAACAACACAACTTGGAACACTTGAACACAACTATGTCTCTCTCTCTCTCTCTCTCTCACTGTCTTATTGTGAATGCTTGAGTGTGGTTGCTAGCCAAACACAAACAGTATCAAACAACTCTGGATACTCTTCTTCCCCTTACAAACCATGCAGAGCTGGCATCCTGCGCACCCTGCATCCGCTCCAGCTGCAGGCCGAGTGCAGCGCCGGCGCCTTCCACCATGGCGAAAGCGATGCCGGGGAGCACATCGAGCTGGCCGAGGTTGAGTGCGATGTGGACACGATCAAGAAACTGAAGCTGGGCCAGCGTTCATCGCTGTGGTCCCGTCCAGCTTCCACCACATCGCAGTTGCAGCAGGAGCACCAGCAACAGCAACAACAACAACAGCAACAGCAGCAGCAGCAGCAGCAGCAGCAGCGCCAGCAACCGCAACACAAGCGAGCGCATTCAAAGTCGCCGCAGCCGCAGCAACAGCAGCCATTGCAACAACAACGCCCACAACAACATTCACCCGCTCCAGGCCAGAAATTGCTGAGCGAGAAATCGGATTATTCGATATCAGTGTGAGACATTGGTAAGATCTGATCAAAGCGTGATCAGCAGCCGGGATGAGGTCCGGTCAAGAGACCGACGAGCCGAAATCCGATTGGGCAATCCTCGCGAAAGAATTCTAGGTATACAACAACAACAACAACAACAACAATAACAACGACAGCAACGGGAACAGGAACAGGAACAGCTGAGCCGTTCTAGTACCCACACATTTGTAATGCCAACTACTCCCGTTATATCCGCCCTACCTTAAGTCCACACCGCCCCGCCTTGACCCGCAACCAGCTTGACAACCCAAGCCCAACCCCAACCCCAACACAATGAACAACTTTCGGACAATCAGTATCAAAATTATTTGCACAACCATCCAGAAGCGAGGCCACTCGCCACACTTCCCACTTGTTACTCTCTCCATTCCTCAATACTTATATAGTGCTCATATAACCGTATATACATACATATATACATATTATATAACTAGGTAATTACGATTTGTGCATGTTGTACGGCATGCACCCACAACCCAGGTCAGTTATCGAACTTCCAAAATGTTGTACATACATTCATATATTTATATGCATATACTTATACGCTGTATGCTGTATGCTATATGCTATATGCTATATGCTATACGCTATACGTTATACGTTATACGTTATACCTACTAACTCTAACCTAGTGTTAAGTACTAATGACTTATGTAACTCGAACTACTAACTCGAATACTATTGCATACTAACGCGTATTACTCGTACTACTCATAATCGAACTGTCTTTGTATGTAGAGAGGTTGTACTGTGCGTATTTTGTGGTTTGGTCAGTACAGTTTTTTTTTTTTTACTGATGCTTGAGTTATAGCTAATCTTAAGTATTTCAATATTTTTGTAAGTTCCCGAATTGATTCCGGTTCAGAAACTGCATTTTCCACTTGTGAAACGAGGAATTTAAATATGAAGTTTAAACTAACAATTAACTCAAGACATATGCCGTGTACAAATCAATATATCTATGTCTAAATACTAATCCAGTTCTTAATGTCTCATGTACATCCCAATAGTATTGTTTAATGTACATACACACACACACACACACACACTCACACACACAAACACAGGTAAACACACTCGATAAATCTCTAGTATATTTTGTAAATAGAACCACTTAAAAATTGACTGAAAAACAAAAGTAAATTAAAACAGAAGCAGAAATAACTTCTCATATAGGAAAGATATACAATGAAGAATGTTAACTAAATGTATTTGATATATTCGATGTATACACCAGTACGAATCGCCAGCTGAATCAGTATTCATATATGATATGACGATATGACGATATGACGATATGACAGGATGTGGCAATATCTACACAATTAGTGTTCCCCTTACAATATCGTAAACTGTCGTTCGTGAATGTGTAGGTAAATGTTTTTAACAGCAAGGTAAATAGAAATCAAAAAGCAAGTCGTAATCAAATTAGAAACAAACAGATTGTAAACTCTCGAAAATAAAAATGAAAATAAAAATAATAATACAAAAAAGAAAGGCCAATTTAAGAGCAGAAAACAAACTACAAATTACAAATTACAAATTACGAATTACAAATTACGAATTACAAATTACAAATTACAAATTACAAATTACAATTAGTGCATACATGAATACTCCACATATTAATTAGATGTATTTTAAACTAGCCAACAAAACTTATAAGAAATTTAGCAACAGATCAAGTTAAAAGGGAGGACTCTCAGACCCGTTTAGGAAACCATGTGCCAAAATTTGTTTAAGAGCAAAGTCAACCAGAAATCGTATTAACAAAATATACAATAAATAAAGCCCTCAAATGGATTTATTAGCGCCACAGATAAAAACAAAATGAATACATATGTAAGTACACACCAACAGCAGAGATAATATATATATGTCTATATATATATATATATATATATACTATATGTCTGGGTTGTCGGACAGATTAGTGCCAAGGGCATCTGTGTGGACCCTTGGCAGCCAAAAGTCTGCATATTCGAGTTTCATTTGCTGCAGCGTTAGTTTCATAAGATTAGTAAAGAAGTATATAAACAACACTAGACACTTAATAGCACTTTTTTAACTATTATTTACATATATATACACACATATGTATATGCATATATAAACATATATATGTATTCAAGCAAACACGTTGCAGCATTTTTAATCCGTTTTTATATGCATTTATTTATATAATGTGTAATGAATGGTTTATTAAATTTAACATCGAATTACAATTTTACGAATTTAACACAAAGTTGAAAAATGAGAATCACATAGAAGAGTCTACAAATCAAAAGATCGCATTTTACTCGAAACCCAAAATAAAACAATCAAAAGGCAAACAAGCAAACAATTTACTTATGTGTATGTATGGGTAAACTAAACAAACAACATTTTTACGTTTAACAATATAATTAGCACAAAAGAAAACTACAAAATAAAAACTATTAATGTAAAAACAAACAAAACAAAAAACGGAAACCATTAAAGAGCATACAAAATAATTTCTGTTAATTCGTTTTAAATATATTTCTAATTCACGTACTTTCAACTCCTAAGCTAAACGTTTATTTCGTTCCGCCGCCAGCGGCTGAAAAACGTTTGCAATGTTTAACGAGTCAACAGAGAACGAAGTCTGGGAATTGGGGGTTGGGGCTGGGGATAGGGTTGTGGGTGGAAGCAGTCGACGCGGTCACTAAACGTTTACCCGTTGGCTATTAAAGCTTTGGAGCTGCCTTCAGAACGATTTGTGTATCAAGTGAATCAGCAGTAGCAGTAGCAGTAGCAGTAGCAGCAGCAGCAGTGACTACGTAAGTTCAATTTTTATCAGTGCCGTGTAGAAAGCCGTTGGAGCCGGAGCAAAAATGTCGCCGGCTAATAGACCTTCAAGGGAGCAGCCGGCATCGAGGGATACGCCCAAGGCTTGCCGGGGTTGCAGTGGGCTGCAGCCACGTCCCGCGCTCGTGGATGTGGAGGACATGGGAAACCTGGACTTGGAGCGGCTCAGACGCAAGGCGAACATTGCTCAGCAAATGTTGACGGATATTATGGAGCAGCTAACAAGGCTGCAACCAAGCCAGAGACATTCCGCAGCATGTACACAAAAGTCAAATTTGCTAAGAGGATTTAGCCAGAGAAGCAACAGTTTCTATTTCTTTAGCAAGTCGAACAGTGTTCCATGTTAAATATTTTGTTATGCATTTATAATGTGTAAATACTAAGAAATGTAAATACATTTCTATTAACTACGCTTAAGTAAATGTGTTTCAAATAAACTATCAACATTAACAGAGAATTACAACACAGTAAATATTTACTTTTCGCGAAACTGTTAAGAAATAAAATGGTTCTGATCTTAGATTTCGTTCTAAGTTCGACGGTCTGGCAGTGTTATTACAGCGGTTCACTGTGAACGAAACGGTTAAGAGAATAAAATGGTTCTGATCTTTGACTTCGTTCTAAGTTCAACGGTCTGGCAGTGTTATCGCGGTGGTTCAGGTCTTAGATAATGTTTTTATTATTGACTTTACACGAAACGGTTGAGAGAATAAAATGGTTCTGATCTTTGATTTCGTTCTAAGTTCAACGGTATGGCAGTGTTATCGCGGTGGTTCAGGTCTTAGATGAATTTTTCTCTTTATTTGACCGTTATGCACAAAAATGGTTCCTATATTACATTTCGTTCTAAGTTCAACGATCTGGCAGTATTAAATCGGAGGGTTGAAGTCTCAGATGATTTTGAACGCATGATGGTAAAGACGGTTAACGAAATCCGCTCACAATGTACTACTTGAAACTTGAGAGCTCTGCTCACTTACCGACAGTTATAACAGTGGTCTAAAGTTAACGACGTGACTAACCAATGAACGATAGTAGAAATAGTACTAATAGTTGAACGAAACCCACCGCTGTTAAAAATTCAACGTTGGTTCACAGGGAATGTTAAATCAGCTCTTCGACTGTTATACTCATATGTGTCTCAGCTAATAGGCATAAGTACCTCATTTCAAGGATATTTGAAGGTATTTTGAATCCTTGTTTGGAAAATGTCCAAACTATAATATAATTGCGTTGTCAACTGGAGTTTGGCCATTGGCCCTTGCAGGAACACCATCAATCACGAGCTGCACACATATGCCCCCATGCACGCACGCTCGCACACACACGCACACACTCAGGCCATGACAGACAAGTTTCTGTGAGAAAAATGTCGATATATAAGAAAATGGCAAGTGATGCAAACTGGCCCAAAAAATAAATGCAAGCTTTCCAATGAGCGGCTAATTAGCATGCAAAGCAGCCACAAATTGCAAGCGCTGCCATATTTTCTGTTAGACATGCTGCTAACCGCAGCTCGAATTTGGCGCCATAACACTTTACATTAAATAACAATTTCTTGGCTGGGGCAAGTACGAATGGTCGGTCACAGCAGAGAAAAGGAATCATATGCGATATCTATAAATATAAACGAAAGTTGGCCAGAAGAAGAAGAAGAAGGAGGGAAAGGTCTGCGATGCGTTTTGTCTGTCATTTGCGAGCAATTTTCATACGCCGAAACTGTTTTCGTGTCTGGTCAGTCGTGAACTATTAAACAAATTTATATTTATTTATATATGAGCACTATAAAAATATATATATATATTTGAGTGTATGTGTATGCATGTATGTGTGAGGGACGCACGTGACCGTAAATGCGACTGTTTGCCATCCTTTGGGCAGTTTGTGTATTTCAGTCATGTAACGGTAAAAATTGTTTGCATATTGTTTTGTGCCAGCATTGTGATTTGCTCAGCGCCTCAACTATTGTGAACGTGTGCCAGATTCAATAAGCCAAATGAAGCGCTCGTAATGACTGCCACGCAGCAGAAGAAGAAGAAGAAGCCAGGCCGAAAGCGAGACCGAAACACGACAAACGACAAGCAACGAACTTTCGCTTTCGCTTTCGCTTGGCTATTGTCAAGCAAATTAAAATAAAATATGCCACATGTGTGTGTGTGTGAGTTGGAGCTGCACCCAGCATTGGAAGCTGTCTCTGGTCACGCACGTGCGCCTGTGGCTGTGCAACATTCGCCTGTCCTCTGCTTCCCGGAATGCAACTTTACATGTGTGCAGACTCAAATTAATGGCTCCCACTGCCATAAGTTATGCAGCTGCATATTAAACGCATGTGTGTGTGTGTGCGTCTGTGTGCGTCTGTGTGTGCGTCTGTGTGTGCGTGCGAGCGAGAGACAATAAATGAGCCTATTTCTGGTGCTTGTCCCTTGACACTGCTTGCGGCTCTTACACCAATTATCAGACCAACACACACGCGCACACACGCACACACGCGCACACACACACACACACTCGCTGCCAACAAGTTATATCATACTGAGATTGAGAATATATTGCATTGCTAATGGTCAATTTTCACACGCCTGCTTAAGCAAATGTTGGTCGATCCACCTCTAGCCCTCCCCTTAATCCCCGCCCCATCCCTCGCCTTTGGCAATCTTATCTCCTTTGTCGTATGTGTGCTGCATAAACAAACAAGCAGCTGTCCGGGCAAGGGGAGAGACTACATTGGGTGTCCCGGTTACATATTTACACATTAAGTGCGATCATAAATCAGCCATTCAATTCACTCGGGTCCATTCCGAGTGCTAATTTTGCTAAGCAGTCCGAAGCAGTCCGAAGCTGTCCGGTGGCAATGACACGAGCTAAAAGTGACAACTGCAAATCCATAAAAGCTTAAAGCTGAATCTCCTCCAGCAGTTCTTCTAATTCAATGATTTGCTTGCGGGATTAAGCGAGTATTTAGTGTTAGGTTCCAGTTAAAGCCATGCCAACTATTAACATGCTGGGCTCACAAGGCTTTAAAGCGTTCTGGCCAGGACAAGCTGACAGCCAGTCGCCAGGATTTTAAATTTGATTGCAGGCAGGAAAGTGGGGCGAATGGCGAGAAGTGTGAAGGACAACGTCTACTTGATGGCGCGCTGCGGCGCTGCCAAACAACGCGTAAAGTTGAAGAGCATACAGGAAAACACATACACAGAGGGAGATAGACATAGAGAGGGAGGTAGAGGAAGAGAGAGAGAAACACACACACACACACACACACACAGATAGACACACATTCAGTCGGCAGACAGACATACGCACACTTACAACGACGCTCTATGTCTGTCGGCCGCTACACTGAACGTAATTCCAGCGTCTGCAATCTATCTTAACCACTCCCACCCGCCCACTCTCTCCTACTCTGCCCTCTCTCTCGCTCTCATTCCCGCTCTCGCGTTGCCTGCCTGTCGTTAGCTCTTGATGGCATTTGGTGATGATGCGTTTAAGTGTGTTGATTGCACTAAAATTGAATCTTAAGAACATATTTGCATTTGATTATTTGTTGCTTGTAATTTATATGCAAAATTAGACCAGAAATGTGCTCTGTACTTGTTACGTCTGCCGGCAAATAATATTTATAAATGGGCCTCCTCTGCTGCGCGTGACATATTTTATTTGATTACATGTCAAGGCGAGACGTGTCTGACTCACCAGGCAAACAACCAGGCAATAACTGACTCCAGGAAGCGAAAGTAATCAAGAATTCGTTTCTAGCAAAAGTACTTTGAGTGAAACTATTTAAACTATCGTTAAGTAAACCTAAACTAATAGAGCAAATTGTTTTCATCCAATTAACATTTGAGAATATGAAGCGGACCTTCAGATATTTCGCATTCGAAATGTGAAACCCCTCCCAGAGCAGAACGTGAAACATAATATTTACACAATTTTGCATGCATGGAACAGAACATATACTTAAATACAAATATAGCTGTATATATACATACGTTCAATATCTGCTTCCGCTGTTATGCTCCTCGAGGAGATGACGAAAAATGGGGATATGGAAATGCTTAAATGTCACAGCTGTAACATTAACGAGTAAGAAATCTCCAGTCGTGATTGCCCGACTAACAGTTACCCTGGGCGTGTCGTGTTACCTACATTTAAAATAAATAATCTACTATGTGGAGAGACACATGCACTCGCACACTTGTTCAATGCATTGAATGGTGTTTACCTTTTTTATATTTATTTATTTTAACATTCTAATCTAATAAACAACATTTTTTTACATGCTAAGAATTTGTTTTTAAAAATGGTACCGCAGATATGATTTTTTTATATTTATTCTAAAATGTTATATATAGTTTTTTTTTTTTTTTATCAACTTTCACTTGAATGTAATTCGATAGACTTTCAGCCGTCTCCTTTGTATTTGCGGTCGCCAAAAAGCGCGTTGTCTGCTCCTTCGCTGAATGTGCTGAAAACAAGCCAAGTGATGAAAATGCGGATGGGAAAAACACGTAAAGCAAAGTTGCACTTGGGTAAAAGTTTCGGTTTCTCCACGTTTTGTTGCAAATAAATTAAGTGCAGGCGACGTTGAGGCTTATTGGCACAGCTTTCGCTTATTTTGTAAACAAGCGCCAGGGATGGGAACGAAAGGGTTGAACAGAGGAAGGGCTGCAACGGGGAGAGGGTGGAGCAGCACAACACTGAGCTCGTCGCGACCTGTTTCCGCTGTCAGTTAACTCAAATAACGCTGAGAATACACGAAGCTGTTGCAGTTGTCAACGCACTTGCAGACTTTATCAGTGTAGGTCCCGCCGCTTACACGGCTTCTCTCTCCTCCCACTTGCCCCGCTTTGCTTGTGGCCTGCACCGTGAATGTACAATATTTTTATAGTTTTTTTTTTTTTCAATTCGCGTGTCAAAGACTAAACAAAGCAAAGCAAATTTCTTTATTTTTCACCCTGCACAAGGCTAACACATACCCTGTTCTAAGCTTTAACGTAAAATATGAATATCGTAAAATTTGCTAGTTTTCAATCGATTTTCAGTTGCCACTTAAGCATATATCAGCGGGAATGTGAAAGTAATAGTTAATATCAATTTAAAGCCTGTAAATCGGTCTTATAAGTAGATCATTATTTAAGATTTATCCATTTTAGTAGTCTCATCATATCACTAAAACAAAATTAGTTTTTCCGAACTAACTTAATTTACTACCAATGGTTTTTATATGCAGCATTATATAAGTATTATAGTTGACTAATTTACCTATGCAATTTTTTTTTAAATTAAGCGACAAAGCTGAATAAAATCGGATTTAATGCGTTAATCTTTTCGTAATAAAGCTAAAATACTTAAAAAATAAAAAACAGGCTCGTGGTCTGCTGAATAATTAAAGCCAATTGATTTGCTCTGCAAATTATATTTTTGAACTGCCTCTGGCCGTCGCCTTCAGGCCGTTCCATAGACATAATGCATATTCAATTATTAAACGCACAAATAACACTAAAAGCGAAATATTAAATTCAAGCTCTTTTTTTTTAACTGCATTTTCCACTGTATATTTTGCTATGAAACATTTCCAGCATGTATCACATTAAAGAATGTTGTAGTATAGTTTTTGCTTGCAAACGGAATCTAAAATTGGAAATATGCTTCATGTGTATTTGCTTTTTGTTGACGCAGGTCAGTTATTTATCAATTTTTTCATATGAAGTCGGGACTGCTGCTCCTGTAAATTCCTTTCGACATGTCCATTATACGCTTTTTTTATGGATCAAAAGAGAGAAAAATGCTGCTGCTGCTGTTGCAGTTGCCGTTGTAGTTGCAGTTAATTAGCATGCAGTGATTTTTAATGGCGTTAATTTCATGCCTTAACGGATGCTCAGCTGCATGGATGTCAGCTCAATTTTGTGTTAATCAAAAAATTTAATTAACTACAGTTGAACGCGTGCAATGAAGAAAATACAAATAAAACGAATAATCAGACAACAGTTAAATTGCGACAGTGGCAAAAGGATGAGAAACAATTAAAACAATCCCTTATGTTTCATATTCCTTTTGGCTTTGTCCTATTTTAAAAACAGAGATCACATGACAATTTGTTGCCCCTTGTTTGTCTTCCAATTATTGACTTACTTGAAGTCTGACTCCCATTGACTTCACCGATTGTCAGATACTTTACATATTTTTAAAGCAGAAAACAGTTAAGTAAATTGTTGAAACGCATGAAGCTATCATAACTCGAAGTGGCTCTCAAACGACTGGCTCTGGGAAGCCCGACTTTCCGCCTTGCAGGACAAAGTTTGTCGACAGGAAGTGACAGTTGATTTAACACGAACGCACACACTCTCAGACATACAGACACACACACACTCTCACTCTCACACAGACAGGCAGACATGCACCTGTCGTCAAAACTTGCATAAGTCATGAAATAGCATGCACTTTGCTCGACAGGCCCCGTCCAGACTTTTTGTGAAATGGCACAGACTCTTCCTCTTGCCCATCCTGCGCCCTTTCCATTAAAAATGTCAACTCGAATGATTTTCGTGCTTGCCTTACTTTTCGCTTTGATGCAAATACCCGACCACAGCCTTAGTCCCTGCGCCTGTCCCAATCCCAGACCCACTTACACAAATAGAGCCAACACCAACTCGAGATTCAGCTCCACATTCCAATTCAGTGCTCGAAATTTATGTCAGCTAATTAAATTTAATGCGCTTTATGTGACATTTTGCATTGGAAAAAGGGAGTCGAGGGGCCAGCTGCTTTTTACCTGTAAAATTTGTCAGTCTGCGTTCTGAACAGCTTTGAATGATATTGAAGAAACTTAAATTATTAGCCTAAGATAAAGTAAAATATGTCTAAGAGAGACTCAGCTTTAAGACCATTTACTTGAGTTGGCCAAAACAGCTCCAAGCATAATTATTTTCTCCAGCAACAAATAGAAATGTGTCAATTTATAAATGACAAAAGACATTCCTACCAAATATGATTTAACTGACGTTTTTCGATATTTAAGATTTATTTGTTTCATTCCTTTCTTTAAATTCCTGGAATTATAGTCTCTAATTTTTCACACATGACAAACTTTTTATAGTACGTTGTTTTTATATACTATATAGGTTTTTTTTACTTTCTAACTTTAATATGTGAGAGCCAAAAACTTGCTATCTTTAATCTCTACTCAAAATGTGCCCCAACGCAATGTTTTTTTTAAATAAGTAGTAGGAGTATGGGTGGGGCAAGCAGAAGTATTTGTTAAAATAAAGTAGCAGAAGTAGCAATAAATTTATAACATTATGATGATATTGTTGTAAGTCGTATCTATTTTCAGACTATCTTTATCTTTAATTCCTATTGAAAATGTGCCCCAACACAATACGTTTTTAAATTAGTAGTTGTAGAAAAAGTAGTAGTACTAGCTGTAAATGTATGGCTAGGAGAAGCAGAAGTATTTGTTAAAGTAAAGAAATAATAGTAGTATTAGTAGTAGAAGTAGCAGTAAATTTATAACATTATGATGATATTGTTGTAAGTCGTATCCATTTTCAGACACAAAGAACTTGCTATCTTTAATCTCTATTCAAAATGTAGGCCCAAATTTATTTACTTATACTTTGTAACCAGTTTATAGTTGTTTGTTGGTCGTTGGTTGCATAATTCTTTGCCTAGCTTCCAAACTTTGATTTTAACTCTATTAAAGTTGCATTCGTAAATTCATTAAAGCTGCCTTTGTAGGTCAGTTCTTGGAAATGTTTCGTTTTTGGCAAATTTATTGGCTGATCGACAAAAAGTGGCTGGCAGAAACCCTTTGGATTGGATTCTGCTTGAGCAACTGACTGCTGTATTCTCCAAAATGTCCTTTTTCCAGTCTTTATGTGCTTATTTATTATTTTACTTTTATATGGGCGGCGTTTCTCCGGCTGTGGTTTGCCAACGATTTGGGTTTCGTTCTTGAGGCTTCATTTTTATGGCAATTTGACGCCATTTTATTGTCACACCGCAGCGTTGGCCACTTTAGAGTTGTCTCCGGCATCCATAAATTCCGCCACGTTGGCCATTTTGTGGCAAGCTGAGACATTAATTCGGTGCCAATGTCCATGTTGCTGTTCTGGCTGCTGCTCCCAATGTTGCTGCTGCTGCTGCTGCTACTGCTGTTGCTACTGCTGCTGCTTACAGGTCTTACGTTTCCGCTAGGTGAGAGAACATAATTTATTTGCACTCGTTCTTGCTGTTAAGGAAACTTCATATTTTGCCGGTATTGGTAGCTGATTGGAAATCAACCACTCACACACATTCACACATACCCACAGAAGCACACACACTTGTGCGCAAAGGTTTTTCAATTTCGTGCGAGAGCAACAACAACAAACAAACAAAAACTGCAGCACAAGTAATGGTAGGAAAATCAACACCTTAAGAGCAGCTTTATCCAGCGGCAAAGAAGCAACATTTGAGCGTGTGTGTATGTGTGTGTGTGCGGGTGTGTGTGTTTTTGCTTGTGAAGGACGCGGTAAGCAGTAAAATGCCAAACGCAAATGTCGCCAATATCCCAATGGCAATCGATGAAAATTTATAGAAAATTGCGCACAAATAAAATTTTACGTTTGTTTGCTTTTTCATTTACGATGGCAGCACGCACACTTCCTTCTCTCTCTCACTCTTGCTCTCTCATTCTATTGCACGCTTTGTTGCTTCGACCGTTTTCTTGGCTTATTGAAATGCATTTTCTTGACTGTTGCTCGTCATCGTGTATGTTTTTTTCCAGCCGCAACAAAACGATTTGCTTAGCTGCAATTCTTGTTTTGTTTCTAGTTTAGCCAGATGCTGCAGCCACGCCTCCCTGCCATCCGCCCACATGTGGCAAGCGGACGTCTGTGTGGCGCACAGCATGCCAAAAGCAGCTCAAAGTTGTTAATGTTTACGATTGTCGTTTACCATTTGAGTTAATTGAAACATACGAGGGTAGCCCCATGGACACAGCTAAAGGATGTTCTCTATAGCGCTGGCCTTGTCCTGTCGCTTTGCCAAGTGCCGAAGCACAAATTTCTTTATATTTTTCAATGCTTTTTGTGTGGCACTGTTTTCTAAATTATCAGCTCAAAGTAAAGTTGTGAAGCTCTTGGCGTTGCATTCGCTTTGAGCGCTGCTAGCAACGCAAAAAAGTAACTGAGAACAGAAAAGCCGGGCTTAGCCGACTGCACAATACCCTCATCTCACTCCAATAACAGCGCAAAACATTTGAAAAGAGTATTTGAAACTTTTATACTGGAGGCCTTCCGCTTTTAGTAAATTAACTATTGATTCATTATATTGGTTGGGTGCAAGTGTTCGTTCTCTTTATTGAATTAAATTAGTAGAAGAAATTAATTAGCTTACCTGGCAACTTTTTCCATTTGAAGAGCAATGACTGCATTTTAAGCCTTTGCAGTGCCATATACTCTCTTTAACTTTTTGTACAGGGTACACAAATAAACAAAGCATCTGTTCAAGCTTTTTGCGCAGCACACTTTTTGAAATGCAGTGTAAAAAGTAACTTTGTTGAACTATGTGAAACTCAAACCGTGCAAATAGTCCTGAGCAGGTGCGCTTTACTAAAAACCCAAATATTTTCAGGGGGTGTTTAAATAAGCCCAACAATTAAAAAAAAAGACGGATAGTTGGGTTTATGTCTTAAACACGCTGTTTGTTAAGAGGATTTAGCAAACAGACAATAACAGTACTTGTAGTCCTCGTTAGTTTTACCAGATTAGCTGTCTAAGTAATTCAGTCATCAACTGAACAACTAAGATTTGCGCTCAAGTCCGAGACAGGTATATGAATGTATTTTCCAATTGAAATGCCTTTAGCAAACTTTGTTTCTTTGCTCGCTTGGAATACATATTAAATTGCATAATCATTGCGCATATCATATATCAATTAGGTAATCATTTTCATAATATACGAGCAGCTCACAGTTGTGTATTGCAACTCATACACTTAGCTGCAGGCTGTTTTACAATATATTTCTACGACTATAATTTTCTAATTTCTTTAGTTTCAGAGCAGATCCACGCGGCCTTCAGGTGCTTGTGTGAGTGTGCGTGAGTGTGTGTATTAGTGTGTATGAGCATTAAGCAATTATGAAACTTGTACCATCTAGTTAATTGAAGGCCTTATCGTGTATATTTTTATGTGTAGCAACTTTTGTGGCCCAGGTTGCATAATTAGCTTTAACTTTTAAGTTTTTAGCAAGGCCGCTGGGAAACGTGAACACAAGTACAACAATAACAAAAACAACAAAAACAACAACAATAACAACAACAACAACAATATCTGCATAAACAAACAAATTTTGCACAAGTTTGCATATTTTTTGGCGCACGCTAATTAATACAATTAAAAATTAAATAACTTTAAACTCAATTCCCGCCGCTTCATTTACCCGGCCAGAGTCTCGAGGGTCCTCTTAGTCTCTCCTTCATTGCTCTTGTTGTTGTTGTTGCTATTGTTGTTGTTATTGTTGATGCTGTTGTTGTTACATCTACTGGCCGCACGTTATTGGTCTGGAGTATCGGCCTATACCGCAACTGCTAATTGTGGGGATATTTACTTTGGTCCAGGCACAAAGCAACCAGCACAACCGCAGACCAGCAGGCACAAGCCAATCCTCAAGTCAAGTGGCATAGCTAACTATCGAAAGCAGCGCCACTTTATGCACAAACGAGACCCCCTTCTCTGCCCCAAAATGAAGATGAGTGCAACAAAAACACAAATATTGCATATCAATAATAACTCTCAATATGAGTATCTATGTGTGCGATTGTGTGTGTGTGTGTGTGAATGTGGGTGTGCATATTTACTTACACAGATATTTGTATATGTGTGCTGGATATCTACATTTTTTGGGTGGGCGAGCAAATTTTCCGCATCATTAGATGGGAAAGCACTCGAGTGAGCTATCCGGGGAGTTGTTTTACTTGTTTCCTTGGCTTTTCTTAGCTTTCGGTGGCTTTAAGCAGACGCGTTACCCATCAACTTATTTTGGTACTGCTCCGAGTGCCATTCAAACGCATCACCCGCCATATTCATCAACTTGATTTCTGTTTTAGCCATGTATCTTGCGCCCTCTCTCTTTCGCACTCTTTCTCTATCTCCATCCCATCTCTCGCCCTCTCTCTGTCGCTGTGGGTAAGCCTCGGCTAAAGAACGCCTTAAATTCAGAAAAGCGCCAACTCTCGTATTAGAGGCCAATGACAATCCCAATAGGTTGTACAAGTTGAATGGGTAAAAGCTACGCAGAAGCCGGCTGAGCAAAAACGAACGTGTTTACAATGTTTACTATTAAAATAACGGTATGTTTTGGCTTCCTTTCCAGTGAAAGCTTTGGAGGCAAATACTGGTGACAGATAAATTGAGTGCTATAAAAAAGCTCAAGCAAAAGCTGTGTCAACTCCACAAGCTCTGGCAATGGCAAAAGGCTTTTAAGGGCTTTAAGCTTAATAAGACTTTGAATATGTTGTTGACGGTTATTTCTGAATATTCAAACAGTATTGTCAATTAAAACACAGAAAATGATAATTTTATTACTATTAGAGATATAAGAATACGACTAATGATGCATACACAGAGATACTTTTTAATGGGTCCTTAAGTTCTATGGAATTTTCTTAAACTTTAGAAGGCATTCGTACAACGTCAGCTGCCGAGTTTCAGGCATCACCATGAAGACTAATAGGCCAATGACAAAGCTTAAGCCACCGAAGGTGAAGAAAAACACCGAATCTGTCAGACTGTGCTCAAAGGCGGCTACCATGAGGCCCAGATGCAGTGCTTGCTCACAGATGAGGACGCTAGCCAGACATCTAGCCTTGTGGGCCACGCTGAAGGCCTCGCCTGTGTAGACGAGTGCGGGCACAGCCACGCCCCCCGCCACAATAACCTCAAAGAGCAGCATGAGTAGGGCAATTGCCTGCAGATTGATGTCGTAGTAGGTCTTCTTGGCGGACTCTAGATACTCAAAGACGCCTCCGACCATGACAATGACGATGCCGGCAACGAAAAGCGAGAGGGAGCAAAGATTGCGACGGCCCTGCCAATCCACGAGCAGGGCGCCTCCCAAGCTGCCGAGGAGGCCGCAGAATGCCAGCCAGTAGAGACAATTCATATCACACTCGAGGCCGTACCAGCTGACCACCAGAAAGGCTCGATTGTAGGGCAGCGAGAGCGCCAGTGTTGCAAAGGAACGCAGCATGAGGATTTTCAGCAGCGGCAGCAGGTGACGCGACAAGCGATGCCAGCAGGAGTCCTGCGTGCCATCTGAGAGCTGGTCAAACTCACGGGCATTGTGCAGCTGGCGGCAATCCTCGCGCAGACGCAGCAGCTCCGTTCCGGACTGCGACTGGCCATGCAACTGCTTGAGAGTATCGCCTACGGCCATATCCCGGTCCTGCCGCAGCAGCAAGAGCGGCGACTCCAGGCGGTAGGAAAGGGACAATATGACCGCAGCCACGCCCAATGCGGCCAACAGCATGCCGTGCAGCTGATCCACGTGCATCGTGTGGCCTCTCTCCACGGGCTCCAGTGTGTACCAGACGCGCGTGTAGAACACCTGGATGCAGACGCCCAACCAGAGAAAGATGCGCTCACAGCTCAGTAGCATTCCGCGTATGGACTTATGGGCCATCTCTGACCCGGTGACCAACGACTGCACCTGGGTCAGACCATATGCGGCGCCCACGCTGAAGCTGCTGTAGCAGGCGGAGACGAAGTGGCGCGGCAGCAACAAATTCAGGATGCCAGCCACTAGCAAAAGGAAGCCGCTGGATGTCTGGAAGTAAGGAAACGTAGAGTCTAAGTAAATATATGGAGTATGTTTGTAGTATGTATTGATATATGTTAGATATAATAAATTGATTTTTGTTTCTATCTGCGGTATATCCCCGATTTTGATTGAAACAGCAATCTTTTATTGAGATTGTTAAACCTAATGGCTAATGGCTAATGGCTAATGGCCAATACGGCGCTAAGTTTATCAGTATATAAAAAGGGAGATAAGCAGCTAATTGCTGCTGGAGCACTTACGTATGCCACGTTTTTGGTAACGCGTTGCACAAACAAAGCCGCAAGTAGAGCCCCAAATGCGGCGCCAATAAACCAGCTCATCATCAGACTGTGCGTGTTGTAGTTGTTGAGAAACTTGCCCGCGGGAGTATCAAATATGGACCAAGCCAATCGCATGCCGCTGCCGACAAACACAAGCGCAGCTGCAGGATGTGGATATAGATATGGAAAGTGTTGGATCAGTATGTGGTGCAAGTTCCACACTATCTGCAGCCTATTTACCCGCGGTCAGGGACTGAAATTGTAGGCGATAACGCCACATAAGGCGCAGCCAAGAGAGTTTGCCCTCCTCCTCGATCGTTGGTAGTAGAGGCATTCTGGAAATCCTTCTACCAATTCAGACACGACTCAATCGCAATATACACTCTGCTCAAGATTGATTAATTTCTTTTATTCGCACTGACACTGGCAGGTATCTTTTCCGATGATATTCTTTTCGATTTAGAAGTCGTAGAAGTTATCACTTGTTTTGACTTTAGCCGTCATTTTCACATACTCGGCGACATATTATTAGGGCTTTGTTTCGCGGTATAGACTCTATACACTTGCCCTCTCAGAGCTGGACAGTTGCTGTTCGCCTGACCGACCGTTTGACTGTGCAGTTGATAAACGGAAAGCACTCACAACAGTTGTCTGGAGTGCTTGACGCGAGAACGTCGAAGGTCTGATAAGATAAATGCCCAATACAAACAAACAAACATACCAAAGTTTTTGCGCGCTCTCTTATCAATATGATTATTGGATATAAGTAAATTAATTAAATTTGAATAGTAGGCGTCAGAAGCAAATAGGGTGGACACAAACGCCATATAAATTTCAGCCACTTAACTGATATCAAGGCAAACTTTGAATGCTACACTGAGCAAAAAGTTTTCAACGTAAGACCTGCTAATCAAAAGTGGAACCAGTTCCAAATTATTATTTATAAAATTAAATTATTTCTTAAGAAAATAATTATAATATCTCAGCTGGAACTTCAGATAATATGATTTATATCTGATAGCTTAGTTTACGCTCAGTGTTCTATGATGTGATTCAGCAGATCTTACTATCAACCTTTTAATATGGACAACTGTGTTCTCACGATGAACAACGGTAATCTGCAATTGCCATTTTATTTATGTATTTAGATTAATCTGTTTCGAGTCAAGTACAATAGTAAATCAGAATTTTTATTATATTATTTGTTAAGATATTTTATATTTTATTTGCTGAAATTCATAAAAATGCGCTTCAGATGTTTTTCACACTTCTTGCAATTGTTTTAACTGATTTAAAGTGTATTTAGACCTTTTTATTGCCTTCGATCGTGATAAGTGTTATCCATTCTCTTTCTTTTCCTCAGTCACTCTCTCTTGCTCTCTTCGACCCTATGGCACATTTTTACTCTCTAACTATCCCTATCGATTTCTCTTTCTAGTGCTACTCTAGCCCGCTCTTTTTCTGTTTAAGTATTGCATGTTAGATTTTATAGCCTTTGACCAAAAACGCGTTTATAGTAAATATCTATATATTTTTGTAATATATGTATATATATAATATAAACAATATTTAAAGGTATGGTAATTAGTATTTATAGAGTTATAGTATAAAGACATAACGTTTTTAACATTTCGGGCATTCTTTCGTAAATTATTAAATTTCTACAATATTATCTTCTTTTATTCAGGCTTACGGTTGTCCGTTGGCGTAAAAATAAACTCCAAGCCATTAATTCAAGAGTTGCGAATGTTCGCTGATATTACGGGTTATCAGTCAGTTAATACACATATAAAAGTTTGTACAACAAATATTGTTAATGTAGCTAATATATATGTCTAAATTTAGCATTAAGTGGTAAAAAGTCTTCGTGTGGCAACTTTTGTTCACTAATCACGTGAAGTCCCGAAACTTTTCCTGTGCTTGACGCAGCGTCATGTACTTGGTCTCCGGTAGATACCAATGGCTCAATAAAAAGCCGAGCAACATGAACACACCAAGACCGAAGAAGTATACCCCATCAGTGCGCAAGCTGAGATCTGTGGTGCAGACAGCCAGCTGTACAGACAGCTCCAAGATATATGCGATTGTAATGCACGTGCGCTTCACAGAGAGCGGGAAAGCCTCCGACAGATAAACCGAACTGGGAG
Organism: Drosophila pseudotalamancana; assembly: GCA_037075185.1. Classification (NCBI taxonomy): domain Eukaryota; kingdom Metazoa; phylum Arthropoda; class Insecta; order Diptera; family Drosophilidae; genus Drosophila; species Drosophila pseudotalamancana. The sequence continues at coordinate 598,807 of JBAMCK010000062.1, read as the reverse complement.
CGAATGCGAGTCCGGCAAAGTATTGGAATATGAGTAACATCCATAGGGCCGTCTTCAAGTCTTGAAGCCTCACGAAATCAACGTTGACGAATCTGCTGGCCAGGCCCATAGAGAAGCCGCCACAGATCATAAAACCAATTAGCTGGGTTAACTTACGACCAAGCGTATCCTGAACGAATGCTCCGCTAAAGCTGCCGGCCAAGCGAAGGACTCCAAAGAGCACAAAGGGTCCGCTGCTCACGCCATAGATGCTGGTGCTGGTAAAGGTGAGCGTAAAGACTACCAACATGCTCGTGCTCATGGCGTAGAGAGCGCGAAGCAGAGAAAGGCGCAATAGCGCTGGCAGTGCTTGACACCAAGCCTGAGCCGGGGTCAGTGCTCTATTATGAGTGACATAGGCAGTGTGCTCGGCCAGTTGGTCATTAGTCTCGGCTGTGACTGCTTTGGGATACTGCAAGCGGATCAAAGCATCGATGGCCAACTCCTCCTCCTCCTGGGCTAGCAGGCGCACTGGTGACTCCACAATGAAGATGGTGGCCAGACACAATGCAGTGGCGCCATAAATGGTACAAAGTATACCCTGCAGCTGGTCTGCAGTCAGGTCATACTCCGTGCTCCAACTAACGCTGAAAACGATCTGCATGAATATGCCGAGAGTGCACGACATTTGCTCAGTAATGGAGGTAATCGTTCCCCGCTTATAAAACACGGTCAGCTCCCCGGCTATGGCCAGCGTGGAGGGCAGCGCGAGCCCATTTGCTATGCCGTTGAGGTAACGTGCAGCCAACATGGCGTCCACATCCATTTGTCTGGCAGCGAAGAGAATGCCGCCAATGATTGTGAGCAGACAGCTGAGTTGCTAAATGAAAACGGGTTTTTTGTTTATCAATGAGGTTATCTTTATAAGCAACCATCTACATACCATGAGCAATTTATAGGTGAGGTACCTGCCAAAAAGAACGGCGAGCAAAGAACCGATAATCGCTCCGACGAACCATGATATTCGAAGGTGCACACAGTCCACCAACTCGTCTGCCAGACTGTCAAAGCCAATGCTCCAGGCTATGTTCATGCCACCCGACAGGAAGATCAAAGCAGCTGTGCGAAGAATTGAATAATTAAACGATATTACATATAATAATTCATAAAACTAGCTTCTTACCAGCGCCCAGAGCATTGGCCTGTGGTTGATTGCGCATATCGCGGATGCAGCAAGTGGCAGGCTGCTGATAAATTGGCTGGCGATGTGGGAGTGGCTCCCGACTTGGCTCTGGCAGAGGCGAGTACCCTACCGTAGATTGCGACGCCGTTCGATGGTATTCATTCCTTTCTTCCATAATTATTCTGTGGACGTCCTACTTTGTCGAGGTACAAGAGAACACTACACGAACCACCAAATTTTGGACTTCATGTCGATCAGGTTTCCGTTTTACTTATCCATTGGTAAACGTTTCTTATCGCTCTGATTGATAAACGCTTAGAGTCCATTGAATCGCAGGTACTATCGTTATCGCAATGGTCACGACGCAGCCTTTTAGACAGTCACTTATCTATCAATGTTTGTATTGGATTCTAGGCTAGTTCGATAGATAGCATATGTTACTCTTTGAATAATACAATTTACTTTATTTATTTTATATTATTTATTTTATTCTTGAGCAGAAAATAACGTGTTCAAGAAAGAGAAAGTTTTTTGAGTTCTATGACTTTACAATGGCTTTTCAAAAAATACTTATTATATAGTCTAAAGTCTATTCTTCTTTGTGAATTTCGTTCTCTTATAAATAATTTTACGCTCACTTTTTCGTTCGACTTGTTGTTTTCATGATGATTCAACATTTTCAGTCAAATTTTACAGTGATTACTAATTTAAATTGAATTGGAGTTCCCTTTCGCCTTACTTCAACAAGTGCTATGCTGAAGTATCACTTTTAGTGGTATGACTAATAAACAATATATTGTTATAACAAGACGATATTGTTAGTGCGTAAATCAACGTTGTGTCTTTTCAAACAGCTGTAAACATTGCAAAAAATAACATTGATAAACACTAATTTAATAATAATATTTTTAAATAATTAATAGTCGCATGATTTTACTTGTGGGGCACATATTTATATATTTCATCGTATCTTAAAATTATAACTTTTGTTACATTTGGTAATTATTTGTTTGGTTTTATGAAAAGTATCAAGGAGATCAACAACAGCCTCTAAACCTGTTCACTGACTCGCGTAACGTAGTTCTATGGGTCTCGGGCAGAATCCAAATTGACAGTAGAAAGACGACTGTGTAAATTCCACCGATAACATAAAAGAATTCATTTATGACGTCAGAAGTTGCAATTATAATAAAGACCAGTAACTCGACAATAAAGGTGAAGCTAATAAATTGTTGCTTTACAATCAGGGGATAAGCCTCGGCCAGGTAAGCAGAGGAGCTAGCAAAAGCCAACCCAGAGAACAGCTGAAAGACATATAACATAGTGTGAACATAGTAGTACGGGTAGTCGAATTGATATGCCATGCCAAATGCCAAGCCTGCACAGACTGCGAGGCCTAGTACAGTTAGCTTCTTACGTCCAACACAGTCCATCAAAAAGGAGGGTATCACGGTACCGAGCAGCCGGCTGGCACCAAATATGATAAAGGCGAAACTCCAGTTCCAGCTACTGTAATAGCGGTCTGAGCTTTCAAACAAGGCATCGTATATGAAGGTGGATATGCTGATAGCATTGAGACCGCGCAGTAGGCAAAGTTTGGCAAAGGCTGGAATCGCCTGAACAAAGTTCTGCTCAGGTGGCAGCTCCTTGCTTTCGGCCACATAAAGTTTATGTTCCAACAGCTGGGCATAAACTTCGCTATTAACAACATAAGGACGTTGCAGGCGGCGTAGCGCTTCTGTGGCATCCAGGTCCCGTCCAGTGGCTAACAAAGTCACTGGTGATTCGATGAAAAGCAAGGCCGCTAAGCATATTCCAACGAATCCGAGCACTGCGACAATGATACCATGTACTTCCTCGGGATTGGAGTAATAAGAATAGCTATTACTCGATATAACGACTATCAAGATTTGAAAAAAGATGCCCAAGTTGAAGCTTAGCTGTTCAGTGAGCGCGCAAGTCTTTCCACGCATATAAAACACGGCCAACTCGCCAGCAAGCGTCATCGTAGGAGCAAATGCCAACCCATTGGCAATTCCATTCAAATACAAAGCACCCTTTAAGGCAGCAAAATTGTGGTGGGTGGTGGCATTCACAATTCCGCTTATGAGCACCAGTATCGAGCTAAATATCTGTTTGTGGAAGGAACGTTGAGTTGAGCGGCTTAGTGGTGCAAATGTAGGAATGTGCTTACTGTGATCGCTCTCTTTGGTATTACTTTGGGAATAAAGCCGCTTATAGCTGCTCCAATGATTGCCCCTATGAACCAAGCAACACGCACGTGCATTGTAAGATCATAATATGTCAGACTCCTAAATCCAACGCTCCAGGCCAGGTTCATGCCACCCGAGATAAAGATGAAAGTTGCTGCAAACACACAGAAACAATAAGTTCAATTTAAAATGTTGAGCAATGTATCGAATCCCATCATTAGTCCAACAATCTCATTCATTTTAGGTGCTCGTACGTATCTTTATAACTCGGAGAAACCCAATTATGGGTAAATCCTAATTTTTGGTTGATTTACAGAACTAGTTAATAAAATAATATAGTATAATTTATTTATAAATATTAGTAAGAACCAACTAAGCGAAATGAGCTCATCTATGTAAAGCACTTAATATAGATAAATAAAGATGTAACTGATTAGATAGGATGCGTCCATGTTGCGTCATGTGAAAGTACTTATCGGATTTGCCTAATCTGTATTTGCAAAGTGTAATCTGTGTAATCAGTTAAACTTACCTGCACTTAAAACATTCATTTGTGGTCTATTCGTTTGAGACCGGTTTAAACAGCCGCTGGGTCGCTCTTGGACTGTGCTCTGCGGTAGGTTCTGTGAGTCCGGCTGTCCATATTGGTGGGGAGGCATTGGTACGTAGCTTTCTAAAGGTGGTGCATAGCTCTGTGCTGAAAATGTTTGCTGAGGATACCCTTGCTGGGACTGCGTTTGTTGCGGGAATACTTGTTGGGCCTGTTGAGAGTAACCGTACCGAGGATATTCCTGCTGAGAATAACTGGGAGGTTGATGATCCATGGCTGCTAGTGGTGGTGCCGACGTAAATCCATATGGCAGTGGCTCTGGCGGCAAGTACTTATCGTTGTTCATTCCGTATATTTAATTTGTGCACAACAAGAGTTCTCGGCGAGTGCTTCCCTACTAAAAGCTCATTAAGTTAGCTATTCAGTTAACAGCTCTAGTTTTTGGTACTCGGAATATTGATAAGGGTATACCAAAAAAAAATAAAAAAATAAAAAATAAGAATTGATAAAAACTAAATAAATGAAATAGAATTTCCCTTATCAAGTTAGCACGACTAGAAAATACCCTAATATATACATATGTACCCCTTATTTTTAGACAGGTAAACACAATACCAATTTATACAAAAATACGTATTTAAACACTTTCAATAGTTGACGAATGTTTTGCATATATTACATTCAATAGTTTTTTTTTTCATTTTTACTTATATACTTCCCATTTCAATACAATTCTCTGGTATCATGCTTAACTTGGCACGAGGCTCTTAACACGAGCATTTCAATACGGGAAATCTATGGATTTTTATTGGGTTTCTCCAGTGCTCGTATATTAAACGTTTCATCGATTGGTGGGATTTTTATCAAGCTGCCCTCATTGTTTCGAATTAAACCTTTTTCTACAATTACGTTCCGGTTTGGTATGGTGTCTGCAAATTTAACAATTGTATTAAGTCTGAAATGGGATTTAGGATTGAGAGTTGAGATTTGGCTTATATACACATATAGGATCTGTATAGAGATATGAAGTCTGTACATAAATGTGCCTGCCTGATTTTTTATATGCTGAGCATTAAAAATGAGTAAGCAGTGTACAATGATATATATACCTGATCAGAATAAAAGAAAAGAGATTGAACCCTGTCTATCAGATTTTCTACTGTTGTTTTTTATAGTTTTGACACAGCTGATAGGGCTATACGGCTACCCACGATTTGTTGATAAGAGGCAATAAAAAGTAATATTAATTTCTATAGAATTTCTGTGTGTACAATTTAATAGAATATTCGCTCTCTTACTACGAGCTTTTTGATAAGATTACTAATTTATAGTTCCCAGTATATTTTAAATGGCCTGTACTTCCCCCACTAAAAAAGGATCGGTATTTTGAGTGAAATATCAGATTGTTCACTCAAGCTGTATTTACGAGTGGTGATTAAAAATATATTTTGATAGATAATTGAATTTCATTTTATTGACTTGGAAAATACTATGAGTCAATCTTTTGATCCAAGGATTTCAACAAACGCACAGTGAAGCACAAACGCTAAGGAATAATATTTATGTAAATATATTGCTTACAACTGCGAAAAACATTAAGGTATATACAAAGGATAATACTGTTTCGTATATTAAATTTTATTTTATTTGATGTTTTTTTTATTTTTAATTTCTACTTTCTTCGCTGTTCAATGAAACATTATTTAGTACCAACAATATTTAAGACATACAGCAATTAAGAAATTAGCTTGTTATACTGAGAGCAAAATCCATTAAAATCCCATGCTCAGCAAACCTTTAAATTTGTCTTGTGACTCACGTAAAGTGGTTCGTCGTGTCTCTGGCAGACAAAATATGCCCAGCAAAAAACCAAGTATGTATAATCCAGCTACAAAGCAAAAGAAAAGTGCATGACCCTGCTTGCTATAAGATACAGTGCCAATGATAATAAAGACTAGCATTTCGACAATGAAGGTGGATGCAATGAAGTGTTGCTTAACGCCAAGTGGATAGGCTTCAGTGAGATATGCAGAAGAGGCCGTGAAGGCAATGCCTGCAAAAAATTCAAAAATGCATATAATAATAAATAGACTGTCAAAATCTATAAAGGGCATGTTATAGAGTAAATGCGCAATTCCGATAGCAAAGCCACCGGCGCATAGGAGACCAAATAGCGTAGGTTTCTTGCGCCCAAATGACTCCATGCAAAAGCTGGTGATGAATGTGGCCAGCCAGCGACAGACGGCAAAAACTATATATTGCCAAATATAACTCAATATAGAAGAGGAAGGCAAAATTGCAAGGAATAAAGCGTAAAATACGAATACAGACAGACTCATGGCATTAAGTGCGCGTAGATAGCAGAGTCGAACAAATGCTGGCAGGGCTTGGACAATGCTCTGGGTAGTCGATATATCCTTGTTCTGGGCCAAATAACGTTTGTGCTCATCCAGTTGGGTGAAAGTCTCTGGGGTGATCGTGTAGGGTCGTTGTAGACGGCGCAGTGCATCGATTGCCTCCTGTGTCTGTCCATTAGCCAGCAAAATAACTGGCGACTCAATGGTCAGTAGAGCGGCGACACAAAGTCCAATCAGTCCATATATGGCAGCGAGAACTCCGTGCATTTGCTCGGCATTAAACTTGTTATAGTCATACGTTGTAGTCCAGCTTGTCAAATATATAATCTGAACGAAGAATCCTAAAATGAAGCACAGATGCTCAATGGATGCGGCAATTGGACCTCGCATATAGGGTACTGCAACCTCGCCAGCGAGCGCAAGAGCCGGAGCGAATGCCAATCCATTGGCAATACCATCCAAATAGAGGCTCGCCTCAGTGGCTCTAATATTGATAGTCGTGGCCGCCATTATAATTCCTCCAATCATCACCAGAAGTGAGCTGAAACACTGAAGCATGCAAAACGGTACATTAGAAAGTTGTCGGTAGGTCAAAGGTGACTTCATATGCTTACCAGAATAATCTTCTTTGGGAATTTGTTTGCGGAAACGCAGCTAATCACCGCACCAATGATGGCACCAATAAACCAAGCAACGCGCGTGTGTTCGGGTACCGCAATATAAAAAAGGCTTCGGAAGCCCATGCTCCAGGCTATATTCATGCCACCCGATAGAAAGATAAGTGCAGCTAAAATTATAGAAAAAAATTATAAGGGAATTTTCAACATTTTGTGAAGAACCGATGGATCACTGAAAAACTCGAGTGGAACCTTCAAGTTAGCCAATTACATTGTCGAACCATACGGAAAATCTTATCTTGAACAGTTATTTTTATGACCAGATGACTAATTAGATTCAATAGAGTGACATACCTGCGCCAGCAGCATTTGATTGTGGCTTGTTCTTATTGTTCCGGTTATACCACCCGCTGGGCTGCACCACTATTGTAGTGAGTGGCGCAGGTTGGGGTGGGCTTGGTCCATAGTTTTGTGGTGGAGTGGGTCCATAATTTTGTGCCACAGGTGGTGGCCCGAAGCTTGGCGGCGGCAACGAATAGTTCTGGGCAGGATTTCCTGGCTGAGGATATGCTGGCTGTGGATATCCTTGTGGCTGTGGATATCCTTGTGGCTGTGGATATCCTTGGGGCTGTGGATATCCTTGGGGCTGTGGATATCCTTGGGGCTGTGGATATCCTTGGGGCGGATATCCTTGGGGCGGATACCCATGCTGCTCACTGCCTTGTGGAGGATAGTTCTGTGATCCTTCAGGTGGTGCCGAAGTAAAGCCATATGACGTTGGCTGTGGTGGCACATTTTGCTGGTTCATTTTGTTTTTGATGAACCACCTGTCAACCTGTATAATAAGCTAGCCGAAGGTAACTGAAAGCTCAATTCCTAGTTTCGTAGTTTTTGTGAGTTTTTGACCGTGAAATTGATAGGGAAGCTCGATATACGCTTATCTCTGATTTGATAAGCTTAACATACGGTTTTCTTTAATATACATATATTGGCGATAACAGAGCTTATCAGTGTGTTTTTATTAACATTAGTTAAGACTCGAAATGTATAGGGCATAAGTTATTGAGATACTTGAAATTTGACCAATTTATTAAATAACTGTAGTGTTTGAATTTGTTTAATGCGATAATTTTTTATGTTCTTCTATGTTAACATCAGGCCGATTACACTGTTCAACACAAGGTCATTTATATGAATATGAATCAAACTCTTTCTACTAATTTTTAACATTATTCCCAGAATGAAAAACCGAGGGACCAAAGTTTTTATGATAAATATATTCAATTTTTGTAATAACATATTAAGTTCTTATCTAAATTATTTTATTGATTGATTTAGAATCGTACCTTAAAAGTCTTCATTGAACCATTTTCGGATCTTAAGCTGAGCTTTTGTTAGTGTTGTCAGCCTCGTCTCTGGCAAGCAAAAGATGCCCATCAAGAAGAAACTCAATGATATGGCACCCAATGTATAGAAGTAGACGGATATACCCGCGTGCGTTGGAGTATAGGTACAGGAGGCCAGCCTGATGCCCAGCTCAGTGATGTAGACCAGTGCCACAAAATACGGCTTGACTGCCAGCGGGAAAGCCTCCGTCAGATAGACCGCAGAAGCCGCATATGCCACGCCCGCAAAGAATTGAAAGCAGAATAGTAGAGATAGCGCAGAGATCATTCGAGGCACTCGTTCGAATAAGGTGGCAAAGGCAATGGCAAACACACCGCCAGCAAAGGTGCCGAACAGCGATGGCTTTTTGCGGCCACCAGAGTCCATCAGGAAGACAACACAGATGGAGCCGCTCCAGCGCAAAGTGCCAAAGACCACATAGGGCCAGGTGTGAAGGCGCGGCGTTAGCTCGACGGCAGTTTCAAACAGTGCGTTCCATACGATGGGAGTCAGGCTCAGGGCATACAGTGATCGATACACGACGACCTTCAGCAGCGGCACCAGACCACGTTGAATGCTTTGACAACAGCTTAGGTCCCGATTGGCAGCCACGTAGCGCTTGTGCTCGTCAAGCAGCAGGAATGTCTCGCACGTCACTACAGACGGACGCTGCAGATGACGCAGGGCATCCACCGCAGCCTGCTCGTTGCGCCGCAGCAGCAAATACACGGGTGACTCAACGCAGCAGGTCAGTGCCAAGGCTAAGGCCACAACGCCGTAAATAATGCTGAGCAGTCCGTGGACTTGGTCGGCCACAATGGTCACATTCCAGCTGTTGTGCCAGATGGCGGTGTAGAACAAAAGTATGAAAATGCCGAAGTTGTAGCTCAGCTGCTCCAAAACAGCGGAGAGCATGCCACGCATCTCGCAAACAGAAATCTCCCCCACAGTGGTCAAAGTGGGCACAAAGACCAAGCCATTGGCAAAGCCATCCAGGTAGCGGGCGGCAATGATTGCGTTTGGTTGATCAGGCAGCGTAAGGAAGAGCACGCCACAGATTAGTACCAGACAGGAGCTGAGCACCTGTTGCCAAAAATACGTCAATAAGCTCAGAGTCCACGACTTCGCCACCTGATACTCACATAAACTGGTCTCTGCGGTGTCCGGTGCGTCAATATGGCGCTCAATAGAGCCCCAACTAGCGCTGCTCCGTACCAACACATTTGCATGTGCATAGTCAGGGCTAGGAACTGCACATGCATCGAATGGGCTGCAAAGCCAGCACCCCAGGCAAGGCTCATGCCACCCGAAATAAAGATGAGGGAGCCAGCACCCAGTGCATTCCATTGGGGCTGATTCTTGCGACTCCGACTTAGCCAGCTGAGGTGCTCAGCCTTGTGGTTCTGCTTCTGCTTCTGCTTCTGCTCGCACTCCTGCTGGAAGGAGCTACGCGGCATTCCTGACTTATCGCCTGTCATTGGCATACTACCAGAAGCCCATTGATCCTATTTATATTTATAAGTCACGCACGGACCGGAACGCTGCTTGTATATTATCAGCTTATCGCAGGCAATTACCATTCAGTAAAGCCCGCTGCCGTTTAGCTCATCAATCCAAACCCAAAAAATCAATATAATACCAAATTAAGACTTTTAATTAATAGCTACTATTTCGGTGCCATAAACGTGCATTACTATGCGATAAGCTTTCCGAATTACGCCCTTTGTATCCGCATTGGAAGACTGTACGGACTGTACGGACTGTTCGAGCCTATTGCGTAATTGTCATTCAACAATCACGGCTTATAACAATTCAGTTCGTTGGTTAGTAGACTGCTGGAGCTTACTGAAAAGACGAACAGAAGATATGAATAGGTTGTAAGTATTTTGGAATGCCTTTGCTTGGAAAGAAGTACCATCTACTCACGAATATAGAAGATTAACGTTAGATAGTTCCAATAACTTTTACATTGAAGCATTAAATACATTGCTATAGTTGGGAGTCGAATTGTTACTTAAAGTTATATGCTTTCAACTTTTAATAAATTAATGAAATTCCTCTAGAGAAAGAACTTGGCTTCTTCTTTGAGTGCCTTTAATATTTTTCTTGCCTCTGGAATTTTCCGTTACGATATTTGGTTCCGTTACGATAGTTGATTAGAGTAGCTATGCCCACTTATTATTCCAATAACCACTGCATTACATTTGTCAGCTGGTTTATGAGCTGCATTAGCCAGCTACAGTGCCAGAAAAACTGTAGCAAGTAGCGAAGTGTGGGACTCATGCGTGGAGTGGTCCGACAGGTCCATTGGACATCAAGCGGGGCACAGCGAGTTGCTCACATGGAATGTGATATAAGGCAAGTGGAAAATGGCGCAGAAACTTTTATCGCAGGTGCTTTTCCTGGCTGTGCTGCGAAATCTCTCTCATCTTTTGCAGCAAATTTAAGCGATTTCCGCCCACAACTGCTGCAAAAGTGGAAGGATAGGCAAAGGTAGCCGGGCATTGGCAGCTAAGTTTTCAACAAGCAACTAAGTTCGCGATAGTGTTTGACTATGTGAGCACAAGGTACGCCCACATGCACTTCTATAGGAATGTCCGGGGCGATGTGGGACCTTTGTGGGTCTGTGGGAATCACATTTGGCTGGCGTTAAAATAAATTTAATTTTATCGCTACATAAATACACGCTTAGAAACAGACCAACATTTGCAGACTGACTCGCTGTTAGTTTGGAACTAGCTACCAATCGGCTTTCCGGGTGACACATCCGAAGAAGTTTCTTAGGTCTATTTTTCTTATGTTTGTTTTTGTTTGGTGTGGCTTGCCATGTTTCAGCATTTATCTACCAAATGGCAACCCATAAATTCTACGGGCAACCTTTGAATTTAAAGTTTGGTGTGCCTTGAAGAAGATTTGTAAGTGCCTACGTAGGTATTAATTAGCGAGCACCGGGGACTCATCTTACAAATGGGCACCATTTTTATGACCACTCAAGAGAAAAATATAAATAAATGTTTTATTGATCGGCTATGCGGCCTCTTCGTCTGCTCCTGGACCATTTTTATGCTAACACAAAATGGGCAATTGGTCGTTTTTAAAAGATTTACGAGCTTTGGCCAAAATGTGTGTCATAAACATTGCAAAATCGAAATGCAATTTAAGGAAAAACGAATAAACAGCTATATAAGCACTGACGAAGATTAAATACATTGGCAGACATATATCAAATGTGATACTAGAGGTATGTATATATCTCTACTTTACTGTGGTATTTCAACTGATAGCTTATATGACAGTCACGTATATAGTATTCATAGAATCCAGCATACAAGTTTTATTACTATCTATCAATTGTAATAAAGATTACAATGAGGGGTTGACTTGCATAGAACCGCGATTTTTTTCACACTTTGTAAGTTTCACTTGACTATTATATTTTTTTCTATACTTTTATGATGTCAGGAAAACAGTTGAAGCCCGAAACCTAATTTAATAAGTATTTGTAATACATTTGTGTGATTTTTTTTATGGTATTACCCAAAGCTTATCAAAAATATAATCTATGGAATGAGATTATTATTATATATATTGGGTTCCCCCCATAAATATTCGATTTCGTGATTATAGTGGCATCTGCTAAATGTATAAATAAAGTGAAATGTTGATCTGCACGTATTAAATACGAACCTACATTCAAAAACTGACAGCAAACAATTTTTATTGATTTCTTCAGTTTAGAATTAAGTTTCATAAAACAGTTGAACTTAAAACTCTAAGGAAGCAAAGTTCTTGATTTCTGGCTATCATTGACTGACGACTGACAATCCGAAATTATTTTGGCTACACATAGCCCACCCGCCATAAACAATAAATCCAAAATTAATGGTCTGAAATAATAATGTTTTGTAGTTTTCGTGTGTGCGGGTATTTGTTTTCTTTTGTTTATCGAGTGCAGACCTTAATATTACTTGCCCCCAGGCCTGGGTAATTTGACAGGCTATAGAATTTTTATGTTTCCTGCTGAGATACACATGCAACCAACGGCAAATAATATTTATGCAAATTTCAATGGAGTTGCCAAAAGTCAGATCACAAATTAATTTATCTTAAAAAGGGAACACAAATCCTGATTAACTTCAAGGGATGGAATATGCGGCAGCATATAATAAAAAAGGGACAGAAGTTCGCCCGCAAGGAAAACAAAACAATTGTGAAAGCCATATAAGAACGTATTCATGTATGTGCACATATCCTTGTTCCTGCATTCGTGCTGTATACGTATTAGTAAGTGTGGGTGTGCGCGTGTGTGTGTGTGTGGGATGGTTAATGCGTGCCAATAAATTTGAGCAACATTTGTACCTTTTTTGTGGGGCGTGCTTTTATTGTTAACACAAGACGGCGTGATGCCTACCAAATTCCTTAGCGTCCGCCTTTTGTCCTTGCTGCCATTTTTTTGTTGTCTTTATTGCCAGCTATGCGGATCGCTGCGACTCTGCTAGGCGCCTTGCGCCAACGATGCCTGAAAAATGGCAACAATTCATTTGCAGTGCCCCCAGCAGAAGCAGCAGCAGAAGCAGCGGCAGCAGCAGCAGCAGTGGCAGCGGCAGTGAGAGCCTTGTTAAAGCGGCATCAGCAACGTCTGGAGCTGCAGATCCCTGGCAGGACTCGACTTTCATGTAGCTTATGGACACATAGTTGTTAGTTGTTGTTTCCAAGCCGGAGTCGCAGCCGTTCGTCCAAGTGATTTGTTTTGCTTCGCTTGGCAACAAATCAAAAGATAAACGACATCGATTGTGGAAAACGACATGGTCGCTCCAATCTTACGTCTGCCCCAAAGGGTTGTCCTTGAACCTTTAAGGCTGGCTGCTTCTGCTTAGCGCCGATAAATGTATAAATGTCACGGCTTTCAGCTCAGATGACGCGCAAATTGTAAATCACATTTGAGAATCGCCAACAACTTTGAGTGCGAAGTGACATTCAATTAAAATTGCATTATGCCACTGGCCACTATGTGGTGTTATTTTAGTTGCCCCACAAGCGTGCCAATGTTGCACGTAAACATTTTAATAATCCCTTCGCTCTGAACGGATGTGGATGTTGTTGTTGCCGTTGTAAATGCTGTAACTGTTTTTGTGTTGTTGCTCTAATTTAATTATGCATAACGAGCGACTTGGGCGCCAGGACACCCACTGAGCACGCAGCAGGATTGCCGAACAGGTTTAGAAATAATTGAAAACAATCGGATTAAAATGTGCACAGCGGTTGGCAAAAATTGAACTGGCCAAAAGAACCGGAAATAAAAGAAATAATCAACATTTATATTCAAATTAAGCAGGTCAGTGTACGTGCAAGTGGATGTCTGCGTAAGGATATTATACTTGTTAAGACCAATGACCCCTGGGATTAGTGAGTAAATAAATAAAAGCTAATACAGAAGCGATTATGTGAAACGACAAACAGTTGCTGCATTACATGAACAGTTAACCCCAGAGAGAAGGGAAAACTAATTTCGCATTCTGTATTAACATGAGCTCAGCAGCATATCAAATTGAGTAATTTATGCAATTTCTATCCGCTTGGTTGTAAATTTTGCTAAGCCAACAAGTTCTTCTTCGCATGCCCTTGACATTAAGTTCTCATTTACATAAGCAATAACAAAGTTAAAACAATAAAGGCTTATGCGTTAACACCTCTCTAAAACACCTGCCGCAACTTTTGCTGCATTTGTAGCGAGACGCAAATGAGTTTTGGCGTAGCATTTGATTTTCAACAGCGGCGCGTCTTACGTGGCGTATAAGCAATCTAATTATATGTAATGTTTATGTTATAAGTTAAATACACATACGCAGACACATTCCACTTACAAGCACACTTGTGCAAGTTGGTTGGAACTATCATGTGGCTTTGTTTTGGGCTCGCATTTAACGAGCCACTCAAAGTTTTATGCAGCGCTGTGAGGCCTAGTAAAAGTCATAGTTTTTACGAGCACAGTGTCTTAAAATGATGGCTGGCATTATGTATGGCTGAAATTATGGAGAACTTTAATCTTAAGCTACCTGACATAAACTTCAACTTAGTTGCTCAGTTGCCATGGCTTAAACTAATGGCCAGGACGATGGCACGCGCTTAACCCGACACATAAATCAATCATAATTGTCCTTGTTAACTACAATCATGAATATTACGGCGTGCATAAAGCAAATGACAGTCATGCCATATACATATACATAGACATAACCGCACATTCATCGCCCACCCACCCGTAAAACAATCCCACGTCCAATCTTGAGGCATACCCAATGCCCATCTTCTGACCCTTTGTTCAATCCACGCGCATGTATGCATGAGGATTTGGGGTCAATTTTGGGCGGTTGCCTTGCCCTAATGCTTGACGTTTACAGGCTCTAATTCTTGTCCGGGATTGCAGTGGATGTCAGACCGTTAGCAAAATTAAGCAGCTTGTATGTGTGACCAAAATACTTGGGAGCCCCAAAGACTCGGCTAAATAGATTTTAATTAATTTCAAGCCCGCAAAGCATTTGACAGCCTCACATGTTGCAAATGGAGCTCAACCAGGGTCTGGTTTTTGATCTCATTGTTGCTGTTTACACCGCGTGTTTACCTAACTTAATTGATTTTCTGTCAATGCGCTGATTTGCATAACAATTTGCTGACCGCACCTATCTAAAACCGACCTAATCCAACCTAGCCCAAACCAAATAAATAGCGAAAGCACAAAACAACATTTTGCTTGTCGGTTTGTTTGAACAAGTGAGTGTTTTCGTATGTGTGTGTGGGTGTGAGTGTGAATTTTTGACTTCATGACCTAAAAGAAAGGCCAACAATTGATATTAAATCCTTGCAAATTAGCATTGACACAAATCAATTCGGAAAATTATTTCATGCGATTGCCTGTGCATTGAATTGTGAAAATGTTATTTTTAAATACGGTCGTTATATCGCGTGTATAATGAACTAATGCATAAATAAATGAGTCAGTAATTATGAATTATTGAACTAAGAGCGAGTAGCTGTGCTTTTTTGACATTGCCGGACTATGTGTTACCATATAAACATTTTCGATCATCCGAATAATTTAAAAATATTTACTTGCGTGACAGCCACAAACTTTTCCATTTACTCAACAGCTTAAAAACGCTTTTAATGGTTAATTTCTGATATTAAGAAACCTTTTTATTTTTTAATTCGGTTTGGATGCTATAAAAGCAGCTGACTGCACAGATCAAGAGCTTATGTATACATATTTCATGTGGTCTTAGGGCTCAACATTTGTCTGCAACATTTGTTAATCTACATTAAACCCGTTTGAATTATTTCCACTGGTGGAGGGTATACAAATTAAGTGGCACTCGTCTGTGAAATATGCAGCTAAATATGTAAATATATATTTAAATTCAATGGAAAGGATTTGTTTTAAAAAGTTATTCATTATTTGCTAGATTAAATATGCTCATTTGAGCTTAGATGCCGAAAAATGAAAATCAAAAACATAAATATACACAAATATTACTTTGACTTCAGACTTTATTTTTCAACTATAGGCAAAAAGAATAAAACATAAATCAGTTCACTTGAATGTTTGATTGATTAAACAGAGTTCTCAAGATAAGAGTTAGGAAATAGATTTAATTTTGAGAACATAGAAATGTAGATAAATTTACGAGCGTATGCTATGCGTGTTAGATGCATGTAAAAATATGCGTTTTATTTATTTCTATCTCTCACTTCTTCCCTTAATTTATTTGAACTCTATAAACAAAACGCTGGCTTCCTCCTTTTAACAGATGGATATTTGGGTAAGTATTTACATATAAATTGGAGTATGCGTTAAGCAAATGCAGACCTTTTCATGGATTTATTCTACATGTATTTAGAATACAT
This sequence comes from Drosophila pseudotalamancana, assembly GCA_037075185.1. Taxonomy (NCBI): domain Eukaryota; kingdom Metazoa; phylum Arthropoda; class Insecta; order Diptera; family Drosophilidae; genus Drosophila; species Drosophila pseudotalamancana. The sequence goes on along the minus strand of JBAMCK010000062.1, from coordinate 582,620 downwards.
TAGTATATACAAATACGAATCTATGTTGAGGTGTTTCTGACCTGTGCACGGTTAATTTTCCTGTGTATATACAAGCACCTAATGTCTTTTTGAAATCAAAAAGCTTTACCACGTACGCAAGGTGGCACGATTTGCAGCTCATTAGGTACCTGAGACAGGACACATGTCCAAACTACTAAACTGTGCTCTAAATCACTGGACACGACAGGACTTGACACGAACTGAGTGCGACTGCCATTGCGACTGCGATTGGGACTGCGACTGTGACTGTGTGCCTGTCAGAGGGCTGGATCGGCTGCTCCTGGCTCCTGGCTCCGGCTGCAGGCTCTGCTCGCTAGCCATTGCCCGCTTCAATTAGTCAACAATTACCAACGACAATACAAACTGGTCGGGTCACAGTTGGTCCGCAAGGAATCACAACAACAAGCTGAAGGCAGTCGGAGTCAGGTTTTGTGTGCATGGCCACCTAATGGCTTATGAGTAGTCACGTGCCAAGAATGTATGAGTGTGTATGAATGTATGAGTGTCTATGCCTGATAATGAAGCACGCGAGATCGCGACAACAACAAATAGAACTGAGCGAGCGTAAATACCAAACGGCCGACAAGTTTCCAGTTAAAATTTGAATAATTACACAAAATTGAAAGTGTAGTCGGGGGCAAGAGTTGCCTAGTTGGCCAGATGAATGCCGGCAGCAGAAAGTTGCCCTTCTTTATAGGCTGTGCCTTGTCGAGCGTCGGCTTAAACTTTCGCCAGGCTTGCTCGAGTCCTTAATAAAGTCAAATGAATGCGCTTAATCTACATGTGTGGGCGTAACCAAAAGCTGCCAGCTGCCAGCTGCCTGGTTCCTTGTTCCATGTTTCGTGTTCCTGTCTGCCAACGGCGCAAAGAGGATGTTCGTCCTGCTCCTTAACATTTCACAAACATAATTTGTTTACATGCTCTTTAAATTTTTCCCCCACCATTTTCGCCGGTGGTGAAAATTAATTAAATTTTGTTTTATACACTTGCCATAGCCACCGAGTTGAGCCAATATACTTACGGCTGAAGAGGATTTTATGCATTCCAAAAATAAATAATATTTTTTTAAACATTTTTATCTGTTTTCGGCGTACAAGGGTAATAAACGAAAATAAATAAAAAAGTCGCGTTTGCAAGAAGCTAAAAAGCTGGCGAAGAGCACAAAAGCCGAACTCATTGCCATTAAAAACGCATTATCCTTTGTGCTCCTTTTATTACTTTTCATTTGGAGAGCGTTCAGATTAAGAGTGCGTGTGAACGTGTGTGTGTGAGTTTTCTGGTTGCGTGTTTATGTGCTGTTGAGCTGTAAACGAAACAATGGCCCAAAATATTATTGCCCATATGCAAAGCGCGGGAAATGTTTGCTTAATAATAAATTTTTGCTAGAAAACGCGGAGAGCGACAATATTAAGACACGTTTGCCAAAATGGAAATCAATTGTCTTATGCAGTGACACAAAGACGGAAAATGGAAGAGCGATAAATGCAGCCTTAGATGGAAAATATTTGATGGGACTCTTTCGCTGCCAATTTGGGTGCCCTTTTGCGCTTGGCTGCCAAAGGATTACATTGGATTTTTATTTGATTGTTAAAACGAAAGCAAGAATGGAGAACAAAATGGTCCTGCAGCAGCAAACGCTCTTGGGAGTTGGTAAAGTAAGGAGTAATGATTTACAATGTTGCCAAAATAGAATGTAATCCTAATTCTTGGAGCTATCTGCATCTCTTATCGTAATGGAAATCAGCCTCTGGTGGATTATTAAAACTCTCTTAAAAGCCCAGAGCTCGCAGGGCACCGTTCCCTGAGGGAACTAACTATACAGAACTACCCCATTTTATAGCCTGACCCTTGTAATTTAGTTTGATTAAGTTTAATGTTGTATACATATACATATATATAATAAATATGTAACGTTTCGTATTCTATTTTTAACTTAATATGTAGATCTTATTAACCTGCGATGATATTATTAATTTGATAATTCAGTCAGAACATAATTTATTTATTTAATAAATAAATTATTTACATTCAGTTGTGTACGAGCTTAATGAATTGCCATCAATTTTGAGCACTGCTCGCTTTTAAAAATTTCATTCAGACAATTTGCAATATCTGAAACCATGAATATGATCTGGAACATTTACGCCTTAGATGGTGCAACCGAGTCTGAGACATTTATGTGGCTTATTGTCTTGAATTGCAGACATTGTTTTTATTGCACACCTTTTGGCGCTTGGCACGTGCATTGAACGCAGCAAATTAAAAACGGCATAACTAATGGGGCAATATCTAAGGTAGACAGGTAGACAGGTGGAAAAGGTGTAAAGGGGGAAAGGGGCAGCAAAACGGTTGGCAAAATGAGAGAAAAACTGAATTAATCGGCGACTCATATGAATTTATAATAAAAAGCACAAGCGAGAACATTTTGTGCAGCTGACTTTGAAATAAATTCCTACAAAAGACCGAACAGTTGAACCCCCCTGTGGGTGTCTACATACCTGTGTGTGAGCAGAGACGCCATTCATAATTCACCAGCATAAATTGTACATAGTGGGAGAGACGGGGTCGGCAGGCCAGTAAGAGAAGAACACTGGCTTGTTTTTGGCAGCCGTGTGTAAAAGGTGCCACGTAAATTTTGGCTAACGATGCACTTTCCACAGGCAATTCGCTTGAGTTTGGGTGCTTGCTGTTGCTGCCTGCCGCCTGATGCCTTTCACCTGCTACCTGCTACCTGCTACATGCTACAATCAAGTGCGATTCATTTTGTGCCACGTCAGCGCACACATGTGACAAAGCGGCCGGCCTTAAAGCCCCACAACAATTCTTGGCTACGGATGGAAACAATAGACGCCAACTATTTTTCTTGTGCCTCCAATTGGCCAAGCTGCTGCTGGCCATTGCAGAGCTTTTCAATTTATCAACTCTTAAAGTTGAGTTGATCATTTTTCCTGGCTTTGTTTCCTCACGCTGGAAGCCATGTCAAGTAAATAATTTATTTTATAAATTCTAAAGTAGGATTAACACTGAAATATGCAGATTTTCCATGGCGCAGTCAAGTGTAGCCGGAAAGGGTTAAAGGCAACAACAACAACAACACCAACACCAACAGCAAAAGTAAAAGCAGAAGCAAAACAAAGCATCGCACAAATCCCAAAAAGGTCAGTTGGACCTTTTGCCCAAGCAAAACCTGTTCCTCGAGCAGATTAGCAACCAAAGAGTGTTAAGCCTATTTATATAGTTAAAATGGCTGCAACTTTCTCTCGGCTGGCTACTTGAGTTTCCCTTTGGCTGTCAACTTATCAGCAAATTAAATTGAGTTTGTGTTATTTTTTTATAAATGTAAAAACATTTCACTCTCACATTTCATCACTTAGCAGAACATCGTGTTGATTACACACACATGAACAAGTATTGCATCCTCTTGCTTACAATTATTGATCTGCAGCACAAATATTGACAACCAACCAAAAATACTCCTGAGTGTGAGTCCGTGTGAAAACATATTAGATACTTGACACTTCGATTATAGTCCAGTAATCAACATTCACATCACTTGAATATCGGTTAAATTGAAGTTCCCATTAACGATAAGCAATTGATTGCTGTGGAATATCCAAAGCTTACTCCAATGTTTCAAATGATAGTTTATGAATTTTATGGCATCTTATTAACTTCAACTATATATAGAATAGAAAAAGTTCCCAGCATTACAAGTAAAGTAAAAGCAAATTAAATTAGTTAAATCAATAGGTAGATGAAGGGAAACTTGTGTTCGCTTTTATTCTCGTTTACAAATTAAAGAGAACAGTTTTGTTATCTGCAATATCCATTTGGCTGTCTGTTTTTTTTCTCCGTCAGTTAAGGTATTAATCGATCCAGTACAAACTAGATAACATGCAGTGCCAAATTCGTAGAATTTTTTTTGAATAGATGGGATTGGATAGATTCACTAAATACATATAGTAGAGTATATCAATTTTGTGCAATATCCTTTCTGTTGTACGTTTTTTCGTATTTTCCCTACAGTTAGATTCAATCAAGTAAAGTTTTTAAAGTGAAGCTACAGTGAATCGAACTATATGTGTAAAAGCTTAAACAAAGCCCATTGCCACGATGGAAGGGGAACTGTTGCAGATATCCAGTAACATGTGCTTTCGAGCGATATCTTACATGTTTCGATTTCGGCCTGGTCTGACACATTGACAACAAATACGCAACGGAAACGTTGGCAACTTTCCGATAGCGTTAAATTAGACATCACTTGGCAAGGAACATACAAGTCGGAGGCTTACACCCACACACCCACACACCCACACACATTGCACCATACCATACGGAGACACAATCAGCGCGCATTGATACCCTGTAGAGCTTGACGATTATCAGCCAACGGAAAAAGCAACAAACATAACAACAACTTAGACAGCTACAACAATGGCCGTCATGTTGTTCAGCGCCTTACAAAAACACAAAATGCAGCGTGCACAACATTTTGTGGGCGTGTCCGCCGCCTGCACATGCTAAAGGCGCGCCAGGCGTCACGTCTGCGCCATGGCCACGCCCCCCGCTCGTTTGGCCACACGCCTCGTTTGCATATCCAAGTGGCTTGCATTCATATGCCATTATCATAGCCAAGGCATCGCCAACGCTTAAAACAAACAATGGCTCCCATTACTCAGCGCAAATGTATGACCAGAAGTCGTGTGTCTATGTTTACGACATTGTATGGGTTTGTGTTTCTGTGTGTGTGGCTGGTCATACATATGAGCTATGCCAGCTTTATTATGCTCCTAGCCTATCTATCGCAGTGCGGCACAGATCTCGTTTAAGATGTTTTGCTTGAGGCAAATGGTTGCACGCACATCAAAAGCGCGACCCACGCACATATTTATCTTCAACTACTGCAAACAATTTTCATTTAAAATATGGCTTAAAAGATAAGTAAAGTTTTTGTAATTCTTACTATTCGAATATTACACTAATCCATGTTATACATTGTTTACACTACTGTAAATGTGGTTCTTCATTCATCATTTTAAAAATATTCACAAAGACTAAAGCTTCAATAATAAGCTATTTCTGAAACAATTTTAATAACCTTATCACTAATCTGCTGCGTGTATATTAAATATTTTACCAGCAAACATATATTTTTCCAATTTTTTAGCAAATTCAGAGTGCTCTCTAAAAATATATAGCTGGCACGCATCACCGTCAAAGCCTCTGAATTGCTGTCTGGAAGCTCAAATTAAATTTAGAGCCAACGCGATGGATGAGGCCGGGGACGAGGACGAGGACGAGGAGGATAACAAAAGGAACGAAAAAGAGCATCAGTGGGAATAAAACTTTTGTTGTTTTTATAAATGTTTATTTAGCAGAAAAGAAAAAAAGGTAGAAAAGGGAACATAAAAGTGGGCGTGAGCCCAAAAGGTGAGCATTGCAAGAACAATGTGCTGTCTTTTTTTCTCTTCGTTCTAATGCCAAGGCCAACGGCATTGGCTACTGCTTTTTGGATGCTCTTTGGCTGTTCTTTGTCTGTTTGTTTCCCTTGTTTCGTCGATTTTGCTCTTTCAACAATAATTTTGCTACTTAAACGGATTTTCGTATTTGTGTACCAACCTTTTATTCGCTGACAAGTGTAAAATTGTTTTTGCAGCCCTTCCGAAGGTCTAATCCTGTACAAGCCTTGGTCATTGGCGTTGATAATTATCAAGTGAAAAGCAACAAAAGCGATTAGTTCTGTATCTGTATCTGTATCTGTATTACGTGTACGCCATATTGGTTATAGCTTGTATCAATCAAGGAACGGCTTCGCACGGACACATCAATTTCCCTTATACAGACAATAAATAATGTTTGGTTATGTTTTCCGCGTGGCACAATTTCAAATATGCTGAAAATTTTACACATTTGCTGCAAGTGGAGTGCGTTGAGCAATCATTGGCAGCAGCATCAGCAAGTCTTCTGCTTCTTCTTGGCCTAGCACTTGGTACTCTTGCAACTCACTTGGCATATGTGCAGAGTTGGCAATTTTCCCGTATTTGCTTTTGGCATGCACGCGTAATTTTTTTTCTCCTCCATTTCCTATCAAAAATGTTTTGATAAATATGCACATCTTGAGTTTTTGAGTGCTGAGTGTTAGAGAGAGAGAGAGAGAGATAGAGAGAGATTTTCGTATGCTGTTCGAATTTTGTATGTTGCACGCGCTGTTTGCGCAATTTGATTGCACAAAGTTGGTTTGGCCGTATGCAACTTCGAAGCAGACAGTTTGAAAAATTCTGTGAGATGTTTGTTTGCCCAATGCCCATAATGAGCATATCAATAAGGAAGAGTGCACATTTTTGATTTGATATTTCATGCTCGACGTTTATATTGCTAGCATGAGTGCGAAAGATCTTCCACGATGCAATCAGTATATGAAACATGATACACAATATCTCTAAAACCTAAACTTGAGAAACTCTTAAGACATTTTTCCGTTCTTTTGTGTCCTTAAAATCACATTAAATTTGTGTCTCAACAAATAATTATGGTAATGAAATAAGGGATAGATCAGCACAAACCAATCTTAATAAAATCAAAAGCAATACATAATTTTGACTGAAATAATAAAATTAAATTAAATTCATTACTGATTGCCGCTGCGCAGCACAGAAAGCAGGCGGAGAGTCAGCGCGAATGCGGAGCGAAAGTTGCGCTGAGTGTTTATTTAAAAAAAAAATAAATTACATTTTAAAAGCATCATAATTCAACGAAAACATTGCCAAGGCAAGGAAGTGGAAGACAGCCAGCCAGGCGAATAGGCAGACCGGCAGCCACGCAGGCTGCGGCCAGGACCCAATGCTGGAGGGCGAACGATTCTGCTCCAGTGAAAATTCATTAAGCATGTTATAAATGCTGGAAATTTATAAGTAATTGTAAAGGTTTATGCGGTTTGCTTTAGCTGGAACGTGTCTATCTTCACAAGGCACCAAAGGCAAGCCACATAATTTATTTAAGGACCAAATAAAGCGTCCGCCGTGGCAATCCAACTGACTTTGGCCTTGGGCACAAAACGTTTAACGCAAATAATTGTGAACAAATATTTGCCAAGTAGCTAACTAAAAACAAAACTTACTCTGCGGTGAACACACAGAGCACTTTCAATAGTTTCTGTTTGCTTTCTGTTCATTCAGGCTATTAAGGCTCTCGCTTAAGTGCAGATATGTTCAGTACATTCATTTCCCATTCTTTACAAACATCAAAGTGAAAAATTCGCATTCATGCGTTGCGGCTTTTAATTACACTAAAGGGGATGTGGCCGTAGACCTAATGGCAGACGGAAATGCGATTCAAATACATTTCCTTTTCCCATACACAAATTAAACAGCATAAACACATATGCAAAAGTTGTGCAATATTGGTTTGCTCAATTTCAAATCAAAATATCAATATTTACCAGCCAGAGGAGGAGGAGGAGGAGGAGGAGAGCTGCCATGTGGTTTAAGTGTTTTTGCTGTTGAGCTCTTATCAAACTATTTGCTTATTTATGAATATACATACTTAGGCTTTCCGCAAGTGTAAGAGAGTGTGTTATGTGTGTTTTGCGTGAGTATGTCACATGTGTGAAAGTGTATTTTGTGAAGATTATAAAGCTCAACGCATGGTACGAGTTATATTTAAAGCTGGCTTTTTCGTTAAGCGAATGGGAGCCAAAAGCATTAAATCTTTCGAGTAATTAAATTAGAAATTAGAAATTGTATAACTTTTTAAAGAATGATTAAAATGATGAAAATGAACTGAACTTTAAATATTATCTAGAAGTACAAATTGATTAAATGCACGTATTATTTTTATAGGAATTAAAACAATATATAATTATTTAATAAAAAAAATTGTATGAAAACAATTTGTAATACAAATTATTCATGAAAATATATTGAAATGTGTTTTATAAATAAGAATACCTTAAATTTAAATTTTAATTTAGATGATGTTGAGAAATTAAATAAGGGGAGTCAGACACAGGCATTAACTTATGATACCCTCTTTTTTGGGAGAAGAGAGGCATGTGAGCCAATGTTAGCAAATAATTCACAAAGCGTTTGGCACAAATTAATGGCGTTACTTTTGAAACCTTTTACACACGCCAGCAATGCAGAAAAAACAAAGAGAATGCCCACGCAAAGCAAAGCTCGTAAATTTGTTGGCCATAAAAATCAATATGTTAATGGGGAAAAGTTGGCTACATTTGCTTGTGTGTATGAATGCCGGCCTACGTGGAAGCCTATTTGTGTGTGTGTGTGTGTGTGTGTGTGTGTGTGAGAGTCGGGAGTGACACTGCTGAAACATAAATCCTACTGTCAACAATGGCCAGCAGCATTGACATGCGACGATGTCGGCGACATTGTTAAAGGACGAGAAGGCGGAAGCGGAGAAGGCGGCTTTTTTCAGCGGCTGGATTGACCGCACCGCAGTGTTACATAAATACAATAAATATACATGCTGACATATGAATATACATATACATATACATATACATATTGGAGTGTACCCGCAGATGTGAGTACTGCAAAACCTCATTAAACTGTTAAATCTTTTGACAGGGCTGATGTCGATGACGGCTGATGAAACGAATTTAGCCATCCAAAGGCAGAGATACAGAGAACCAGAGAGTCACGGGGACTGCGCACTTAATGTATGCAAATGCACAACAACAAAAAAAAAAAAAAGAAAAAATGAATAAAATTAAAATTGCAATTAAAGCGTGGGAAATATGCGTAAAGAGTTGAATTGCGCACTGACGGCATCGAATTGAAACTATTGACCAAGCAAATATTCTGCGGCCCGTTTCTGATGTTTCTGGTGCCACAACCGCCAACGTGAGCAAATATGCCAAGGATATCTGTGAAATTTATGTAAAGATATGCGAAAACAAACCCCATCCAAAGCCGTGCCCTTCAGCCTGCCTCTCATCGCTTTCAATTTGTGGAAGACACTCGTTCCGACTCGCTCACGACGCTCGATTTTGCTCGAGTCGCCTCAACTCGAATCAACTAAAATTGATTTATGGATATTTTTAGAGAAGAAGCGGTCCGCGACTGTGTAAAAGTTTAAAGCGTGTTGCGTGTCAAGAGCAAATATCAAAAATCGACATTCGACATTCGGGGCGTGGTCGTAAAACCGCTTGAAAATTATAGCTTTCAGCTTTCGCGCGAATTGTAATAAATTTAGAAAACTTATATACACATCGCGAAGCACTTGGCCATTTTTAAAAAGTTTGCTCGCAATTGCAGCTTAACGCCCCATTCCTTGATTGCCCCGCCCCCACAGTTGGGCAGCAAACGAGTTTCAACTAGCAAAGGTCGTTAACAGCTGGGAAGGCTTAAAACCGACCGCCCGCCCGCCCGCCCGGTTGAAAAAAAATAACAAAAATCATAGGTGCCAACAAGCGTGGGATAGAGCTGCTAGAGTAAAAAAGAAAAACAGCAAGGATATGGCAGGAAGTGCTTGACCTCGACCGTGCCACACACTGCAAGCTGTATAGAGTGTTATTTAAAATGTAAATAGAAGGGAAATGTAAAAGAAGTAAAATTCGAATAATACCAAAAATTATGAATTATACGATATGTTTCACGGATTGCTGCAAATTAAAAGAAATGTATCAGTTCGTTAAAATAAATATTATTTTTAAGATATTATTTTTGTTGGAAATAATCCAATCCAATAATACAATCGAACTACGCCTCGTGCAAAGCTGTATACAAAATATATATACCCTGATAATCCTCGTCAAACTGCAGGGCATCAATAACAACTTGCCTAAGTAGTAAGAAAGAACTTTCAGGCGACTTAACACGCAATCCAAAAGGGGCTTAAAGGTTAAGCATTATAATTTCAAGTACTTTTTGTCCCTTTTGCCATAAGGCGTATCGTTGCTGTTACTTTTGGGCATACAATATTTTTTTATTCTATCAATTGAAAAAGTTAAAAATAGTTTAAAACTTGGTCGGGTGCTGTGTTGGCCAATTGAATTGCTCTTGTTTTTTATGCCAATTAAAGCGCGCCAATGCAAAAATGTGTCTAATGTTTGTTAGCCTCCCCCACAATTTGGAATGAACACTAATTTATGGGCTTCCAGCAAATATGTACATGAATTCTGCGATTGTATTGTTGGCTTATTTATTGTAAAATACTCGCACACTCCACAAAATGTTAGATCGATATGGCGCAATCAATGGGCAGTATAGGGGGTACGTTTACATGTAGGGTGGGGAACTGAATGCGAACTGTTCGTATTTAATAATAATTTCTACATTTATTTATGCTGTTTGCCGTCGTTGTAATTGTTACCAGGACGGGATCGGGGCCAACAGAAATGCTCAAGCTGTCGCCTTGGATTTGTAAATTCTAGTTCTAGCTGACTGGCTGGCTGGCTGGCTGGCTGGCTGGGTTGCTTTAGGGTATTGGCGTGCCAAACAAAAATATTTAACACTTGTGCCGTAAACTATTGTCCGTCGGTCTCAGGGGAGCCCGTCGCTTGGCCTAGCCAGGCAGCTAGGTTGGAGGTTGTGCTTATGTTCGGCTGCCGCATCGGTATTTAAAGATCAGACACGGAACAAACATTTTTTCATGTCGCCTGCAATTTACGATTCAGTTGTTTTCTCGTTGCTAAACAAAATGTTGTTATTTGAATTAAGTTCTGTAAATGAATAATAAAAAAAATAATATTTTTAAATGTTATTTTTGTAAATATATTTTGTATTAAGTCAAATTTGTTCTTCGATTAAATACTTAAAAAACATAAATGTATTTCAAAAGTTTAAGTAGGTGAATATTAAATAAACTATGTATAAAAAGTTACTTCTGTCTAAACACCAATTAAATTATTAGTTTACTTCACCCCCAAAAATAAAATTAAAAATTAATTACATGTTTATTTATAATTTATTTTATCGACCTGTGTAACTAAAATGAGGTACTTTGTTTAATATAAAAAGTTCCTCTACGCACGAATTAAAGTTTTAGCACTAAAAAATATACCATTAAGAATCCAATTTTTTATTTTTCCTCAAAAGCTGGATGTTTAAGAAACATATTTGCAGTTTATATCTGCATCTCGTATTTGCTTTAGGCCTCTCTCATTCTGAAAAGAAAAATGTAGGCAAAAACTCACGCGAAGTGAACTTTCGGCTTTAATGGCACTGTGCGCTGTTTTTAATTAGCAAAAGAGTGTGAAAAAATGAGAAGAAAACCAAAAGAGCAACAAGATGAAGCCAAAAGCATGCCACAAATGCAACACTTTATATGCAGTTCTTCTTTTTATTTTCATTTTTATATGCGGAGGCTGCGACGATGTCGCTGCTCAGCCTGCAACCAATGTAGGTTGGCATTTCTTGTGCCGCACTTTCTCACTTGCCTCACTACAGCCAAATCCAGAGCCACCGAAGTGAGTGTTGGCAAGGATGTGCCCACTGACGTGCCAGGCCTTCGTAATTGTGTTAGTGTTAGTGCAAGTGCAAGTGCAAGTGCATATAACTTGTAATTAGAGTGGAAAAAACACGCAATTACCATTATGTATGCCGAATTTCTCTTTACGATTCGGGCGCACACTAAAAGCCATGTAACAGGAGCAACAACGACAACACTCTCGACAACAATTGCAACAGAAACTACAACACAAGCTACAACAATTATACTTTCTTATACGCTCTGTCTTGTAGTTGGCCTCAATTTATTTTAAATCCAAGGCGCTTAGCTTACGGAGAGCTCCGTTCCTCTTTTTTTTGAATGCTTTGGTCTGACCAATTTGGAATGTCCTTGCCCGGGCGACTATTTCAAATACAACAATGTCTTTAAAGGCAGTATTAATGCTTTATGTATAAGCATTATATAATTATAACATAATGAATGTTAAATAGCAATATTATTCCTTTAGTAAAGGAAAGGAGTGATAACTTATAATTTAGAGATTGTTTGTTAAGCTTATTAGAATATCCAGCAGTAAGGAGCCTGAGATAGATATACATATTTTTAATTTACGAAATTTCTTAACAAATGAATAAATAAAGCTACAACATAAATGTCAATGCCTTTCTATTGCCTTGCACTTGTGTTTTCCACATTTGAACCCATCGGATTCTGTTTCGTTTGATATTTTCATTTAGAGGCTGAATAATGGTACAATCAGAGTCTCCACTAACAAATGAATCACTCAAGGTGAAGGTGCAACTGACTTTTATATGAATTCAGTTACTGATGATTGGTGGTCAAGTCCATAAGTCATCAAAAGAACTCAAGCAAGTCGAAGGTCAAGTCGTGACAGACATTTATTGCTGCTGGGGCACTCCGGAAAATGATGACATTTTGAATCCCACATTCCACATTCCACATGCTTAACAATTCAGCACATGGCTTCGCCTATGCTGATACGCAAGTGGCACCGAGAAGCTGTGCATAAAAATGACCCAGTGTGGTCCAGAAATCGCACACAAAATCCACCACAACTATTTTTTGGTCACATGCTGAGCAATAAAAGTGTCCCGGCTGGCCGGAGACAGTTTTACAGTCCATGTCTATTCTATAAAAAAGGGGAACAATCGCTAAGTCCATGTCACACACATACAGACTTAGACATGCATGTTGAGGTTCAGGATACAGCTGTGTGTCTGGTCAGACTTACGTACTTAGCCAGAAGGGAGAGGAGACAACGACTGAATGTGTGCACCGCAGTGGCCAGACTGACAATTTGGGTTACAAGAAATGATGGCCAGCCCAGCAGCTGCAGCGAAACAACGGGGAGTTGGAGGACCTTAGTGCTGCCGCCTGCTAAGCCGTTCTTGTGGGTTCTGTGGTTGCAAGGATAATATGTTAACTAAAGTTTTAAGCTGCAGTAGGGGCAATAAAATTGCTTAAAAGACTTTGTGGCAACAAGCAACTATTGAGTGCCATTGAAAGCCATAAAAAGAGTGCATAATTGTCGAGGGGCTAACAAAAAAAATATGTCAATGCCTATAGAAAGCGGTCCTTGCTCCATGGCATGGTTTCCTACTTTAATTGAGTGATATTAAAACGGAGACGGTCGTAGCATAAGGTAAATTTGCTCACCTGCAACAAAACAACGCATATCGTGACGTCAAAGCATAAATCTGACCAACAGCTGCTCCCACTCTACTAGTTTCTAGATTCTCCTGATTCCTTTTGGCCAAAGAGGGGAAGCTTCGAAGTGCGGGGGAGCGTGGTTGCAGTGTCCCCTTCGCATTTGCATATAAAAGTCAGTATTAGCAGTCTTATTGCCATTGGCAAAGCTCAACTTTATAGCACAATAATTATGCTAATTTCGAATAAAGTTATGTGCGGCTTTCCCCACTGCCAGTTGTTCGCTTCTCGCTTTGCGCTACTCGCTATTCGCTGCTCGCTTCTCGCTGAGTGGTGCCCTGTGGGCCGTTTTGTTAGCATTGCAAAATTATGAGTATAAAATCGAAAAAGTTTCAATCATCCATGTGCAGGTTGCACAGTTTTGCAGTTTGCGGCTTGGCTGAGTTACGCTCGCAAAGTTGCCAGTTGGCAGCTTTGAAGTTGCAACTTCAACGCCCAACATCGCTTAAAGTTGAACTCATTTCTGTGGAGCAATAAAACGCTTGAAATGTTTTTTAATATGCTGTAGCTTAACCCAAATCGTGCCCAGCCAAACACTTGACCCAAACTTATAAGCTGATAGATCCACGAGCCTGCCGGAGAGTCCAATCTTTGACTGATTGATTGATCAGACACACTTAATGTTAATTTGTGTGAGCTGCATCCTAATCGCACTTCCGTGTGGCACAATTTCTTAATTTCATGCAACTGAGTGCCACTCGAAGCGCCAAAGTTGCCACTTTATTATCCAGCCAACACGGGCGTTGCCATTCATTATAATTGAGTGCAAAATTATGCATTGAATTTGCCGACCCTTTGCCATGAGCTGCACTCGGCCCACTTCATCCATCTGATAGTATCGTGTGCCCATAAAAACAACTAATAGCTGGGCTACCGTGTTCCCACTAGGCGGCAGCAGAGTCCAGACCATGTTATAAACAATGCTGGCAAGCCAACGATAACACCGGCGGTACCGAAAACAACAACAGTGACGGTTAATAACTGTCAACAATTTGATAGGGCAAATGCAGTGTGTGCACGTGTGTGTGAGTGTAGTTGACGTGAACCGCAGGCATTAATAAAAATAATTTTAGTTTGATACCAACATCATTAAAGCTTAAGAATGCTTAAAGGATAAATTAAAATTTACAATAAATAAATATCACATATTAAAAATTCTGTGGTGGGGAATATATTTCATACGATTCAAATTCAATTCCACAAAAATGTTAATTGAAAAAATAAGTGAAACAAACACAGTTGTTGTGGAATTTAACTTTATTATTTAGTTGTGTTCCGATATTATATTTTGTTTTGCAGATTTTTATTGCATACTTGCAGGCGCAAACCAATAGCCAGCTTACTTTTTAAAGCAGCTCTGCGGCCTGGACAATGCTCATAATGCAATTCATTTTGTAATGCTCCTCGGGGCATAATTTTTGGTAAACGCTAAAGATTAAGCAGCATTTGTGTCAAAGGCAAAGCAAAAAAGCAATAAAAGTCGCCGCACACAAAGCCACAATAGAAGCGGGAAAAAAGGACTTGAGTACAGACATTGTGAAAAGCCAAAAAGCAGATAGCGGCGAATTTTGGTTGGCGCGGTGTCGGTGTTGGAGAGGACGGAGGAGGTGGGGTAACACGTTTATAAAGCCAACATTTACAAGCTCATTGCGCATTGCTTGTCGCTATAAAATTGCAATTATATTTCATTGCTGGCGACCGGTGGTATATACGCCGTTATTCAAGCGTTCTTACAATTTTTGGAAGTTAAACAGAACTTGTTTAGCCAATTAACAGACTGAAGACGCAGGAAGTTTCCGTTCCAAACTTCATCCAGGTGAATAAGCGGCTAAGAGTTGTTGCCAACTGCTTTGCAATTATTACAACTGTAAAGTGCGCTTCAATTTATTCAGTTGGGGAGTCGTCTTTGGCATTGTTGCTGCTGTTGCGTAATATTTATATTGTTTACTTTGCACTTTTGAGCTTTGCCAAAGATTTGCATTTTCAATTCGCGTTTTTCAGCCTTTTCTGCTTACTTTGTGCTCCAAAGGTTCATTGGGGCGGGGGGACTAGCTTATAAAATACACTGCACGCAAACGGGAATGTTGGTGTTTGAATTTTCGATGCAATGCCGTAAGTTCGAATTCCTTTGAGTCTTCAATTTAATGTAATTGTGCAATGCTTTCGTTTCTCAGTTAACATTCCAATTCTAACATAAGGAAAGGCAAATCGTAATTTCAACCTGATATATGCTAAATGCCCTTTTTTATGCGGATACACGATTAGTTAATCTTAACTTAAAAATTACAAAAAGTCATTTTCTGAACTTTTTTTAAATGGAAAAGTATTACTGATAAATATCTTCTTATAAAATTGATTCATATATTGGCATAACTATAATTTTTCACTTAGCCCTTTAATTGCTGCTAAAACTTACCAACATTGTTTTGGGCCTAAAGACTTATTTTGCAATAGGTTACATAGCGCTCCATAGAGTTATAATAACCACTAAAAGAGTATGTAAGCCATGTTAAAACTGAGCATTCCTTGAGCAAATCTTAAGCTGCCTTTCCAATTGCTTGGATCTTATCGACGTTTGGCATTCGCAGCCCTTTTGCTTTATTCCTGCTGCTGATTTGTTCTGCTCTCGGGCCTAATGGCATTGTAAGCGCGTCTAAGCCCAAACATTTTGTTTACTATTTTGAGAGAACATGAGATTTCGGTATTTTGGCATTCTTCCTCTTTATTTCCATTGTTTGGCATTAGGCATACAAATTGACATGTTATGCCAAAAATGAATTGCGTAATTTGATGGAATTGTTAGGAGCACATATGTATATAGAAAAAAAAAACTACAATTTAGATACGATAAAAGCAAAATGTAAAACGTTTTCCTCTTATTACGTTTCGTAATATGTTCTTGCACTTGTTGTTGTTGTTGTTGTTACGCTCACATGTAACCTGATGCTTATGTTGATTTTGAGAGAATTTTGTCAGGATTCAGGAATCGCAGTTGGGTGTGTGTGCTAGTGTGAGTGTGTTTGCTTGTTTGCCTATGTGTGTTGCCACTTTGCTGCACTAAATTGCATTTAATTTTCAGATTTTCGTTGTGTTTGCCAGTTTCTCTATTTTTTTTTGATAATTGTTGTTGTTGTTGTTGTCTTCCGCATTGTTGTTGCCGCTGTTTGGAATGTGCACGGCCTTCACCCAAATAAAGTTGTAGCTGCTTATGTACATTTGAATGTGTGGGTCTGTGTATGTGTGTGTGTGTTCAAAAGTGTTGATGTGCGCTTGCCTAAAATATATGTGCAAGAACAATGCACTCGCATACAAAAATACTTTCCCGACGCTGAATGCGACAAATAACACAAAAATTTGCATATTTCGCGCTGCTTTAAAATCCGTGCATAAAAGAGAAGAGCGAAAAACAGAATTACAAATTCGTATGCATTTTCATACGCTTGGGGTTAAAAAATATAAATAATATTTCTTGCATAATTATACTGAAGACTTAATGTGGCGAAATTTCAGAAAAGAGACTTAAAGATACATGATGTTGATTACTCTGTGCATTACATAATTGTATATACAAACATGCACATATTATAATAATATATAAATTGTATTATAAATTTAACTACTTAATGTAATTATTATAGCTTGCAGATTTCCAGAAGGTCAAAAGTTTACGAAAAGTGCGTAATGCACTGTACTTTTTTTTTTTATATATTTACGGCCAGCGGGTTCTTTAAGGCTGCGACTGGGACAAATTCTCTTTGGTTTAAGCTTAGTTGAGAGTATCTCAGCGTAGTTGACACATTTTTGTCATGCAGGACACGAACAAGTTTTCCACGGCAACGCTTAAAAACTTTTCGAAAGACTTGCGGAGAGGATTGCGCCAGCTAAGCTCATCGCAAGGGCCACCGTGGTAGGAGGGAACGGAATTGCGGGTGTTTGGCAGCGGTTGCTTTGACGAGATTTGCATAAAATTAAGGCTTATTGTAACAGGATTCGGTGAATTGCGAGAAATATTAAACTTTATGTGAATATTGATGGGCCAGCCAAAGTCAAACTGAAGCCCAATCCTTTGACAAGGGTATTCTGAAATCCGCAATGTGTTTGCATCAATTTTATTAGGCAAATATTAGCGCAAGCCGATTTAATTTATTGCGACCTGTCTAAACAATAAATCAGGTTAGACAAAGGACCTTAATAACAATGCCATTCAGCTTGATTATTCAATTGCGAAATTCAGACAGCGGCAATTCCAAGGAAATGCGAAGATGCATTCCACAGATCTCAAAGGAGACTCACTGCAGCGCCATTTGCATCCTTTGAGTTGATAATAGAATTATAAATGCACAACGTTCACATGATTAAACGCCCACTAACAATGGCTTCCCCATAGAGCTGCCTTTTGGGTGCGCAAAATTTATGTGCCCCACAAAAATATGCAAAGAGAAAAGCATAAAACTGCAAAGCTCAGAAGAAGCCACGTTTGTTTCTCTATTAAAAATGAATTATATACAAAGTACGAAAAAATTGTATTGGGGTTACGCATTAAGCCATAAATTTACCAACCAAACTGACTTTATGGCCCAAGTACAGAAATAGGAAGGTGGGACAGAGTGCCACAGCCGGGCAACAGGTGCAGCGCGTGCCTCGAGCGTCGGCTCCAGATACTTCTGATTCCGGCTATCGTTCTGGTTTCCGGGAGGCCTGACTGTCCAGAGGCTGGCCCTTGTCTGTTGTTTAATGCATGCCCCTTCACATGACTCGCCCCAAACAATAAATCACACAAAAATGTTGTGCCCTTAGTTTATCTTTTTTTTTTTTGGTTGTTTTTTTTTTGCATTAAAATTTACAACCTACTAAACAAGGCAACGCAACCAAAACTTGACGGGTGCACGCGCAAGTTTCCCTATATGAATAATTATGCATAATTTTAACATTCATCTTTCCATGGAGGAAATGCGAAACTTCAAGTCAGTAATGGACTCGCCCGGTAAATAACGATACGGACTTGCTCGAGCAGCCACGTCTAATTAAGCCGGCTTCGGCAAAACCAATTAGACAAATCAGCTGAGCATCAGTTGTCGCTGTTAGACAATTACTGTAATCGTAAACGAGGCGGCTGTCAGCTGAATGTCTTCCGCCAAGGACCTTTCCTTTAATCAATTGTGCGATATTGAGTTATTAGCATTGAAGCGTACCGTGAACATTTTCTACGTTTGTCTTTACATTCACAAAGTGACATTTAATGTTGTGTTGCCCAATCCGAAACTCGAGAGCTGCCAGAGGAGACGACGAGGTTGCCAGCTCAAGCGTTTAAATCGACAGCCGCAACATTACCAAAGATTGTGGCAGCACTTCGTTGCTGTCATGGGAATTAAAATTGTCCGTGGTGGCACACTTTGGTGCTCAAGTGTTTGCGGATAACTTGGTCGGCAATTAAGAATATGAACAGCACTGGCTGAGCTTAGCTCAATGAATTTAACTTCTACTTCTATATATTATCTTATAAGCTATTACGTTCAATGCTACTCAGGCCAAGGATTCGTTTTCAAGAGTGTTAAATTTATAAATAGACAAGGAAAAATAATTGAAAATAGGTTCTAAAATCTTTATTTATTATAGTTAGCAGCACTTTAAGCTGGTTCAATTATTAGTCAAGCTCAACTAATTTGCTTATTTTAAAACACACCAATTGAATAATGTGACAGACAATAATTGGAATTGGAAAAGTTGCTTTATCATCGACTTAAAACAGACTTCAGAGATTGCAATCGCAAACCATTTGACAACTGCTTTTGTATATAGACTGCTTTACTTCAGTGGCAGAGAAGCCGTCAGCGCTGTCAGCGCTGTCAGCGCTGTTCGCCTATAAAACAGCCAAGTTAGCAGTAATGGAAGTCACTGTCGCATTTAGTTATTGTATCAAGATGAATGTGTTGCTTATGTTCCCAATAATGCTGTACTTGCTCCTGACAGTTGCTCAGGAGGCACCACCGACTGGACTCACCAATCCCTACTGCTTGCAGCAGCTCTGTCCTAGAGGCAAGCGTCATGTGGCCTGCGAAAAGCCACCGACCGTAAGTGTTTCGTTAACCAACAGGTCAAAAGCTACAAATTCGTGTAAATTGCAGGACATCAACAAATCGTGCAATATTCAGCAGAGCAAAGTTGTGAATCTAACCGAATTTTTGGAGAATATTCTTAAAGCGCACAACGAGCACCGCCAGCGCTTGGCCAATGGCAAGAATATGACTCTCCCGCGTGCTGCTCGCTTGGTTGTGATGCAGTACAGCGAAGAGTTGGCCGCGTTGGCCAGCTACAATGTACGGATGTGCCTTGCGAAGCACGACGATTGCCACAACACGCCCAACTACAAGAATTCCGGTCAAAACATCATTGTAAGTAGGGATAACACTTTAGAGTGCGGGCGATCAGCAAATGTCGAGTTCCTTAGGTGTTCAACATGACCCGTCTGGTGGAGGATGAACTGATGCAGAAGATGTATCCGCAGCTTATCTCCATTGGCGCACATACTTGGTGGTCCGAGCACACCAACAGCAGCCGCATGATGACCGCAGCGGATGTGGAGCACAATCCATGCTCCGCTATAAAACCCAACCAACATCAGTAAGTGGCCAGCATCTTCTACAGAATTACCTTATTTACCCCTTCGACTATCGTGACAGACCCTTTCGCCATTTTGCGGTGATGGCCGTGGAAAACAACACGCATGTTGGCTGCGCCGGGATGCGATATGTGGCCAAGAATATAACCTACTTTAAGCTGACCTGCAACTATGCCGAGAACTATATGTGTGGCAGGCCGATCTATCATTTCCGCGCTGTGGGCTGCCTGAACGGAACCAATTTACAGTACAAAGGGCTCTGCTCCAAAAAGGAAATATTTGCCTAAATACTTAACGGCTTAAATAGTCAAATAGCTAAATATATAACCCTATAACAAAGCCACAAATAAAACCCCAATGAGCATCCGCTTGGTGTGGCGTATTGTAAAATTAACGTCACCCATATTTATCGCATTTCAATGGCTATTTCAATGGCGCGTGCCGCTCTTCTCATTCACAATAGATAAATTCCGCATAACAACAGCCGCTGCGATGTCCTTTCTGCAAAACGATATCATTACGCATTCAAAATTCGAATGGAATTTCTGCAAATTTCCTGGCTATTGCAATAAACTTTGCACGGAACACGGCTTGTGGGCATACCCTAGAATGACGGCTGGTCGGGGGTATGGGTGCGGTCTTTGGTCCGCCCAGCAGGAAGCTGTAAATTGGCGCTGTTGTGTGATGGACCAATTACCTGTTTAAAACCGTCTATTAAATAAATGTTGTGAGCACAGGAAGAGAAAATTTACGATGCCATAATTGAGTGAAATTCTAAACGATTTTGAATAGAGATGTAATCCAAATTAATAACACATTTACATAAACCCAGCTGCGACTATTCCAAATACACATGCCGAAAATTGAATTGAAATCATTTTTTATCGAATCGTTTCATAAGTGTCAGTGATAGTTAATTATTGACTTTATTTAAAATACTTTACCCAACTTAAATCTATTAACTTTACAATTCCTAGATAATAGCATCTGCATCTTATCTTTTGTGCATCTGCAACCTATTCATACGACTTAAGGATTCGCAATAAGAATTTATATAATTACTATGAAGACTTAAGGTACGGACTTTCTGAATGCTTTATGGTTCGGGTAACTGTTGCGATATTTACCGTGAGCTTAGCTTCTTTTACCACCTTTGAAGTGATTAATTAAGATATTAAGGAAGATCCGATTATCTCTTCAATTTTATTATTTAACGCGACTTCAGTTGATTGAAGTGCTTGCAAAATGCGCTTCGGCTAAGTGTGAGATTAAATGAAAGAAAATTAAAAACAAAAAACGAGAACGCCAGATCTGACTTTTAAATCACCTTTTCCTGAGCCAGTGAAAAGCACATTTGGATTGTATTTGACTTGCCATCAGGCGAGATTTCTACAACTCTATCTCTTTCACTTTATCCCTTTCTCTCCCACTCTCCCACATCCACACATCTGTACACTTCCTTATTGCTTTGCTGTGTACTGTCAGCACCTGGGAAAAACTAAAAACTTTCGCAGCACATAAATTTGAAGAGGTGTTCGGTTTTAAGGTTTCCTGCTTAAAATAGAAAAGGCGCAGAGGAAATGTCAACGAGTAGTCGACCAAAATATACCCTGGGTTTTTTTAATTCTATGAATTTATAGGCAAGAAAGCTGAAATTATTTATTGAATTAAAAACTGATAACGAATATTATTAGTTTTTTTATTTTTCGAGCAACAACAGACAAACAAGTTAACAGTCAACTTGATCAAATTATTACCCTAAAGGAAATAATTCAAAGAGGTCGCTTAAGAGTTTTGTTTAGTTTTGGTTAGCTTTCTGATAATGTTGTTCGATTGCATTTGTTCGATTACTTTGTTCGATTGCATTTGTTCAATTACTTTGTTCGATTACATTTGTAGATGTTAAAGCGCCTAAAGGAAGAGCTTTGTATTTGTTTGACTACTGATAGTTCTTCAATTAATCATAATTTATGACCAACTACAAATGCTGCTATACGATATGCAGCAACTTACATTCGCACTCACACACATCCACACACATCCAAAGACACATAAATATCTATTAAATCTTTGCAGTCAGATGTAAGTGAAGATTTACGAGTCTTGTAGGGCAGCTTTTGATAATGGTGCATTAGCGAGAATCGCTTTAGAATGCACTTTTGTCTGCTGGCAAGTGGGCATGGCATGGGGATGGAGTTGGGGAACGGTTAGCATTAGAGAACGTCTGTCAACCATAAGTCGCAACTCTATTCATCCTTCCCTTGTTCGTTCTCGCAACGAACATCATTATCATTGTGGAGCAACACGTCACGTTTATACGCCGGCTGCTCGCATGTCTGCTCAGCGCGGTTGGTGGTTTCCTTTTGCATTTGGCCTTTGACCCACACAACTCACATTACGTATACGTAATGCGTAATACGTAAAGCTGCGCTAAAGCGGGCAAATACTTTCTGCCAGCCACTTGGCCCCATTTCTGTTTTATGGTCTGCAGCCGGCGGGTATTGGAGAGTGTATAAAATGTAATGGAGCAGACTCCTTCGAGCCCATAGAACATTTATACCATTTATACTGCAGATTAGCTTTGAAACCGTGCTCCAGCCACATTGAAAATAAAGTGCATTTCGAGGTGTGTTTGTACTTAAGTAGAACAAGAAGATGTGCTGCTAATTGAGGAAGTTGCTTATACCACAAAATAAGGTCAATTAATCCCATTGAGATTAATGTTATTTCTTATTGCTTTATAAAAATGTTCCTTTCCCGAAATTTCACAGTTATTTCGAAGGGCATTACAAAGTCTGGCAGAAAGGTGTTTATTTTTTTTTATGGGCAACTTCATGATGGCGCAAGGTTTACGTTTATTAGCATACTTGTAGAAGTAAGGTGCGTTTAATGGCACACACGGACATCTAGTTGTCGACGGCTCTTTATGACTTCATTAGGAGGGCGTTTACGAGACTGAGTGCTCCCCTTCTTAGCATCTATCTCGATGCTTCTGTTCACTTCGTTCTTTATGGGAGCATTGAAAGCCAATTGATTTCACATAAAATGCTCTTCGGGAAAACAATGGGACAGCTAAGAGAGCCCACAGCTAAAATCTAATGAAATTTATGCAGGGGCTGCAATGCGGCTGCACATGAATGGCAACTACAGGACATGTAGACCTCACACACAAACACAACACAGAGGTAACTTTTACCTGTCGTTGGCCGCAATTTACAATGCGGCGCCATTTGGTTTGTGAGTGTGTGAGTGTGTGAGTTTTTGTGTGCTTGTTTCTGACCTACTTCAGGGGCAGAGGACGCGGCTCGCTTTCACTTTGGCTTTGGAACTGGGCCTCGTCTATGGCTTCGAACATTTTATGAACACTTTGGGGCCGCCTTTGTCTTGGCTCTTAGTTAAAACTGCATTGATGGCCAGCTGGAGTCCGTCCGCTGCCCAATTCACGTCCTTCCAGCTCCAGTCCAGTCTCGTCCTTGCCAAGTGCGCGCGCATGTGGAAGTAACAGTTTAACGCTTAAACATGCCCAAGCTTCGCTCAACTCAAGTGCACAGCAGCACACACGCTCACACACACAGCTGCATGTGTGTGTGTTTGGTTTTTACTTTTGCAAACTAAATTTGCGCAAATTTTGCAGCGCACTTGAGAAGTTTTTGGTAAAACAAATACAATTTGTACCGCACCCAACTAAAAAAAAAAGGAAAAGCAACATTGAAAAAAAAAGGCAGCTGTTTAAACTGCTGCGGCGTTTGGGCTAAATAAGAGAGAGGGTTAGTAGAGAGCAGACTACTGGAGCCGGAGATAGAAAAGGCTGCGGTGCTGGTCTTAGGTGTCAGTCGCCTGCCAACAGGAAGGAAGCTTTTCAAATGCCAAATGATAAATGCATTTTTAATGGAGCGCCGGTGAAGGGAGGCGTGGGGAGCCAAAGGCAGACAGTGTCTGAGCTTAACAAACAACTTCCTTGGCGCTGCTGCTGAAAGCCTGGCTAAACGGCAGGATGCGCAAACGAGCGCCTCTAAGCGTTCCCCTAATGGGTATCCCAAAGCCGAGAGTTGGCCAGTTGGGAGTCGTGAGTCGAGTGCCGAGTGCCGAGCGTCGGGTGCCTGCCCACAGTCTGTCCTGCGAAAATGATTTAGCCAGTGTTTCATTCCTCCATCATTTAAGTTTAAACTCAACGCATTTGCGCTTAATTATACACGCATTTTCGACCCAGCTTCACAACAAATTGCCTCACTTTGCGCAAAACAAATAACGGACACATGCTTAATGGAATGCCAGAAACATCGACCCTTGAATTGGGGCACTTGTTTAAACTTTTATCTGAACAATCAGCATTAAATGAAAGCCTGCAATTGCTGTCCATTTCAATTTAAGCTTTAGGTGCCCTTTGTTTCGAGACAGCGTTTCGGTTTAATCAATATTCCAAACACAAACGCCGCTCACAATCATTTCATACAGCAAACCCTTCCCGATTTGTGGCCAAACAAAACTAAATGCCACATACACACACACTCAAACAAAAGAGTAATTTAGATTGATATAAATGGAGAGTGTATGGGACGTGCGCGCCTAAAAGCATTCCACGTAAATTGAAAATACTCGTAAAGGATTGCGGAATAAAAAAAAAAACGCACCAATGACCATTTTAATTTAGTAAGTTTTGATAATGATTAAATAAGAGTGTATGCACAGATAGATATTGAAACATGTGTGTGTGTGTAAAGGTGTAAGTGCAACAGCAGCGCTGCTGTAAATTTGAGAAATTGAAATGAAAAATTGCTGGTCCTGGGTTACAGTATATATGTGTGTGTGTGTGGTTGTAGATGAGTGTGTTGGATGGGCGAGTTGTTGCGGTAGTATGTTAGATAGTTATTGATATTATGTGGCTATCCTGTTAACCTGCAGGCTAAAGTAATCAATTCAAATTCTAAGCGAGGCTGCCGATATTGTTGAAAATTATGAGCAGCTGGCAACCACGTTGATTTGAAAGGGCTGCCAGACAAGAGCAACAAAGGACCGTTATTAATATGATGCCTTTTAAGGAAAATAATCAAGTGGCACAAAGGGAAGGGCATGTGGATTTACTCTGAAGCGCACTAAATAATAACGATGAATTTGTTTACTCTGTGTGTAGAAATGAAACGAATTTGAAAGCTACGTAAACGAAATGTCTTTATTTTTGTATTTATCATTCTTTTCATTATATATATTTTTATTTATTTTTTGATTATTTGCATTTCAGTTCCTTTTTCCATTTGGAAAGTTATTGCTCATTTTCATCAATATACACAAAGCAAAGATTAATGCTATTTTCTTTTCGTTGCTTTTGCTTGATTGGCGATGGCAATAAAATATTTTTAATTGCAAATTATGTAAACAGAAAATGGTTAATTAAAAACTCAGCTATGATTTTATTATGTTTGCAAACTGAATAAGCACAAGCAGCTTTCCTTGGCAAGTCAAATGGAATTTTTTTGTCATGTTTTGGTACTCAAACTAGTTTTTTTTATTATAGTTAAAGAATAAAAAATAAATGTCATCATATAATATTTTTATAACTCTGAAATTGGTTTGCATTAAACAACTTGCAGCTATATTTTTATCGATTTTAATTTTGTTTCTTAGTGTTCTATATACTTATAATATATATACTATATACCGAGTCAATAGAAAATAATATAAACACAACATCAGTAAATTATAATAGCTTTGTGGAATGACATTTTTCAACAAGCCTCGTATCTATTTTAGTACTGCCGAACGACACACTTTAGAAGCAGTTTTTGCAGGTGGTCTGGACAAAAGATACAACATAAAAGACCGGGCACAGGTCCAATTGGGCCAGAATAGATGACGTTGATAAAATGCAAGTGCATAAAGCAAGAACGTAGCACAAAAACAAAACTCGCGTCCATTGTTGCTGTTGTCTGACATATATAGACAATGGCTGACGATGAATATGTCCCGCCTATTCCGCGGCAGACTAAGACAAAGCCTCAACAAGCCCGGCGGCTAATGTTGAATATTCCATTCAGATTGCGGCTTTTGGCTCTGCAGAGGACGCAGACTTTGTAGAACAATGAACGTGTGGCAATGTTGTTGTTAGCTCCTAAATTGAGCCTATGGCATGATTCTTCTATGCAAGCTTTATTACCCAATAGATTAAAGAGAACTCTACGCATCTATAATACAGAATTGCTGTCTTTCCCTTTATCGAGAAAAATTCAATTATTTAATAATACTTAAGTACAACAAATATGTAAAAAGCTTAGCGCAATACTTTCAGGAGTATATAACAGGATATTCGACCCAATGGAAAGAAAGAATAAGTATGGTAAGGAAGATTGCAGTTTATACATACTATTTACTTGTGCTTTTATTTAAGATTCGATTTCTTAGCCAGTAAACTATTCGAGGCGTTAGTTTAGCTCACCATTGCGACATTATTGCAACTCTTTCACTTGCAGGACTTTCGTTTATTGCCGCGGCAAAACCAAAAACGAGGTTAACGCGTGCACTTAACGACTCGAGGGTCGCTGCTGTTGCTGTTGCTGTTGCTGTCGCTGTCGAGGACAACATTATAAATCCGAGCCAGGCATTTGCAAGTGGCAGTCATTGCGAGCCGCCTTCTGCCTAAGCGCATTGCCAACTGTTATTTTTGGAATGTTTTCTCTGGCTTACAACTCAATTTAGTCAGTTTTTAATGAGCAACTGTGCTGCACATGTTGTGGCAATGGGTGTGGCAAAGGGCGTCACCTTATTTGCATTTGCTAAGCGCTTTTGCCTGTGCCTGGCGTCTCCAAAGGAATTCGCCTGTTGTCTTTCATGCCATTTATTACCATTTGCATCGTGGCTGCTATTTTATACCCCTTGGCGTGTCTCCTGACCCCGCATCGTTGTCTTCCGTTTCATTCAATCGTTAGATATTTCCGGTGCGCTGTCCTTTTTAGAGCGACGCTCTGCTCGTCCTTTGTGTGCACTGTCCATTGCCCGTCCGGCCTGTTCTGTCAGTCCTGTCAGTCTTGTCCCGGCCTTTGCTCTGTTGTTTGTGTAATCGTATAAAGATGGCTCAATAACAACATGACGAAATCGAAATGAGGCTGAATGGATCGTTCCTTTTGCCCGGCCTGAGCTGTGGCCTGGGCTGGTATGTGCCACCAATTTGTGGGTCAAATTGAATTTTGTATTGTGCCGAGCAGCACAAAATTGATTGAAACATTTGCGTGAATTTATGTCCTTCAAATGATTGGCCATATCTCTCAGCCTTACGTCCGACCATTGACCACCAGCGCCCATCACGACTAGCATCTCCGGCCCAGCAGTGTCCAGTGTCCACTGCTGTATTCAAGCAAGCAAAGCCAAACTGCTGCTGGCTTTGCATTATTTATGGGATTAGTGGCTTGGCTACATACTTGCCACGTGTCCAACTTGTTGGCCTAAAACTGATTAGGTTCAATGAAATTTTCGGTCTGCCAGTCCCCAGGCACGTCGCAGCGCCTGAATGGCTGCCGACCGGCTTCATTCATTTTTCATGCAACTTGCGATGCCAAATAAAACAAATTTACACTTTAATATGGATACGCTAACCTTGAAACAGAAATGAAATCAGCTCGTCGGGCAACAAGTTGCCTTCAGCTGCTTAAGTGTGAGTGTTTGTGGGTTTGTGCCGTGTTTTCATTTTATTTCTCTCCAAAAATCTGTGTAAGCGAAGCACAAAAACATCCAACAGCATGATTTAGTACTTGGTCACATAAATTTATCCTATCCAACATAATAAATAATTGCATGCCATAGAATTGTAATTTGTTTCGTTCTAGATAAAAATATGTCATAGCTTATAGAGAAATAGAAAGCTAATGCATATAATGCGATAGATATTTAAAATAATCCTGTTCAATAATAAATTTGCATAAATTCGATTTTTAATACAGGTACTTGTTAGGTCATAGTCTGCCGGATTGGACAATTATTTCAGTTAGGCTAAAAATGAATTTATTTATTTTCAAAAAAATAAATAAACTGAATGTAAAATAATTAATATTTGTTAAATATGTAATTTAAATAAGGCAGGAATTCAAAATCCATGCAAATTTTAACATTAGTCAAGTCTACAATTTTTTTTTCTTTATAACTGAATTTTGGTGTTTAGTGTATGGTGTGAGTAATGAAGCCAATGTTACGCTTCAGTATATTTTTTAATTTATAAAATGGCATATTCACACAAACACATACACGCACGTGAGCAAAGAGAAGAGTCCAACACACGCAGTTGTGCGCAAAACAGTTCGTTTAATTCCTTTAAGTGCTTATGTGGCGTATGCGTAATGCGACGACTGCGACTGCACACTGTAACCGGCCCCACAATGTAGGCTGCAACTGAGTTTCAATTATAAAATGCTAGACAGGCCGCAGATAGCAGATACAAGCAACAGTAACAAGCAACAACAACAATAAGAAATGCAACAAAATCGATTTGACATTCTAAGCTGTCGGCTGCCTTATCAAGATGTTCTTCCAACACATTTCCTTAAATGTGATATATGTTTTATCATTTTCGGTGCAAAATAAGACAATGAATATATACACACACACACTCACACGCACATACATACTCTCACAGACTGTCGTGATGGAAGTTAAATTTGTTGCTTTTGTCTTCAGTTGTAAAACAATGGTGCCAATTGTATCTTTGTATGTGTGCTTGCATGTATCTTGTATCTTTCTGTGTTGACTCAAGTCAATTGTTTTGCATGTGTGTCGCTCCATGGATGTGTATGCGAGTGTCTTATCTTGCCCCGAGGCACGCCCAGCACTCTGTTGTTGTTTCTCTTATTGTCACTTGTCTGCCTATTGCGCACTGATTGTTTGCATAAATTACCATAATTAAGCAAGGTTAAATGGCGCTTCAACTCTCGGGCCTCTGTCGAAAATCTTAAACAAGTACAAGCAATTGTCTTGAAGAACGCCCCAATTGCTACACAAACATTC
The DNA here is from genome assembly GCA_037075185.1 of Drosophila pseudotalamancana. Taxonomy (NCBI): domain Eukaryota; kingdom Metazoa; phylum Arthropoda; class Insecta; order Diptera; family Drosophilidae; genus Drosophila; species Drosophila pseudotalamancana. Next base: position 553,858 of record JBAMCK010000062.1, on the reverse strand, counting down.
ATGCAGCTGTCGAAGCGATTGCGCAACATTTTTTCGGGCCATACGGCGCGACCTTTGCGCGCGTGACCAGAACTGCAAAGAAAAAAGGAGGACAATGGACAGCAGGAGCATTGCAAAGTAGGAAAATAATGAAAAACAAAGAGGCAACACAGCGAGGCGTATACGCAATGGCAATGGCATAACCAAGAGCCAGGAGCCATTGTCGCTGGCAGTCGTCGCCTTGTTAGCCTTTTACCATTGCGCCATTCATTTCCATTTTGTATGCGTTGCTGGTTGCCATTATTTGGCTTTAATTGCTGCATGCATGCCGCCACACCCAGCACCGTGTCTCTCCGTCCGTGCCGGGTGTTGCGTTTGTACGTGTTTTAATTAAAATACGCGATACGCCAAAACCGAAGGCTATCGAGTAAACCTTTCGCAGAAGGGATAAGTTTGCCAGCGTTCAATTTGATAAGGCGACAGCGAATGCATTGCCTAATAAGCCAAATTAACAGTAAATGTCGACGTTATTATTCGCAAAACATTTATTGCGTGTGACAATCAAACAGCAACATGTCAAATGTCAGTTGCGAGTGCTCGAATCCGCTAATCCATTTTGCAGCTCTTCATATACAGAAATGAAGAAAATTTATGCGCACACGAAGGCAGATGGGGAATCCGTAATTAGCTCGCCAGGTGTCCAGCTGACTGGATGGATGGAGTGGGGAATGGGGGAGGCAGTCAGTAATAAATAAATTAACATAAAACAAACAAAAATTAATGAATGAATAAATGATTGGGCTGGCAGCGACCCAGGCGTAAGGCGCGCCCATGGCAAGTCCATAAATTATTTCAATCCAGAGCAGAAATGGCAACTGTCGATCAACGTCAATAAGGAGGTCTGTTGTCGGCAATTTTATTTTCTTTTATTTCTTAAGATTGTTGCCAGAAAAATCCGGCTTTCGGCTCCCTGCTCTCTATATTATAAGCAAATCAATCAGCCAACAGCTGCTCAGCTAGACCTCCCCTCCCACCCACAACTCACAATCATGATTTATTAACAAACACATTTCAAATTTCAAATGTATACATGATATCGCAGAGTTTGAAGCTCAACAAAAGGCCTTTGTATTGATTTTCACGGAAATACCATTTAATGTTGTGCCTTACCTGACTAATGTCAGCGATACTGCGAATCGCACAAGTGACAACAAAGCTGGCATTGGCCTTCTTTTTAATATAGAGCACTAACTACAGTTTCAAAGGAAGTGTGCGAACTGTTAATTTCAATTAAACACAATTTATTTCAAAATTTGAGTGGAGCGCATGCATGTTTTATGGCTCCATCCTTACTGTCACTTCCCTCTTTTGTTTGGCTATTATATTCTTCTCTTGTCACTCTCTTTTGATAACCCCCCCTGTCGACAAAATACGTCACGCATAATACAATAAATAAAACTTACAGCCTCAGCGGAAATAATTAACGCGGCGAACGGAAACAAAAAGGCGTTGTAAGCATTTTCTTAGCATTCTTGAATTTCAGTAATGATGAGCATTCTGTTGCCAATGATGAGGATGATGGGAATTAAGGAGGAAATGAAAATGGAAATGGATAGAGCAATGCCCGACGCACATTTGACTGTCAGCGCTTTTTCACAGTCCAATATTGACAGCAAATAATAATAATTAAGCGAAATTAATTGATGTGTGGCTGTTCCCACCTGAACATCTGAATATGACGCAAAAGTATTTAAGGTGCACAAAGGCGCCGTCGCCGTAAGAAGAAACAACAATAACTGTCACTTGCAGCCGTCATTCAATTTGCATTGTAATTGTAAATTGTATCTCATATATTATTGCCCATTATAAATTAACGGCACACTGTAGGCCCTCATTAATGCTGCAGCTGTCCGAGTAGAGCGCAATTAAAGTAATTTAATTTATTATTTGCCATTGATCAACAAACTTGCCCAGCATAAATCAATGCAAAATTATATTTATTTTCTTTTTCATTATTATGTGTAGCTTCCTACAGAACTGCTGACTGCTGGCTTTTTATTTACAATGAAGAGTATGAAAGGGTTAATAGGACTGAGCCTCTTTTATGGCCTACGTAGTCGATTTTGAGAAGAAGAAGAGACGAGAGACATTTAAGATAGTCAACCGAGGCGGGCAGAACAACTGGCCATCAAATAGCAACTTATTCTCGTGGGTATTAATTGACTTAGAATACCCTACGTTTTTTAAGGCTAGACGATCATCACGGCGCACTGCTGCAGTCGTTGAATGATTTTTATCTTTTTCCCTTGGTAATAAGTAGGAAATGCGCAAATAAGGTGAAAAACACTTTCTATTGTATGATATGTATTAAATTATGTATGTATTTAGGTAGGGCTCAGCCAATGACTTGATACTAAATAATTCTAATTAAAAATATGACTTTGATAGAGCAAAGGTACTATTTTCTTGCCTGGTCAAACATATTGGTGTTTAAACCTTTTTTTTAATCAATCTACGACCCTTTTTTGTAAAACTTCATGTTCTCCTCTTATCCTTCATGAAGGTTAACTAGGTTATTTTTCCTGTGATGCTTGTCAAAAACGAACTGACACTTTTATATTTTGGTATCAGGTGTCATCTGTTACCTGAGCTAGGGTATGTACCTATCAACTATCATCATCAATTCTCTTATATTAATTTGTTGTCATTGCCTCATATTAATTACGGAAGCATCCTCCTCCCACCAAATGACAGGTAAAATGAGTTATGTAACAACAGACGCAATTTATGGATATTAATGACTGGACCAAGATGTACATAAAACGATATGGGAAGACCTACGGTTCAATGTCAACCTTAAGCACTCGTTAGTCGGCATTTTAATTATGATTTTTAATAAGCAGTTAGCATAATGGTAACATCAGCTAATCGCCGCTTAACATCTCGGCTGTTGGAATAAAATGTGGTATGTTTTTCTTCCTGCTGATGTGGTTGTTGTTGTTTAACATAGCCAACAAACATTTAATAACTTAATGCATGTGTGTATAAATGGTGAAAGTCGTTTACGCTTACGTTTACGTTTACGTTTACGTTTACGTTCACGGTTTTGTTGACTTTTTCATTTCTGTGAATTTAATAAGCTTAATGTGCTGCTCCCGGAACGGAGCTGAGCGTAGCAGGCACCAAGAAATTAGATGAATTTCCCAAGATATGCTGGGACACACCCGTAAGACACACACACACATACACACACAAACACACAAACACACAAACACGCACACACGCAGACAGGCGACTTGTGCCTCTACCAAATGCAATTAATTATAATTTTTAATTAGCTCACCAGGCAGCACCTAAAAACGACAACAAAAACAATTGGAACAGAACACAAATATAATGCTGAACAATAAAAAAGACAAGTAAGACTCTTGTCGAAGTGAGTGGCCGACAACAAAGTACCCTATATTCCTGACACTAGACTTGCCCTTATTGTCAAAAATATAAAAATATTTCAAGTATAAAATTGTTTTAAAGCACTCATTTCTGAACCCCTGTGAATTGATGCTTACCTATTTATACTATTTTATTTATAAAATATTTAAAATATCTTATTAAAAAGAAAAGGAGTATCTTGGTGTTGATTTGCACGACTACCAACTTTTTACTGGTTTTTGTTATATGATATTTTTCTGATATGTGTAAAATATGGTGTTCCAGATGCATACTTGAGCTTTTTGCATAAATTATCATAATTCCATATTTCTCTTCTTTTCTTTTTTTTTTTAACTATTTTGAATGGAATTTAAAACGAAAATAGAAAACAATTTTAAATTCTTCTAAGCGAATAAATGAAAATCGAGACGTAATTAATAACATAAATACGAAGAATGCTTTGTTAGAGAGATACTCAATTTATATTTAGTTGCCTTTTAAATAATCTAAAATTTAAAATATTTAAAAACTTTTAGTTGCCATTTAAATAATCTAAAATGTTTTATGTATAAAAATATTTAGTTGATAAACATAATTTATTGAGTGACTCGCTAATTATTGTCGCTCAAATATATAAACGCTTTATATCTCCAATTATATGTGACATATATTTCCACAACTTAATAACACCTCCTAGTTAACATATTTCCAATTGGTTAGGGTATAAACAGGACACATCAAAGTGGTGGGCGGTGTTCGGGGGGCGTGCTTCTGACAGCACGTGAAAGGTATTTAGTCACGCGGAAAGAAATGTTTTCTTTTATTTAACACAGCACGATATTGGGAGCCCAAGTGAGAAGAGCATGCTTCACCAAGCTGGACGTGGATTAGCAGCCAGTCTAGCCGCGGTGGGCGTGGCAAAAGAGGTGGCCGAGGGACGCCACTCAATTGGTTGTTTACGTGCGAATATGAAATTCTCATTGCTGTTATGGTTACGCATGCGAGATACTCCTCAAAGGATTATGAATACAAAAGTGAGCTAGAGAGCCAACCCACTAATATATCACTCGAGCTGCTTGTGCGGGAGTGCCAGCACTTTGTCCCAGCTAATGCCTCGAGTTAAGACTACTAAAGCCATTTCAAGGTCGCAACTGCTTGCCTGGCTCTGCTTTCTTATCCTTGGCCCCTGTACGGACTGAGTGGCTGCTAAGGCGCAAATTAGATTTTGGACGAACGCCTGTGACTCAGAGAGAGAGTGAGAGATTGAGTACGGACGGATAGAATGTCGGGGTTAGACGAAACAGTGCCGAGACGGATAAAACGGGTCTTTGTTTGTTGCTAATTAGGCAAAAATTACATTTTTAAAGGCTTTCAAGCGTAAAATGGAAAAAGTTGTGACCAAAACTCTCATCTGTCTCTCATTTGCCCCATGCCCCAATTTTCGGCTGCCTGCACACCAGGAGGTCATCAGGCGAAGTGCAGACAACTTTTTCTACCAGCAATTGCATCGTATGCAAAATAACATAAAGAAGATGTTGCATATTTTAGGAGTAATCGTTTAAGCATTTTTGTCACACAGTGATGGTTTCATAGAATATATAAAGTTGTGCAAAAGTTGCAGAGATACAGTATTGAAATACTTTCAGTAATTTTGGTACATGAATCTCATGCGAAACCTTTCCACTATATAATTGAATTCTACGTAATTTATTTTCATATAAGATTAACACATACGAGATATCTCGAATTCAAACGTTTTGTTGGTGAAAATAAGTAAACGGAAAAAGTATATCTAAATCAACTTAAACATTGATCCTGATCACGAATATATATCTTTCAAGCTTACTTCCTTACTTACCAATTTTCAATGGATTCAGGCTACAAAAGTGCAACTAATTGCTAACTAGTTAATCACCAAATTAATATGTTAAGCTTAGTATTCTTTAAATTTTACAAATATTTTAATAGCGGTCCTAATCATTAATCTCATTAAATTCAATCCATATAAGTGGAAAGTGCTCTACAAAAGGGATTGAAGAACATAAATAAAAGATAAATATAAACATAAGTAAAGAAAAATGCCTCCATAGCTGTAATGTTGCATCCAGTCAGCTATTTGTGGCATATTTTACACGCCTCTCTGTTTTATTTACACGCACGAATAAGAAGAAAACCGCTCATACTCGTTCCAGTGCTGATCCAACGACGCCTTATATGCTATGCATAGAAGACAGCGAAAATATTTGATATGTATGAGTGCGCATATAAAGTGAAAACATTTACACATGTTTGATTTACGGGTCAAGTGTGTGATAAAACTACAAAAGCAACCAAAGCAGCCGACACAATTTGCACACATCCACATACAGACCCGCACACACATACGCTCCCCCACATATGTGTGTACATACACTCTCCCATACACACACATGGTCAGGCGCCTAAGAGACATTTGTGTATATGCGGCTCGACGTTAAGGTTAGGTCGGAAAAATCAGTATAACTCATAAATAAAATCGCTGAAATATTTCAACAAATTATTCAGTCGCAAGAATGTCACAAAAGTTCACAAATTGTGCGTTAAGTCCACTGCCATTCACAAAAGTAAACATTATAGCACTAAATAAAAAGAAATATATCATCGCCTGCTCTGACAGATTGACTTGTTGACTGACAGTCTGACTTACTGACTAATTGGACATCAACGTTCAGTCACATCCGCAAATGCTGCAAAAAACAAAAAAATAAATTTCTTACTAGAGTTACATGAAAAAGTGTGCTACAAATTAAAAGATGAAAATTTCATCCACTTTTTCTGTAAAACCAACTGTAAATATTGTGACAGAGTACAGTTGCTTGTATTATATACTCTGTCATTTCAAACCGATATCAAATTTACCTTACTTTATGAATAATTCTCGCCGGCTTTCGGCTTTGTATAAAAACAAATTCCGAAAGAGTTATTCGTTCTCATGATGGAAATAATTGAGATTTTAGAAAATCTTACTAAATTATGGTAAAGTTGGTATGTCCAAAATTGTCCAAATTGGGCAATAAGTTTTTAAAGTTTTCCAGATTTAATACCGATGGACAGATGCGAAGATATATTGGTCAGATATTTCCTTCAACGTTGTGTAAATATAATATTCCTTGCTTCTTCATTGCGCACTTGTTGCCAAGCTTATGACCTATAAAACGGTATTTAACTTAAGTGGCCAGCAACGAAACAGTATAATGGGCAATGGGGATTCTGGCGAAGGGCAGTGGGTGGGCGTGGTCAGTATAAATTGTATTAAATGCATGCAAACGTATTTTCGAAAGTAATTGCGTTTTATGCATCTCAGCGACGAGCTCATCGAGTGACCGGAGAGAAGTCAAGAGATGAAAAGTTTTAAACAATCTCGTGCAATACAAATAAACAATTTGCATTTAAATTTATTGAGCCAATGTTATATATTTTAACTGTGGCTTAAATAGAGCCCTGATTTATAGCGTCAAAATGCCAGAAAATTCCATTTCGCACAAAAACCAGTGGGCCAAAATTGAAAATGACAAATTGCATTAGGGCTCTGGCCCAACAAGAGCAACAACGAGGCAAGGATGACCACAAAAGTGACAGCATAAAGAGTGCAAAAAGTAAGCAACAATTTTTGGTCTAAGGGCCCATTTGTGGGCATGCATGAAGACGACAAAGGCAGCAACAAATGCAACTGCAATTGCAACACCACCAGCAATTGCAACAAAAATTATAACGAGGCCAGCAACAACAATGTTGTACATTTTCAAAATCCCATTCTCGGCTATATGGATTTGTGTAGCTCACTGTGTTGGTGTGTGTGTGTGTGAGTGTGTGTGGTTGTGTGTGTAATCCGCATGCAAACACATAGACAAATAGGGTTTCGGTCAGTGTTGGCCGAATTTGGCGCGACGCAAATGAAAACAAATACAAATAACAAACAAATGCAACCATAAACACAACAACGAATACAATTTCAAAACGATTTTCTAATCAAAACACATTACTTTACATCACAGAGTCATCTCATACATTGTTTTACCAACGCACAACGTATGTGAAAATTCAATCATGCACAAGCAACAAAATCTTGGTTTCTTTATTACAAATACCCTGGACCTCTGTTATGAATATGTTCTGGAAAATAAAACACACTTGGCCCAGGATCGGATATATGGGTAAGTAAATAAAAGTCATTACTAAAAGTCGATCGGATATATATTTTTCATCTTAACGACCATTAAAGAGCATCAGACAAGGAGAAACTCATTTGGAATATTAACATATAAGAAAGCAAAAAACTGTCTACAGGGTAGCGTTTAGTTGGTCACCACAAATTAAAGTGCGATTTGTAAACTTATTAGATCCGTAAACAAAAATGTATAGAGCAAATAGAAGTGTTCGTTATTTAGTCTTGCTTGCATGCCTTACAAATACCCTGCAGCAAAATTTTTGCTACCATAACAAACATCCTAACTTTTCTCCAAACTTCGATTCAAGAGGAAATCATAGCTTTTGTAATCCAAAAATGGAAAAATCAGAGGTAGAGCTTGACAAACGATCAACAATAAACAGTCAGAGTGATGGACGATTAAGCCGAAAAGTTAAATTCTTTTATCATATTTTGTTAAGTAAATACATATATATATTTTCTGGTGTTCTAAATCCTATTCGGAGTGTAACATATAGGTGCACATCACTCATACAGAATTTTGCAACCGTCCTTTTTGGGTGGAGGACTAAAAAATGAAAATTGTGGAATATACGGTGTCTACAATATATGAAAGGTCTGGATGTGTATTTTATGGTGAAGAACCACAAAAATTTCATTACGTGAGTGAATTATTTACAAAACAATTTTGCCAAATATAAAAGTAAGACAAATTAAGAAGGGGTCTGCGAGCAAAGCTCTGAAGCTGGTCAAAATAATTATTCTTACTTTTATATCCTACCCTAAATATATGTTAAAGAGTATATTGATTTTGTGGAAATGTATGAAGCAGTCGAAAAGAATGTTACAAATATGTGTTATTTCCACGTAATATCAAATGTTCGACATCCTAAAGAGCCCCTAGATCTTAACATAAAGTACTCTATTTAGAGGAACCGCAACATAAATTTCAACTTAAAGCAAACGTACAAGCAACCCGCTGAGCATATATCGCATTGGTCGTGCTTCTTATTGCTCGGCGCCACTCTATTTAAAATTAATTTTATTGCCTTTATGAAGTTCTTCAAGGTTAAATGTGTTTGTGTGGTCATTTACCGTTATAAATTCAATTTAATTGCGATGAGGTATGAGTAAAGGTGCTCAAAGGAAAAAGGAAAATAATTTGAATAGGCTAAATGGCAATTAATAAATATAGACTTGAGGTCCATCGGTGCTCAAAGCTGTGTATTTTAACTAATAGAAATAGTTACGGATATTTTAATCATTCAACAGCTTTTTAGGTTTTTATCACCTATAGTGTCCAATAGCAAATTGGATATACCTAGAGTAGGAGATATTTTCAGAGATATTTTTTGTCTGACACTTGTATACAGATTTTACGAATTTTCAATGCGGAAAAATTTAAATCCTTTTAGTCATGGGTTGAATCATTTGGAGAAACTGCTTTGTGACTGCAATGCAATGTCCATTGCAGTTGTTAAACGGTGTGGAGCTTACAATGGTGAGAGGTTACGAGCATTTGCTCTGACTGGATGACTGGACAGACCTGCAGGTCACACGCAGATATGGGTTGAGGCAGAGCTTTAATGGTACAATATTCCATCTGGCAGGTGAAGGACGAGCTACATTTGGCAGACCGTCACACGGTGCTTGCCGGGGACCACTTCAATGCCATGTCAATAAATTATGTAGTGGATTTTCGGCGACACACAAGCATTAAAGAAAAACCTGTGCTCGCACAAGTCTGGGCTTGTGTATTTATTGATGTGTGTGTGTGTGTGTGTGTTAGTGTTTGTGTGTGTTGTTTTGCATGTGGCACATAAGTCGCCTGATTTATGTTCAATATATGCGCACGGCTCAAAAGGGAATCAAAGCGGAATACTTTGGCCTTGGAAGCAGCTCCAATAAATTGTAGATTGTGAGCGACAAATGCAAAGAAATAAATGTACAAAATCAAATCATATTTCTCAACATTAAAAATACAAACAACAATAATAAGAGCAATATCCTTGGCACACGGCACATTACAAGCCATAAAAAAAACGCATCACTCCCTTGTCACAGGCACCCAATATACTCAGCCCCTTTGACAGTGAGGCACCAAAGGAAATTCCGCACCAAATTGCCTCCTTTTTTTTTATTGGTTTCGCCTCGCCAGCGCCTCAAAGGTGCACAAAGTGTAGTGAGCTTTTAGGCGCCGACGCATTTCATCGCATCAAAAAAAATGTGACTCAAAGCAAATTGCGCTGACAAATGAAAATGTCACAATGATGATAATTTATTTTGCCTTTGTCAATTGCCCCTCGCACCAGCTGGCAAACATTCCTCAGACATTCCAGCTTCCCTCTCAAATTGCCAGACCTTACATATGCCAGCTGCTGACTACAAGCCTCTGTGATCTGGACCATAAGCCCTGTGCAATTAAAAGTAAGGTTGGGCAATTCCCAAACCAGAAAAAGTCCCTCTGCCTTTTGCGTAAAGTGAGTGAGAAGGTTCTTTGAAATACATCGGCTGTATAAATGCGATCAATCAATAGCACTTTGATATTATTAAGCGGTAGTAATGTCAATGCGACTCAACTAAGTTGATTGATAATATACAAATTTATTATGAACATAAATTTCATCTTTTACATCTTCTATTTGAAAAATAAGCTTAAAAAATATACAAAAAAAAGTTGAAGAAAGTCAAAATTGCAGAAATAACTTTACTGGGATCAAAAGCATGCTAAAGTGCAATATTCCTTTATACATATTTCATACTATTACTGAATATTTTATTATTTTTTCGAAAGGTAGCTCTTATTTTTTTACAGCTCAGCCAACTATGGCCTTCGTCTAAGAGTTCACAGCGTTCATAAACTTGTCTGGAGAGCCGAAATCTTCTTTATAGATTTTCGTTAAATGTGTCTACACTTATAAATACTCAGAAATAAAGTTGAGAGTTAGTATAAAAAAATATGATATAATACATAAAATAAATAATATTTTTAAAATGTTGGGAAAGTTTTATGTTTGATATAGGTAATGATTCTGTGTACAGAAACTCAATGTATTCAATCATGGAAATCATAGGGTACTCCACTTTCGTGATACCTTGTTGTATTGTTTTATTTCGTGATTCTGTTCCTTTGTTCATTGTCGCAAAAACTTTACGCTTCATATGCTCCGAGTGCTCCTGGCTGGGACTTACGTTTTCCAGCCAATTCGGCTTGACGCGTCGTGCGCTATTAAACATTTTGGCATGATATTGCCGTTATTTGCCTTGTGGAGCGGAGCTCGGCTCAGTACATAGCTGAATACAAATATATGTACTTACTTGTCATATAATAAACTTTTATGCTAACGGCATTTGATGTCTTACCGGTAGGGCGCACACATGGCTTGGGCAGGAAACACCGGGGACAGCACTTTATGCGCATTCTACAGAAGCCTGGACTCCGGCCTCCCGCTGAGTCCAGCCGAAACTTTACATTCTTTTCGGTTGCGACTTTATTAGGCTGAAAAATGTAAAATGCCTTCGCAACAGGACCTCTTCTCCTGTTTCAGTTTGTCTATTATGTGCAGCCCGTTAAAATGTTTGTGTGCTAAATATTTGCATAAATCTTTCGGGCACGCTCCGCTTCAGTGTGTCCCAAATTTTGTTTATATTACCCATACGCAACGTGTATGCAATTTATTATAACTTTTCAGCCGACGATCAGAATGTCAGCGGAATTCATAAACACAAAAAAAAAAAAAAAAAAAAAAAAAGAAAACAAGAATTTGTTTGCTTGCTGTATTTACCATTTTCATAATAACTAAAAACTTTATTTAAATATTTGCGGTTTTTATTTATAAACGTAGTTAATCCTAATGCTCGTTAACGCTCAGCTGGCGCTACTCACTTAAATATTAAAACAACTTTATAATCCAATATAATGTGTTCTCATTCTGTTTTTAACAAAATATCATCAACACCTTCATTATCTGTCACATTTATACTCGTATGTATATGCTTATAGTTTTTCTATATGTTTGTATTGTTACTATAATGTCTGATTATAATACACAATTTTACTTAACTACATACATATACAAAAACATTATACGCAATCATTGCTCTTAATGGGTATAATATTTTGCTTATATTTTGGGTTATCGTTCTTTCTTTTTGGTTTCCGTTTATAGCAACACGCACTTACTCATTAAGTATTCCTTTAAATGTGGCGACAAATTTTACTGGCTCACATTTATAATTTTAATTATGAATATTTATATTTAAGATTGCAATTGGTATTTCTTTGCAAAATTACACACATACTACTACCACATGTAGTTAAATAAAGCAGCTTTAATTTATTCGTTACATATATGCGATTTTATTTACAATTTGGAACAGTTAAATGCCCTTTCATGCCCTTGCCTTGCGAGCGGTCATAACATTTAATAGTCGACCGGCCATTAAAGCGGACAGTCGCATGCATTTTTAAATGTGACACATAAAACGACGCCAAGCGCTGAGGAAATAGCTCGGGGGAGGTACGAACAGTTATCCTGGGAAAAGGAGTACCTGTGCAACCGTGTGCCATCGATCCGGGCAGCAAACCGAGCAAAATGCTTCCATGCAAACTGAAGGCTTGGGTGCTTCACTCCAGTGGCAAATATTGCTTGGCAAATGCAAATATTTTGTTGACAGGCAATGGCGATGGTAATGGTGACTTGCAGCTTTCTTGGTAAACTCAACCGGACATGACGAAGTTGGAGTTTCAAATATTGCTCCAAAGTCTTTAAGAGGAAACTGCAGAGTTTCGGTACTGCCGACATTCCTCAGTACATTATGGGAAACTTAAGACAGGCGAATGACATTTTGGAGGACAGGCATGAGAATCATGTATCCTTCCGAAGTGACCCAACAGACAATTTAGAACTGTTACTTAACTATGCACATACTCAGCTACTACAATACTTCGTATGTTCAATCGTAGAGACGAGAATACTTATATGTTAAGATGGAAGAGATAAAGCCTGATGAATTTGTACTGCTGGGTTGTTAAAAGAAGTAAGGGTAACAAATTAACTGCGTATGGAAAAGCTTTCGAAATGCAAGCCTGGTAATAGGAACACTGTGAAAACATATACAAATACAGAATGTAAAACATCGTCATCATTATTTACCTTTGCAACTGCACCTGATTAAGTACGGTCAGTAATTGAAAATATTTACATTGCTTATCAGATAGGTCTATAAATATATACAATTGATTATCATGAAACTTATTTAAATTACTGCACGACGTCGTCAAACAAGCGTTATATACAACGAAAACTATCATTTAATTTATATAGGCTTTATAATAATAACATCCACAGATCGGTTAACTACGAATTTGTTAGTATTTTATTTAATATTAATTACTTTTGAAGAGTTATCTTTATAAGTAGCATGTCTGATTTTTACATTTTTTTGAGTTTGTTTTTAAGTTGTCTTCATTAACTACTGTCTCTAGGCTGGTTTAGTTAAGAGTACTATGTACATAGCTGCCTCCGTCTTAGCTAGTTCCAACCAAATAAATTATACACGCACTTACTTTCAACTTAGAGGGTATACCAGAGGCAGTGACTGCATCAGCCGAGCAGCAATAGATGATTCATATACTCGTAGATCTCATCATTAGCGTAATTAGCTTACCTTCTCTTCTCTTCTCTTGATATAATGTGGAATGCTTCGATGCTGCTGCTGCTGCTGCTGCTGTTGCTGCCACTGCCACCGGTGCAGCTACTGCTGCATTGCATCATTTGCGCGACAGCCAAGCTTCACATCTCGATTGCTCTCCAGTGGGCAGCCCACTTGGTAACATTGTCCGGCTTGGCTGCCGCATTGGCGGTGGCATTTCTGTGGCGCTTTCTAATTGTGCAGCTTTAATTTATCACCGCGCAGTTGTCCCACTCTTATCGACATGGACGGCCGAAGTTGACGTCGTCTGCTGGCCATCATGTTCGCGGTTGAGGCAAATGTTCGCCCGCGCTGTTTGACTTTGCTCCAGTGGTGCTCTGTTTTCTCCTAATCCAACAACTGCTGCTCCGCCTCCTCTGCCTGCTCCCTGGAGAAGCAGTGTGCAGCAGGCTTCCCACAATACAAATGCCGCGACCATTGTGCTAATTACTTTGACTGCCTGCGTTGCCTGTTTCGTGTGGCAGGTCCAGGCCAGGGCGACAGCAGCTGGTGCCGCATTCGTTTGCATGGCTTCGGGTCGCTCGCCTGTGCAAAATGAGCAAACACAGAAGAAAAATTAATGCAGACATCGCATAAATGAGTTACAATTTGTTGGACCCTTTTTCACTCCGCCCCCACGCAGACACAGCCCTGAGTCCCCACACAAACCGCCAAGTCGACTTAAAATACTTATTCCTGTTGTGGTTAGTTCACTAAAATATTTGTTTAAAATACATAAAGTTGAACTTTCAGTCAATTGTACAGCGACAAAACTGTAAAGTGTGTTCCCCATCCTTCAGTCTCATACATGGGCAAAAAGGTCAAGTGGCTGCAAATATTTTTAATGCAGTTACCGGAATTGCAAAACTGGATCAGCAAGTTACGAGCATCAGTTCAATTCAATTGATTTGCTAACCGGTGGCATCTTCTTATTTGGTATTTGAGCTCTTTTAATGCACTTGCCCCACATATGTCTGCATTACATCTGCTTGCCCCCACTAAATTTAATTTCTACTCACCCTGCAGTACGTGGACGCGTATGCTGGCAATTTCTGTATTTGATGGATAGCACGAGTATTTGCCTGAGTGCAATAAATCCGCATCGTAGATAAGCAAAATTGATTTGGTCTCCTCCGATTTAATGGTCTTAAATTTCAAGCGACCACCCGCAGTCTCCTCGCTGAGCACCTGTGTGTATAAATGTGTGTATTAAAACATTTTCACTGGAAACTTTGCCTCGAAAAGAAATTTTTACAAGCAGCAAGCAGCAGGCAGCAGCCAGCCAGTCACCCAGCTAAATGCAAAAGCATGTTTTCTCATAATCATAAAAGCTAAAATTAAATACGTTACGTATACGCAGCGTAAACAAAAGCGCGAACACAAGTCGAGCCCAGTGCTCGTAAAAGTTGAAACGTTTATCCAGCGGCAATTGGCTGGGCCTTGAGCTTAAGTATTAGTCGGAGAAACGGTTTGAGTTTGAGTGCCTCAGCTTCAAAATGAGGCCCGCCCACATCTTCTCTGATTTTTTTAACGCCGACTCGTGCGAGGGCGAAACTCAATTATTGCACCATAATTTGATGCGCACACAAGAATTTAAATTTATATTTAAAGCAGTCTTTTTTTTTTTGTGCCTTCTCTCATTTTCATAAATTGATTGAACCCTGATAAAATGCTTACCTTATCCTGATGATACCAGAAGATGTGTGTTGGTGGCTCCGGACTGAACTTAATGATACATGTAAGATTTATGGTGCTGCCTTTGTCCACATAGAGATCGGGCCCGCCGAGAATCGTTGCAGTGGGCACTGCAAAAGAGGTATTTGGAATATTGTGTCAGTCATAGCAAGTACATCACTGAGAGGGCAATGTGTAGTGCAACTGAATCGTCAATTACCAACAAAATTTCCCAAGCCACGTGACTATTGCCAATCAGTAAGCTACCCAAACAAGAGAGAAACTAACGTGGAATTCGACAGCACCTGTAAACAGGTTGAGTCATCCCGACTGAATTGATGCCTTAGTGTGCTAGTTAAATTGGCAACTTGTCATTGCGGACGTCATTTCGTGACTACAAAAGAACTCTATTTGATGTCACCCATGGTCTAACCCAGGCTCCTAGCCCGTACCAGTCGTAGTGAATACCACTTGTGCAACCTGACATTGTTTCTAGCTTACGTTGCAATCAGTTTACACGAGCATTTGATGGACAGAAGTCAGCAAAATTCTCACTTTTCTATGGCAAGCAATGAAATGAGCAAGAGACGAATCAATTGACCAAAGTATGCTCTACGAGGCAAACTTGAGCTAATTGGCGTTGGAAGTTACTTTACTCTAAAGTAAGATGCAGACTAATTAAAAAGGAAAACATTAAAAGTCCAGTGAAGTCATTGCTCTAAGCCTAACTATCTTGTAGATTATATAACAGTTCTTCATGATAGACGAGATGTCTAATGAGAGAATGTGATTTTTTGATCCTAACCTTCGGATAAATTATATAGTCCTATCGATATGATAATGCGTATCATTGACACCTCTTTAAATTATATGAGAAATAATTTAATTCATCAGAAAACGCCTTACGAGAATCTTGATCACATTACTGATAGAGTTATAAATATTTGCATAATATAATTTGCTTTTAAGGCCCAAAGATCTTTTAATTTCACATAAGAATCGCTTCTCATTTTTCCCTGAATGAAATCTAATACTTAACTGCCCGTGCATTGTTTGTTTGAGATCTTACACTGATTGTGAAAACACTTGTCGTTAATTGGATCATTTATTTTCAATATAAACCGCTGACGTACGGGGATTTATTTCAGTTTTTCTGTGGTCTCGGAATGATGCGAATCTGTACTACCGGATTATTGGTTTTACTTAGCTGGGCCAAGTGTCTGGCTGTAGACTTTTGCAATATGACTGAATGTAATGGATTACCCCATTTGGGCTGCGACAATGATTTGGTAAGACTTTTACTAAATGAAGCACCTACTAATAAACTGCCTTCTAGACTTTTCATGGGAGTTGCATGCACACTCATATACTGCTCAACATGCAAGTTTATAAGGACTATCTGATCAAGTTACATAATAAATACAGAGAAGACGTCGCATCCGGAGCTATTATGGGCTTGCCCTTGGCCAGTCGAATGCCGGAGTTAATTTGGCATTTTAAGTTGGCTCTGGTAGCCGAGTACCATGTGAAGCGTTGTCTACAGAACCTCAATTACTGCATGGCTGTGCCTACGCATGCGACTCCAGCGGTAAACTATGGCATGAATTGGCTAAATACCAAATCCCTTCCTTCCTACTCGCGATCGATGAACTCAGAGAAACTGACAGTCCAAACCGAACAGTGGATGCACCAGGTGTACAGGCTTGCACTTGGCGAACTTGTTGGGAATGATGTCCATGACATCAGGAATGTACTGTATGAAAACAGCAGCTACGTGGGTTGTGCGGCTGCAGAGGACTACAACCGGGAGGCCAGTCGCTTTGTTCTGGTCTGTTACTACAATAATCAAATAGACAAGCGCTGGCCTATTTATACAATGGGCAGATTTACGGCCGAGAATTGTGCCAATGGTGTCAGCCACATGTACTCACACCTTTGCAAGACTCTTCCTGATGAAAACGACTAGCGAAAACGAACTTTATTTCTAACAAACCGCATCACAGCTGATGAGTGTCTAATTAAATGTGACAGGTACTTGAGAAATAAAAACATTTGTGCCACAATATTTTTAATGAAAATTGTTGGACTCCCAGACAAAATGAATAAGGTAAAATGTGGAAAAAATGTGAAAAATAACGAAACTGACAAAGTTAGAAGCCAAAATAAAATGTTGCGCCAGCCAAAAGCGCTTGACTCGTTTCTACAGTTCTTCTTCTTACACCCCACTGAAGTGCTTGACTTGCAAGTGCACAAAACTGACACAAAATATATATAAAAATATAATATATGCACATGCTTGTCAGCTCCCCATCTGTCTACGGAAACTGTTAACTAACGCGTGTCCTGGATGCACATAAACTTGTCGGGTAGCTGTCCTTAAGACTTTTCACTGTTTATGTCATAATTCTTTACAAACCAGCAACTGTCTGAATTGGGCCAAACATGCCCGCAAACTCGTCATCGCTGGACTGATAAACCCGGTCGGCGGCTATATAGAAGGCATCGTCGTTATAGTATTGTTGCATCAGACTGCTCGTTTCCTCGTCGATTAGATCTTATGTGTGGGATATGCAAATAAAATTATGAAAATAAAAGAAGGAAAACCAGAAATGCAATTAAATAATAAAATAAAGTAATAATTAATTGAAATTAAATTAATATTTAAGCAATTAAAATTGCTTACAATTAAATTGTAATAAGAAAGTCAAATTATAGAAATATCGTATATACTTAAAATTTATCATTGTGACAGTATCACATAAATAAAAACAAATTAAAATTTAAATTATAATGCTATGACTTGGTCTTATTTTCCAAATGTTTTTATTAAAGCTTATAGCACATCATTTGGAATACAATGTATCCTTTAAAACTATGCTAACGAGTATGCGTTATATACTTTTAAATATGTAAACCATTAAATGATACTCCACTTATTAAAGTTTAAAAAGTACTCAAATAAATCACTGAAAATACACATGGAAAAATAATTTATAGGTGATACAAACACAGCGAAAAATAAACAAAAATTCAATTAATTAAAATCAATAGGCTTTACGCATTTGACTTTATTCCTTACATACTCGTATATGCATGTGCATGTAGTATTCGATATCTGTTGTGTCTATGTTAACTTCTCTCTTTATATTTTTGCTAGCACGGCAACTTTTCATATACTTTTGGAAATTCGAGCAATGTTGTATCCAATCTCCTCTTCGCTTTCGATCAAGGGTTTTGTTATTTTATACTCGAAGCTGTTTTTGTTGTGCCAGTCTTTTATTTGTTTATTTTGTTATGGGTATATTGGTTTTAAGCGTACCGCTTGCCACCTTCTCTGAAAAAACACAGGTGCTTCAAGGGATGTGGAATTTTGTGGTGTACGCCAACGTCTGACCACGTGGGAAGATTTAAATAAATAGGTTTTAGAGAAAGATGTACTTAAATAACTTGTCTAGACGTTTGAAGATAATTTCAACTGAAGTACTAAAAGCTGAATTTATTTTCAGAAATAAGATGATCAATTATCCTATCCCAAACAACTTGCGAAGCTTTACAAATATTTAAATCTAAAAGTGTGTCTTCGAATATGATAAACATAGCTTAACATTAAAAATATTAGAATTAGGATTAGGTGGATCAATTTAAACAGTGTACTGAGTAGTCGGTTGCATCTAACAAGAATTGTGTTACATGTTTTTTATTATTTTTGTAGCGATATTGCCAAGTGTGCATAATTTACACTTTTGCAAATTGCATGAATATGCAAATAAGAAAAATTGTGAATGCTCGCGCCACGTGTTTTTTGTGGATATGTCGAAATATAACGTATACGCTGGGAGCAGCCACAAAAGTTGAAATATGCAAAAGCCCAACGGCCAAAGCTTCGTCAGCTGCACGGATATATAAATGTTTGGTATTATATATGTATAGATGGGGTGTAAATCCTGACACACTTTTTGGTTTTAACTCACCCACAATGTTCAAGTTGACCGAATAGCTGCGCACGGGTTGTGTCGAAATTTGACATTCGTAGACACCAGCATCCCGCTGCTGGGCCCATTTGATTTGCAATGTCCATTCATCAATATCGCGGTGATAGGAAGTTTGGAAACGTTGATCCGTCGTATAGGTATATGTGCCCACAGTCAGTATGTGCAAATCCCGATGACGTATCCAAGCGACCTGTCAAAGTTGTGAACATAATGAACATTTTTTTGTTAAATATGTGTAGTCTATAAGAATTAGGTTTCTGAATAAGTTCAACCGCAGACTTCGAAAAACTTACTTTAAGTAAAAGACAAAGAGCCCTAACAAAGAATTATATTTATATGTAGTAGGGATATTCGACCTAACCACATTTTAGAAACTCATAGAATTTGACTACTAAGTGACCTACAAAATAATAATTTACATTGGATTCTACTCAACGACATACAGAGGAAGCAATTTTACCGCTGCCAAGTCATGGATAGGAATCGATATTTATTTATATTCTGAACTATATCCTTGCATTTGATCTAAATAAACAAAATATGATTTCTAGCCTCTCGATTAGTATACACAGACAAAAAATATTTTATTTTTGGGACTACTTTCCTCTCTCCAACCATATACTTGTCTGCTTAACAGGTACAAGAATTGATATTTCCCTGTCGGGCACTCCCAACTGTAGAGCACGTACTTATTATTGGGTTAACGAAGGAGCCAGAAGTGCCAAACCATTAATTATATTTAATACGTATAATTCATGTTCTGTTTATCACAACTTTAATTATAAAAATAGCTTTTCATTTATTTAAGTACTCCTAAAAATTGTGTTTGGTATGTGTACATAATTGGTTTTAAGAGAGCACTTTCGACCACTGACCTCAAAATATTTTTACAAGCAGAAAAACCAAATTTAAATACATCAGAATTTTCTTCTTTTTTTTTTTTTGTGGTACTTGAGAGTCCCATGCTGATTTGCATTTTGATTGAGCTGAGCAAAAACTTGTGTCAATTTGCTGGCTAATGCTTTGGTCAGCCTTAGCCCCAGTCTCGTCCGCAGGCTCAAAATGTATGCAGCTCGCAATCTAAATATTAAATAACTTAAAATTAGTGTGCACCACGCATGACAGCCCCGGAAAATGATACTTCCGTGCTCTCAGCCTCGACATTCCTTTTCCGCATTGGCCACTACATTTTGTAAATTTTTTATTCTACGTTTTTTTTTTATTTGTGCCTCCACTGCTTTGGCAAGTTTTTGGGCGCCTTTTTATGCGGTGGCCAATTGCTATAGTAACAAATGCACACACACATACACGTGCAGACAGATTGGTAGACACACAAGCAGGCAGGCAGGCAGACTGACGGACAGAAAAGCAGAAAGACAGACACTGCGTCAGAGTCAGCCAACTGTGCCAGGCATCCATCTGTGCAGTTCCAGTTGCCGTCTGTCTAATTCGGCAATAACAGTCCTGGCCTGCAAAAAAAACTTTTTTCCCTTCAGACTTTTTGCCGCACTGGCAACATAAATTTACCGTTGGCCAGAAACGAGCCGCCAGTTAACTAGAGAAGCTCCCGCAGCACTCGTCTTCCATCACTCTTTCGCCGTCTGTCTGGATACAAATGTGTGCGTGTGTGTGTGTGTGTATGTGTATGTGTGTGTAGTTTACTGATTGCGGAAGCGGATTTGGTTATGTGGAAATCTATAACCCCCGTCCGGGGTGCCAGGCCCGACGCTAAATCGCTTAACGTAATCAACACTAGAGCATTTATAACTTCTGGCCCGAAACGAAACGAGGAGCACCTGCAAAGTCTCTCACGACTCCATGCAGGCCACATATGTGTGTGTGCGTGTGTGTGTGTGTGTGTATGTAGTGCATGTACTTTATCCGCAATGCTGAAGTGTGAATGTGAACAATTCTGTTGTGTTTAATTGTTAAATCTTATCGTAAATTACTTTGAATACGTTGCTCATGTCCATCTATACAACAGATTGTGCTGCAGAGGGAGCAGCTAGGACATTGACAGAGTGTTTGCAAAGTTTGGCCAACAGCCGGGTTGTTGAACTATACTGCCAGCTAAAATTTCAGCCGAATTGCAGTTATGGCAACCAACTTAATTGGTCTGCTGAAATTCAATACTTTGTTAAGCAATTGTGCAGAAACAGCCTTTAAGCGAGTTTGTGTACAAGTTTAAGTGCTGCTTCTCGGCTCGGTCAAAACTTGGAAGACGAGATGTTAATTGCCTAAAAAAATATAACCTTGGGCGTATTGTGCGAATAACAAACACGTCTCATATGGCAAATGGTGAAAGTTTTTTTTAGGCCATGGAACATGGAACATGGAACATGGAACATCAAATGACGCCATAAAAATAATGACAATATCTGGACAGGGTACATTGGACAACATGTGTGGACTTGTATTTTGTGCCCCAACTTCGGTTCATTGTTTCAACGTCACGTAGTACATAATAAACTGACAGTAAATTTAATAAGCGGCTGCCATTATGGAACACACCCGCACGCACACACACTAGAACACATGTGTCCTATCCCAATATCAAATAGCAACTATCTGAAATGGTCGGCATATTGCCAACACTTGTCGCTACATTTTTGTTTATTAAATGTAAATAAAAATAAACATTATTAAAACAGACGCCCCCGCAAAAGCAAAAGTCGAGCTGTTGTTTTGGTTACCCAATCTGGTCTCCTATGATTTCTGTATACACACGTATATTATATATACAAATATATATATATATATAATTTTTTTTCTTTTTCATTCCATGTTATCTTAGTTGAGCGAGCAGCTTCGGTGCCTAGTATAGAATATACTACAAAAGATAGCCATCTCATGATTTGTAGATTTGTATTTGTGCTTATATTTATCCTTGCTCGAGTCCTGTCCTACTTACCGTCTTGTTGCCCAGATGCTTGACACGGCAGCCCAAATATGCGGATTTGCCCACGAGGGATGTGATGTTCCTTGGCATTGTCAAATCGAAGTACGGCTCATTCCATTTGTGGCCATGCGGATAATGTAATGGTGGCAGATGTGTTGGCTTTGCATCTACATTGTTATGATTGTTGTTGTTGTTCACAGATTGCCGCTGGTAGCACAATGTTAGCCCTGCGAGACAGAAGAAAACAGACAGAAATCAAAATAATCATTATAATATTATATATTATAATAAAAAAACGTATTTCTTGATGCGTAATTTTCCATTTTGACGTCTGCCACTGTCGGTTAACGAGCTACTTAACCTGAATGTCGGGCATACCTACATTTCATACTATTATCAGCTAAGCCACCTGAAGGAGAAAGTTACTATGCGCAACTCTCGACTCTTTTGGCCAAGGACATTCCTCAGGCGTGTTGCAGACCGGAAATAGGAAGCGGCTTAGCCAAAACTCTACCTTAATTTGCAGTAATTGCAGTCGAATTGAAAGGATGACACAACTCACACACGCACACACACATACAGACGACCCATCTGTTGTGCGTTGTTGTTCTTGTTGTGCGCCTTGTGTAACTAAAACTTAAATTGCGCAAATGACAAACTCATTGTGCCGGGGCTCAAGTGTCGGTGGCAGCTGCATGTGCCTCGCTGACTCGTCAAGTGGCGCCCCTTGTGGAGTGCCAGTTGTTGTTGTTGTTGTTGTTGCTGCTGGTTGTTGTGCATTTCATTTATGGGCCGCTGGCAGGGGCTAATTTTCTAATTACCCGACGTGTCGACTTTCTATGACTTCGCCAGCATTCGCGAAATGAGAACGCAATGCTTTTTATGATTTTCCCAAAAGTCCCGACTATGAAGGGTTCTGATGTTTATGCTCTGCTACAAAAACGAGTTAGAGTCCTCCAGTTGAGACTGCCCGAGTGGGAGATACCCTCCATATCCAGCTAACATACACATACTACTCATGGCGAAGTAAGAGCTAGCAAAATGTAGATTCATTAGTATACGAAGTGTCTAAAATCTCATTTTGTATGGCAATTTTATTGACCGAAAGCGGGTATACCCTTCTTTACAAGCACCAGTGACCACAGGGTACTCAGAGGAAATGGCAACAAAAATCTCTAAGCAGAAACAAAGAGAATGATTTAAAAAAAAACTGTTTGCCAATTTGAGGGCCTCATAAAAATGCCCATGTCAAATAGAGAGGCGTCGTAAAAAAGCAGAAAGCTGAGTAAAAGTTTTTAGAGCTGAAGTAATGTACGCAACAATCACAACATCAGAAACAGCAAGCATAACAAATGAACAAAACTTTTAAATATTTTGTGAAAAGAGTTGACAGTTAAAATCCACAAACTAAAGGCTGCAAAGGAAGCTGCCACTTAACCACAAATGTATACAAATGCAACTAAAAGCTAGGCAATAAATATTCAATTCCTAAAGTCATTGAGTGATTCGTCATCCATTCAATTAAATACCCCAAATTACATTTCCTTCAAGATCAGAATTTTAGGCTGATTTAAAGCAAAGAATATCTGCGGTCCAATTGCCAATCAAATTTGTGCTACTTGCCTGCATCTTCTGTTTTGTTTACTCAAGCAGCCAAGTGTCGTTTAGCCAACGAACCTGAGGCAGCTCGTTGCTGCTGGTAAATTCCATGAAACTTTAAGAGAGCTCGCCCCGAAGCACCACAACCGCCTTTGACAGGATTAAAATGTGCCGGCGAGCCAGACGAGTGGCCAGTGGAACGAGCAGCAGGAGGAGTGGGTGAGGCAACGAATGGTCAGGCAAACACTGCAACGAAGTGAATGCAAATAGCAGCGCTCGAGTGGCTGCTTGGCCATATGCATATTGCTTTTATAAAAGGCAGGTGGCACAATGCCTACGACTACTGCTACGCAAATTGAAATGCACTAACAGCTAACAGCCATCCACGGCAATGGAAATACGGTCATTGACTATGTTCGGCCTTTGCTTGACAGGTCAAATGCGCTGAAAAATAAACTATTCCATAATAATACTGCGAATAGCTCATAAGCTGGGATAAGAGGCAGCTACAAATAGAGTATTTATATAAACATTTTATTTTGTTTCCTTGCTATTATAAATTTTTTTAAATTACAGACTCTTTGACTTTTGCTTGTCATATAAAAGTAATTTCTTGTATACAATGTGTATTGTAGATATGAATTTACATTTCATACAAGTTCACAAAGGTCAAAGTTAAATATGCGCAGCTCGAGTACTATGCATGCAATACGGCAGACAAATAGAGAGGGATCAGAAACTGTAGCCGTGTCAATTATGATTGATTCGATTTGTGACAGCGAGGCTTGTACGCCCATCGATGTACAAAACAACAGAGCAGAATGAACCCGAACAGTTGTAACCCAACACAAGGTCGCACTCATAGCTCATTTGCATATGCCGTGTAGCGAAGTTTGTAGCTTCGTTATGGACCGACCTCTCAGCCCTATCGCTCGTAATGATTCATTGGCACACAGCTAGGGGACTCATTTTACGCAAAATTAGCCTTGGCATCCGCTGCAGACGTCTAACGACATAACGATTCATGCGGAGTGCAAGATGCACACGATTACAAAAGGGCTTGGGGCTGAGCTTATACAGAATCATATGCCACGAGCTGCACACACAGAGTCTGCCGGGCAACAACGACTATAAAACGTTTAGTGCACTGTTTGTATGTGTGCGTGTCTGTGGGTGTATCTAAACGGTTGTCTGTTTAATGGTCTTCAATATTTATAAAGCAAACTCAAACCAATTTCGAACGTAAAACGCAAAGAGCAAACGAATCAAGTGAATTAAGTGTAAGCACAGTAAAATGTAATTCCATTTATTGTAACGAACTGTAGATATCCTATTTTTCTATATAATATTTTGCCATATTTATAGCTTACATTTATATAATTGGTCCGCTTTTATTTCTACCACAGTTTATTTTTAAGTATATAAAAATATCAATTCCTTTATACTGCTTTCTCAATAAATATTGTTAAATTCTTGTCAGTATAACACAGTTTCAAAATATATTTTATATTATGAATAGCTCTCGCTTACTTTTAAAAATTGTTAAAATATGTTTTTATGGAGATATTTATACGGATTTGGAGGTCGTTTATATGTACTAAAAATGCCATAAAAAGTTCTAACCTAAGTTATTTAATAACCCATAGTCCGTCACTGCTTCTGTGTGTATGTGTATCTGTGTGTGGGTAAGTGTGATTTAAGGGGAAAAAGTTAGACTCGCAATATAAAGTGCACAGTTAGCGATGTGCGTGCTTATGTGTGCGTAAGTGTTTTTGTGTGTTTCATGTATACATATACATATACATATACATATATAGATATAGAAAGGGGAAAGGAGAATAGAATATTTCTATATATCTCATTGGCTGGCAGATTCTTTTCACTTTCGCTTGTTTACCAAAGCTTGGATTCTCTTCTAAGTCCCTCAATAAATAATAAGACTAAGCTTCTTATTGTTGGTGTGTTGGTAAAAATCAGCTAATAAAAAAGAAGGCGAAAAAATGAAGCATGCTAAGATGATTCTGAGTTAAGTGTAGCAGAAAATAAAAGAAAGCTTTCAGCTGCTTCCAGGGAAATGTTACCTCAATTAAAGATAAGTATCAAAGTGCATAATAATCAAAAGGCAGCCAGGCGAGAGATGGGCCAATGTGCTGGCAGGTGCCAGGGAGAGAGAGGGTCTAGGTTAGAGGGGCGTGGCAGTATGTAAACACAGCTCTGCTGCTGTTGCTGCTTCTGGCTTGTCAAAATGATTGTCTTACATGCATTACACGTCGCTTGCCTCACAGCATTCTTGCCCCACGGGCGCACCTGACGTATGCGCAATTTTTCACCTGCTCTTTCTGTGTTACTTTTGTTGCACACCGTTTTTTATAGACAGCAAAAGCAACAACAACAAATATCAACGACAACATGGCCAGTTATTTTCGTGCCGCTCTTACTGCAATTTATGCAGCCCGGAATCCAGGCCAGGAGATAGAGGAGTGGCAGCGGGGCAACAAAAGCGTAGTCCAAATCCATGCCAGGCCTGCCCTCTTTTGGTCATTGCCTGTTAACACACCCAATGGGAGTTATTAATGTTTGCGGGGCTTTATTTACGGCTTGCTAACAGGCAGGCGGCCAACCAACCAGGCAGCCATCGGCATCGACTCGATTTTTTACCGGTCCCGAAGGCAACAGAACTCGCTGACAAGCAGCAACTCCGATGCCAGCTCCAGTGGGTCTCCACGCAGTTGATTTAAATTTGGCGTAGTTAATTTTTAACCCAATTTCAGCAGCTTTATTTATGAGAAACGCCCATTTAATGTTGCAATGTTTTTATTGCCAACTGGCATTGGAGCTTTTTATGTTTCTCAATTTAAGGACAAAAAACTAAGATTTATAATTAACTAATTATCAGCAATCCTTAATAGATATCCAGATAAAATTAGAATGGTGCTACTTGATATTTTTTAAAAATCTTTAAATTTTTACTTTTGATGTGTGAAAATCGAACATCATTTGCCAAAGTTACAGTCGGAACCACAAAAATAGGGAATAAAAAGGATTCAATTATTAAGATATTTATATCTTGATTAATATCTTGAGTGTATTCTAAAATCATAATATTTATTTGGGAGCTCAACTTGATATATTTCCTATAGCATTTGAAATATCTTATTTTTTTGGGTTAGCCTTTGTGTAAGCATTCTCAATATGCACTTAAGCTTTTTATTGAGTCAAAAGAGTATTGCTTAAGAAATTGTGAAAAATTACTCTGAGTTTAAATGAAGTGTACAAGAAATTCAATATGAATATCTATTTATAAGATATCGACAGCTGAAACCAATCTGAAATTCATACCAATTTCATTTATTAAATTAAATTTGTGTGATTTATTAAATGTTACCAAGAAAAACTTTTGCCTGGTTATGTTGCAAATATATGTCAAGTAGGTAAAAATCAATAAAGCAAACATTTCCAGGAACCTGGCGCCTAATAAAATATGCATAACTACCAATACAAGGACTTCACGCATTGTCTGTGACTCGTTGGTGATGCCAATGTGGATGTCGATGACCAGGAGTTGGCGATTATTAAGTGCATGCAACGGAGCTGGTCATAATAGCACGACAACATGTGAATAATGTGCAGTGGCAACGAACGGAAACGGAAGTGAATGTTGAGGGCAGTCGAGCAGCGTTCCGCCCCCAAGTTAAGTTGGCTCCATGCTCCATTGTCGCAGCGTGTGCGCTTCATTGCATGTCAAGCTTTAAAACGAAAATTTCACTAATTTTGTTGTCCTCTTTTCACCGGTGATGTTTATTAATGTACTTTTGCTGTTGTATTTATTTAAGCAGTTATTGTTTCAGTCATGACATCCGTGGGCGTAGCATCGTCAGCACCGAATTGCAAATTAAATTTTACATCAGGCCGAGCATGAAAGTGATTCAAGATAGAATAGCTACTAAATAAAAATGCAATTGATTAAAATTCAATATTTGCCAAGTACGCCATAGAAAACAGCAGCAATTAAATTTAATGGAAAAAATTATATTTGATTTTAATGCTAAATAAAATACTCATTCAATAATAATTATTGAAAACAAATAATAACATCGCATTTAATGCCTATAGAATAAATGTATTGTGTATAAATATTATAATATGATTAGCGTACATGTCGAAATGTTGCTTGTTTGCATTAAATTTAACAAATAAACCAATTTTTTTTTTTTATATTTTTGCGTATTATAATTTTATTCTTAATCCAGAACCACATATATAACATATGACGTGAAAAGAGTATAGTTCATTATAGCTATGAACATTATCAATCTGTGTTTCTTTTATTTTTGCTAAGATTACTTTAAAGGTAGTCATTATTATTATTATTAGTATTATTATTATAGAACGACATATGTATACTGCTTGGACAGGCGGATTGAGGCTAGATTCAATTTTAAAAAATCTTTCTATTACCTTTCAAAAAGCATTCGCAAAAAGGGTTGCCAAATTAAGTGAAGGGTATCTCCTTGTCGAACACATCATGAAATTGGTATTAGTACTTGTTTAAACTGGTTCTGGGTGGTAAAAGGAGACAGACATAGGAAAAGAGGGAGACAAAACAAAAAGTTAAAAGCGTCAAGTATTTTCTGTTTGATGTTGTGCGGCGGCGGAAATTGCAAAATTGTAAAGCGTCACTTTCCGGCCATTGGGCACGGCGGAGGCCCGGGGTTTGGTAGTCAATCAGCCTGTCGAGTGGACTACCGCTTTTTCATGTGTGTGCCTATGTATACAGTTGCGGGTTTGATTTGAGTATGTGTGTATGTGTATGAGTGCTTGCAGGGTATCCACTGACCAGGCGTTAATTGAATTATGTTTGCCGCACAATTGGCGCTGCAAGCGCTCGTAAAACAAATACAGATGAAATGAATCACGGAAAGCGAATCAAACACGTTGCCTTCGGCATATGAATTTTAAGTGATTCTAGTGTAGAAATATTGAAGGCCTGACAAGAGCTAGTTTTTTGCACGTCAATAATGCTTGAAGCCATTACGCAATGAAAATCAAGAACCGAGAAATAATAAATTAGTGAAATAAGTATAAATCAATATTAATTTAGCAAATTAAACATTTCAGGAATTTAAAATTGAAGCACATTAAGCATGCATCCCAAACCATGCAAGAACTTTATAAGTCAAAGCAATTATTTCTTTAATTACTTTAAATTTTTAATAAATTCAATCAAAATACACACACATTTCTACTAAAACCGCATCACATGGATTGTGGACGATATGTAAGAAATCAATCGATACAAATATTATTATTATTCTATATATATTTTTATTTTGCGCATTGGGGCGTCTGACAGGTAAAGTCTGGAATATTTAAACAGTTTAACAGAATTAATTGTCATAATTAGAATTGGCCTTTCACCACTTCCACCATATTTTCGGAGAACTTGAAGTTATTATCAGTCTAATAACACGTTTTTCAATACTATTGGTATACTTAAGCTTGTTTATATTCATATGCCAACGTCATGGTAATATACCTATTGCAGCAATCCAATCAAGATCTTATTAGTGGGGCTAATGTTTTATTCATTTGCCTAGTAGGCTGTGTTCGCAGCTCATTACAAACAATCAAATATCAATAGGAACAGCTGAAATTACACAGGCCACGGCACACAGGAAGAAATTCACAAAAACGGGTCAGTAAAGAGACCCTCAAACTGAACAGCCCAACAACTAACGGTCAGACCAAGGGCCTAATATATATAAAACAGTAAAACTTAATATGCTGTGTATGTCAGAACCTAATGACAACTGTCGACAACCAACTGGCTGGCAGCTAACGGTCATAGTTGGGTCTTTGTCTTGGCGCTTACTCCGCTAAGGATTTAAGGATTAATAAGCCAACTTTGGGGCGGCGCTAATGAACTGTGCGCTAAGCCCCCAGAAATGAACTGACGAACTGCAAATGAGCGAATGACTGGACGCACAACGGGTCGTATGTGTGATGGGCAGCTTAGGCGCCCATTTGACATTTTGCACACACATACAGCATACACACAGCGCGTGGAAAGAAAATTGTTTGGGCAAATAAACGTAACATTTGCGTTGATTGCCAAATGCCTTCGGCTGTTCTCGGGCTATGATCCAGCTGCATATAAAATATAATGAAGAAAAATAACTTAAAGCGACGCAACCATAAAATAAATGAGGCGGCAATGGGAACTTTTGTGGCTCAAATGGCATGTTTGTGGACACCACATGCTAACACATATATAAGTGATAGGTATCCTTATGTCCTTGGTTGGGCAAAATTTCTTGGTAATTTGCATTGCCAAAAAGTTATAGGATAAAAAGGCTCGACAATCCTTTTTGCTGATCGAGGGCTCGCCGAAAGTTTTATTTGGCTTATTTATTATGCCCTATATGACATTTACTGGGGGAAGCCAAGAAACATTTGCGGCCGCTTTAATGTCGCAGCATTCAGTGTATACCAATTGGATGATAAATCAAAGCCCCTTACGGCCTTTATTGGACTTGTTTGGGAATTTGTTTACGATACCGCTCTAACAACAAATGTCATCAAATGGTATTTGTATTTTTAGCGCAAATTTCATAAATCAAAACTTTTGTTGCTCTCCAAAAATTCTTTGGGCAACTTTTGATTGCCTTTTTAGACATTTGCGTAGACATGTTGTTCTCTTGCTGCCAATGGACACACTTTGCATAGCTGGCAAACAGCCTTAAATATATTTCGACGCTAGCTTAAAAGTTATGAGACCTCACTTTTCATTCCGTCGTGGGTCTTCCGTGAGGCTGTCCGACTCATAATTAAATAAATTTTCATTTAGCCTGTTGACACATTTGACTGCTCATTAAACATTTAAATGTCGTTGATTTTGGCCATACTAAATCATACATGCTTTGTTCTTAGCTCTGTGCACGCTTCTGTAATTTATGCTTATTTCGATCACAAATTATACTATACTAACTTGTTTAAACTCGACCACATTTACCTCAGCAAAAAGCCAAAATAGAACCAATGCCATATTTTGTTGGCTATAATTCGCGCATTAATTTTGATTTTACGAGCTGGCGAAGCAAAGGCCCAAAAAATTATGTCAACAATAAAAAGTGAGAGGCGTCAAGGGACCCCTATTTAATATATATAAATTTCTTTTCATATATCGCATTAGTTGTGTATGCCCACAATTTGATAATTACGACTATGGAATATTTGTGTGATATATGTATGTATATATATACATCAATAAAAACAGCTGCTTATTTATAAACAATGAATACTTTAAAATTACGTATAAATAGAATATGTGGAGGAGTGTATTACTTCAAATTGTAACTCATTATAAAAATAATATAATTTTCATTATAATATTTATAATAATGAGGATTCTTGTAACATCGTTGAAGACTATTACAAAAACATATTTTAATATTTGTAATTTATTTTTGTAGTCTTTTATGTAGAAAGCTCTGGTGTCAGAAATAAATATTTAAATACAGTAGATGTACTCTACATATTTCTAACCATACCCAAATTTAATATTATGTGTTTGCTGGTAACAGTTAGAACAGAGGTTTGTGCAGCGGGTTGTAATCGACTTTGGCACTGCTACTTATTTTTATTATATAATGCACATAACAAAATATGTTGACTGCGCATTTACACGATTTTAATGAGCATCAACAACGTAAATTATATTTGCGCAATGAACAACTCAAATTTATAACATAATTAACAAGCAGTATGCATAATTTTATGAAATGCAGTAACAAGTAATTTATTCATGTATCGTGAGAGCTCAGAGTTTACACTGCGCAGCACGGATTTGGTTTACCTGCCCGAGTCCGGGATTTGTGTTTAATTGGGGCATATTTTATGTAGCCGCCATTTGGGCGTCTATTAATTATCTGTAAATGTGACAATGCCAGAACAAAATCACTTTCTGAGAGCTCTTCACTTGGCTGTCGTTCATTTGGATTCCGCTATGTTGTTGTTGATTTTAATGATCCCAAGATTTGACGACATAACGGCATATTAAACGCAGAAGAACGCAGGAGAATGCTTTGCTAACGATGTACACTAAAAATAAAGCAAAGCAGAAGACGAACGAAAAAATTGCCTCAGCCAGACCAGGCCAACATTATTAATAGGCACTTAAAACTGTGTGGGGGCAGGCGAAAGCATAGAGCTGCAAGAGATGGTAGATATGTTAGAGACGGTCGAAATAGGCGGGGGGTGTGGTAGCGCAGACAAGGACGGACGCAGCAGATTACGAGCCGCGGAACGCTGATGAAGACACGTTTTTACACTGCGTATATTGACGTTAAAATTAGATGCCAACTTGTCGACGACGCCTCGTTGGCAAACTCTCAGCCTCAGAAACAACGCGTATCATATTTTAGCTGATGTTCAAAATGATGATGATAATGGAAAGATGGGATGATGCCGCATGTGAATGGTGATGAGCTGGCCCTTCCTCCATTCCTCCACTCCTTCCCTACTCCATCCAATGCAGGTGGCTGTCATAAAGGCGATGATATATGGATGCCTCACGTTCCGACACACAAATCAACATGTTAAATGGACCAGACTAGTGTTGAATATTATTTTTATGAAAATATCACTACACCAAGCACAGAGTTCTGAAATGCTTACACAAAATAGAAGGCGACATCAATTAGTTTGTGTCTAGATGGACAGAATTATCAGGCTAGTAGTTAAGATTCTAATAAGTTCTCTTCTTATCTTAATTCTTAATTGGTTAGTATAGTTAATTTTCTAACTAAATCCATATTACGAGCTCTAATTATTGTTTCAGGTTTTACAAAACGGTTCAAATATTTGAAATTTCTTTGGTGAGCTATAATGTCCAAGAAGACATGACGGATGTTGTGCTCACACACATTTATTATTATTGTTTTATACAGTTAAAAGTATTTCACCTTATTAGTTTAAAAATTGCACTTGCAAGTAGGCTATGACGAAACAGTTCTGAATAAGTATTAAATAGAATATAAACAGTATGTTAGAGTGTTTGATTGATTTAAGTGAGACTAAGCCATAAAGGTGCTGTGCATAAGGAACCTATACAGATTCACGGAGGAATGTAACAGTTTAAGTAGACTGCATGTTGCGAACATTATTTTGCTGGCTAATATTTATAAGTCGTTGATTCAGGTGTTCCATTATTTTCCCCACTTATTGGGTTCCAGTGGCTCGATGTCTCTATATTGCTCGGCAGCCTTGCACAATGCCGGATAAACTCTGTCAAAGCCGCTCTGGCAGTTCAGGCCCTTAACTCTATAAATGGCATGCTCGGGCACGAAATTAGATGCGTAGTTGCAGGCCATTAGAAAGTTTTTGAATATTCCCTTGGTATATTTTAGTGCTGCGCAACCCACGTGTGTGTTGTTATCGCGTGCCATCACCGCAAAGTTACGGACCAAGCTGTTGAGAGAGGGTCAAATAGAGAGAATAGAAATGGAGTCTAGTTGAATCGTATTTACGCACTCGGTAATTTTTGTTTCCTTGGGAAAGTAATCCACTCGCTGCTGTGTTATGTTCTTATACTGATCCCACCAGCGATCGATGGTCGAATTAATCAGAGCCTCATTTGTTAATTCAGTGTTGTTGATTCTTGTCAGCGCCAAATTTTGACCAGAATTACGAAACTCTAGAGTATTATGACACGGATCATAGGTCAGCGCACATTGCTTCACATTAAGCGTCGCTAACAGCTCCAGTTCATCGCTCCATTGCATCATGGCCATTTTTTCGGGTGCCTTTAGGCCATCCACTTTGCCGAGTGCCAGCAAATTTCGTGGCTGATTGTGCTGGTTAAGAATTATCGCCTGATACTGGGTAATGTTCAATAGCTCTGCATTCGCGGGACACATCTTTGAGAGCTCCTGTGTTATAGACACGCAATCAGCTAAGCCTATGGCCCTTAGCCATGCTTTTGCACTTACCCCTTTGTTCCTGCAGCCAATATGCTTTTTATATGGGGGACAAAGTCCTGGTGTGCAGTAATTGGTAATCACGTCCTGGCACTGGCCATGCAGCACAATCAGCACTAAGACTGTGGCCAACAGATGCTTGCAGTACTCTTGCATGTTAATAATTGTTTGTTGAGCATTTGGTATGGAACAGCGGCTTTTATAGTTGTTCTAAGCCACTCGGCCAGCTCAAGCAGTGGTGATGTGACAACTGTTTTTTACCAAAACAACTGTTGCTACTCACTTTACTGCGGCTTACTCATGCCTATGGGCTAAGCACATAATTCGACGCAACACACAGACATACACACACATGGAATGAGAGAAACTTTATAGGTTCGAGATGTCATGCAAATAAATCTAGCTTTTATTCAGGGGTCTTCAATGCCAAAGGTGTCAAAGCTGTTGCTGTGAAAAGCTTGCCGCCTTGACTTGCCACACTTGACACTTACAGAATAACGAGAATCAAAGGTAAAAAAACGATGAGTGCTGAAATGTGAACGCAAAAATTCCTTTCATGCTGCAATTTAAACAGTAAACACTACAAAAAAATGTTCTCTGAATCTCTGCTGCAATTCATGGAAAGACAAAAAGTAAAAGGAAGAATGCAAAAACGTTAGAAAGAGAAATGAAAATGCCGCCGTGCCCTTGTCGTCCATTTTCAACCTCAATTGAAATAGTTTTCTCTACTCCAAGGACCGAATGGACATTCTCCTCGCACAGTTTTTCACTTTCATTAAATGGAACAATGTTTTCGAGCTTAATAGAAAAAAGAACGTGACGACAGCAGTTGTTGGTTACAAAATTTGTATTTGTGCAATTATTTTGTGTATAATTTCTAGTTTAATTTATTAGAGCTTCATAAGAAAATATTAACTTTTTTTATTACTATGAATATTTATTATTAATTTATAAAAAAGCTGATAAAACTCACTCTAGAAATAATTAGGAAAGTAAGGGTACATTTTAATAAGTGAATGTTGTTGAGTTGATTTAATTCAAAAACTGTGACAAGAACAAAAAAAATGAGATGCTTACGACAAAAGAAAACGTGAACTATTATTATTATATCTTAAGCCAAATAAACATTTCGCTTTATGGTCGAGCAGCAAATAAGATAAGAGAGAAAACAAGTTAAGTGACTATTTTACAGTCGGGTGCAACTGACCAGGCAATACTCTATTCAGCTTCTTTTGATCTTTCTGTATCTCTGACTTCTGAATTACAATTTGCGTATAATAAGCATTTACTATTTGTCGTATGAATGGTGCTTATACAAAATAGTATATAAGAAAAGAGAGTATCAGAAGGGGGAAATAGTCACTCGGACCCCTGAAAAATTTTCAACAGGTGCAAGATTTATCGGAGGCAGCTTCTGCAATTTTCCCAGGCAAAGTTTCTGCCATTTAGAGCACATTTAATACAAGGTGAAGGTAAAAGCAGAACGAAGAGGAGAAAAGAAAAGCTTCGTCTTACACTTGCTTTTCACTTAATTGGATTTGCTTTGGCACCGTGTTCTCCGTACCCATCCCATCCAAGGCTAATAATTGCAGTTTGTAATTATTTTTACAGGGATTAGCGCTGCAAAAGACAGCAGCTTAAATGTATCTTCAGAACATGCAACTTTTTCACTGTCCCTGCCTCTATCTTTCACTCTCTCTCTCTCTGTCTCACTCTCTCTCTCTCTCTCCCTATTTCTCTCTCCCTTTTCAGCTATCTCTCATCATGTCTCTGGTGACTCTTTCCAATGTCAATTTCAATTTAAAACATTGTACGCATATTTAAATAGTGAATTAAACAGAGGGTTTCTTGGATGCCTCTGCGGATGCAACATATTCGCACTCCCAGGCGCCAACCTCATACACACATACACATGCACAAACATATACAAACTGGTGAACTTTCACACTTGGGGTTAAAATCAATTTCATTTAATTTCCTCAAAAATCAGAAACGCGTTGCCAGCAACGTCCTTCGACTTTGGTTTTCTTTTGATTGGCGGCAATTGGCACTGTGCTTAGAGTATACACACACTTCTGCAAATCACTCTGTGTAAATGTGTGTGTGAGTGTCTGTGAAGCAAAGCGGAAATTGAAATTCTCACATATTCAGCCACACACACACACACACACTCACACACACATAATGCAAAGCAGGCGAGAGTTTTGAATTTGTTGGCTCCTTCCCTTTCCCATTTTTAGTCTGTGGGCATCCTTCCATTGCCATATGCAGCATTTATTTGCATATTTAAGGGCACAAATTTAAATGTTATGCATGTGAAGGGCAGTCAGGCATAAACATTGTGTGTGAGAGTGTCTCGGCATCTATGTATGTATGTATGTATTCGAATCACATTGGGATGTCAATAAAACAATGACAGTGTCGCAATCCCGAATGACATTTCTTCAGCTTCACGCTCCTGTCACTTAAAATGCTCAACTCAATTCGTTTTGTCACGTCCACGTCGCATCGAGCAGTCAACCAGCTGAGAAGCTGCCTGAGTTTCAGTTTATGTCACGCATTATTAACACACGCCTCGCAGACGGTTGTCAATGCAGCAACAGCGGCAGCAGCAGCAGCAGCCACGAAAGCAGCGACATGTGCAACGCGTCGTATGCGCAATGCCGAATGGCAGTCGAAGTCGTGGCAACAGCTCAGCAGTGCTTTGACTGGCAGTCAGAAGTTGCCACCACTTTGACTGCCACTGCCACTGCCACTGCCACTGCCATAGTTACTGCCACTGCTGGCTGTGGTTTCTACTGTGGGGTCGTGCGCTGATTGCAAATCTCATTGCAATCCCAATAACATCCATTTGTACTGGTTGTGCGCTGCCCACATTTATGGGCAGCGCGTGGCGTCAGTAAGCTATTGTTGTACCCTCCCAAGGAGCATCACGGCTGTATCATTCAGAAAAGAGTAAACTATTTACTTCTTGATACTCTCTTATAAACTTTTAATACATACATATATAGATATAATAGAAAAACTATATTCTTATTTCCTTGTAATTGAAATAATGTTGAACACATCTATTATCTAAGATTAACAAAGCTTCCATTTCGAAAAATAATGAAAAAAAACTTACATGTTATGAAACTGGAATGAATTTCAAATGTGTAAGGGTGTTCGGTCTTCGGCTTACGAATGGTAATTGTGGACTCATGTTTTTATTTCACATTTTGTACACTACCAAGGCTGAGATTTGTTTGCCGTTGTGCGACGCTGGAGAGCTGGTAAAGAAAATATTGTGCACGCCTTTCTTTATTTTTTACCTTATTTATTTTGCATTGTCGTCCGCCTGCGCTTATGCAATGGTTTTTGGCACGTTCCGCAATGCTTGAAGCGCGCGCTGAATGTTCATGTGTATGCAACTGTGTGCGTGTGTGAGCGCGTGTGTATGTGAGCTATGCAGCACTTGCACTAATGAAAAGTCTTGTGGCGATGGCAACGTGCACGTTGCAAATGCCATTTAACAGCTCAAAGGCATGCAGCAGTATCCGAGGGGCCGAGATGAAACCGAAACCAAGTCAAAATAACAAAGAAATTGTTTAAGACAAACGCTTGGAAATCCTTACAGCTTATCTATATGTGTACATAAGAGCGTAAAACTGTTTTTCTGACGGACCGACAGACTGCCTGGCTGTAAAGAACTTAACAGCTGCATGTTTTTCTAGAGTTTTCATAGTGTTGCAAATCTTTGTTTGTTTTTCAATATTTATATATTGAAAACTTTAAAAAATGGTTTGATTAAGCCCAGCTTAGTCGGATAAGACTAAAAGTATTTTTTCAAAAGATTGCTAAGTGAATGACTTATTTCCATCATACAATACTCACACTTAAGCATTTGAGAGAACAATTTGTTGCCGCGTGTGGCATGTGACCAGACACATTGTCTATGCCACCTTGTTGCTGTCAACTTAGCATAGACTTCATCAGCGTCTTCATTGGTGGCGTCTCCTTTTTTGTTAGCCACGCTTGATAAACAGCACCTAGAAACGCAGACAGTCTCTGGCACGCATCGTGGCATATGCTTCAGCTTTATCTACAGCTCCTTGGCAGTCGGTGTCGTCATACCGACAGTGCCCACCCTCAGTATTTGCCACAGCGCTGTCGATGTTGGTTGGCGGTTGGTTGTCGCCGCCGCGGTTGGGGCAGCTTCCAATCTGATTTCTTGCCAACTGATTTTGTGATTTTCGCAGAAAGTCGCGGCCACATTCAAGGGTGTGCAAGCGAGTGGGGTACGTACTACATAGGCTCATTAAATACGCTTTGACATTTGCTGTGCGCGTTGCTCACATTTCGTTTATCTTGTTTAGTCGGAAAGCAGCCAGACACACAGACACACAGACACACAGGCACACGCAGATACACAGACGAGACAATGAGCCAGTACCTCGCCCTAGCTGTGCCCCCTATCGGGGCGACGTCTGCCTCAAATCAAACATGTGGCGCGGCAGCCGCAACATTTCGACATTTATGTGACGGCGTTAAACACCCCGTGGCAAAACAGAATCGTATAAACAGCCCACACGTAATTAGCTGCGTGGTCTGTAAAAATTTAAATGCACTATTAAAGCATATGGCACGGCTGTATTTTTAATATGCAAACAAGACAAATCTGTAAGAATTTGACAATCTGTTTTCCCACTCCTTAGCCTTCCCCCTTCCCCTTCCCCTTTCCACATAATGGTAATGTTGATTGCAAAATTTTTACCGCTTGCGGTTAAGCCAAAACCCAGATTGCTTGCAAACAACACTGTTGACGAGCCAGAAGGGATTGGGGGAATGGAGCTGGGCCCGGATGAATGGAGTACAACGTCGTCGACGCACTTTTGACATGCAAATTTTATGCATTTTATATTTTGTTCATGGGGGAAATTTTACTCAGCATACAGGGGGACACATTTAAGAGTTTGCTCGGACGTTGATGTTGTTGCTTTTGTTTCGTGTTGTGCGCTGCACTGTGGGGACGCCGCGGTAGCAGTTGGTACACACCCCTACAATGCAGTCGTAATTAATATAATTTCTGTTTTCATACGCATAAATTAAACAATACGCTGCGTGACTTTTAACGAGCTCTTAAAGCCATTTTGTACAGCAATTTGAGTTGCAATTTTTCACACTTGACAGTTGGTCAGCCGGGCGAAAAGGAATGCGGAGCCAGTTGAGTGAAAAGTGAAAAAGTGAAATTGCCAAGTTTTTCACGCAGCTCACTGCCAACTAATTAAGAAAATATTTGCCAAGCAATCGCACGGCAAACAAAAGCAAGCACAGGCGATGAATAGCAAAGAGGCAAAAAATGCGTTCCAAATGCTGCAGGAAATGCCAAGGAGAACTGTGGCGAAAAAGGATTCCGCCAAAGAGGCAGCCAGCCGTGCAACGGCCGCATGTATGGCAATGCCGCCTGCAGAGATTACTTCTCCGAACGAGCTGCTGCATCCAAATGCGGCACAAAACATTTCTCGGCAATTGTGTGCCAAGCGCAAGTCCAAGATGCAGCCAGCTGCGGCCTTGCTCCAAAAGGAAACACTATATAAAGATGTGCAGGATATACATACATATATATATTTATACATATATATGTGTATTATATATTCTTAAATATGACACCATTCTTATACACTATCAAAGAATACCTTTGCTCTTGGCTGTATATAATAAAATAACTGCATCTTAACTTTTAAGCAGATGAAATCTATAC
Organism: Drosophila pseudotalamancana; assembly: GCA_037075185.1. Classification (NCBI taxonomy): domain Eukaryota; kingdom Metazoa; phylum Arthropoda; class Insecta; order Diptera; family Drosophilidae; genus Drosophila; species Drosophila pseudotalamancana. The sequence continues at coordinate 514,686 of JBAMCK010000062.1, read as the reverse complement.
CAGAGAAAGAAAGCAAATTAACAGTATTTACGTATTAAAGACAACTAGGATCTTCAATGTATACCTTGTACTTAATTTAGATTGCAGTAAATTTAGTTCTTTTTACCAAAAATCATTTTAATTAAAATAAATGAAAAGCCATACCATAAAACGAGCAACTGGAAATCTCTGCTGCTACACAGCACCTTGACAAAGTCTTGATAATTACATTCCGATAGAGTGTATTGACACGTAACCTTATCTGATTTCGCATCAGTTGCTTATTCAACCGCCTGGACGTCGAATCAGCGCTGAACTGGGTCAGGTGCGATTGCCATCCTGTACACACGTCAACATCTACAGACACAGCTACTCCGCATCTGCAGCCCATTCCACCTGCAATTTGTCGTTACTGTAAAGTTTTCCTCTGCTTGCCGCTGATGGACATCGTTACGTTCATTGCCAATCGCACTGGTGATAAGCAACAGGGCCCCGAATGCATTTGACGCAACGCCGTCAGGTTTATGATGAGATTTTCTTGCTGATCCACACTGTTAAGTAATACAGAGAATGTCCAAATAAAGCCATTGGCCAGCAGAAGGTCCATTTTGGCGCAAAAGGGACTTCTCAAAGCTTTGTTCATGCAAATTGAAGTGCGTGCTGGGCGCTTTGACTTTAATGAGATACACGCAGCAACAAAAACATAAACGAGATGGGCGGGCAGGCACTGGGCGGGGGCGAAGGCAAGCCGATGTCGTCAGTGTAAACAAGACTGCCACATGCCGCATGCCGCATGCCGCATGCCACATGCAGCGCCGCAAAAATTAATATTTGTGTTAATAAAAGCGACAAGGGAGGGGGTCGGAGAAGGGCAACAAAAAATAGAACCAGAATCAACAGCAACATCCCCATCGCCATCGCCATCGCCATCGCCATCGCCATCGCCATCAGTATCACCCACTTCCTTCCAGATCCAAGTCAGACCATTTGGTTCCGGCAGCAGCAGCTGTGCGGTCGTAAGTGTTTGCATTACTTGTTTGGATTTAAGCACGCGCGCTTAGTCGAGCGGATGTGGCATCTAAATTTGAGGAGCAGATGCCGAGACTGGGTGGGCAACCAAGCCAGTAAAACGTGCCAAAACGCTAAACAGATGCCGAATCTTTAACTTCAAATCGTACTTGACAGCTAAAGTATGAACAATGTCGTTGGAACCCATCCAAACCCTGCTCAGGTGAATTCCTACTATAACCAATATCTAACCCTAAACCAAAACGTACTGCAAATTGAAGCTGCGAACCATTCAATTCAATTAAAAAGTTTGTTTTTTTGCCCTATCCTGTTCCATCTGCTCTTTCTCTATCACCATCTCTATCTATCTCTTTTTGTAGTATTTCCGTTCGGTGCAGTAAAATGACGGTGACGTCTCAATTTTAGCCATTTCAGCATCGCCACGCGGCAAAAACCGAAAGCAATGAGCAACGTTTGTTGAATGGGGAATGCAGAAGGGGAAGAACGCCTAGCGGCAAGCAAGGAATACAGTGGGTGTTCTATAAATTCTACTTGAATATATGTGTAAGTAATAGAATACAACAGCATCAATAGATCTTTAATTTTAAAAATTAATATTTAATATAATAAAAATAATATTTAGAACCGTTTGACCAGATTTTAACTTGCTCGCATAAATAAATTGAGACTTAAATATATTTTTCAAATAATTTAATAAAGGAACAGAAAACTTTGATAAACTTCGACTTGCAAAATTAAAAACACAAATAACTTGCTATAAAGTTATGTTTGTGTTTAACCCTTTTATTCAGTCGTTGCTCCCATTGTTTGTGGAATGTTGTAGGGCGTTTTTTCGCTGCGATTCTGAGTGGCAGCCACCATTGGATCCCACCCGCCATGGATCTGAACTGCTCCTCCGGCTTCTCCGTTCTCCATTCAGCATTGCCTTATATTTTTGTATGTGGTTTTTTTTTTTTTTGTTTGCCTTTTTTCGAACACCCACATCTGCGAATGGGACTGAAGTGAAGTGAAACTTCACACCATTTGCGCTGGATCGCTGCTCTCGTCTCCCCACTCACCTGCACCCTAGTGCTAGCTGGAGAAGCAGCAGCTGCTGCTTAGCAATGAATGAAATGCAATTAAGTTGATGTCGATACATGTTTATAGTGGCTGCTTGGTTGAATGCATGGCTGACTGACAAAGACAGAATAGATGAATGTATTTTAACAACATGAGCTGAATCACCTATGAATTGGCAAAGTGCAAATGAATTTCCAGTACTTAATGATTAACACTATTGAGTGTATTTCTGAGTACAGTTACGAACATATGCGAGTGATTGTAATACACAATTGACAGAGTATGTATACAACTTAATTAACTTAATTTAAAGCGCGCATACAACTGGCCCTCACCTTAATTTGGCCGTTAATTAACCGAGTGCCAAAGTAACTAGTTAAGGAATAGCCGGGCAGCAGCTGCTGCTTACAAAAGCTGTCAAGTCACGACAACTTTACAGCTGGCAAATGGCATTTAACGGGACCCTTCCAACTCCTGCAATGTTGACCCGGAAGGAGCTTTGCATATTTGGTTAGAGCAAACTGTTGGCCTGGGCCAAAGTTGTTCAAGTTGCCCAAGTTTTTTGCAATCATTTTACATGCTGCACTTTTCGCATGTGAACATGTGAGTGACACGCCCACATACTTAGTGGGCGGTTTTGCGGCATGTCTTCATAATGGATTCCCTGGCCTGCCAGACAAAAGGCGAGAAAATTTGCGGCTACAAGTTCATTTATCATATGCTTGAGTAATTGAAATTTCAACGCTGGAACCATCAGACCAGACAAGACCTCACCACACTCAACCCAACCCGACGGGGGAAGCCAAGCTGGCAATCAATGTGGGCCCGGAGAGCAAGTCGGAACGCATCCCTCGCATCCCTCGCATCCCTCGGATGTCGCTCCCTTGCCACATCCAACACATTCCTCTTTGAACTTAATGGATATGAAATAAATAAAAAATGTATAAACTCACTTACGTTGGGTATGGCGCGCGTTCTAAGCAAATGCATGAGCTATACGTATGAAGAAAATAAAATGTGTAACAGAATGTAAAAAAAAGGTTGCCACAAAAAAGCGTCTTTAAGTCACAAAATGGCCGCCGGAAAATTATTGAATGTGCTCGAAAATCGATTGGGGATTACTCTCGAACTCTTTTCATACTTACCTCGTTTTGGGCATTCTTTAGCCATAGGTGTATTTATTTTCGACCCCAGAGGCTTATCCCTTCTAAAAGTAAGGGCCTTCTCGGCACCTGCTCTCGCCAACGCATTGAAGTGAAAATGATTTATAAGGTACACAAAGCAAAAATTGGATCCGCACCTAGCTCAGTAGCTCCCAAAAATAGATAGACCAAGGTGGAGGTGAAGAAGCAGGGGCTATTTCTATGCCAAGCTGTTCCAACTGTTTAAATCCATATACGGAATGGAAGTATGTGGCTATTTCCACACCAAGTCTGGTGACACAAAAACGCAACCATTTGACCATAAACATTGAACTAAATTCAAAATCAATTTAGCGGAATAATAAAAGCTAGCCATGGTCGTTATGTTGTGGCCTTAATACTGGAATGCGGCTGGGACTGGTATTAAGGGCAGGAAAACTGGGTGTGGCAGCACTTTATTGTTGCTGTTATAATCCGGGATATGTTCTTGTTGTGCTGCAATTATGTCAACAATTGCCTTTGTGTCAGTTAGTTGATTTGCCATTGAACGTGCCAGTGAATGCCCCAACTCTAATATACTCAACAAGGAATGATATAACATATTTATCAAAGGATGTAAGTAATAAATTAATTGCCGTCATGAATAATCAAAGTTTCTGACAAATTATCTTTCCTATATTATTAAACATGTAGAAGGCTTTACCTTATTTTGCTAAGCAATTTTTGGATATATAAATATATATATATATATATATATATTGAAATAGAAAACTCCGTCGATTGGGGTGATTATTGACTATTAGTCCGACACTTCTGTGCAAAACATTCCTGATTCATATTTTATTGCTTGGAAAAATTAAATTGTAGCAAAAGCTCTTATTTCTAATAAATATAGATGCCAAAGCACTTACGACAAATTGCCATAAATAAGTATGTATGTACACATGTGTGTGTTGTGTGGGTACTCTGCCTACTGGCCACATCTTAGTTCGTTGGCCAATGCCAAAACGCAGTCAAGCTGCCAAGCGGCGACAACTGCAGCAGACTCCGAGCTTATTTATGCCTGAAGCCAAACTCGGCGGCAACACAAAAAAATAAAACTATTGTAGCCAAAAGTCAAGTGAATTTCCTTTTCTAGCCAAACACACAATAAAAAAGAGACACACACACTCACACACGCACACACACACACATAGAAAGACACAACACGCAACCAAAAGAAACCGAACAGGATGAACGAGTTGCTCGCACTGCCATGAAATGTACTTTGTTATGAATTTTTGTTACATCCTTTTTCGTTTTAGGTTGGTTCTTTGCCTCCATTTACTTCCTTTCTGCAATGGCAGTTGTGGCAACAACGGCAGAAGCAACAACACAGATTAGAAGAAGGACGCAAACACATCCGTAAACAATTTGTTCATGCCCCTTTATTTTCTTTTATTTTTTCCAGCTTTCCTCGTATATATTCTTTGTGTTTACTTGAATGCGATGCTTTTTGATAGCCAAAATAAAGAAATACACAGAGAAATTGAAAATGTTGCCTTCTACATGCAAATGTAAAAAAGAACGAAGAAAGAAAAAACAAATAGAAAATAAAATAAACGAAGCCCAAATGTTAATATAACAAAAGCCATTCATTGGTTTAATGGGATGGACGAAGTGACAATTGACTTTTAAGATTTAAATGTGCCATACAATTAAAAGAAAGAAAAACAAAGGCGAAGGTCCATTAAAGAAAAGAAAATTAATTAGAAAACAATACTAAGCCTGAAAATATAAATATTAATATTTATTTTAAATATTATGCCGAAACAATTTTAAGCCAACTTTAAGAAAAATTGAATTCTTTCTGTATTTAAAATATTGTAGTAGAAAAGAGATAGGCAAGACACAAATAAAAGCCAATAATATTTTAACAAAAAGCATTCATTGGACTTATAAAATGGACTAAGGACAGCATACATTTATAAATTAAGACCTTCAGTTGTAGAATAAAATACAAATAAAAAAAAAAAAACTGAAAAAGATGACATTTCAAATAAGAGCAACATAATTGTTTTAGAATTTCCATAATTATAAATAAAATTAATTTCTTATACGGGAATAAAAAAGCGATTGCTTCACATTATACAAAAGTGTTAAGCCGAAAGCCTTGCAGTTGAAGAATTCGTTTGTAACTCATATAACTGTTAAGTTTAAAAGAGAAGGAAAAAAAACTGCAATTCTTTCAGCTCCAACAATATTTGAAACCTGAAAGCTTTGTTTGCTGCGGATATGAGTCTCTTGTGGGAAAAGGACAACATAAGCGTCTTTACTTTTTGAATCTTAGTAATTATCTATACAACAAGAAAATGCGATTGCTTTAGTTTTGTCACAGTTCTTCAGTTGAAACTGTTGTTCCGCTTCTACAATATTTGAAACCTCACAGCCTTGCTTGCAGTTTTGTGGAAAAGGGATAGCACGAGCAGCTGTTGCTCAACATTTATATAGGCTAGCGACAGAGACAAGCTGCAAGCGAAGGGGTCATACAAAATCAGCGTGTTGTTTTATTTACCGCTATCGCCGGCGGCGTGTTGGCTTTCTACCCATACTTGTGTATGTACTCTTACATATATGTGTGTTTATATGTCGTTTATGTACATTTGGAAAAGTCAACGTAATTTTTTCATTCCTTTTCATTCGCTTATTTGCCATTTCATTTCCATATGCGCAAAGCAAATAAGTAAACAATTGAAGTTTACTCTCGAACTGGGTTCGTTGTGGGTGCCGTTTTGACAGCCGGGCTTGTGAGCAGCGAGAAGTCTCAGTAGGCGTGGCTGGGCACATCCTTGAGAGGGCGGAAGGCAACAACTTCACTGACTCAGTGACATGTGTGAAATGTTTGCCATGTTTCGTATCGAGTTTTGACATACAAAAGACGCTTGGCAAATTGGCAGCCAAGCCAACTTGACAGGATTTTCGCGAGAAAGGATTTCGCGGAAATATCGACTTAGATGTTCTGGGGCGTCGGTGTCCTTACGTGGGTTGGTGCAGGATAATCGACAGGCTGTCATTCTGTTTACACTAAATTTCAATTAAATTTTGAGGCCTTGTTGACACTGACGGCAGCGGCCGCATTGAACACAAATGCAAATAGTATTCAACACCCAAAAAAAAAGTAAAGGCGGCAGCTATAAGAACAACAAAAACTGAAGGAACACAGGAAACAAAAACAATTGCAAATGCTGTCGCCAAACAAATCTCAACAAACTTTACAAAACAATTTTATGCGAGAAAATGAAGCCACTTTTGGCAGAACAACAACAACTACAACAATCAGCAACAAACGTTACGTGGGACACTGCTACAAAGTACGGCCGATTGGGGCAAGAAGCGGCATAGCTTGTGCGGATTTGCTGACTGGATTTAAAATGGAAATTATTTGAGAAAACCAATTCACTTTATTACTTTGGGGCATACGCAAAGTAAAACACAAGCACAAGAAACAACAACAACACCAACAATAGCGCCAACATCGAGAAAAGCCGCAGCAACAACAACAAAGGCCAGCAACCATAAAAATTAATGCAATAAAAACACATGGCTCAGGACTAAGCAAAAAAAAACACTCTACTTACGAAAAACTGACGTCGAACTGAGCTAAGTTTGAGGGGAAGAAAAACAAATCAATGCAAAGTTAAAATCCTAAAGAGCCCACAGCTAAGCGGCAAAAAAATACCTTTCCTACACTCACAGAAAACGGTGGGTGAAATGTAACATCGACGGTCATATAGTATAAATTATATACATTTTTCATCAGTATTCAAGTATATATAGTCTTTTTATACGAAGCGGCAAATAGACAAAAATTGATTCCAGTCTACCTAAAAGGGACATTAACCGCAGGAATTACCTCCATAATATGTCACTGCTTGTCAGCTGAAACAACTTTTTGCTGGTGTCCTGAGTGCGAGTTGTTGGGGGCACCACGGGAGTCCATTAAATGAAACAGCAGGATGTACACTTGCTATACTGCTAATAATAATACTCCCTTGTGAAATTATCGGGCTTGATTTGGTTGATTTGATAGCTAAAGCGCTTACCAACTGAACTCATGTATGAAAGAACATAATAATGTATTTTTATATTGGTTTAGAAATAACGCATGAGTTGGACAGTTGGATGTATAAACTATAGACAAACTTATTTTACTTTCATTCTATCGGTCTTTTTAATAATAGGAGACCAATATATCGATCTTAATTAATATTTATAAAATGAAAAAAAAAAGATAAAAATATACTTGAAATTAACTTATTTCAATTTTGTATTAAAATCAATGTTGCTCAGTGTAAACTTTTTACTAATACGTAACGCTGCTTGCGCAATCGTCTTTTGAACAATACGTAAATGAGATTCCCCTTTAAAATATTTCCTATCGGAGCCATCTTACATCTGAACTGTATCTGGCAGCAATTAAAAGGAGCTGGAAGTCATAAATATTATGGCCTGGCTGGCTTTTGTTCCCTCTCCTGCGGCTGTTGTTGCCGTTGTTTATTCTGTTGTTATGCTTGATTGAGCTTGAAGCTGCGCCTCATAAAATCGCTGCTCGAGTCTGGCACATAATTACAGTTTTCAATTATGCATAATTATGTGCAGAGAGCAATTTGTGTTTTGTCGCTTAAAGTCGAAAGTCTAAAGTTGAAAGTTTAAAGTGCAGCAGCAAGACTCCAAGCCAGTCCCTTATCCGTTACCGTTACGCGATATACCAGGAACGGACTAAGGCGAAGCGACCGCATTTTTTGTTTGCATGCCTCAACCCCTGCTGCGGTTGGCATTGGCCATGTCTCTGGCAAGGACAACGACAACGACAATGACAACAACAACGACAACGAGAATGAGAACGCAGCGCAGTGCAGCGCAGCGGGCAGACATAAATCAGGATTTTCGCAGCCTGGGCCACAAATGTTTTTTAAAGGATTCGCTGTGTGTGCCGCAACCACAATAATAACTTGGTGGGTCGTCTGGGTTCGTTGTCGGTGGCGGCAATCGCTGATAATCTTATGCATGCTTAAACAAGATTCGATATATGTATGTATGTCTATAACTTAGGCTATGACAACGTTCAAGTGTCCTGCCCCGACTTATGGCATAAGACTTACCCATCATGCAGCAGAGCAGCGTCGAAAGGGTCAACATTTTGATTGGAAGGGGCGTCCAGCGTCGTTGCTTCACGCTTTGTCTCTCTCTCTCTCTCTCTCTCTCTCTCTCTATTTCGCTCAGACTCGTAGAGTGTCCCGATTTCAGCTCCTTTATCACTTGCTCCAGTACTTTCGCTTTCTCAACAAGCTTTTGCTTTATTTCCGCTATCGATTTACAATTTGTTAGCTTTAAGTGTTTTTATATCTGCACTATTATTGCTGTTTTATTTTATTTTGCATTCGCACTGTAAACGATACTTTTATTTGGATCTAGATTCACACAACAACAACGACAACAACAACAATTACAGCTCTTCTTTGTCGCGCTGCCTCATGAATTAAACACTCGCAATGACATTTAAAACACTTAATTCCAACGGCAGACAATTTAATCTTTTAGCGTTCGTTCGTTTGTTTTTTAACCTTTTCCCGCTTGCTGTTTGTTGTTGTTTCTGTTGCTGCCTAGGCCAAATATCATTATTTGTTTTTCCATTTTCTTTTTAGTCTTTTATTTATGCCATTTTGTTGCTGTTGTTGTTTTAGCAGAGTTTTTTTGTCGCCTGTGCTAAAGTAAATTGATTTTGTCAGCTCTGTGAAATTAAATTGATTAAATTTATCATTGTTTTTATAATGCTGTTAGCTCCGTTATAAGGCATGCGCACATTCAGGCATTTTCACCTAATAAAATCTACTTTTTCCAATTTATTTTGAATAAAATACGTATAATATACATATTCAGAGAAAAGTTTCCTGTATTGATTTTTTAATTTATCTGTTAATTTTATTAACGCCTATCACAATAAAGTGTGGAATATTTAAAAAGGATGTGAGGGCATCAAGTGCTATTTTTAATCGCTTGGCTATATATACCCATTCGCCCCTAAAAGAATGAAATAATTAGATAAACAAGCTAATATTATATTTAACCTCTTATACAGAAAATATGATAGAACTGTCTTAACAAAAACCCACCTTCGACTGTTTCTTTGAACCTCTAAACACCTTTCATTTTAAATAAAAAATCAATTAAGTCCCTGCACGCGATCAAAGAGAAACTGTATAATTAACGAAAACTTAGACTATAATTTTTAATAGTACATATTTTGTTAGGCAAACTGACACGCATGTCCGCTAAGTCAATCCAAAAATAAATCTGTTCACGAATACAAAAATCAAACGTTCTATAGGCAAGACAGGCCATACGAAAAATAAATAAAAAGCTATTTACCTACATATTTGTGTGTATTTTATTGCATATGGGCATCTGGGATCTAACTGGAAAAAGGGGAATGTGGATAAAGATTGGCCTGGGGGCTCGTCACGTCTCAAAATTGAGGCCCGTCAACTGTTGGCCCGCCCTTTGGCCAACCTTTTGCTACCCTTAGCCCTGTTGGCAATTCCCATACATTCGAATTTATTCACATGATGTCAGCTAGATATCAATCAATTTGACCTTCGGCAGGTTCAATTTGTGACCCATACATCTCCCTCGGCTGCTTCGATAAATATCCGACCCGAAAAAAACTTGCAATTTGTTTGAGACATTGTTGGCATTGAGATTTTCGCACGACACTTAAGAGATTTGAAGGTGGAGTGCAAAATTAATTAAAAGCTAATTAGTTGCAAATTCGCAGCAGTACCTTCAACTAATTACAGGCTACGAATGGGCCGGGCTACAGATGATGGTTTGGGAGACAACTTAAAGGTACAGTGACTGACAGCGACTGATGCTCTCCTCAGCTATACTTCAATCAGCAGCAGAAGGCTTCTTAGCCAGCTTAGCCTGGCGCCCCGTGGGGGCCACTTGTCACTGTTGCTTCCGTAATGGAATTAGAGACAGGAGCAGGCTGCAAGCTGGCTGAGAGACAGAGGACAACGTCGTCGTTCCTGCACCTCTCAAAAGTGTTAACGCACTCAAGTTCTTTGTGTGTTATTTCTATATATACGAGTATGTGTGTATATGTGTGTGCACCATGTGCGTCTAGTGTATGAGTGAATGCGGCTTGGTAATTGTTGCCTAAGGCTGTGAAGGCTTCAGTGGAGTCCACTTGTCGCACTTTCTCTCGCTCTCAACCTCTATCTATGTCTCTTTTGCCCTACGATTTTGTAAGTATGTTGGTGTAAGCGTAATTGTAAGCGTCTGCAGTTTGTTGCTCAGCTCTTGAGCTCTTTCCTGTCCCCCTCTGGCGACGCTTACCATTATGCTTAGTATCCGTGATTAGATGATATGCTCCCTTCATTACGCTCCCCTTGTGTTTGGCCATTTCCGCATTGCTACGAATCAGAGGATCCCCGTGCGACACCGCTGCGCATTGTCCATGAATATTTTATTGATACAACAACAGCATTGTGTGCTTATTTAAGGTTAGTTTCTATTTTGTTGGCTTGTTTAGCTAAATTGGAAACAATTTACGCAGATTTTCATTGCATTTAACCTAATGGTTATGGGCATGCCTAATAAGGCAGTCGGGAATTGTTTAGTAATGCGGTAAAAACCGAAATCCCTGAAATTTAATGGCCTAATGGAAAAGAAGAAGAAGATCATTCATTACTTTTTCAAGGGGTACGAAAAACCAATGAGAAGATACTTATTCGAACTGCTTTTACGGCATTTCCCTTTGAATTTTTAAAATGTGCGTTTTACTGAATAATCAATGACAACACAAATTTATTTATATTTGCAGATACTACAATAAAATATTCTTTTAGTTTTTTACGTTGTATACTTTGCAAAGTCTTATGCGCTTCCTATTGAAAGGATTGTCGCAAATTTTTTGTGTTGCTGACTTTTATTTTGTGACAGTTTAAGTCCAGATAAAATGCCAAAATGGAACTTGGCACTTGCGTTTTTCTTTCTTTGTCTCCACTTTTGTTGATGTGTGCTCTTATTTTTAAAAACTCGGCAAAACTTTTCTCGCCTGTCTTCAACTACTTAGTGCAACAATCAAGAGTAAACTTTTTTGGCGAACAAAAGCGTACACAACTAGAGTAATAGCAATAGAGATTGTAGCTGTTAGTTTGCAGGGTTGTTCACCATGACGTATGTGTAAGTAACTCGATTACGCAATGCGCATACGCACTGTGAGCCCGCTGGCGATCATTCATCTAGCCAAGGGCCACACACTAAAAGCCAACAAAGATTTGCTGGCACATTTTTATGTTAATTTTTTATGTGTTTTCTATTAATTTTTGTCACTCTCCCGCCATCCGAAGGCTATGAAAATATTGGATTACAAAATATTGCCGCTACAGAAATTTGTGTACACAATTTGTTTTGACGCGTTTTCCATTTATCGGTTGTGCTTAAGATCAAAGACAGTTTAGAACATTTTTAAAGGTGTTTGTGTTGAGTTCTGTTTTTAGTTTGTTAATTTATTTTGGCGTTGTGGAACTGTTGATCTAAATATAAAACAACTTAATTTGCTGACTGCTAATGAGACTGAGTGCTGCGAGGGGCACGAGTGCTGCGGTAGGAGGTGGGGCAAGTCGTTGTGTAGGCGTAAACACATTTTTATTTGTTGTGTGTGCGTTTTGCTGCTTTTATTTTATTAGTTTCGTCTTTTGTCGCCTGCCACTGCTAACAAGTTGCGAACACGAGGCGGGCACCGAAAAAAAATCGCATATAATTCGAAACGATGTCATAAAATATTCGCGTGCGTCGCGCGCTTTAGTAAACTGCCCCAAAAGACATAAGCTAACGGCAGTAACAACAATGCCAACAATAATGCCAACAACAATAGCAACAACAATGGGGCTTTCAATTTCTTCTCCTGCCGAGCCGGCAATGGGGCAATGAGGCTTTTCCTGCGTTTTCACACGTTCAAAATTTACGACTCTGGCACTTTTTGAAACGTTCTTTAGATGTTGGTCTTAACTTTACTGATACACACACTCACACATACACACAAGCACACACAAGCACACATACTTTTACACAGTGGTGCAGATGCAGATACTTTCGCGTGTCACGTTCTCGGGCATTTGATTTTGATCAACTTGTTTCTGTTATCGGAATTGAATTTTGATTCGATTTTGGGATTCAGATTCATGCGCGTAACCCGCTGCGCTTATCTCGCATGCGTTCACTGTCGCAGTCGCACACAAACTGAAACTGAAACTTATTTTGGGCCTTGCACTTGCCAGCCAACACCGGACGACCCTTAGCCTCCTCCATTATCAGGATGGAGCCTCGTGTTGTTGTCGGTTGTTGTTTCTTTCGTCTTCGTGTTTTGTGGGCTTCGCAAGCTTCGCTATTGTCGTCGTCGAAGTGTGGCAAAACCGAATGACAACCAGTTTTCAATTCGCCGCAATCTGTTTCTCTTACTTACTCAATGTTTGCTCTTCCCAAGTATAGCCGATAAATTGTTTTAATATGAATATCTAAATCTATTAACGATAATCCTTCAATTTAGATATTTAAACGTTGTGACTTCACTTAATTAAAATACTTTTTAATCTACTGAATCTAATAAAGTGGATTAATGTGTTCTGAAGAGAATATAAATAAACTAAGTTTAGATTTATTTCCATTATTAAGCCTGATCTTCAATAATTTAATAACATAAACGTTACTAAGAGACTGATTTACAGGGATTGTAATCATTTTTATGTAAGAGTAGTTAGTTTTATTTATATTTATATTACATTTAAATATTTATTAAAATACTTTTCTTAACAGTTTAGTTAGTTATCAATTTATTTATATATATTATATACTGCTTGTAATATCTGAGCTATCGGCCACACAGACAGCCGCGTAAGCATTAACTGGCTTGCAGACTCAGACAACAGCATCCACAACAATAATGCTTTAGGTCAGTGCTAGCATATTCTGAAGAGAACGTGGAATGGAGAGCGCATGCGCATAACACGCTCCACACTTGGCACTCTTTGGCGGCGAATTCGTAGAATTTTAATGAAATTTACGTCGCGACTTTATATAAAAGAGCTAATGACAATATAAATTCACATGGCATTCGGAAACTTGCTGCAGATGGGCAATAAGCGCTGAAGCTGACGATGCTCCTCGTAGTAGTGGATAGATACCGAGCTATATCTCCGCCTATGCATGCGTATATACTTTCGTTCGCTTTTATCTCCTGGGATGGATGAGAGCTGGGCAAATATAGCGGCAACGTTATCGCTGTGGCGAAAATCAGTAATTAGCGTAAATTGAGTTGGTAAAAAGCGCAAGTGCTTAAATTCCGACCCGATTCACAGCCACTGACACCCGACTGTCTCCTACAATAGTTATCGCTTGTTGTGGTTGTCACTGTTCCGTTACTCCTTCTGGTTGTTGTTGTCGTTGATTATGTGGCAATTAGTTGTCGCTTTTGTGGCCAGCCACAAGGACATTCCCGATCGCCTTTCATTGGCCTGACAGCAGGTAAGGCCCATTTAAAGCTTAGCGAGATTATAAAACAAGTTGATTAATTTCACTGCTCCTTGACCTTGACTTTGCAAAGTTGTCGAGCTACCAAGTTAGCAGTGGCTAGATTATATATTTGACTTTTCTCCCTCACTTGAGCAAAACATAATAATTTTCAACCAAGTGGCCCAACTTTCATACAAGTATGGGTTACGGAATCCTAATATAATAAACAGCATGTGGCGCTTCTAAAGGTATTAAACTTTATGAAATACCACCACCCTAACAATTTGGATTTAAGTTTCAAAATTCTTCACATCTTTTCTAAAACTTCGAGGTTGTAACAAAACTTAAGTTTATAAACCGAACTGCAGTTGATCTTCATGTGCAGTTTTTGATGAGAATCAATAAAAACTTTTCACTTTCATTTTTCAACTTCAATTTCTTGTCATAGAAATAAAACACTTAAAAAATATGTGTTTAAACTCCCTTTGAAGTTCGTTCTAGCTTATGAAACAAGGTTGGGTGAACACACATTGTCTAGAGAGCATTTGAAAATTCCATATTATGATTTATGAACTCATTTTTAGTTTCCACAAATAAATTGGACACTGGACCACCCACTCCTCCCACCCCCTCGCTGGTAATGCAATCAGTTTCAGCATGGAATTAAATCTTCTAACAGAGCTTTCGAGCAATGCGATGGCCCAGGATTGAGTTGCTGTGTCTCGGGTTTTGTTATATTGTTAGGAACTGCAGTTGGAAGACCGACGAAGTAATAACAAATGCAAATGAATTCTGAAGAAATTTAGTTACTACAAATATACGTATTTTCAGCTCTGACAGGCAACTGTGCAAATGAGTTTTTGGGCCCGACCCTCCAACCCATTTCCCCCCCTGGACCAATTGAATTGGTTTAATTTGTTGGTGAGATGTTTCATTGGCAAGACCAAGCAACAATTGCTTTGCACAGTACAATGTTAAAATATCTTAGGTTAGGATTCAAGTTGAGCACATCCAGATTGCCCTGACATCCGGCCGTCTAATACCAGTCAATATAATCAAGCTGCCAAATGGGAGCCCAACGGCAGCAGCACCAACAGCTGATGGCAAAAAATGAAGTGCCAATGCGTGTCCTGAATGCCATGGGAGAGGCGGGCTTGGATGTGGGGATCTCGGCACTGATGAGTTCACTTCACTGAACAAATGAAACGATATTGTTGTCAATTTAGGTGCAACAAAGAACAACAACGAACGCACAACAGGACAAAACAAACAGCATGCACGATGGTGACAAAGAAGGCAAGCGCTTGCCACAGGGAATCTGACAGGGGTAAGGGTAAGAGTAAGGGTAAGGGTAAGGGCAGCAGAAAGGACTGCGTTGCACTATGTAACATTTACCAACAAGGCAAACAACAACAAATTGCATGTCCTTCCGCCTTAGATGCAACACAAAATACGCACTCATATTTACTTTATCAGGTAGAAGGGCTCTCGGCGAAAAGTAGAGGACGAAATGCAGCATTAATGAAAACTGTAAGTGACCTCATACAGATACTCCCAGTTGTATTGGCAGTTTAGAGCCAAATGAAATGCACCTGGTGCGGACCAATGACACACCTTACTGTAAAGGACCTTACAAAAGTGCACTGCTATTTCCGCAGCTGAGGCTATGTGGGTGCCTCCTTTCTAAACGGACAAGTACTTACTTTATTTTTATTGGAGTACATGTGAATAGGTAATGCCGATAGTTTCGATGAACAGAGACGGAATTCGTATAGAAGCGAAATGGCTAAAAAAAAGGGCTACTACTCCACCTTAATTAAAATATTGTTAACGTAATCTTTATTCAAAGCAAGAAGAAAAAAATACTCGACATAAAGTTTGAAAAAATGTAAAATAACTTTTTTTATCTTAAAAAATTAATTCATTGTACATACGGACAGGCAGCCAGACGGACGATCAGAGGGACTGACGGCATGTTACATACATTTCCGATAAAAAACCTTATACCCAATATACCAATTTTAATCGGTGCACGCTATAAAAAAAACAATATATCAATCATATCGCCTGATATAATAAATTGCATATATTTTATTTCAAAATATATATATTTAAAGTTTTCAAATGTTCCCTCAGTATAATTTGCAGTAAAAATGCATTGTAAGTTGCGAAAGAAATAATTTAATTATTAAAAGTAATAGCAAATAAGTTAGATAAATAAATTAGATATTACAACTACGTTAGGACTACAATTTTCTGGCTGTGCGAAAGAGGGTAATAATTGGCTACCCCTTAGAGTCTAACAACCTCAACGCCCTGCGGCGTGAAGAGGGACTCGGCTGCCAATTTGAGCTTCTCATTGACCAATTTGGCAATTTTTGGAGTCCGGCGCCAGACAAATTCGCGGGTTCGGTCGTGATTGTCCTTGCTCTCCACCTCCACCTTCACAAAGAAAAAGACAAAGGGATACAATTGAAGCTAATTGCTCAAAGCACAATGCCAATGAATAGCACGGACTGCAATGGCTGGCTTACCTGTTTGGGCTGCTGCACCTTGATTGACATCAAGGTAGCCCGATCATCCAGCACACTGAACTTGATGCGGCCGATCATCTCGTTGGTCCTGGCCGTTGCGCTTTTCACGTTGCGCACGCTGCCACGCTTAAAGGACTTCTCCACGCGCAGAGTCAATGGGCCCAGCGTGAATCTGGCCTTAATGGTCGAATTGCGTCCTTCCGCATCGCTGATCACCTTAACATTGCCCACACGTTTCAGCGACGCCAGACCGGACAGACTGCCCTCGGCTTTTTGAAGCTTCTCCACTTCCGTGCCCGCCTTAGTTGCCCCCGCACCCGCGGGCTGATTGTAGTTGCCGTTACCCGCCTTCAGCGCCGCCGTAACTGGCGGCTTCTTCGGGTTGTGTTTATGTCCCGACTGCGGCTGTCCTGCTGGGTTTTTCCTTTGGCTGGCTTTGGACGCTGTGCGCTCCCCATTGAACACGGTACGCGTTTCCGCTTTGCCAGAGCCGGATGCCACGGCCTGTTGCCTCTGCTCCTCCTCTGCTCCCTGTTCGCTGGCTTTGTGACCAAGCTCCGTCTGTAATTGAGTCAATTGCTGCTGCAATTTGGCAGACTCCGTGCTGCCGCCCGAGCGCGGTTCCGAGCGGGTGTTCTTGCTGCAAGTCACAGAGATTGACAAATTTGCATCATTTGCTTTGACTTTGCTTTAATCAGCTGTCAGCTTTGTGCACTCACAAAGGAACGCCTTTCATATAGTAAAAAAAACTTGATATTCTAGATTATAATTGAGTACTGATAAGCATTCCGATTTGTTTTAAATTTAAGCTATACAACAATTTATATTTTTACTTGATTAGCTTACTTACAGTTTTTTGTGCGTTGTTGCCTTATGGCTAGCATTCGACTTTGTCTTCGTTGTGCTCTTCACTGCAGCGCCTCCATTTGTGGGCGTGGCCGAGCGCCCAGCCAATCGAACAACGAAGGGGTCATAGTTGTCAGCGACAATGCGATTTATGCGAGAGAATATGGCATCAATGAAATGGTTATGGCGCGCTTGGAATGCATCCGTCGACATGTCAATGACGTTGTTTTTCAGATCACCTGCCCCGCACCATGGAAGATGTCACGTTAATACGCTTTCACGAGAATTGCTTCAAAGTTGATTTTGTGGTTTTGTGTTTTATGTTTTCGTTTTGTATGCAGCGAAATTTGCGGCCACTCGGACCGAATGTGCGGTTAGTTTCGAGGCATGCAGTGTCTCTAATTTCAGATAGACCTATGTAGAACGTAAAACCAAAAAAACACCCGAAATAGCCAAGCACCATACATTGAAGTCATTGTTTACCATGTGTACGTTTGTGGGAGTGTGTGAGGTAGGAAAACATACTTGGATTAGCAAATAATGTAATTATAATTATATAAAGCATTGACATTAAAGCAGAATCTCCGAAACTTTGTTTATGATAGAAATTTACTTTCTAACCTTAACCAGGGGAAGGCGTTGGGTACTAATGACAATAATTTAATAAGCCTTAAATAATTTCATCGTTTTAATGAGCCATGCATGGGATTTATATATTATGCTGTGGGTAATCGTATGCCAAATACAATCAAAATCGTTTTGCCACAACAAAAATTATGAAAGATGATAAGGCAAATTTCAAATTAAATGAATGTCGGTATTGACACTTGTTACTCAAATAGCTTGCGAACTTTTCAATTATTGCATAATTCATCATTAGCTAACACAGAAGAATTCCTACATAACTTTTGTAATTTGCATTTAATTAATATAAATTGAACTTCGACACTTCTATTGAATTACACTTTTAACAAATCACATAATAAAAAATAAAATTCTTTTGTATAGACACTCAATGCATTTCCTCATCAAACATTTTACTCATTTTTACTTGCTTATTATAAAGTATCTTAAAATTCCCATGGGGTATTTTGCATATGTAATTGTGTATCCCTCTTTCCTATTCTGCAATAAAAGCTGGTTAACTTTACGTATATAGAATAGTTGACATTTCCACAGATAACCTCCCACTTTGACCTTTACTTGCGGCTAATTAAAGCAAATTTCTGCTTAATCTCCTTTCGCTTATTTTAAATAGATGTAATAGTCGTTTTTAAATAGAACACCATATATAGTACCTATATATGTATAGCTAAGAATGCGTGTGCGTGTGCGTGAGGTGTAAAAAAAAGTGTGAGAGTTGTGCTCAACCACGAAGATAAATATAATTATGTACAGGTGTAATACATACTTAATTAAACGTTATACTGCTAAAAATGTGAGAGAAAGAGACAGTATGATAGAGAAATAGAGAGGGAGAGAGGAAGTGTTACGAGTACCATGACCATTATACAAATCGTGACGCTTGAAAGTAATCTAGGTATACTTTTAAATAAAACACAATATCGGATGTTTGTTGTAATTTTTTCAATTGATTTGTCAAAAAGTTATACACAAATTTAATTAAAAATTTATTTAAGCAAATTTTTTGTGTTTTTACGCATGTGGAGCTTTGCTTGTTTTTGTTTACTTAATGTTCTGTTTTTGTTTTTGTTTTTGTTTTATTTTTTACAATACATAATAAATAAATAAATAAATAAATAAACAATAAATTACAAAATAAATGAACCTAAAACGCAAAGTTTAACAATTTGTGCAATGAAAATGTAATTGAAGTCACTTTTCATATTGGGAAAAATTTAGCAAATCGTGCGCTGCCTTTCAAGCGTTCAACTTTTAGCTACAATTTACAGTTGGTTTAATTTTGTCTCTTTTGTCTTTTACATTTTTTACAATTTGCGTTATTTACGTTTACGGAAAGTTATGCGAGTCAGAAAAAAAGCCAAAAAAATAGTCAGCGATGTCAATTGTAAGCCAAATGTGTGAAAGCGTGAGTGAAAGGGAAAGTGAGCGACAGAGATAGAGATAGAGAAAAAAATACACATATAGTAGATATATATTTATATATATAAAGGACTTTGAATGTGCATATATCTCATATATGCATTGATAATTCCGCCGAATTTTTGTTGTTGTTGTTGTTGTTGTTGTGAACAGTAAAATTAATTACAAAGTAAATGTGAAGCAAGAAAAAATTAAAATTATTATCAATAAATTACACTATGTGAACAATAATTGTTGCTGTTGTTGTTGATGTTGTTGCTGTTGTTTACATACATAAATTTAGCTATTTGTGTGCGTGTGTATGTGTGTGCGTGAGTGCGTGCAACACGGATAGCAACAAGAATGACCGCCAAAATGGCGGCTTGCCACAGAGCTCAGCCATTTGATGTTGCATACCACGTGGCGCATTTCTCACATTAATTTTTGCATTTGCTTTTCGCTTCTGCTTTTAGCTCTGAACATTTATCAACAATTTGTGCTTCGGCATTAAACATTTTACTGCTGTTGGTTGTTGTTGCTGTTGTTGTTGCAGTTGTGATATTGGTGGTCATGTGAAACAGTCCGTGCGTAAATAACTTGATATATAAACGAATTAAGTGTGCGGAAAAGTGTGAGTGGGGGAAATTTTGGTGAAAAACTGTGGCTTGTGCGTGCAGCTTAAAAGTTTGCATTTGCATTTGCCTTTTTTGCTTTTTGCATTTTTGTTGTGCTCTTCCTTGTTTGTCATTTTGCAGATAGTTTGACTAGCACCAAACTCTCAATCAACTCATTTCGAGGAAATTGTACAAATAGTCGTTTACTTTAATATGCAATTTTTTTTGTTTTTGTTTTTGTTTTTTTTTCTTTTGTTTCGTTTTTTTTTTTTAAGTAAGCTAGAGATTTGCTTTTGCATTTTAACTAAAACTCAAAAATAAATAAATAAATAAATTAGAAATAGTGATTTTTGATCGATTTGCTGTTTTGTTTTTGGGTATTAGGGAAAGTCAGTGCAGGCAAATAATTATGCAATGTCCAGGAGATTGTATGTGGTCCTACCCAAAAACTGTTGGCATTGCGTTGCAACGTCTTAAGTCATTTCAATGTGGTTTCATTGTTTGATTGTTTGATTGTTTGATTGTCCCTGTCATTTGCAGTTCCTGTTTTGGCTGTCGTTGTTTGTCGTTTGTTGTTTGTGGCAGTTGTTTGCTTCTTTTAATGTTTGAGCTCTTTTTTGGACTTCTTGGAAACACTTGTTGATTTTTTGGCTTTGGCTGTTTTTGTTGATGCTGCTGTTGACTTGGACTCACGTGCTAAGCGTCTGGCCTCGATGACGTCATCGCCAATAATATCATCATCGTCATCATCATCTTCATCGTCGTCAGCCTCCTCGTCGTCACCTGTCAGCGCACCTGTAATTTCATCGACTCCATCATCAATATCATCATCATCATCACCATCGTCATAATCATCGTCCTCGTCGTCGTCGTCTTCGTCGTCAGACGCTGCGCCGGCGCCAACGTTAGCAGCAGCGGGCGCTGCTATTGGCCCCGTTGCCACGCCCACAACGCCCACCGCTGACTGCGCCGGAGCGGTGCTGACAACTAAATTGTTATTGTTATTTTTAAGAGTGTTCTTTGTTGATGTTGTTGCTGTAGTTGTTAAATGCTGTTGTGATGATGCTTGATTTGCTGTTATTGTTTGATGTGTCGCATGTTGCTGTTGTTGTTGTTGTTGTTGTTGTATTTGTTGTATTTGTTGTATTTGTTGTTGTATTTGTTGTATGTTTTGTTTTTGTTGGTCAATTGCATTGGTGCTACTTAAACTAGGGGTGCTACCACTACTACCGTGTACAAGTGCATCTTCATCGTAAAAAACATTTAGTTCACCTTCGTTGTTGTTGTTGCTTGTTGTCTGGGCGGGCGCTACAGGTGCGGCGACTTCATCGACCGAGTTGCCGGCTGCAATGGGCTCGGCAGCGTTGCCACTCTCCGCTGGCAAGTCGACGCCATCGGAAATGCCGGAGGTCAGCGAGCTGGTTGATGCGGCAGGTGCAACTTCCTCCAAGGCCTGGACGGGGGCCGCGACAGCAGGACTCTGCTGTGGGCTGGCAGCGGGCACTACCTCATCGTCGTCGTCCTCGTCGTCATCATCTGTGTAATGAATGTAAGATGGACTCAATTTGCTGGCCATGTGGCTGCACATCCTCTGGCTTACCGCCCAAAATATCATCGAAGAGTCTGTCCAAGTAGTCGTCGTCTTCATCGTCGTCCTCCTCGTCGTCGTCGCTGGCGGCGGCTGCTGGAGCGGCCTGACCTTGAGGCGTGTCATCCTCCTCCTCATCATCATCGTCCTCGTCATCGTCATCATCTGTAAACCCCGAAAGTAAAATAACTGTGTTACCCAAGGAAAGGAGAGCACAAAATATTTGTTAATAACTTCACGCAAGGAAATGCAAATTTCGTTGTTGCAAATAATGGTTGCTCGTTGAGTGCCACTTTGTGGATGCAATTGCAGTTGCAAATGCAGTTTCTATTGGCAGCGGTGCTGCTGGTGGTGCTGGTGGTGCTGGTGCTGGTGCTCGGGTGCTTGCTTAATGTCTGTGTGTGTGCAATGCTCTGACTACCTACCATCATCGTCATCAACTAAGTCGCCCAAATCCGGCTCATCATCGTCATCATCCTCGTCGTCGTCGTCGTCATCGTCGCTGGCCGGCGCCGCCGCCGGTGCCACCTCGTTGTTGACCGCCTGCTGGCGGGCCACCGCCCTTTCGCTCCTTGACAGCAGCTGCACTGGCGACGCCTCAATCTGCAGCAGCAGCGCACTTAGCACGCACAGCAAAATCACGAATTTCATTGTTGGATCGTCTCTGCAACAGATGAAAGGCAAAAGAGAGAAGAGTTCAAATTGGGGGATACGTATTTGCATTGAGGGCCACAGCATTTGCAGAACTTTTACTTCTTGCGGTTAACCCAATTTGTGGCAGTGCAACACTTTCTTTTTCATGGCTTATAAATTACATATTTATCGAACAAAGCCAACTGACAGGCTACCAAGTTACACAGTCAGTCAATAAGACATCAAAGAAAGCAACCAAATAATTGCGGACATTACTTGTGAGTGTGTATGAAAAAGAGTGTGAGTGTGTGTATGTGTATGTATGTGTGAGTGCAAACATGTTTTTGAACTGTGCCTCAAAGTTGCCGCCGGGCTGTGTCCACATGTCCACTTTGTTGGCACTTGACACAAACAACAACAGCAGCAGCAGCAGCAGCAGCAGCAGCAGCAGCAGCAGCGACAGCAACAACAACTGAAACTCGAACAGCAACAACAACGCTTTTTTGGACAGCTGCAGGCGCCGTTTGACGCCACACCCGTTACCACAGCCGCCGCAGTGGCAGGTAAGACAGACAAAGGTAAGTGTATTGCAGTGGCACAACGACTCTGTAAGCAATGTTGTAAACGTGCAAAATAGAAGGTAACTGTCATTTGATTAAGTTACCGCTTGCCAAATTTTCATGGATCTAGACACGTTTTCCCATACAGAAACTTAAACATTGGCTTAGATAATGCAAATACAAGCTGAGCAGTTGATATCAATGAGGAACTCAATTGATGCAATTGATGATTTGAGAGTCATGCTTTATGCCATTGTATCTGGGTTTGGAGCTGTAATTGAATTTTTGTAGGGTATTTTTGTTGTTTACGTGCCCGTCCTGAACTTTCCATTCACGTTGCTGTTGCTTTGTTGTTGTTTCTGTTTCTGTTGTTGCGATTGCTGTTGGCTCTTTAGCCATGACAATCAGCATGGCCAACAGCCAAAGGCTATAACAAACAACCGCAACAATTGCCGTTGCTGTTGTTGTTGTTGTTGTTGTTGCTGTTGTTGTTCTTGTTACTGTACTTGCTGTTATTGTCGCACTGTCAAGTGCGGCTGCCCCAAGTGAAAGCAACGTCGACGTCGCTGCCACGGACAAGTTTTGTTGCGGCAATGTTGCTGCAACGATTTGTTGCTGTCGCTGTTATTGTTGTTGTTGTTGTTGCTGCTGTTGTTATTGCTATTGGCTGCCTGTTAGGCCACTTATAGAAAAATGAGTAAAACGTTTCAAAAATCGAGTTCAGCTTAGCGCTGATAAGCAACCGTCGCTGGCCATAAACCAAAGTGAAAACCCAGTGACCTACTGGCCAGGCCAGGCCAGGCCAGGCTAGACCGGACCGGACCGGGCCAAGTCAGTGGAGTCTGGCAGGGGAGTTTTCTTAAGGGCCTCGCCGAGTTAAATATAAAGATAGCCCAGATGATAAGCTCAAAGCGCAGTTTCATGGCGTCCAAGTCTCTTTCCATGTGGCTGCCTCGCGATTGAGGCTAAAGACGCGCCGCCTCAACGCTCTCCTTAATTAAAACTTTTACGACGCATACTCTCGAGCAGCGTTTATTAAAATCTGAAGCCCTAAGCAATGCAGCGACAAAGCGACAGAGGCGGAAGCGACGTCATGGGCGTGGCACTCGAAGGCGGAGATGACATATCACCTGCTCCTGGACCTCGTCTCGTCTCTCTATTTGATGCGGCTGCCAGGCAACGACTACCAAGCCACAGAATGTGGCACAGTAGCTCATAAAACTGTCTTAGATGGAAGAACTTAAGCTGCTCTTCATTTAAACCGAATACCAACTAAATGTGTATCACAACCGAATTAATTTAATCAAAAATAAAAATAGACATTCACACTGAGTGCAAACATAACTTTCAAGGAATTGCTGAAGGTTGCACAAACTAGCGCAGCTTGTTAAATTTAACTCACTTTGTTGCATTATTCACCCATTGTACCTGACGACTTGCAACTACCAAGTGCGCATCTTCAGTACGGGTACTTATAAACTCTGGTTATTGAAGTCTGCGAAATAGCATTTACTTTGCCCCCCACCCCCCTCCACATTGTGGAGCTGCTCAATGCTCTGTCATTTTCTCACCTAACTCCAAACATTTTACGCATCATGCTATAATAGCAACAACAACAGCTGCAATGCAATGGGAAAACTTTTGACAAGCTCAAGAGTGCGTGGCAGGTTTGGCCCCGCCCACTCTTCTAGCCAACAATGGCAACCGGTTGGCGCCGAGTCTTGCAGTTGTTCTCTATTGTAGGCACTAACTCATATGGAACGATGCTCCCACTATATTTTAATGTTCCATAGAAAAATGCAGCTAACCGTGTGTGCATTTTACATTAATATTCATGCGAGTGCAAGTGCGACTGGAAGTGGGAGAGTGGGGAATCAGAAAGGCATTGGGAGAGTGTTTGCTGTGCACTTGCCTGACAGCCAGCAGAATTACTTAAGCCCCACACAGATACACACACGCTCACACAATGAGGATTATTGAGACCCATCCTCCCGTAGCCACTCGAGCACCCACGACTGCCTGCGGCTTCCTCCAGGCTCAATCTACGTTTCCATTGTCATATCAGCGTCATATCAATAAATATGCTGGCCACACAAAAGGCCACGCGTAGACGCCCACAAAAGTGCCTCGGGATTTGCATATCGGCCTGTTACCATCGCCGTTCAGGAGCTGTCGAGTCTTTGTTTAAACTTGCCTCATATGTTGGCCTGGGCGACGTTGTCTTGCCTGCTACTGCTGCCGTTGCGGTTAATTTTCCAAGACAATGGCAAAAGAAGTAAAGTAGAAAAATAATCTTTACACGTGCCGCTTGAAGTGCCTCGCCCATGCTAAGGCAACTGCAGCAGCAGCAGCAACTGCAGCAGCAGCAGCCGCAACAGAAAGACTTCCCTGTTTCCGTTCTTAACAATGAACCCTCCACCCTCACCTCTCTATCACACCTTGTCTTCTTATTCATCTATCTCTTTCTTTCTCTGCGCATGCATGTCGCATGAATTAGAAGCTGTTACCGTCGCATCAGCGCCATCTGGCGGAACAACAATGCACTTGCTGCTTGGCAGCCACTGTTCTTACCAACTAATGGACGCGGTTTAAACAGACTTTTTTTTCTGCATACCCTTTGGTTTATGTGTTTACTGTATGTGTATGTTCTAGCCATTCTTCATTTATTCTTCATTTTATAAAATATTTGAAGATTACTGCACATCTATTTTCATATACACGTCCCTTGGTTTATATTTTAAATATTTCCACTCTTAGTAAAGTTGGTATCTCTTAGAAAGGAGTCTTGATTGAGCTTCAATAAGAAATCTAATGAAACTCCTCTACACATCCTTATTTATATAAATTGCAAATAATTTCACTTATTACTTTAGTGAATATCAATAAAAGAATACAGGATATCCTATAGTCAGTGACCAGCAAATTTGTATCCTTCCTCTCGAGCCATAACCTTCAAAAAAGATGCTCTGATGCTGCGTTAAGTTTGCATTTCTTGTCGTAAAAGACAAAAAGAAGCTGCCAACTTTTGAGGTATGTGGATTGCAAAGTGGGTTTACTCAAATTTCAATGAAAAACCACAATGTCCGTGCCGAATATTTTCCTGTTAATAGCTTATACTTGTCTTAAGTGCTTGGCTGCTGCTTCTGCTCCTGCTTCTATTTCTGCTTCTGCTTCTGCTTCTGCTTCTGCTGCGACTCTTTGGAACAACACTTGAGAATGTTTTGTTTTGGCAGCAAAGTGCAGGAGCTGTGTAAACAGTGTAAACTATAACTGCGATGCCAGGAAACACTTAAATTAGCCACTGTCCCGTATGTGGGTCAGTTAGCGAGAAGAAACCTGAGAGGAGGTATGAGAGATTACTCAACAAGGCGGCTGCTTCTACTGCTGCTGCTGGCCACAGAGCACACATGGAATCGAACAGAGTTTGGTTGTATGTATGTTGGGTATGTGGAGCAGAGAGCATAAAAAAATACCGGGGATAGCACTAAATTGCTGCACTGATACAATTTATGGCCCCAACCAGCTAAGAGCCCGGGTCCGAGTTTGAGACGGTTTTGGTTTTTGTGAGCTCTTGAAAATCAATTAAAAGTTCTTGCCTAAGACGTTGCCGGAGCTTTCTTTCTATTTCTCGTTTGTGAACTGTTTAATGGGTCAGCAGCAACACGATTTGGGTGGAGGGGCCAATCGCTTTGCATCCCAATTGCTCGGTCTTATCATCTAAGAATAGAATAGCACACACACGATACGATGTAACGATAGTCCTCAGCTTTTAACACTGTTAATCCAATGCTAACCTCGAGCTGCCCTTGGTTATGGTAATGATAATCGATTATTTATATATTGTTCAGGTTTAGTTTCGTCACACACCGTAAATTATTGGATGTTTGTTTTGTAGTTGTAGTTTTGTAGTTCTTGTTACGATAACCGATTTGTGTTTGAGTGTAAGTAAGCCGTTGCTCACTCCTCGAGTACCCGTCAAAGACTGTCGCTGTTTGAGCTTCTTTCGTATGCTTTTTAGCCCCATGCGATTCTTGACTGACTTTCTTTTTTCAACGTTTGCTTTTTACCTGTTTCTCGCTGGGGGAGTTGTTTTTGGTTTGTGTTTGTGTTTGTGATTGTGATTGTGATTGTTGTTGCTTATGTTATAAGTTGTCGAGCTTCGTTGTTGGCAATTTTCACACCGCCGCGCACTCAACTGTCTCGCACGACTGACCGTCTGCAACTGATCGAGGCTGGAATCTTCAGTTACCAGCATAGTTGTAGACGACACCGTGAAGACACCGAACGGTTCCCCCACAATTCGTTTGCATTGCTTTCTTTGTGCTCTCTTTTAATGGTCTTACTCTTTCTCGCACTCCCTCCCTCTCTTTCACACTGTCTCCCCTCCCCTCTCTCTCTCTCTCTCTCTCTCTCTCTCTCATTTACACTCCTCTTTCTGGATTTCGTGGTCAGCTCGATTTTCAATCAATTTTGGTCATGCGCTCTTCGGCGTTTCCTATGGGAAAGTATTTGGCACAGTAAACAACTCGTTATTACAGTTAGCAGCCAAACAAGCTGACGGCGCACTTCACATGAAGAACTATTCGTTAAGTTTCAAAGTTGAGATTAATTTCAGAATTTTCTAAGCAACCTATACTCAAGTTTTTCAATTTATTTTTAAGCTCTACAATGAAAGTTTATGAAAATCAAGTTTACAAATGTAATTTCTGGATTCTTTCGTTTTATTATCCGTACGATTGTTCGATAAGCCATAAAGATTTTAATGTGTTTCTTTTCATGAACAGGTGATTCTTTAGTGACGCTCCCTTGTCCCATTTCTGACATACCTGTGAGCCAACTCTCTCAGCGTGTACTTTATAAATTAAGAATGTTAATGTACATATACCACAGAATGTGGCAATGTGTGAATTTTATTGATGAGCTTTTTTTTGCGCTCGATCAATAAGAAGTGCTAATTCTGTAGCTCTTGCAGCAGACACCAGCACATCAAAGTGAAATCGCCAGCCATTGAGCATTTGACTCGGATATTAGCCAAAAATAAAAAGCACATTAAGAAAACTGTTACTCATACATCTGGCAATCTTTAATGTAATTAATTTAACTTGCATTTCATTTTCAATGTCCGGGACAGAGTGGAAAATGGACTCTCTGCCAGGGGTATTGAAAGGGGTTAAAAGCAAAGCTTTCCCACACACACACACACACACACCCGAACACACGCTCTCACTTATATACGACAAAAGCGTCGCTGGCTGCGCAGTCGGCGTTTACAACAGTAAAACGTGTTCTACTCGTTTATAGCGGTCTCTGGCTGGAGTAGTTGTTGTAGTTGTAGTTTTTCTAGTTGGGCAAAAGTTGTTTTTACTGTAGTCGAGAGCTTGGGCTGTCTATAACTTTCTTCGCAACTTACTGTTATTGTTGTTGTTGTTTTTGTTGTTGTTGTTGTTATTGAGACAGCAGGCCAAGTATGCAAGTCGTTGCAAAGCATTTCAGTTAACAGGTCAGTGGAGTTTTCTCAACTTAAAAACTTAACTCGACTTGCAGACGTTTTCAGTATTTTGCCGCAGAATGTTACGAAATTTTATGTAATGTGCCGAAAAACAACAACAAAAATCGCAAAAAACAAAAATAAAAGAGCTTCGACCGACGTCAACAAGAGTCAAAATCAAGAAGAAGAAAATACAATAAACTTTCATTCAAGGCTACAAATTTTCGGTTGACTAAAATGTAACTATTTTAAAACGCTTAAAGCGCCAACTGAAGGGGTTGTTCCATTGGTTCAAAAACCATATAATTTACCGTTTTAACAGCTTAATACACTTTGACATTTTCCTTAGCAGC
The DNA here is from genome assembly GCA_037075185.1 of Drosophila pseudotalamancana. NCBI lineage: Eukaryota > Metazoa > Arthropoda > Insecta > Diptera > Drosophilidae > Drosophila > Drosophila pseudotalamancana. Next base: position 486,264 of record JBAMCK010000062.1, on the reverse strand, counting down.
ACCACTCAGGTGGCAAAAACGAGCAAAGAGAAACAAACACTAAAGCAAAAAAAAAAAAAACAATTCAACGTAACGCCCGCTGCTGCTGTGTGAAAAGAAGGCGAAACTGTTGGCCAACTGCTGGATACAGTCAAAAGACCATCCAAGTTCAAACTTAGTTGCACCTAATCAAAGTGTAATTCGTTATTTGGTGGTTTTGTAAACATTTTCATAAACAAATTAACGGGGCATGCCAAGCAGCTCCAACTCAGAGACTTTGCTCCATTTGACTAATTAATTTTCCCCAACTTTCTTACTGACAGAAAATGATGAAAATCTTAGCATCTGCGGCTGATTAGTTTTTGCAGCTAGCAGAAAAGTTTTTGGGCTTACATGTTAATTTTTGGGATTGTTTGTGGATTTCTTAATTTCTCATTTTTCAAGAGGATGTGGAAAATCCACTTAAGATTTCATTGCGTTATTTTCCATAATCAAAAAGTTTGCCAGAACACAAACAAAAAATAACGACATGACAAATGTTTGCGGAAAATGATTTGATGCTTAAGAAATGATACTATTATACGATCGAATTGGACTGTGTCTTTATTATCTATATATGACATTTCCAAGGAATTTAAATTTAATAAAGATTGAAGAAGAGATTTAGGTTTAGAATAATGAAATTATAGTACATTTGGTGATAATGATCAAGTAACGACAGCTCAGAAGTTATAAATGATCATTTTAATTCATATTTTATTTCGCATTAAAACTTTCGTTATAAATGATGTATAAATTATTGGTTCGATTATTCGCTTAATTAATTATATTCCTTTAGACACTTCATTTTCATAAGACCTATCTGAGACAAATATCTATTTGACTACCTGTCCATTTCTGGCTTAATTGGCAGTTCCTGTGGAAACGCGATTAGCGCTCGTGATATTCGTGTCTGCTCCGCTTAAGCAATCCAATTTCTTGGCTCTCTTTTCCGCCTTCGTTAGCAGTCACACAATATTGACGTTGACAATTAAATGCTAGAAATTATTTGATTACCATCCGTTTTTCTTGCCAAGTCAACGTCTCGAAAAAGTTTCGCTTTTCTTTCGGCTCTGAGCAGCCCACAAAAAGTGAAATAAAAATACCTCAGTAAGTTTTATCTCTATGCACGTGTGTTGTTTTTGCCATTGCTGTTGCGGTTGTAGTTTTAGGTGAGATTATGCATGAAAGCGTCGCTTTGTGCTCGGAATAATTAGAAGACAGCGGACGGGAGGGGAGGGCGAGGGTGGTTACAATTGTCAATAAAATAAGAGGTTAGCTGCCATCCAGTGCGTGTGACTGCCAACTAATCGATTTTCAAATCGCTTTTTAGATAGCGACTATCTGCTGCTGCTTGATTATATTCGAAATGCGTGCTAACAATTTCATTTGTTGAAAATTCAAATATGCGCGTCCAAGCCAGGCCGCAGAAACTGTCGACGCGGATTTGTATTGGGCTTAGGGTATGAACTTGTTGTTGCTATTGAATTTCATTTGCACATTATATTCAATTTTTCCTCTGACCAAACCTAAGAGGTTGTTGTTGCTGTTTTCTGATGAATTCATTCACGTACAATCCCCAACGATAACGACAACGACAACGGCTACTGCAAAGGCAACGGCTACGGCTACGGCTAGGGCTACGGCTTCGGGAAAGGCTACGGCAACAGCGGCGACATCAACCGGCAATTCTGTTAACCGTTAAGTCAGCTCCAAGTGCCAAGCTTCAAGTTTCAAGCTCCAAGTTCCAAGTACCTTCCTGTACTTTTGTGCTGCTCATTTCGCATTCAATGAGCGGCGCATCCATCGAACGAAAGCCGAGCCAAGTAATTTCAATACGCACCGGCGAAAAAATAAAATATAAAAAAATGGTAAATGAAAGTGCCCTCAAAATGTTTTCTAAATTTGTGCGCTTGGCCCGAAGTCTCTTGGATTGGGTTGGGCAGCGGCTACTTGACCATGCCCATCTCTGTATCTATGTATGGCTGATTTAATTGTGTCGCATTGCAATGAATATGCAGAGAGAACTTGAGCTCAGAGCTCAAAACTTGTATTTCGTCTTTCAATTAGCGAAAGTCAGCCACAAGAAGCCTTACATTGATATGCATATTAATCGTTCTACAAAAAGAAAAAGTTGTCAACGACGTCATTAAATGTTGCCCATTTTTAATTTCGTAGCATCTTGTGGCAGGGCCGATACCCAATGATACCCAATGATACCCAATAAGAAATAAAATTATAAAAACACACAATCAGCTAACAAAAAACCGAACAAAGCCTATCGACAAAAAGAAAAAAAAACAAAAGTCGCCGGCCAAGTGGAAGTGGACGCATCACGAACGACTCTCGCACAGGAAGGGAAAGCTGCAGACGAACGTGTTACTTTGTATGCAACTATATGTGTGTGTATGAGCATGAGTTGTTGTAACTGAGTTAATGTGGGGCTTGTTTCACAGCTTCAAAAAAAAAAAAAAAAAAAAAAAAAAGCAAGAGTCCGCCGTGGCCTCTACATGAGCATTACGGCAAGAAATTGACATTCTTTGCCTCCTCGCTCGCACGACCACGGTGCAGGCAATTCGAATAAGTAAATACAACAACAAAGGCAGCAACAACAACAGTGGCTACAAAATAAATACCAAAAACTGGCTTCAGGCACTTTCTCTTTCTTTCACTGCCGATAACGGCAACAACAACAACAACAAAAACATCCACAACGACAACAGGTAACAACAACAAAAAGGGAAGCTCAAAATCAACGGCTGACATCCACAGCAAATAAAAAATAAATAGAACAATTGCTCTTATTGCAACTGTTGTTGTTATTGTGTTTTTGTTGCTGCCTTACGGCAATTTATAATTTAAGCAGACACACACACAGTCATAATATATTTATTCGATTTTGGAAAGAAACTCGCTTCACGTCTTTTGGTAATAGACTCTTTAAGGCAATGAAATAAGAGCCAGAGGCGGCGTAGGCATCACGACTGGCTGCTGTGGGCGTGACTACAACATTAACAAAATGCCATTTACCCTCATAAAACTGTCAAACTGAAGTGTCAGCTCGACTATCAGGAGCAACAACAACAAACACCTCAACAACAACATTGATACGACAAAAGCAGTAAGTGAAGCGCAAAGAGCAGTTGAAAATCCATATCGATGTCAGAACAGAATCAGAGAATGATATGCTTAACTTCACTGGTTTTCTCTTTCAATTACAAGTGCTTATCGTACATATAATACCGATTATATAAACGGGGCTTGGAAAAAGTGGACATGAGACCGTTTTGTAGTAAGGTGTAATTCAGATGGATGAATAATTAATAATTATTCTCAAAAATCTTCGTTATATTTCTTCAATAATAATTTCTTCACTTTGCCACAGAAGGCAACTCTCAAACAGCGGAATATCAATTGAAATTGCAAATTTTAGCACTCTTTACTTTCATAAGTTGACAATTTATGCGGAATTTCGTAGCTTTTAAGGTTTTTTCTATGTGTCGCTCTTTTTCTGTCGAATTGTGAACTTTCCATTATAGATGACTCATTAGTTTGGCATTTGGCTACAAATATTAAGTTAATAGCATAGTAGATGCCAAACAGATTCATAAATTATCGTTGTTTATTTATGCAAATTTGGTAATTTTATCGTTTAATGTGAAATAACAGCAGTTAGTCAATTCATTTAATTTAATTTAGGCTTATCTTCTGTTTCCCTGATACGTTTTTCACTTCCTCCCATTCCCACACATTCAAATTTATCGCATTTAATCTTAAAATTTAATAAATATGTAAATTTTCAACGTTCAAACTAATCTAAAAATTATTGATTTTCATTGAAGGTGCTGTAATTGTTGTTATCCAGTGCAAAAGTAAATGTAAAGCATGTAAGATACATGAGTACGTGTCGTATGCGTGTTTTTCTCTCCACGGAAATACAATTGACTATCTCTAATTGTTTAATGTGCATTTTTGTTGCCATTAGTTTTAGTTATTTTTGTTGTTATCTTGGCCAGACATACGTAAGATTGTGTAATGTCAAATATCACAATGTTTTTAGTGTGAATAAAATCACTTGTTGTCACATTTCGACAAATTATGCAAGCGGTTAACGCATTAATTTAAAAACACTTTCTTTTCATGCGCACACATTAACACACAGACGGAAATACACTTAGCGCTGTGTTTCGTGTGCTGTGCATTAAATAATGTCATTTGAATTAACACCAAAATTCATCAGGCTAAGCTCTCAACACTGACTTCTTCGGTTGACCACGGCATTAGCATAGCTTGTGGTTGAATATTTTGTAGCATACTTTTGGGCGGAAGTCGAAAATATTGCCAACGTCTTGAGGGGATGACCATGTTAATAAGGCAAACATTTGCATTAAATCTGAGTGAATACACAAGCCGGAAACGTGCCTGTACAGACCGCTGCCTGTGTCTGCTGTTGAAGACAAAGTGACCGCCAGTCATTGCGTGACTTTGAGTATGACAGTGACAGGCCTAAGGGGCAGTACTTTAGGCTGAGTTCTCGCACAGTGGACTTTTATTAAACCATAACAAATGGAATCAACACGTTCTTGTACACTTCTCGAAAATAAAATATAAAATATTTTAAACAAAAATATATTTGAAATGTGTTTTAAAGTCAAAAAATAAATGTTTATTTACAAATAAATTTAGTATTCCAGGAACTTAAATTTGTAAGTTGTTTTTTTTTACGACCTGCTGCTCATTCACACGCATCGTGGGTCTAATTTACATTTAGGAATGCAAATGAATCCTCGAACTTAGTCAACCTGAACATCTGACAGCTGTTTGGGCCATCTTCAATTCGGTGTTGTCCTATAATTGGATATCGTTGAGGAAACGTAAGCTGCAGTTTCTTCTTTTTTCTGCATCGGGGTGCAATTCGAAAGGCATGCAACGAAATGATTGCAAGTGGCCAGGAAGAGCCTTGAGGACTCTTATTTTTCGGTGAAATCAAATGTCAAACACACATTGCTGATGTTGGTAAACCAGGGCAGGACACAGCCTAACCTTGACAGACCTCTACTGCCGAGACAGTCCGCCGCCCCCGCTTTCAGCCGGAGTCCGTGGGTTGTTCGTTTTATGTTACCTGCTGTTTTTACCTTTGCTGCTGCCTTTTGGTTACGCTCCTTTTGCTTCTTATTGCCTTGGGCTCGGGCTAAACTGAAATCTTTAAGGATTTGCCGTTGCTGTGGGTCCAGTCATAGCTGACCTGGCTGACACCGGTTACAGCCCCTTGTCTTGGCCGGCAACCTAACTTCCGGACCCAAATTCAATTTTCGTGGCATTTTATTTTGATTTCAATTCAATTTTCCTGGCGTTTAAGCACAGCAAACAATAATTAGATGCGTCACCGACTGATCTCCGCATACATTTACAATATGCCCAACATCGTCAAGATGCAGCATACATATCCAAAGGTTAGTTTGTGGTCTGCCGATTCGTTAAATTCGCTTCGATTCGCCCAGAGTGCAGAGTCAGTAAAATTAAATTGGATTTTCATTGTGACGAACTAGACAAGGCCGACGGCCAACAACAGTGTCCCACTTGCGGTCATCCGCAACAGTCAAGATGCTTGCGCCGCAGCGGCAGTAAACTTTTACTACTTTACGGCTTAAAGTTGAAGCTCAATCACAGTCCGCTGGCAACTATCCCGTTTGCTAATGTTTTTTTAAGCGATGCCACCGCTGCTGCCGCTTCCGCACAATGGGATGATAATTGAAAGTTTGCGGTGGGAATTTGCAAGCTTGCATTTTCAATGAATCGATTTGGTGCTATTTGGTCTTGAATTTCGTGTGTTTATGTGTCTGTACCCGCTTACAAATTGATTGATCTTAAGCCAATGCATTCCATTTATAAACGTCACTAAGCATTTTTTTTTTTTTGTTGTTTTTGTATACACATCACAATTTCAGTTCATGCTGTCGCTCAATGTTATTTGAGGACCATCAATTCCTTTCGATAATCGCGTCATTGTGCGATAGGCAGCTCCTTATGGAATTGAGAATTGAGCAATTGCATGGAAACCCAATTATTCTGTGTATCGACTGTGCTCCAACAATAATTATTATTGATCGCACTTCAATTTGTTGTGCATTTTTTATGCCTCGCTTACAATAAAATCCATTTACCCGCCGGCAATGGCAGCGACGACATCAACGACGCTTTGCGCGTATATTGTTGATGATTTTACAAATGCGCTTAATGACATCGCGTTGCCATTTGGCAGGCAGCCCACCAGTCCACTCCAGTCCAGTCCAGTCCAGTCCAGTCCAGTCCAGGCGAGACCCGACCAGACAGTCGGCTCTGTCAGCCAGGACGCCCAACAAATATTTGCTTAAACGCTGCGCGCGCTGCGGCTTCTGATTGAAGCTTAATGCATATGAAATGGTAATTACGCGTACGCCTTATTGTGCAGCGGAAGCAAGCCCTACTACAACTTATTGTCGCTCATTTATCTTATTAATAGCTCCACGGATGTGGGCGGCACACAATTTATCAAGCAGCTGGATAGAAAAAAGCGGTTCATCGCCAACTTCAATTTGGGATTTCGCTGCGTTTGTCATTTCTATAATAAACTTCGGGCCATTGACTGTTAGTCTGTTCGTCTGTTGGTCTGGCGGTTTGTTAGTCTGACTATGAAGGATGAACAATAAAAAGTAGGCAACAGTTTGACAGTTCTTAGAGTCTAGACGATGTAATTGTGGCCAACATATCGTGTGTTCAGCTCTGGTTAGTAACATGCCCTGCTCTCCACTCCCTGCGTGGCTTGGCCACCGCTAATAGCATTTTTAGCACTAACTCAGCTTAACTCCAATAAATCATCGAGGCGAACCGCAAAGCTTTAGTTTCTACCTGCCTTTTAAATCACAAGGTGTCACGGCAAAGTCCAACTTCAGCAATGCCTACCTCCATTTTTGATGAGGGTCGCTGCAAAGTATGCAACAATACAAGTAGTTGCCACAAGACTAGCCGCACAATGGGGTCAGCAGCATGAACATGTAAGCGTCCTTTGCTTAATATGTATTTATTTATTTATTTCGACTGTCCGACAGTTGTCCGCTTGTCATGGACAAGAGCCGCAACTTGATTTATCAACATTTACATAACTAGCATTTTTTTTCAGTTCGTTTTTATTTTTCTTTCTATTGTTGAAGCTTTTGGTTGTTGCACGTTGCCCAATTAGACGCAGCAATAAATTGCTCAACAACGTGCGGTAAACCGGAAATAAAGACCGGCTTGTGTTTCTGCTGCTGACTCCAGCTCTGCAGTGCCGTTAATTAAAAAGTTTTCATACAACTTAATTGAAATAGATCTCGATTGGAGTTTTTATTGATATTTTGCTTACGCTGACGTTTGCCGTTTGCCGTTTGCCGTTTGCCGTTTGCGTTTGCCGTTTGCCATAGCTCGAAATGAAACTAAATAATTAGTTTGCTGGCCTCTTTTGGGTAAACTTTCTGGCATTTGAAGTGGCGAAGTTGCTTACCAGACTGTTTGCCAACAGCTCGAGTGGCAGCAACAGCAGCACTCAGAATTGCCGGCAGTCGAAATGCCAAAACTTAACACATTATGAGAATTTGGGCTCTTTAGCCGAATGCATTTGACATTTCGGTATATGGTATTTTATTTGAGCAACACAGCTGTTACATAAATTTAAACTAGATCTTCAAGCAGCTCGTAGCTCGTAGCTCTTAGCTGGTAGCTCGCATAAACAATGTATTAAGAGCCCACTGCCTTGGGGCATGTAAGACGCATAAATAATACAGGAAAAGTTTTTGTCAAAGCGCGCCCCAAGTGTCACTCGAGGCGCACCCTTTCCGAAAGGGCCAGCCCAACAGCAGCCGGACCAGGCCAATATCAAAATCAATATTAATTTGGTGTAGCTCTCAGCATCGACACAGAAGGCAACATTGCCATTGACTTTAAATTGGTAACTGAAAGCAAGCACTCAATGCAGCTGCCAGATACCCTTTAAAATCTCCAACAATAAATTGTTTCAGCATCCAAATATTTAGTCACAACAAGTTAATCTGCTAAAACCGACTTGCTTATTATTCAGGCTGACTGTTCAGTATTAATTTTGTAATGCTGTTGCTTTACCCTGTCTTGGCCCAGAAGGCCCGTCAAGGAGTTGGCAATGTGATTGCCATCAAAGCAAAATGTTGGCTTCCAAGTTTTTGCAGCAAGTTTCTAACGTGGCGCAGCTGCGACTTCGTGGCTCCTGTGGTGCTTGTTATTGTTGTTATTTACGATTAAAGTTTGCCCCGCCGTTGCCAGTATCGTAAACAGCTTGCGGCCACTGATGGGATGGGATGGGATTTTTCTTTCAATTTGCATTCTGCACTCGGGGATTGCAACATCGATTGCCTTTGCCAAGTTTATGGCCAACCGCAACAATTTCTATTTTCATTGGCCGCTTGTCTGTTTGTCCGCTTGTCCGCTTTTCCGCTTGTCCGTTTGGCAGTTGTAATAAGCTGTATTTGCAATTAAATTTATTCAATTGCCACGCGAATGTTTAATTGAAGCGCAAATTTGTTTCACACACACACACACGCACACACACTCGCAGAGTCGCGTTTTTCGCATGTTTAATGCAAGTAATCAGCATTAAGCCATGTTTAGGCAAACGACAGCCACCAAAACCACATTCCCATTGTATTGTGGGTCAACCAATGACACACAAACACACACACTCACACACATACTGGCGGTGGAAACGCGGCAGCTGCTGCTGTCACATTTACATAATTTCATTTGCAACAGATGCGGAGGCCAATTGCCAACACTCCACACATCCCCATTTCCATTTATTCGCAACTTCCCCACAATGCCAAAAATTATACAAATGAAGAGGATTGCACGTTTTTATAAACAAAATTATATTCAACTGTTGATTTGCCGCGTCAGCTTCGTACTTAATGTGGCCACTCACCCACTACATATTGGTATAAATATTCATCAGTTAATATCCACGAGTATATAAATAATAGTGCTCTCCAGAGATAGACAGAAAGGGGAGAGTGAGAGAGAGAGAAAGAGAGAGAGCGAGATGGGGTTGCGTCCAGAATGACAGCAGGAAGCTCTTTCATTAATTAAGTTCGAATTCCTTCATTCCATACCCTGAACCCATTGAAAATGGGAATTCGGGGTACTTTGATTTTGTGAAAATGTATGTAACAGGATCGATCACATAAATTATTCTAGTCAAGTCGATTTATTCCTGCTCAAATATCTTTAAAACTTCATTCACAGCAGACAATTAACGTGATTTTATCTACAGAGTATATCCAAGTTGGGCAGACCCCACTAGTGCTTTCTTACTTGATTTTGCATGCCGGGTTGACTCGCATGTTGCACGCAGTGGTCAGTAGCGGCGAGTGCAAAGGGCTTAGTGGACTGCCTATTTTTGGCTCTGCTGGGTTCAACACAAGATGGAGCATCATGATGACGCAGGCACAAACAGGCTCAATCTTGTTGAGTAAGCGCCACTAATTTGTTTTTTTCTTTTTCTTCGGTTTTGTGTGGAAGTGATCTCTTCTTTATTGACATTTTGCTTTGGGGTTGAGGCTGCTGCGCTGGTGGCATGCATAATTTATTGACCCCAAATTTGCATCGCATTGTGTTTGCACGTGTACGAGCCTGGAAACCTGCACCCGTGGCCCCGCATTACTGAGGGAACAGCAGCAAATACCCATTTAATAGACAGTCGAGCCGCTAGCCCTATCTCCAGTGATGCCAGCAACCCATGGCAGGAGCTTGCTTCAAGAGTCTCCTATCCAAACTCAGGCAGGCATGCAATTTGGCCATTAAAAATCATTAGCAAAGGTATTTTGCGTCCGCCTGCCTCGTTGCCAGCTGCCGAAGACACGGGCCGAAGGAGTAACATTTTTGGCAGGCACTGCTGCAGCAGGTGCATGCTCCATGCTGCGCATGACATGTTGCATACTTTATGGCGGCAGCCAAGTATTTTTATTTTACGAACAGGTAGAAGGCGTTGACAATGTAGCAGCTTTATATGAAATAAAGTACTGTTCAGTAAACATAGCACACACATTGATACGGAACATCAATGAAGCTGCTCAGCGACAGGCATTGTCGTGCAGCTGGTTTAGTTGGCAACACAACCAGCTCCGAGATCACACATGCATCCACCGAATCCTACGAAGCCGAGCTAGAAACAGAGGGGGACTCCCAGACAGATCTGGATGAGGTCTATGACCAACTAGAGCAGATGAAGCAGCGGGCCTTGCAGCTTCGAAAGGTGTTGATACGCGACCTTCCCATGTCGGCCGAATATGCCAAAAAGCTTAAGGATGCCGAACTGCACGGCTCGAAAAATATTGATATACGTAAGGTGCAGCTGCAAACCTCCATATTGGTGAGCCAAGTAACGGATTTGTCGAATCGACTGGAGGGCGAGGGCAAACACCTTAAGGAACTTGACTGCCGCTTGCAAAATCAAAAGGAAGATACGCAGAAGCTGGACGCAAGAGTCAGAAAGTTTTACAGGTGGCCCCAGCAACAGAGACATCGAGCAAGCCTCTGCCTGGAACGTTACAAGGACCTCGGAATAAGACTCTGTACTCTTGAAGATTATCGTTGCTTTATGGATAAACTCTACACAATGTTTGTCTTTGGCTTGAAGCCAGTTGTGCCACTCAAATGCTACAAGGCAGATAAACTTTGCGTTGCCGAGCGATTGAAGAAAACACGCGTGTGGATGGGCGTCGCCTCCAAGTTTCTGCTACAACATAACAACAAAATGTTGCACGTGCTGAACGACCTCGGTAAACTTAAAAGCATTCAAGATATGCCAAGGACTTCATCTAACTCCGAACTCTCATATGCTGAAGGCGAAGAAGAGGAAGAAACTGTGAAAAATGTTCACAAAACATAAAAATACTAGCAGATTCTATGAATGTTATTCATATTAAAGAAAGTTATTTGCAATTAACAATAAAACTCTATTGGACTTTACTCTACTAAGAGATGGGAAACATTGATTATTTCTCTATATGCTAACAAGCAAAAAATCTTAAGTCTCAGAAATGTGTTATTGAATGAACATCTACATATATTATATATATATATACATAATGTTGATGACTTTTGCTCTTAAGATGTTAGAAAACTTAGCCGTGTTACCGATAACTATCAAACAAAGTTATCGATTTTCCGAAACAAACTCGATCTGAGTATGGTGTAGGAAATTTCTAATCTGTAGCTCTTGTGCGGACAGAAAAACAAACGGACAGACAGTCGAAACGAGAACAAAGATTCAGCAATTGATCCCCATAAAAAACATATATTGTTCATAGATAAATGTACTTTATGCGTTCGGCCAGTTAAATAACATTTTATCCTGGGTGGGTATAAAAAGCAATTTGCAATTGATGAAACAAAAATATGACTCAAAAAGAAAACAAAACATTTTCCTGCAATTTTGCATTCGGGCAGAACTTTTAACTCGCGCGAAATTAAGCCAAAAACTTTGCGTGTAAATCGAATTACGCAACACAGAGAAAACTACAACTGTGGATTATTATAAATTCAGCGAACCACAGAGCCGCAAAATTTTGTAATTCGAAATGCAGGCCGCACCACATCCGGCCGCCATTGCATAGTTTGCACTAATTTTTGATTTTGTTGGAAAAACGTAGAGAATGTCAAGTATTAAATTATACAATTGCTATGCTAATTGTGTACAAATGATAAAATGTTTTACAAATATTTTGTTAAATAATTGTGTGGCAATTTAGGCCACAAAAATGTAATTAGCCTTGCACGCAATTAACTGAAATATGAGTGCGGCAAATGTTAAAAAAGGAGTTTCCGAGTGGCACTAAACATCAACTCGGGCACATTTGATGCACTCCACTGGCCAAGCACATCAAATGCAGATGAAAATTCATAATATTACGCATACGCCAGGTGATTCGAATATTAAATTGAAAGTCTCAATGTCAGGACAATGGGAAAACTTAGGTCTGCAAAATTGATGTCTGAGTTGTCTTTGACAGCACTGAACGTCATATTGTTTTGATGAGGGTTCAATGTTTGCCACGCTGTTTTAGCACACTTGTTGCACCCACAGACACACACAAACGCACACACACATACAGACTGAACTCCTGTCGTTTCACATTATCAAATTGTTCAAACAAAAGTCTAACCAAAGCTTGCTCCCAAATTAATTGAAAGTCCTCTGTCCAATTCGAGAACGACGTCACCTACCTGTCGGCCGCAAGATTCATAAGAAAATTGGGGTCGGCCATCCGCAAAAGGCCAACGAAAGTTTTACCCTTAGATTTGACCGACGACAAGTTCGAAAGGCGTTGCAAAATGTTAACCTAAAAAATAAAAGTAATTTAATTAGTTGACATTTTCATGTACACAACGATGATGAGTCGGTCGTCCCATATAGCCGGCACAAATAATTTCCCAGTCGGTCTGCATTGTGGCAAAGGCATAGCAAAACTTTTATTGTCGTTGTTGGCCAACAAAGCCAGATGCTTGGCTTCATATCCTTTTGTGCAAAACAGCTTTTACTGTTCTTTCGGTTCCTATAATTGTCGCATTCATTGCGCTCTGTACCTAACTGAATCCTCATGCTGTGCTCTGTTCTGTTCTGCTCTGCTCTGCTCTGCTCCGCTGACATCTTTCTCTGTGCACCTTGGTGTCGGCCTTTGTTACCTGTGCGTGTGAATGCCTCGAATACTTGTGCGAGCTTTCAATGCGTTTGCGTGAATACGCAAAAGTTGAACTACTTATTTGCCAACGCACAACAAATGCTGTCTATGAAATGAAAGTGTGTGTGTGAGTGTGTGATTGTGTGTGTGTGTGTGTGACCTGTACAGTTATTTATTTACACAGAGGTAAATATTTTCGGAGGACATTTTGAAAACTGTGCTATGGGCATTAAATCTAAGCTGAGAAAATAGAAAACTTTATAAATGTGAATCGTCTACAAGCCAGTAGATAAGATTGCGCAGTTGTGTAATTTATGTATTCACGCAACACTCATCGTGTTTTATGGCATTTAATATGCAACATTTATACGCGACTGGTTATTCATTCATTATTCATTTGGATGTTTAACTCGTTCGTTCAATTATGCAATCTTGAAATTTCACTTAAAATTCCCACAGCTCAATTTCCCAACCGGAAGCTTCCATCCTTTGTATTCGCACACACACACACACACAAACGCACACACCTATCTGCACTCCTACTCACACTCAATTCATTCAATCAATCATTTATTCATTAAGTCACGGACAGCCGTTCGCAAACTTTATACGCAAACAGTTCGAAAATTTTAATAAAAATTCTTACGTTAAGTTACGCTGAACAATCAATGTGTGCGCCCCCTCGTCCACCCGCCATCCACTTGTCGCTGTCATTGTCCAACTGTTCGCTTAAGTGGTGTTAAGTATTTGAAAATCTGTGCTGCTCAATGGAGCCCCCGTCTGCCCCCTCCTAGATCGTTCCACTGTTGTTCTGTTCTGTATTTGTGCTTTGCTCTGTGGCCGCTTTTTGTTTTATTGTTTTACGACAGTTGGCCAAATACTTTGGCTTGCAAAACTTTTGCGCCTGATGGTCATTCATTTGTCTGTGATTTACGAAGGCCACGCAGCCAGTCAGCCATTCAGCCAGTCAACCACACTGCCCACTATCCACTTTGTTCAGCTCTGCTCAGCTCTGCTCAGCTGGCCCTCCCATTAAGAAACTCCACTAGCATTTAGTGCTATTGATTTATTGCTCCTTTACCACCTCAGATCTTTTCGTAGCTTTCGACTATTCCGTGTTGGCGCACCGCCTGCAAGTCCCTCACACATTCCTCCATGGGCGTGACTAGGCAGAGGGGCTTCCGGCCGCTGTAATAGGCGTTGGCAGCCGACGCATAGCTAACAAGGCGCGCGTGCAGCCAGTTTGTTATTGCGTCCAGGCACAAGCACTGCCAAGGATTGCCCTCGATTCTGATGCGGCGCAATAGGGGCAGCAGCTGTTCGCTCAATGCAGGCAGAAATGTCAGCCGGTTGTTATTAATTTCAAGCTCGGTTAACTTGTCAAAGGTGCTTAGCAAATCATCCTCGATTTCCGTTAGCCGATTTTCACTAACAGTCAGCACCGCGAGCCGTCTCAGAGGCGCAAACATGCGGATGTCCAAGGAGGTCAACTTGTTGCGCCTCAGTCGCAGGTCCTGCAGAAAGGGCAGCGAGGCGAAGGCCAGTGGATGAAGTCGATCAATGTTATTGTTGCTCAAATCAAGGAATGTGAGATGCCTTAGAACAGAGCTGCCAAACACATTTGTGCCGAGTTGCCTAATGTTGTTCTTGCTCAAGTCAAGTATTTGCAAGGCCGTCAAGTTCGCGAACACCTCGTCGGGCAACTGCTTTATTTTGTTGCCCTGTAACTGAAGGGATTGCAAGTTCTTCAAGCCCTGAAAGGCGGTCGGGGATATCTTGTTGATCTGGTTAAACCACAAGTTGAGTGTCTCTAGAAGATGCAGCCTGCTGAACACATAGTCCTCCAGAACCTTCACGTTGTTGGAGCTGTAGTCGAGCAATCGCAGCAATGGCTTAACATCAGGTCCGGGACCCACAAACAAATGCCGCTGTATTTCATAGATGTTATTATTAGATACGTTAAGCACTCGGAGCTGGGGCAACGTATAAAATATGCCCATGTCTAAGACTTCAAGCCAGTTACTGTGCAAATGCAGTTCACGCAGTTGGGGAAGCCCTCGCAGACGACACCACTGAAACTACAAAAGAAACAAAGCATCGAGAAGACCCAGCGAATAAAATTGTAAAACCGTTAACTTACATCTCTCACATTGTTGTTGCTAATGGACAAATAGCGCAGATTGGCATTGGAGCCGATGGTTATGTTCTCCTGATCATTGGTGGTGAGGTCCAGAAACTCCAAGGACTTCAGGTCTAGGAAGGCATTGAACTCTACATTGTCTATCGAATTGCTTGAGAAGTTGGCATAGACAAGATTTGGCAGCTGTGCCATAAGAGAACGCTCAAGCCGCACCAAGTCATTGTTGCTGACATCCAAATTGAGCAGGCTCGAATTATCTGCGAAGTATTCACCCAGGAGCTCGTCCAGTTCACAATGGGACAGGTTGAGTTGCTGCAGCGAATCGAAACCTTTAAAGCCATTTGTGCCTAGTGTCAAACCGGCAGACTCCGAAAGGTCTAAATAACGCAGCTTAGACAGGTTAGGAAGCATCTCATCATCATTTTCAATGCCCGTATGCTCATTGACAATTTTCACGCCTTGCCAATCTTCTTTGACATATTCACTCAGTTGCTCAAAATTTTCGATCTCACGGCAAACATAGTTTTGATGTACAATCTGTTCGCATTCTTGTATGTCTTTTGCTTTTACTTCACAGCACAGAAGTAAAACGGAAAGTAGAACCAATGTCGACAGCATCCCAGCTTCAACTAAGCTCCTCTTTAAATAAGACGCAGTGCGTAGCTACGTGTTTATTTTTAAGCGCTAAACTTGTTTCAGTGCATTCCGTACCTAAAGTTCTGCTGAACGTTAAGCCGGTTTCTTTGCGAATGGAATCAAGTCAAGAGAATCGCATTGTCAAGTAATTCAATGTTTCAAATTATAGGCCTTCGTATACATGTATGTACAAGCCTTCAATTTGTATACATGTATACGTTCTTTAAGTCAGTGTTCACTTAAAATTATTATTTTTTGTTAACAAGTATTTTTATCTACTAATTCGTCTATTTACCCAATAATTTTGCAGTATTTGAAGTTTCTTTTAATCATTGTTCAGAGAATACACAGTCAAATATATTTACAAGCAATTATATTTAAATGTTTTTGTATTAGTACATTGGTATATTTATTGTTTTTAAGCTGATATAAAAATTGTTTAACAAAATATGCGAAATACAAGGAACATTAATGTGCAATTATATATTCAATAATAATGTTCATTCAAAAAAGTACATTCTTAAACTATTTCATTAAAGGCATTTACTGTAAATATTCTGCAAGGTACATATTTATATATATATTTGTATGTACACTAATTACATAATCTGTTTTTATTGTAAATGTATGAAGACACATAAATAGTTAAAGTACATTGTGCACCCTGCCGAGAGATTTAATTATTGTTTGATTTCGTTGAAGATATATATATATATATATATATATAATGTATATTATTGATAATAAAAAAAATCGTTAACAAATCCATTTGTCTTATAATAGAAGAAAACATAAATAATAATAACATAAAATTGTATCCTGAGTTTAACAAAAGGTGAAACCTGTTTTAAATTGCTTTAAGCAAAATTGGTCGAAATTAAGGATAGATAAATTCTATTAGAAGTTTTTAGAAGAATGCGGTTGCTTTGGCCATAGGGGACTAGTATGCGATAGTTCACAGGGCTTCGATAATAAATTTCATTTCATATTAAGACAGCACATCAAACTCCCAACAAACTTAAAACATTCCTGGAGTATCGCTCTCTCGGTTTCCGGACTTCTCGAAGAACATGGCATCCTGCAAGAAACAAAATCGAAAGCCTAATGTTAGGACTTATGCTTAGCAGAAAAAAAGTAAGTCATCATCAATGCAGATAACTCATATGTTTTAGACAAAGGTAACGATTATTTGACAAAGCAAAAGCTGCTGCTTACAATCAGGAAAGTAGCGCCCAATAGCACGGCTTTCATGCGAACATCCAAATCCAGTGGGAAAGTAATGCCAAAGAAGTCCGCATCCGTAAAGATTTCACGTGCCAAGCCCGACCATTGCTTTGAAATTTTGCCCACCTTCGCTCCAGTGAGGGACACCACCTGTAATGCAAATATAATAATTCATGGAATAATTAATCCATCATCGAATATAATCGCTTACATTGAACTCAACGTCGCCGCATAGTGAAAAAGTACAGAAGGGACCCTCAATGCGGAGAACTGTGTCGCCCAAGTGATTCAAAATGCGGAACGATGGAGAGCAAATGGACCATTCCTGTTCGATAGAGCCAATAACGTTGCCAGGTGGCGCGGAGATTTCCATTGTCTGCAGACAGCAAGGAAAGCAGCAAGCTGAACAGGCCAATGGACGATTCAAGTGAATGACCTCTTGCTGGAAGTTGTCGAATATCTTCATATCGAATGGCCGTGCCGGACCACACATGTTGCGTGTGCAACAATCGGTGTCCTCCACCGCATAGTAGACCTTCTGGCCGAGTGCATTTTTGATTGAGAACTTATTGTTTGTCTCGAAGCCAGTAAAAGCTTCGAGCAACTCCACTTTTTGCTTAACTAAAAGCTGGTCTATACTCGTAAGATATTCCAATCCTCGCGGACAGTTCGGAATGCCTGAAGGTATACTCATCCAGTCGCCTGTTATAAAATAAAACAGAAACACATAATCAATCCAAATGTTCTTGTTTGAAGCACGCTTTCAAAATCATATCAAAATGTGTGGGATGTCAACCCTGACCGCCCACAGAACAGTGTCAATTGGTCAATGTCGGTGCCGTCGTTCCAATTGCTCGACGTCATCAAGAACATGCCTAATTGAAGGAATTACAATGAACAAACCACGACCGTGGGGCGCAGCAGTTTATTGTGCCTTTTACGCCACTCAGTGTTGCTTTTTTATCTAATCTTATTGTGGCCTTAGAGAATATTTACGACAGACCCAATATATCTCGGGTCCATGCAAATTTATAATTTCATCACAATGAGATATTTATATAAGTCTTTTACAATAGTTGTAGCTTTGGCACATCTATAAACACATATTTGTGAGCTCGCTTTAAAGATAAATCAGATTAATCAGCCTCAACCATGACAAGCCAAACACAAACAAATTGCGTTTGTTGTTTCTTACCTCCTGTCCTCATCGCTAATATAGAACTCGTAGCCCTTTCGTTTAGCCGACTTATTGAGCCGCATTGTGTGGCGAAACTTTTTGGGCAAGGGTTTGTTGGCTTCGCGGTAGACCAACTGCTTCAGCTTTTGCGATCTTGTGCAGAAATTGTGGTACTGGCTGTACAGTGAGTGCCACATGAAGCGTAACACCTTTGAGCCGCTGCTGGCGCCGCTTGGCGTTACTTCCTTTTGCTCGGCAGATTCATTTTTCGTGAGATCCAATGTCGAGAGGTAACTGGAGCTGGGTGCTGCAACTGCAACCGTAGCTGCGCTTGGAGTTGACATCGCACTCTAATGCACTAATCAGTATTCAGGTTGTTGCGACTGCTCGCGATGCTGCACTGAGCTGAACTGAAGATTCTGCCTGGGAGAGGGCACACAAGTTGACAGTTGACTACGAGTCGTGCAGCAAAAACCATCGTAGTCAACGTAGCCGAACGTGTTTTAAATGACGCTTTGTATTATTTTATTGGTTCAATTAAAGCAAACGCGACGCACCGTGATAAGACCAAGCGGGTTGTCTCTGCGATGTCCATAGCTAATATGAGGAAGCGGCGGGGTCTTTATCAACTCGAAGAGGAAGAGTGTTTGGTGTGTAAACAACAACATCTTGCTGTTGACAGAAACGTCTTAATCTTTGCTCATCTGCCACCAGAGACAAACAACTGAAAATCTCGCTCACTCTAAAATGTAAATATTAACAGCTCTATTTCGGCTGCTAATAGAAAACTAGTTTCTAGTCTATCGCTTAACCACACTCCCAATGCTCTCTTTAATCACTCTGAATCGGAGCTGCAACCTGATGGTTCAATGGCACCGCAAATCTCGGTCCACAGTGACATTTCTATTATCACATGCACAGTGCATTGACACCAATTTTGACACCAATCTTGAGTGTGAAAGCTCGTCTATGGTCGAATGCATTCTTTTGTCTTAATTGATTTCAGTCAACTCATATTGGGGTCTAGAACGTAGCTCTTGTGATACAAATTCAGAAGAAAAAAACATAATTGGGTATGTTTTTATTCTAGATTGCAATTGCAGGCTTGCAGGCTTTTAAAAAAGTGCATTTGTATGCATATAGCAAGATATAAAACTCACCTCCGGGCCCTCCTGGTCCCATGCCGGGATGTGGTTGAGCAGGCGGCATACCTGGCTGGCTTACGATTGGCTGCTGAGGTCCCGCAGGGCCTGGTGGATATCCAAATGGTTGCGGTGGACCAGCTGGACCAGGAGGGTAGCCAAAAGGCTGTGCTCCACCCCCAGCTCCATAAGGTTGTGCACCACCACCAAAGGGCGGCACCGCACCACCACCACCAAAGGGCGGCACCGCACCACCACCACCAAAGGGCGGTGCCGCACCACCATAAGGAGGTTCACCGCCAGGCATCTGAGGTACTGGAACGTAACCTCCTTGAGGTTGTGGTTGTGAAAATCCCTGAAATTACATTACGTTTAAAAATGAGAGTAAAGTGGAAGAAATTCATGTAGGCATTCGAAGAAGTCTACACCTAACTAGAATGTTATAGCGTACTGATTAACATTACTTATAAATAGGTAATCGGTAAGAAACAAGTTAAAAAAAGTACCTTAAGCTATAAGTGCACTTTGCTATATGTTATTTATTGTTATTTGAATATAAAAGGCACAGCAGCAATCGTGCTCACTTTTATCGGATTGGCTGCTGATAGTGATTCAAATATATGTCAAATTATAATTAATTCATATAGAGTACATTTGTTAACGATCTACAGACTAACTAATCCTCCGGGTTTCGTAGTTAGAACATTTACTTCTCACTTCTAAATGTATAATTATTTCACAAAAAGCTATTGGCAAAGAAGTTTTGACTGAGTAACTCATGAGAATAAAAACCAATACATCCACACCGAATAAGAAAACTCTAGTCGAGTGGGCTCGACTAGGAGATACCCTGAACCCCGGCAGTGTAGCTGCTTTCCAAATCTTGCTAATTCTCTACACACAAGAACATATGCACAAGAAATTGAACTCAGCGTTAAACTACCGCACACATATGTACATACACACACAAGCCTACGAATTTATGATGATGCATGCAAAAAAATCACAATGCTCTAACATTTTTATTTATAATCCGATCTGAATAAAACGTTTGTTTATTTGAAATTGCACTTAAATGTGTACAGCTGTCGAAGCTCAAATTTCTATCTTAAAAAATGAAGAATAATGGTATTCCCCTAATAATTCCGACACTTGAGAAGGTAACCACAATCGGAATTCTCCAAAATGTATCTCCCTTAGCTGAATTTACTTATAATAGGTTTGAATGCCACTAGCTCTTAAGATAATACATCTAGCAAAGGGAAGGAAAACAAACTCAATTTACAGTTGCTATATGTAAACCTACATATAAAGTTTCAAGTGTGCAGCTGTTATGGTTCCTGAGATCGACAAACAGACAGACGATCGGTTAACCCTGATCTAGAATATATATACTTATTGGGGCCGGCCACGACTTCTGACCGTTACATACATTTTCACAAAAACATTATACCTTATGCATGAATTATGGGTTCAGGGCTTGTAGATAACAGATTTATCAATTTATTGATACAGTGAGACTTGCCTATGAACGAACGAATGCATTTCAAGCGAATTGGAGCCCGACACACTAGGCATACAAATCGGATGGCATGACAAATTCGATGTTGAAATGTGTAAATGTAAATAGAACACGCTAGCAGATAAGTGACGTCATATATGAATGGATATATGCGATATGGCAATTATGTATACCCAGTTGGCAACGCCCCCATTTTGCGAGGGTACTCACATAACTCGCGGGCTGGGGCGCGGGGCCGCCGTGCAGGGGTCCGGGTGGATAGGGCGCATTCGAGGGTGCGCCTGGAGGGCCGTCGGCTGGCGGAGCATTCGGTGGATAGTAGCCTGGTGGCACGTATCCGCCTTTATTGATGTTGTTCATCTTGCTTTCGTGCAAGTGCGATGTTGTTGCAGGTGGTTGGAAGCAGCGTTTCCTCGAAGCACGCTGCAATTCGATGCTGTAATTGATATCTGTAGTTAAGTGCTTCCACAATTTTTATAAAAACTAATAACTTACTTTTTGAATGGTGTTTTATGACAATACTATCGTTTACTTCGCTCCAATCTGAATTCAGTATTTGCATCAATGTGGCCGAAACGTCCAGCTTAATAAATACCAAAGATATTCACTTGCAATCGATTAGAGTATCGATATTCTGCAATGCAGCTCGGAAATGCTTCCTACGATACTACACAGATGGCGCTTCATCGAGTATAGTGAATATACTTTCGACATGTGGATGGTACTACTATGCAATTGTTCGCAAAATGTCCAGCAGATGGCACTTTAAGAATTGAACGATACAAAGAAAACATTATTTAAAAGGTATAATATTTGATTTTGATTTTTTTTAAAACTATAATTATTGTTTTCTTTAATCCAAAATAATTTGAATGCATTTCTTTAATTGATAAATTTATTTTCAGCAGATTTTTATTTAATATGATCTGAACAAATTTCATGTTGAGGTAATAAATTTATTTATTGTTATTTTTTTATACTTTATGCTAGGCAGGTAAATAAATGTAAAAAATGTCTTTATCTACTTTTTGTATCAACATAAACCGCCATTTTTATTTATATTTTTTTTTTCTTAAGCAGTCGACAAAAACACAGCCCACATTTTTTTCTAATGCGCAAATTCTGTGCGAGGGTGCGATGTTGAGAGGGACTGAGGAAGCGAGGGTGCGAGTGCGTCAGGGTGCGGGTTCGCTGCAGCGAAGGTGTGAGAGAGACGGAGCGAGGCATGCAGAGATGTCAGAGGGCTGTCGGAGAGGGTGGCGTAGTTAGCGCGCATAAAAAATGGCGGTTTCCGAAGCAGGCAAACAGAGAAAAAACCGTTGGACGAGGGCGAGGACGAGTCCTGCTGGTCCTTGCTGCTGCCCTCGCTGCTTGTGTGTGCGTGTGTGCAAGCGAGAGAGTCAAATAGAGAAAAAATCTAAAAAAAATATGTTGAAAAAAAATGCGAGCGAAATCCACCCCATAGCAGAGGGACAGCAAACAGACGTCACTCAGAAGTACACTAACACAAGCACACACAGGGACATCGTAATTACCAATACAAGTGCAAAGCGCGACAGAGAAATCATCATGAACAGTGCCACTCCCACCGCCGGCCGCCCACTCGTGGGCTTTGCTTTAGATTTCCGACGCTGGGGGCCAGAGCAAAGCGGAATCCAGAGCCAAAGCCAGAGTAAAAAAAATGGTTGAAATGAGCGCCTTAATGCGCCATATAACGCGATATTAATGCCGCTGCATCTGTGTGCAAGAGTGTGTGTGTGAGTGTGTGGTATGTGTGTGTGTGTGAGTTTAGCACATTCAATTAGTTGGCATTGCTTTTTGCCTGGCAACAGCAAAAACTACAACAAGCAGGCGAGTCAGAGAGCATTTTTGCGGTTGGCAACGAACACAAAAGCTCCAACTGAAGCGCACCCACTCTCCTCACCCCACTGGGGCACCCACCCACACATGACCTCGACCTCAACTCTTTGGCGCACGCTGCGCTGGCCTATGGCGCCAGCGCTTCATCTACAGTGCTTCAAAATCTTAAAAAATCAGACAGCCGGCAAATATATTGCAGCTCCACGCGGCACGCTGAATGCGGGCCCAGCTCTCGTCGCCCCCGACCACGCCCCTTCCTCCTTCAAAGGGTCTATTGTGTAGCCAGCTGCAGCCAATGGTGGGTGCAGGTGCTGAGTCAGAGGCAATCCAGAGGCTTAACCCCCGACTGCAAAAGATTCCTCATCTCTGCGAGCTGCTCATTAGCCCATGTTTTCGCCTTTAAACATTGAAAACTACAAATTCGCGGATCAGCTTTTTATATTCCTGCTGTTATTTATTGTCGGGTCGATCGCAATTCAGTATGTGTGTGTGTGTGTGTGTGTGTGTGTGTGTGAAGTCACAACTAGCCTTCATTGGGACAGCGCGGCCATAAATCAAGATCCTCGCAGTCGCAGCTCCTGTCGCCGTCCCAGCCAGAAGGAAGCTTCTAATGTCCGCGTTGCCAATTGATCGATGGCTCTCGAGCTGGCTTTTTGCATTTTTATTGTGCGGCCGGCAGCTCGAAGGGCTGCAGAAACATCTGCTCCCATTCGGCATTCCGGATGATGCTCCAGGTCTGATATTTGACCGGTCGAAGAGATAATTTGGCGCGTGTTCTAAGGAATTCGCTTAAATAATTTACATTTAAATGGGAAAGTGAAAGGATCTTCAAAGGATTTTGAATCGATAAAAAATGCAGCGGTAAAAAAACCAATTTTAATAAATTACAGATGACTCAAATCGAAATTGTAGATTGAAATACTCCTCCAGATAAATACAAGAACTTTGATATATTTCAATCTTAATGTGGTACTGATATAGTCTTATTCCAACTTTAAGTTGGCAGTTAAAGTTGATATATAATAATTATGAAGTAGAGCTCAAGAGAAATTAGAATAAATTAGAATCTTATTTTATTAATACTTTCACTTGCTTTTAGTATTAATGCATATTAAGTGTTAATAATTATTAGTTATAACATTTTATTGGCTATTTAAGTTTAGACAAAGCAAACTTTATGGTATTTGCGCTCATAATATTTTAGGTAATATTTTATGTCAAAAAAGTATTAAGTATTATTAGTGATTATTAATTAATTAAGTATTAATAATTATAAATTATAATATTAAATCGCAAATTTTACGGTATTTGCCCTTATAATATTTTAGGTAAGATTTTATGTCAAAAAAGTATTAAGTATTATGTTACAAGTATTAATATTTTATTGGCTTTTTAATTTAAACCAAAGCAAATTTTAAGGTATTTACCCCTTTAAAATTTTAGTTAACATTTTATGTCAAAAGTATTAAATAATTATAATTAATTATTAACATTTTATTGGCTATTTAAGTTTAGACAAAGCAAACTTAAAAGTATTTGCCCATATAATATTTTAGTGAGGATTAAATTTCAAACAGTTGATTTTTTAATTCAAAATACAGATATATACCAGAGATACCGCATATATTTCTATATTTTTTTTTATTTCTTTGCAAATTAAACTGAAAATCCGATCGCCACTTGTTTGCTTTATAAATCGAGTATATAAATGTGATACACCTGAACAAATATAAATTCGTGCGTTGGGTTCGCAACGATTACATTGGATAACTGGACCTCGAGTAACATCTGGATTGAATAACCAGCTTTGCACAAATCTCGAAAAAGTGGCTGGCAAATAAAATGCACATTGCGCTGGGTCAGGGATGTGTTGCATGTGTGGGAAACACAGCAGACAGCCAACAAAAACAAAAAAAAAAAAAGAAGCGGGAATAACAACAACAGAAAGAACAGCCTAAATGTGTCAATGTGAAGGACAACAGAGCAACGACACGGCAACAACAGCAACAACAACAACAACGAGTCGAGTTGTGGGTAAGGCAAGAGGAACTGCAACTGGAGCTGCATTTGGCTGGCCAACTGGCGGCCGGGTTGAGCGCAGCTGTTGACGTCCAAAAAAATATACGAGGTCATCCGCACATATTTGCGTGCAATGCAATCACGTAAAAGAATGACCGGAAACGCACACACACACACACATACACACACGCACACGTGCAAGTGACACCTGTGAAATCATGAGAATCGCAAAACTCGGTTGACCTGGGTCAGGGTTCGCTCTGCTTTCGGGCGGCTTCGACCAAAAAGGGCGAAAGTGTTTTTAGCTTAATTACTTAATTAGCACTTGGTCTGGGCGTTCCACCATAAAGGGTCAGCAGAGCTGGCCAAAACTGGGTCAGCAGCGGCAAGAGCTAAAAAAGGACTTATATACAGCGCGCAGATCTTAATGAGTTTTCATTTTATTTCATTTTATATTCATTTTCAACCCGTTCAGCCCGTCCTTTGGTCCGTTTTGTAATTAAAAGCGCACTGACCCGACCCGACCCGACGACCCTTTTGCCGGCACGCACTTGCGATGGGGTTGGGGAGGGGCGTGGCGGGGGTTCGACTTGTGGAGCCTTCGAGCTGTCGCGCAATTAATTATCGAGTGTTGAACTTGAACTTGGGAGCAAGAAAAGTGCGCCTTAACGCTTATTGATTTTCCCACTGAGAATTGCAAAGAGAGGACGCAGAGGACGCTGAGAAGACGGGGGAATGGGAGAGTAGGGGAACTGGCTGCTCAGTCTGCTGGCCACATGTCATGGGCAAGAGATTTAAATCAAAACTGACAGCAGCGCAAGGCAGGACTTGGGCTGTGTTTTAACCCTTTCGTTCCGTTTTCGTTTTCGTTTTCGTTTTGCTCCGTACTCAAACCCTGTGGTGTAGTGTGGACTTTGGGCAGAAGCAGAAACTTTGACAGGATGCTGCTACACGGTAATTGCTTATTTAAGCGCGCGCGTTCGTCCTTTTACGGGATGCCAGGATGCTGGCATTGCACACAAAACAGTAGAAATAAAAAACTCGCACAAAACAAAGCAAATGCTGCGTGTAATTATTGGACGGGTCGAAGGGCAGGACGAAGGGCTGAGTATCTGGCCAGCCACTCGGTCGGTTGGTCGGTCGGTCGGTTGGGCAGCTGTCTAGCCGGCCTCTGACCAGGACCAGCCCGAAATGAACTGCAAATCAAACAAGGACTCAGCGCGAACCACATGCGTGCATATTAAAAATGTTTTAAAATGAATTTTCGGCAGCGAGGACTCTTTTTTATCAGCGCCTCGCAAAGGGTTAAGGCTTTTGTTGTGCATCCAACTGTGAGCTGAGGTCCTGTGATCCTGTATGCTAAACACATTAGCATGTGTGTCTCTGTATGTGTGTGTGTGTGTGTGTGTGAACGGGTGTGCAGCTGTCGTTATCTAGTCTGGGCTATCGGTGGGCAAGCACTGCTTGAGCTTAGGCCAAGGGTCAGCCGCGGGGTTGATCGACGAGCCGTTGGATTAGAACTGCGGCCTGCGTTTTTTTTTTTTTTTTATTTTTCGGTTTTATTTTTTGAGTGCTTTTTGGGGTTTTCACAGGCTGGCGCGTTCGTTTATCGCTTGCCGATAAACTATCTAGCAAAAGAGTGCAAAATAAAAATAAATCAAGCAACGTCTGTTAACAACTCAATAATAATAACAATTGCAGAAAAAGTTGCTGCCTGAGCTGTGGCCATAAATTATAACGGGTTTGCCGTTTGGTGGGCATGAACAAACACACGAGCAAAATATGTTGAAACATTTTTCAATTTTAATGACACCAAATGAAGGCAGCGCTTGAGAACTCGAGCTAGCCCGATGCAAGAAATAACAGAAATTATTGTCAATAATTACAATGCGGCCTGGGCTGGTCTTTGACGCGTTTGACAGACGGTAGGAGTTAAAAAGCGTGTGAGTTGTTTGGCCTCAGGTGCCTTATGCATCAGAGGTGCCGCCTCCAGCAGCCACAGAGGGGGTCAAAACGTGGCCAACATCTGCTCTGCCACAAGTGGCAAGAATATACATACGTAAGATTCACTCAGTGAAAATTCTTAATAGTAAATGAGAACATTTAGTGAGTCGATTGTGCTTCAAGAAGAGATACCCTAACCTACAAGTATTTAAGATGGTTATCATGTTTTACTCAATACTAATCAAATTTGCAGAGCTCTAATTCCATACACTTAATAAAAAAAAGAAGAAAAAAAATATTTGCAGAGCTTCTTAATAGAAAAACTCGTTGGGGGTAGCTGCACTTATTTCTATTTCACCTATCTGATACATACTCTATTCCCTATATATACATATGTATATACTTCAGCTCTAATCCCCTTTTTTGTCCACATCTCTGCGACTCAGGCCAAAGCGCTTAGAGGCGTTTGACTTGGCCATTTGCATGGCACAGCCACAAGATCGGCAACAACAACAACAACAATAACAACAACAATAACAATAACAGCAGCAGCAACAGCAGCAATCGGCATGCCAAATACCTGTAATAGTAATAAACGTATGTAATAATAATGAATTTTAATGTCGCGCATTAACAATTCTTGCATTTTAATTGGGCGAACAGAAACTGAATCGAAGACCAGAACTCAACAGAACCTGCGACTCCGACTGCGTCTCCGTCTGCATCTTTGTCTGCGTTTGGGTCCACATCGGAGTCTGTGGGCTATGGTTATTCGGTATTCGGTATTCGGTATCTACTGTACTGTGGGCTTGCATAAATTGTGCTGTTGATATGATTTAGTGACATGGAACAATGCACTGGAATTTATGACAAAAGCTGCATACATTTAAGCGGATTATGTCAGAATATTACTATTTCAGTTGTAAATAAAAATCGCAAAAAATTTGTCAGCTCTGTCGCAAAAGCCTCCACACCACATCGAGGCTGCTTTTTGCATTGCAACGTTAAATATAATTAGTGCACAAATCATGCCAAACTTTTCCACCTCGGGCCAATATAAGAGGCCGTCTCCACGAACGAAAATCCATTGAACTTCAAATGGAAGGCGTTTCCACTAGATGATAAATGCGTGCTCTGCATACAAACAGCCATATATATGTAAGATATGTAAAAGTACAGCACTGGCTTTCATATTAATGGCCCACCTCTCGGATCCAAGGTTCCATTTAGCAATACGCTCAATCATTATCGGCTATAAACAAATTTTTATTGATGCGAATTTGTTGCATGCCACTTGGGTTGTCTACTAGTTGAAGATGCGCTACGATTGAGAAAAGTTGCATGAGACTTTCGAAATTAATAACTTTTTAGAATGTTTTTCTATTATTCATATTCAAGCAAAACTAAAAGTCTAATCTGAATAGGGGAAACAAAACTCTGTAATACTTTTTTTTAGTATTTTTGTTCTAATCAGTAAACAGAGCAGCACACAGTCGGGCAGATGGAACTTCAACAATTGCACTTGATGCCTCCTTCGAAAAAGAATTTCATATTTTACATAAACCGGCGCTACAAGCCATGGGCGGATCTTCATTAGGGACTAAATGGTGTTCCAATTTGTAATCGTAGGCCAAAACTTATGACCAGGCCGGACCACCAGCCAAGGCGCTAACAAATAATGACGTCATTTGGGAATATAAATGCGGGATTCTGCAGTTCTTTATGAAGTCGTAAATACCTCTGATACCAGTGAGCAAATGGTGCCGGGCGAGGAACAGGATTGGAACAGGCTGCTAAGCTTCGGGCTGCTCAATGGCAGCTCCGTGGCAGCTGTCGCCTGCAATTGGAGCTGTGCACCACATACACTAATTAACTGCAAGTTCCAGGCCAGAAGATGCCTTACCTTTCAAGTCGGGTCTCGAGTAGACACTTGTAATGTCGCAGCGCCACTCGAGGGAGCCCAAAGGGAAGCAAGCCGTGAAAGTCCACGGGGAAACGGCCCGCAGTTTGTCAA
Organism: Drosophila pseudotalamancana; assembly: GCA_037075185.1. NCBI lineage: Eukaryota > Metazoa > Arthropoda > Insecta > Diptera > Drosophilidae > Drosophila > Drosophila pseudotalamancana. The sequence continues at coordinate 457,846 of JBAMCK010000062.1, read as the reverse complement.
CAGGCTGCAGGACGACGACGACGACGACGACGGCGGCGACGACGGCGACATTCAGGACCGCTGGAAGACGCGCCACAAAATGAAAGAAATTGCCACTGTCTGCCGAGCTTACAAAGTAACAGGCAAAAAGGGGCAAAGCTCACTGAGATAGGAGAAAGAGAAAAACAGAAACAGAAAGAGAGATGGAGCGGTGGAGAGGTGGAGAGGCAGAGAGAGGTAAACGCAACCATCTGCACGAATTGTAATTGAAAAGATTTCCTTGAAGAAATTACACGCGCCGCCATCGTCCTTGTCTGAGCTGGAAATTTAATAAGGAAACCCCGGCGAGCTTATATTGTACTTTGTGTGAAAATAATAGTTTTTTAAATGCACTGACATTTTTAGGGGGCTTAGGGGTTGCGGCCAAGGGCGCAAATTTTATGAACTGCAAAATATTTTTGTGGCTAACGCTAAACCAGCGAAATATGCGCGTAATTAAGAAATATTAGTGAGTGGGTGGCATTCCCCATTAAAAGGCATCTCTGCAGCGGATCCCAGCCTCAGGCTCCAGCTGGGAGTCTGCTGGCCGGCATACAATGGTAAATGAAAAGCTGTTTCATTTCCAAATGAAATGAATTTGAAAGAGAGACGACGCTCACAACTGACCAGCAGTAATTGCAAAGCTTGCAATTTGCAAGTACAGTTGCTTCCAGTAGAAATAGCGGAGTGGAGTGAAATATTTGGATAAGCATTTTTGCATCCTGTTAAAGCTTACAAAAATATTAAAAGGGCACTTTGTAGAAATCGCATTAAGTCTTTAAGTTTGATTAATAACTAACTGCTTGATTAAGAGTATAAGCCAAGTGAAGTCTTAGAGCGACAAAGCTTGAATAATGAGAAAATCTTATTATTAAAGTGCTTGGGCTTAAAATTTATGGGGCCCTTCGTTGAAGAAAAAAAGGAAATAAATAAATTTATAATATATTGTTAGTTTGATACATTATGGTATGGTACTTATTACCTCATTAGTATTCTAAATAAACTTAGAATCTTTTATTCCTGTAATTGTAATTATGTTGGTATTGTATTTTATAATTAATAAAACTTAAGAATTCATTTAAATGGTGAATTGTAATAATTTTCTAAACTAAATAAAGAAAGATCACATATTGGATAATTTAAGTTTTATTGCATTTAATTGAAATAATATTAAATAAATTATCAAATTAAAATTATCTAACAAAAAATTGTCAAGCTGTCAAGTGTAGGGTATCTCTGGTTCTAGTATACCCAACTAGAGAACTCCCAGTCGCTTTGTATAATTTTGCTGATGCAAACGAAATTCTTTGAGTGGGTTTCGCGTCTGCAGCATTTGTATTCCAATTGGAAAAGCGTCTGTCGAAAGGCCAACCACAAAAAAAAAAAAAGAAAAGGCAGAAGAAAGGAAATAAATACAGCAAAAAGGTCGCCAATGAGCTCAGGTGGCAAATAAAAGAATTACGACAATAAAATGCAATGGCAAACTAAGACTTGGCACAGACAATGCAATTATGAGTAGCAAATTAGTGCGACTTGGGCCCGAGGGTTGCTCGAGGACTTTTCACGCCCAGCTCTAATGAGGGGCTCGGCTGCAACCAATCAGTAATCAATAATGCATTCAATGCAGACCACATAATCGATCGCAAATCGGCACTTATATGAATATATCCTCAAACACACACACACACACACACACACACCAAACAACAACAACAACAATCGGCAAAGTGAGCATTGATCGCTTGGTGTGAAATTGTGCGTTGTGGGGTGCGTGCTCAGGGGTAAGTCAGGCACAACCCCTAACCGAGCGACCCGTCAGAGTTTTTTTTCAATTGTTTTTTTTTTCCTTCTTGCTACTCATATTGTTATTTGTTGCGCTGCCATAAAAAAGGTTAATAGGCTTAATACGTATTGTTGTTGCTGTTGCTGTTGCTGTTGGCAGCGGACTCGTTCGACTTTTATTTATTGTAAAATTTGCTCAAGCACTTGAAACTGACAATTTTAGCTGTCAGCTTGTGTCGTCGCTTGAGGTCTATGACTTTGCTTTATTGACTTGTTAGCGCCGTCAAAATCCCATTTGTATGTCAATAAATTTGCAAAAAAAAAATCCGTACAGAGAGGGCGCGCGACTGCCACTGAGAGCCAGAGACAGCGACTGAGAGAGAGATTGAGGAGAGCAGAGGAGCGGCGAGGAGAGGAGCGACCATGTTGTGGGTCGCCTCTCACTTGGGCCTGGGGTGAGCAAATTGGCTGGTGATTGATGTTACTCACGTAACACGACGATGAGTTGCCAAGATTAATGTGGTTTTAAGTTAGTGGAAAAGTTTGTCAGATAGTTGATGAAGTTGGCTATCCCATTAGGTTGTTGAAAATCAAATGCGTTGGGTTGGAAAACTGTTTGGCAATTAATTAGCAAGGATTTACAATTGAAAACTAATGGAAGGTTAAGCTGAGGGAGAGGAAGACTAGTTTTGACGAATTGATGAGCTTGAAGTTCGGTCTAATATAAAATACTACGTTTTGTTAGCAAAGTTTTTCTTCAGATGCAGAATAAAGCTTTGTCCAGTGTTTGACTGGTTTAGTGCTCTTTCTACCCAGAACCCAAATTATGGGCTGGCTTAGATAGCATTGAAAGAAATGGGCTTTAAGTCTAGTAGTATAAACTATTGCTTGCCAGCTAATTATTCAGTGCACAGAGTTTTCGTGGACTGATAAATATACATATATTCAAAATGTGCTCGTGTTTCGGTTTTATTATCAACATTGATGTGACTTTTAGTATTCGCCTCGTGCTCTACCAAATTGACCATTAACTGCGTTCCCAGCCATATGACGGCGTTATAAATCATTAGTCAAACTTGGTTATAAATCATTAGACAGCCCTATGGCAGTCATTACAGTCCGCCATATCGCGGAGCTTTAAGTACACTTAGGCACACATAAAATCAAGTCCCAAAACAGACAACAAACTACTCACGCATTTGCATATTTTGCGCCGTTTTTCACATTTTTTTGTCTGCTTTTCTTTTTTGGTTTTTTTCTGTTTTGTTTTTCTGCTTTTATTGCTGCTCTTCACAAAAACAAGTCAAAATTTATAACATAAAACGCATCCGACAGCTTGTCAGTAACAATGCGCTTTAAAGCTAACAAGCGTGTGCGAAACGAAACGCAATGGCCATAACAACAACAACAACAACAACAACAACAACAACAACAACAACAGCAGCAGCAACAGCAACAAGAAACCTAAATCCATTTACATTTAAATTTATAGAGCGTAAACTGTGCACTTTTTTAATTTCATTTATATATTGTGTTTTTTTTTTAAAGTACACCCCGAGACTTAAGTATTGGATTAGCTGGCACAGTGCCGAATATTGAATACCCTTACAGTAACTTAATATTTGAATACCAAGTAAAATATTTTGTATTATAATTTGTACTTAAATTAATTTTTTTATACAGATAATATATAGCTTTTAAAAAAAGATTAACAATTCGAAAACTTAATTAACATGTAGATAATATCTGTTAAATCGGAGGAATCAAAAGACTATGAGAATGTTCTACTAAAAGTTAGTTTCAGGAAATAATTCTGAAGTATATTTTATGTAAAGAGATATATTCGTTTGCAAATAAAAATGTTCAATTATTAATAACTGATGTTTTAAGCAATAGTCTAGTTTATGGTTAAATATATGTACATATGTACTGCCACAAGATTTCGTATTGAGAAGCATAGATCAAGTCAGAATATATATGCCACATGTGCTTACAGATGTCTCCTCCATTGTACTACAAATTTCCTATCAAAATTAGAATACCCTCTGCAAGAGCATAAAAAAAACTGTTACAATTTGACTATAAAATTAAATTTTTTTTGTATATATATTTATATAAAAAAGGTTCTGGTTCTTTTTGTTGCAAGGAAGAATATGTCAGCATGTGATTTCCAGTAAAAAAAAAATGAAAAAAGTGTTCCGGAAATTATGTGCGCGAAGCAGAAGAAGCAACAGCAGCAGAGCATCTGATGGCAGCAGCTAAAAGGAAGCCCACAGCTACCCATATATGTATGTATGTATGTATGTACGTATGTATTTGTCGGCCAGGCCGACTGGCCCCGTAAGTACGCAGCACATATTGTTGGCTTACCTTCTTTTTTTTTTATTTTTTTCAACGTTTTTTTGTTATTATTTTTTTTATTTTGCCACACTATTTTAATTTTCTGAGTCCTTCTCTCGCTCGCTCGCTGGCAAACGAACGCACGAACAATTGAATTATTTTTGTACGTTAAATCAGCGAGGGGTGGGCTGCCCATTAGCGCAGCGCCACCCCACTATCATCATCATCATCATCATCATCATCGTCCTCACTCTCATCATCAGCATGGCACATGCAGGCAAAAATAAAAAAAAATGCTTCCGAAAAAAAATTTGTATCAAAAGTTGTACGACGTGACTGCGAGCAACTTTTTATTTTCTTTTTTTCATTTTTTCATTTTTTTTTATTTTTGGGATCTTTTTTTGCTTTTTATTATGATTTTTTGTATGTTGTTACAAATTTTTAGACGGCTTGATTGGAATGTCAGATAAAGTCAAATGGATTTCAGCGTAAATTAAGTTGCCTTTTGCCGAACATGGGGCGACAGAATTTAATTTTCATCTACCCGCAGCTGTCGCCCAAGTTTTCTGATAGGTTCTAAAGATTGAAAAACTTTGGAAAATGGAAAAATGTTGTCCGCCAAAAAATATTCAAAACTATATTGATGTTATAGCTTAAAGACTTTTATTACTTTGTAGTAAAAAGAAAACATTTTATTTGGTATAAATATATAAATGTTCTTTTAACTTAAAGTCTAAGCACATAAATTATTTAAAAAACTAGATGCTTTTATTGTCTAATAAAACAAATAAAAATTAAAAACCTAAAAATAGTTATATAAATAAGAAGAGAACATTCTGTGTTAAGAAATGTATATAGTAAATAGATTATACAATTGTTGATAAGAACATCTGCAAGGATATGAATAACAGCCTCCTTCAAAGTTACAAGAAGGATGAATTGAGATTTTCTCAAGGTCCTGGCGCAGCTTACGTTCTGTTTTATCATCTGATTGATGCTAGGGGTAAATTGTAACAGTCGGACCGGTTTAACCGGTTCTCATTTGGAATATTGTGGTATTTTTTATGAAAATATTTGGCGCATTTCAATAAATAGAGAATTGTACATTTATCCAGAGCTCAGGGCGAGTCGCAGCTGCATGTGGCGCACCCAAATGGTGACCGAAACTCTCAGATTTCAGGTAAAAATTTCAATTAAAATTGGTTTGAAAAATATGCAAAATAATGAAAATAGGGTTACGGGACAGCTTGAAAAGACGCACAGCTTCATCATCTGCTGTGATCCTGGCGATTGACGACGACCCCTCATAGAAAAACAAAACGATCGCCACTTTGGGCGCATATTGTGAGAACAAGAACAATCACCCTTTCATTCATTCAATCAGCCATTCACCTATTCTGTTGTTCACCTATTCAGCTATTCTGTCTATCGTGTACGTTGACAAAACTCTAGCGCCAGCTTTAAATGCCGTATTATCCTACTGTTTGTCCCGTGTACTGTGTCCTCTGTCCTCTGTCCTGTGTCCTGTGTCCTGTGAAGTGACATACGTCTAATTTGAATATTCGCTGTACCTCTGGCAGCCTTTCCCACGATTTATGTTTATGATTGCCGCCTTTCCCTGTCTTAAAGGGAACCTCGCCTTGGCTTCTTTCTTAACCCGCGTCAAACTATGCCGCACTCGAAATCCGTATGCTAATGCAGTTGCCATAACTCACGCTCATCCTGCCGCAGGTTTCTGCTGCCTAATGTAATAGAATATAATGTATGCATGGCCTTTGTATGTTTGGCAATTGTTAAAAATTATTTACACGCTTTTAATTGGCATTCAAGTGGTTGCGATCAAAGGCAGAAACCTCCTGCTGCTCGCATTGCTCTCAGTGCTCCTGCATATCCTGGCTATTGCCGAGCTTTCTGCCTACCTCATTAGTGCTGGCCAAAAGCTTGCCGGCTTTGTTGCTGTAGTCCATATTAATAATAATTTCAATTCGCAAGTTAAAGCAAAGCTAGAACGCGTATCGGTTGCGTTTCGAGAATGGAAAAAAAATACAAAAAAAAAAATAATAATAATTATGCGGACTAAGAGCTTCATCAGACATCCCATTATGCAGGCAGGACTGCACTTGACAAACAGCAGCCCACACATGGATTCCAGCAATGGGAAATGGCGTGAGAGGGGAGTGGAAATGGGGAATGGGGAAGGGGAGAGGCGAAACAAAAGCAGCCGTAGCCACCTTTGAGGCACAGCGAAAGGCAGTCGACGTAGTCATCATAAATGTTTGCTTACGAAGTGCAGTGGGCGTGGCATGCACTTCAGTTGCGGCATTGAAAAAACCAAGCACACACACACACACAGACACACACACACACATACAAGCAGAGATGTATGCAGAATGAATCTGGCATGAGGATTAAAAATGCAGTGCATTGAATTGCACGAGGCTGCCACCTTAGCCACGCCCCCGGCCCCCATTTCGCAACAAATAATGATGCACTTGAAAATGTTTTGGAGTGTGTGTGCACAGCAGTCAGCAACAACAACAACAACAGCAACAACAACAACAACAATAGGGGCAACAAAAAATCATTAAAAACAGCCCCTGCGCCGCCCACCTTCCCACCCAGCAGAACGCCCACAAAGCTGCGTCTGGATTACATTATTAAAGAATCTGCCTTATGACTCGAATATCCACACCATTAATATTTCACTTAATGCCACAATTGTCCTGGGAGCACACACAGGACGCACCTACACATCAACAACAAAGTCCGCGACGCCCCACCTCTAAATTGCCCTAAAATGTTTCATTTATTTTATGCGATTTCACTCAGCAGCAGTTTTCATTATATTCGGAAGGGGCACAAAGTGGAGCCCAGCCCCAAGGCGCAGTCCCCAGCCAGTGAGCTGACTTGTGTAATTTGTGCATAAGTTTTATTTACTTTGGGGGCGACATAATCTTCAGCTGCCTGCCTGCCTGTTTGCTTGCTTGCTTGCTGTGCCCGGTGGCTAATGCAGGACCTGGCTCCTGGCTCCTGGCTCCTGGCTCCTGGCTCCTTGCTCATGGCTGCTGACAGCCGCACTGGGCTGCTCCACTCCTCTTAGCCAGAGATCGTCTCAATGGCCTTGTCGGATGGCTGTCAGCCCGGCCAGACTTGCGACGCTGTGATTATGCACTTGATGTGATGTGCAGAGAGCTGCATTTTAATTACAAGTAAATAATTAAGCCATTAGGCTGCAAAGCTGGAAAACTGTAAAAGTGGATAAGTGCTCCAAAAACAAGCACAGATTTGATTATTATTTGATTTCAACAGAAATTTAATTACGAGTTAGTTAATAGACGAAGTCAACTGTAAATGGTTCAATTGAAGCATAAACAGATAAAACTTTATTTAATGATATATTTATAGATATATTTTATTTTTTCTGTATTTAATGACCTTGTTATTGTCGAAGCTTAAATTTATGAACATGGCGTGTATATTTTATAATTAAGGTTTGCGTTTGAAAAAAAGAAGCTTGTAGCTCCAATTGACGACCATTAATTTAAGCCGAAACATTTAATGCAACGGCTGACCAGGCAATAAAAGTAAATAAAAAATAGCCAACACATATTAAGCGACTTAATTAAAATAAATAAAACTTTTACATGGTAAAAAAGTCCGTTTGGATTTTATTTGCATATGTATTTGTGTTTGTTTTTGTTTGAAATATCGTGTGGTAAATGCAAGTGCAAATATATATTAATTGCGATAGGTTGAGCTCTGATGCGGCTTGGCTTCAATTAAAAGTTTCAACAACGTCCATCAAACCGCTTCAATAAGTGCCGATAACAGTCGTGCGAAAAGTATGTGTACATAATAAATAACATAAATAAAATGCGAAACATAAAAAACAAAATTATACAAAAAAATTACCCATCGATCGATTCAATGACTAACTTTTGCACAAAGCCATACGGAAAAAAAGTGCCTGAATACACACAAGTGGAAAAATATAAAAAAAAATCATTTTATTTGTTCTTAACAGACGGCTAAAGGAGCGGGATTCCACTTCATAGCCAAGCTAGTTGTTGCTGTTGTTGTTGTAGTTGTTGTAGCTCTGCCGAAATGCTGCCTCCTGTTTATGTGTATTTGCATGTTAAAGCACGGCTGTGTCCTGCGATGTCCTGCGCTGTCATGCGGTCGTTGCGCTGCCCTGGAGTGTGTCGCCTCTTGAAAGTAATAGCCAAAACGAAAGAAATCTTCGCCCAACCACCGCCCACCGCCCACCGCGCACCGCGCACCGCATTACCGCCGCTTGTCTCCACCGTTGTTAACGTAATTTCCATAAAACATTTTGTTACTTATTTATCTTAATTAAAATAAATTTACATTTTTCTAATTTAAGAGCGCGACGGCAGCGGCAGCGGCACAGGCAGCTCCAACACCAACAACAACAACAACAGCGAGTATTCACTCCTGCCATCCAGTCCATGAGACTGCCTCGGAGCTGGGCATTAGAGAGCGACATTTTCTTAACAAGCCGAAAGGACACATGCCAGATCGCGGGCGAGGATGGGCAGAAGGGCAGGAACATCAGTGACAACGAGGGAAAATGAAGAAGAAAAAACAAAAAAAATTGTACGTAATGGAAAGTTGCCTCCGTGCCCTTCGTTTGGATCTCATTAGCGTTGCCAGCGAAGATGTGGAAAGCAAAGGCCCGGGCACGTAGGAGGGTCGTCTTTTGAGTCGGGCCCGGACTGCTTGTTGCCGCATAAGTAGCAGCCAGTCCTGTCCAGCTACAGACCCAGTCCCAATCCCTATCCTAGTCCCAATCCCAGTCCCAGTCGCGTAACTGCCGCACAAAAGACATAAAAGTAAGAAAAGTATTGCCCTGCTCCTAGCCCGGACCTGGCCACGACTCTGTTCATGGCTATTGGACTTGGTCCGTCAGGGTAAAGCATAAAATTAAAAGCTGACAAGCGAAATAAAATGATTTTGCGTATTTGCGCACACTTTGTAGCCATTTGCAGCGTCTTGATGCAGATTCAATACAAATTATTCCCGGCGGGGGGCAGGGTTGAGGGGCTCGTCTAACAGGTGAGCTGATTGAAAACCCCGCTAATGGACATTGAATAAAATATATAAAGAAATAATTAACTAAGCGATTTGATATTACGAAAACTATTTTAATTAACTAGAAAATATATCGATAGGTAAAAACGAATGAGTTTTTCATTGGTATGTTTGAGAAATTTAAATTTAAAAATTCTTTTATTACAGCTGAGCTGAGGTTCAATTGATGTAAAGTTCAGATGTGGAGTACAATTTATATAAAATAATATTTCCACTTTTCAATATTTTCAGCTTCAAATTATTATTATTATTACTATATATATATATATATTTGAATACTTTAAAATAAAGAGAGAAAAGTGTTTTTATTGAAATATTTGTAAGTAATATTAATTAATTTTATGGAAATTTGATTGCCGGATTCACTAACCAGTTCTGATGTTAGTATATTCTTAAATCCTATTCTGATTTTGAATTTATACTCAAGCTTTTTAGTTATAGATAAAATATAGAAGCAGAAAAATGTCGCCACTCCACACGCTCCTCAGCGAAAAGTACAGTTGTGCACGTTTTACATAACTTCTGATTAGTCATTATTTGGCCTACACAGGGCAGAAATCTGTTCAAAATAAAAGCAGCAACAAATCAAAAATCAATACGAGCAACGCCATTTTGTAACGCCGGATGAGTATGAAAAAAGCGTCAAATGAAACCAATACAAAACCATAACTAAATCTCACTGTGTGTGTGTGTGTGTGTGTACACAACAAGGAATTTCAGAAAGAAGCAGCAGGCATATAAAATCAACAACGCCCGCAACGGGGGAACATTTCTGCCATGCCGAAAGGGAGGAGTCAAGCCATTCGAGCGGGCAAGAGAGGCAAAGGAAAAAAGAAATAAAATGAAAAAGTACAAGAAAAAGAAAACAGAAAAATAAAAATAAATTCAAAGCAAACGAGACTAAAATTATAAAAATTGCCCTCCTGGTAGTGCTGTTGCCGAGAGTGCGCGTCCAGGACGATGGACGAGGATGCGGACGCGGACGCGGACGCGGACGCAAACGAGGATGAACAAGGAGAACAAGGCGAGACGAACGCGATTCCAATACGGGACATCAACGTCAACGAGGGTGGCACACAGCCCAACTCGGAGGAGGGAGATGCTGATGTTGATGGACTGGCCGGGCTGGTCGAGCGGGCAGGGCGGGCAGGGCGGACAGGGTGGGCCGGGCTGGTCGGGGGTGGTGGTACATAATGTGGCCCGGGCACTGCCGTTGGCCTGAACGGCGCATTAAGCACAGCACTGCGAGAGGTGACCCGGCCCGGGGGTGGGGGTTGGTGTGCTTGGCAGGGGTATATATACCAGTGTACATAGAGCTGTGCTGCCATGGCCCGCAGCGTCAATGGACCAAAATAATAACGACTAACGGCCTGTTAAGGGAAAATGCAGCAAGGAATACGGCAGTGAGAGAGCGTGAGGTGGAGATGGGGACTGGGGAGTGGGGAGTGGGGAGAATGGAAATTGGAGAGTGGCATGGTAATAGGTTTGGGTTTGGGTTTGGGTTTGGGTTTGGGTGGGTGGCCCAAGGTTTTTTAAGTGGTTGCGCGTGACGTGAACGACGAACCGACGGTTCACGGCTGGGGCGGTGGTGCAGATGCCATTGGAGCTGCTGACGTGGTATTTGCTCGCTCTCATTGACGCCGCCGACATAGACATCGACATCGACATCGACATCGACGCGGACCTGGATGTGGACGTGAACCTGGACGAGGACGTGGACGTGGATGCCGATCGTTATGCCACTGCCTGGCAATTTTTTTCCACTTATTTGTACACAAAACTCTTGTTACTAGCTGCCATTATGATTTTGAAAAGCCATCGCTTTTTTTTTTTTGCTCTTCTTCTCTTTTTGTACATTTTTTTACTCGCTTTGCTTTTTGCCGCTCATTGAAAAACTGTGAAATTTTATAATAAGCATTTTTTGCCGCTGCCGGATTATTGTCGATGATTGTGATTGCGTTTTATGTTGTTCCTTTTATTACCAGCTGGAGGCTGGAGGCTGGGGACTGGAGGCTGGGGGTGGGGGTTGGGGGTGGGAAATGGAGCTGGCTCCTGGCATCTCTTTGGACTGGACGCCGCCTAGGTTGGGGCCATTACAGATTCTGCATCGGTGTGTGGGCTTCTGTGTTGTTGGTGCTGTAATATTCCTTTTGAAAAATGTTTTTGTTTCATTTATTTAAGTTTTTTTTTTTTTCTTTTTTTCACATTTCGCATTTGCTCGTTCAGGCGCTATTGGTTTCAATTTAAGCTTATTAATTTTAAATGCGATTTTTAATTAAATATTATCAAAGTGTGTCGCGGACATCATTAGCATTGCAGTTGCCCCTGGGAGCAGACAAGCCCAGTGGAGAAGCGGAGGATGCGAGAGCGACAACTTTTGAAAGCTTACGAAGCAGGCAACTACACAAATATATATGTGTATATATATATAAATATATGTATGCACGTGTTGATTTCGCTTAGTTTCTGTCGTAGGTAGTTTTGAGCAGGGCAAAGAACTGGTAGGACATGCTGATCACCTGGAAGAGGAGGCAATGACAATTGTCTCTCTGATTAGGCAGTCGGACTCACCTTCATGTATGTCACCAGCGAGATGGGTGGGAAAGTGGGTGGGCGTATCATCGCCGGCTTCTGGCTGCGCATGATCAGCATCTTGAGCATTATGCAATACTTTCTGCTGCACTGAAACCAGTTCTGATTGTAGGCCGCATCGCCCACTCGCAGACTCTGCAAAAGGAGTTCCGCATATGCAATATGATGTGTTATGCAATCTGATGACTACCTACTGCAGCTATCAGGTCGTCGCCGTAGTAGCACACCAGGAACACCTGCACCATCGATGTGGTTAGGAATATGCAGTAGATTAGAATGACCTCCACTGTGGACTCGGTGACCTGAAAAGCAATGAAGCAGATCTGCATGGAGGCCATCAGGAAGTTGAGCAGCAGCGAGAAGCTGTATATGTTGTTGACGTGTTCGCAGAGCCTAATCGAAAGAAGGTGTATAGATAAATAAAATGAGAGTTAAGCTACTATTTTCCACCTACCTCAAGCATTTATCGTGATACTGGATCATGGTAGCCAAGAAGCGCAAATTCTGCTCCTCCTCATTCGAGTTGCAAGGATGTGCTTCAAGGCGTGTGGCAATGTAGGTGAAGTGCATGCACAGCTGAGTGATGACCACGACTAGCAGCAGATCCGCGCAGAGGAAGGCAATGCCAGCCAGATAGGCCCCATGCGCAATGTCCCAATAGACTGTCCAATATATCCAGTTTTTGCTGGTCGCATCGAAGGGAAACCAGATGAGAAAACCGAAAGTACGATCGAATGTATCGTCGCCTAGGAAATTATACTTGATGCTTGCCTTAATTACCGGATAGAAACTAAAGGTCGTCGTGTATGCCAGGCAGAGGAAGGTAAATATGGTAATGACGCGTCTCATAATGCCCTCGAATTCGTCCATTTTGTATTCCTTCTGCGCCACCAAAGTCTTTGGGTGCATCTCCTCCAGCTCGTCGAGCAGCTGCACCAACGTTCGCTTATGCACCGCCATCGCGAGCTGCTTGAAGTCGGACACCAGGGAAAAGCCGATGCAGGGAGCAACTGCGATGGCCATGTGAGCCGTATCGAAGCTCTGAATGGACTTGTAGAAGAAGACGAATTCGCCAACGACCAGCAAATTGAAATTGAGAAATCCCGCGTACAGGTACATCTTGAGCAGCCACGACTTCCACGGATTCGTTGACCGGTGCGCATAGATGTCCTCGCCAATGGTCTTGTAGAACCGGACGGGCATCCGCATCATGTCCGCAAAGGGGCGAGGAGTGTTCACCACTGAGCTGCTCATGGCCTGACTTTTGTAACTGTTCGGAATGCGGTCAAAACTGGACATTTATATAGTCGGAATAGCTGCAACAAAGTGGGCGTGGATGACAACTTTTTGTGCCCCATCATGTCGCCTGTTCCAAGTGTTGATAATTGTGCGTAAACTTTTGAGCTCAATTATTCCCTACTAAACGACCGTCTTTCAATGTCAGTCCCACTAATTAACCGTTAGAGCTGTGAAGTTTTACAGCTGCAAAGTTCCCATTAATTGAAAAGGTGAGTAGTTGCTTACTCTCGGTTGACCGTTAGGCAACTCTATAAGCCATTTGCAAACAAACCAACACAAAGAAATGTGTTATGTGGTTTTTGTTTTTGTGCATCAGAATTTGCTTTTTAATTAGATAAAGTTTTAGAGCAAGAGTTCGATGCATCCTTTTGCTACACATTTTAAAAACTTTGGAGTTGGGATATAAATAAGCAGGGACGAAGCCAAGCGATGAACTGAAAGAGTGTTTAAAATTAGTTACTAACTTTTTTAATGACTTTTGACATTAAGTTTGGTTGTTAAGCTGCTAATGAACGGTATTCCAGGTTCCATTAAACAGTTACTCAGAAGTAAAACGGTTTAATTATACTTTTATTTTTGCTATTTCAGTTTTTCATGGATTTTTTTCTGCAGTTTGCTTTTAATATATTTTTAAATTAGCTTAGCTTTTTTTTTATAACTAATTAAAGTTTGTACTTTTATTTGGCTGCAAAGAAAAGATAAGTTTACAATTATCCTCAGGATAAGCTTTATTTATAAGAATTTTAAGAGGCAATATTCTTGAATGAACTTAAGAGTAAAAAATATGTCTCGATTGTTTATCAGTTTGCAACTCGACTCAATGTTGATTTGACAGTCTGAGCTACACACACACTAACACACATACGTGAATACCTTGTGATATTCTGCCGCACGTGGATTACATAATAAGGCTGAAATATTTAAACGCTTGTTTGGAAACCAGGTCTAGTACGTGCCCAGACTGCAAGGCCAAAGCAAAATTATGAATAGCCCAGCCTCAGAGCCAAATTGGAAGTTGGCTCGCTCGAGTGCCAATGAATGGATTTGAAAGCATGAAACTAACGACGAAGCAAGCGGCGATTTGATTTTATTTTTGCACTTTGCATTTTGCATTTTGCATTTTCCATTATGGTAAATGTGTTCAAGTTGAATGAAATGAAAATAATTTTTCTTGTTATCCTGCCTCCAGAGCGCAAATTGAGCAGAAAATAACTAATAAAGTCGAACGTTGACGTCGCACGACATGAATAAAATGCTAAGTCCGCTCCATCGAGCTGCCATCCAGCTGCCATCGAGCGGGCGGACCAGGACCTGCCCTGGACCATTAGCCGGACAAGGCGCAAGGCGCAAGGCACAAGGCGCAAGACACAAGGCGCAAGGCACGTGCAAAATGGCAGCTCGAATTGAAATGCTGCTGCCACAATGGGTAATTTTCATTTCAATTTTCGCAGTTTTGTGACCAGCTCCCCCAACCCCCTCCACTTGGGCACTTTCCACATTTTTTGCTCATTTGCAGCGTTGAAGAGATATTTTTTTTGTTTTGGCTTTTTTTTTTGGTTTTTTTTTGGTTTTTTGGTTTTTTGTCTTTCCTGTTTTGGAAAAACTTTTGCCTGCAGCTGCGTGTGGCAAAGAAAAAAGTTTCGCAATTGCGTTGTAGAAATGCTTGAAACATATTGAAAAATGGTTTGCATTCTTTGGCCACAGTTTTCTGGGCTTGGGGTATTCAAACTTTTGCTATTTGCATTATTAAACACACCGCCGAGAGGGGTGTGTGACTGCCAACAGCAACAACAGCAACAACAACAACAACAACAGCAACAACAATGGGAACAACAACAACAAGGGCAACTAATTATTAAAGTAAAAGATACTTATGTCGATATTTGGGTGCAGGCGTCGGTAATTAGCACAACAGGCGCAGCGCTCAACGCTCAGCTTTATTTTGTTTCGACTCAAAGTGAAACGCATTGAGTTCAACTCCATTTCTCTTTCACTCAGCATTGCTCCTGCGAGTCGCATTGTGAGTGGAGTGCAACTGCGCAGGGGTAATTGAGCCTGAGTGAGTCCTGTTTGAGTACAACTCAATTGTGCGATGTTAACATCGCTGCGATATTCATTGTTCAATGTTTTCGCCCCTCCACTCCACGCAGTATGTTAATGTCGCAACTGTTCCCATTGCGATGTTTTGCGCCTGCGATGTATTTGGGAACAGTTCGAGCTGCCCGCCAGAGGGCGCCACTCATTTCAAAAGGACATCCCTTTGACCTCTGTGACTTTATTTTCCGGCAAGAATGCAGAGATTTGTGCAAATGCAGCCCGACAGATGGCGCCAGGTGCGGGTGCTACATTCTTCAGGCGGTTCGACAAGGCCTATTAAATTTTTAATTTTGCATATTTCAGTAGCTTTTCAGCACTTTTGATGCCCAAACCCCGACGCCAGCCTCCTGCTTGTCGCATTGTTTTAAAGGACCTGCACTTAAGCGCAGATTTTAATTACTTTCCGGCCGACTGGCAACGGCAACGGCAACGGCAACGGCAACGGCAACGGAAGACGAACAAAGACGTTCGGCCCAGCTGGCGGGCAGCCGGGACGGCATCCTTCTGCAACATTTGGAGAATGCAGTTATCTGCCAGGTCAGGGCTGGAGTTGGGGCCAGGGCCCCAGCATTTAAATTAGCCGCCCGCCTTTGTCCCTAGCGAGCGCCTCAAATGTATTCAAGGCAGTTGCTTAAAAAAAGGGCAGAAAAGAATCTAAATAAAAGATACACATGTGAGGGTGCGTGTGTGCATGTGTGTGCGAGCTAGATGCATCTCCCCCCACACACACGCACACACACACACACACTCATTGAGAGATGAATGGCAAGGGAAAAGCAAAGAAATGATGGGCAAGTGCACTTAGCAGCTTGTAGCCGCCCTAGTTGACATTGCGAACACACACACTCGCACACTCACACACTCACACACTCACACACTCACTTAAGCAAGTCGCATGTGCGTGTGTGTGTGTGGCACTTGGGGGTTGTTTTCCTTGGCAATAAAAATTCGCACATGAGCAAGACAAACACAGAATGGCGAGCAGGAGGAGGAGCAGCACAAGTTGTTCTTGTTCTTGTTGTTGTTGTTGTTGTTGTTGTTGTTGGGCAAAGTGGTTGCTCTGTGTGTGCCAGCAGTTGGGGTGAGTCATCCCCTTCACCCCTTAGCCGGCTGTAGGCCCGCAATTTTCAAATGGCCTAAACGCTGAAGGCGCTGGCAACGCCATCACAGCTGCCCCTTAAGTTCAGCTACTGCAATTAACCAACAACAGCCGACAACAACAGTGGCTGTCCACGTCCTGGCCGCCTTTTGTTGAGTCCCCTCCCTCCACTCCACACCCCCTCAAGTGCAGCAGCAGCAGCAGCAGCAGCAGTAATCACAAACATGTAACAAAAGCCTAAACAGGCTCAAGTTAATGACTTGGCAACATGTTGACTGCAGCTTGAGCCAACATTTGATGCACCTGTGACTGCGTTTTATTGCATCCTGGCTGCCACAAAACAATGCGGCCTTTGTCTAGGCCTAGACCCCAGCCACATGCCACATGCAACATGCCCCATGCCCCATGCCGCAGCAGCTGCCGCAAGTTGTTCGCAAACATGGCAAATTTGTCGAAGCTGCGTATGCGCTGACAAAGTGTCAGTCAGCGTTGCGTTTACCATATATCCATATCCATATCAGTCGTCGGTCGGCAATCGGGAATCGCCAGTCAGACAGTCGGACAGTCGGACAGTCGGAACAATGAGTGTCTTCCAATTGCCAATTGGCAATTGGCAATTGGCAATTGCCAATCGGTCGATTGCTGCATCGGTCGATTGGTCCATTGGCGAGTCACGCATGCGCCGTTGTCACTTGTCTGCGGCTGCGACACTTCGCCGCCTGTCGCCTCCATTTTTGGGCAAATAACTTGCTTTCGAATCCCGTTATTGGCCAGCGGCTAAACAGTTGTCATTCAGTTTGTCCCCGGTACATGCGACCACCGACCGAGCATCAGCCACTGTTCACTCCGGAGTCTGCAAATTGTTCGCGTCGCTATTATCCAGAGGCATCAATCTCCAGGCAATTGACAGATGCTGCCCGCCGTCTGGACAGGTGGATGGTGGGCTTCTGGTCCCCCTCCCCATGCCACTTGCCACTGACACCGCCCACCGCAAGACGAAATTATTTACTCCTCTGTCTGTGGTTGCACCACCGTTGCAATTGTCCACGCGGGAATTCGACGACGATCGCTGGCTGTGCTGACTGCGACTGAGACTGAGACTGCGACTGAAACGGCGACTGAGACTGAGATCTGGCTATAAGCCGATTTGATTAGCCGCCAGTTTTTGATTAAATTGCAAGCCGCCTTTTGTCTCTCTTGCCTAATTTAATTTGTGGACTTTTCGTTGTTGACTCCTCCGCGTATTTTATGGCTAGTTGACAGTTTTTCCTGATTGGCCGCTTTTCCGCTGCCAAGCTGGATTTGGCTTGCGGGAGGTTTTCCTTGCAGCTGCAGCACTTAAATCTCCTGACAATAAATCAATCTTCAATCTCCGATTGAAACATGAAAATCAGATGAGCGATAAAAATTAAATCAACCAACAGAAACTGGAACGAAGTGTATGTTAGGTGTGATAGGTTTGTTGTTAGCTTCATAAGAAACAAAAGTAAATACCTTATTTCCTTGTTAAATATATTAAATATTTTGTTAAAATTATCATTAAAGCTTTACATCTTAATATAAAACTACACTTCAATCTCGATCTCATTTTCTTTCATCTGATTTTCACACTTAAAGTTAAATGAAAACCAACATTTTTGAACCTGCAGATCCCAACTTTAATTTCTGCCGATTATTGATTTTCACATGCATGTTTTCTCATTTTATGTACGATTTTTAAGCCTTCAACTTTTAACGGCTTTAAGCTGCGGCTTCCTCCTCCTCATTCCTTCTCGCCAGAATGACAACAATCCGCGCAGCTTTTTCTATATCAATGCCAAACACAAAACGTATAAAAAAAACCGGAAATAAATTTAAGCTTATGGTTGTCGAAGAAAGAATACCCTATATTGCAAGACATGGTTTTTCTATTTCCTGCACAAATAAACTTTAAGTTATTGTTTTTATTCGTGGCTTATTTCAAGTGAGATCAGATAAGAGTCGTCTTCAAGTCTCACCTGATGTACCAGTCATGTAATTGCCCAGGTAAGGGTAAAATCAAAACAGTTCCCTTTGCAGTCAAGACCGTTCTGCAGGAATAAAAGAAGAGCCCGGCTGTCCGATGCATTTCTGCAGCTTTTGACGCGGTTTTCCCACACAGCTTTCAGCATTTGTTCTCGAACAGTAGAAAAAAAAAGCAAAAATAAGGAGAGCAAAATAAAAAAAAGAAAACAACCAGAAATACTTTTCAAATTTTTAATTACAGCGCTGAAAAGCGCCAAAAAAAATGAAACAAAATTTTGCAGTCCGCTTTAATTACCGCGGGCCTGACTCAGTGAGGGAGCGACTGAGGAGCAGCCAGATGGGAGGAGCACCTCGTGGGGTGGTGGAGGAAGCTGAAGGGGATGGGCAACATTCTGAAGCGGCTGCCACGTTGTTGCTCGACGCTGATGAGGCGCACTTGGATGAAAGAATTGCAGCCGACGACGACGACGACGACGACGCAATTATGGCAACATGGAAATAAAGAAATGTGGAAAAATAATAATACTTGAAGGTACCTGGCATCAACATCAACAACCTACAGCACTAAGAACTCTATTTTGCCAGTGGTTGGTTGGTTGGTTTTGTTGGTGGGTTTTGTTGGCGGGTTGTGCGGTTTTGTGGGGTGTGGTGGGGTGTGGTGCCACCTCTTGCATGGCAAGTGGAAATGCGTTGAAGCGTGCAACAGCAACAACGACAACAGCAAGGAGAATAACGGGCTGAACAGCAGTCGGTTTAAGCTTTCACCTGGCTGCCACGCCTCCTTAGATCCGAATTTGTATGCATATGAAAAAAAGCAGAAAATGAAACCAATACCGAAATCAACTGCACTTGGAAACCCCAAATGGGGGAGAGAATGACAGAGGTGCAATAACAGACTGAGAGAGAGAGAGAGAGAGAAGAGAACTTCGGTGGCTTGGCTCATAATTATGCTGACAAGATACATCCATAAACAAGATAAAGATACTTATATCTTTTTGCCATCACCATCACCATCGCCGTCGCCAACGCCAATGCAATGGAAATGAAAATGTCATTAATATAGCGCGCCCATTAAAATTGACGCCAAGCGGAAAACTGCAAGCGCCTGGGGAATTGGAGCTCTGCGCTTTGAAATGTGGTTACGGTGGCTTAATGAGGGAGCGGTGGGGGCTGCGGTGGCTTCAATCGGAAGCTGCTGCTTAAGCATTGCATTTTCAATGGGCTTCATTAGTGCGGTTTTGATTGAGATTGAAATACTCTCCAGCTCTCCAAGCTGGCAACGCACAATGCACAGATACAGTTACAAGTAGCTACACTCGCAGATGGATGGATTTCATGGATACTGCATTCATAGCAAAAGATACAATTGCAAAAAATTAGTAAGCACAGTGCACAGACGGATCCCATTGGGAATGCGAATGGGAAATTGATGGCTTAACTGAAGTAGTTTGCCCGAATGAGTAATAAAGCGGCTTCTAATTATGGCCATAATGTGGGAGAGGAAGTTATTCATTTAGACCTTTTCAACTCGACTGAAAATAGTTTAAAGGCTTTTATGGCTAACTGATGTGTGTATTAGACCGGATACAGTTACAGTTAAGCAAGCTTCTTCTTCTCGATGCAATTTTGCTTACCATTTGAATGATTTAAGCCACCTCCCATCAATTTTAATTACAGCCAAGCCTCGCTCCTGTGCTTCGCCTTCGTAATCTTCTTGGCCATCGTTTGCAGCATAAACTGTAATAATTTGCGTCAATTTTTTATTAGCCAGAGTCGGTTTTTAGGGCTCGTCATCGCATTTGGGGTCTTCAAATGTTGCCCGAGGTTGGCTGCGACCGGCGCCTGCGAGGGGCAATTAATCATACGCCCTAATAAACTTGCAACCAGAACAGAACTTTCCGCTTTTTTGGCAAATGAAAACAAAATGCACGCCCCAAAGTCTGTTGCAGACAAATGTCTGCCGCACCGTCCAATGGGCTGGCCCAAATGCCAAAACCTCCGCCCCCTCCCCCCACCATCCCCTTGACAAAATACTGGCTGCCAACTGCATGTAGTCGCTCAGATATATACATATATATGTTTATAGTATAGCTTACACTCGTGTGCAGAATCGTACAGCAGAGTATTTTTTTTTTATTTGTGCTGGCCAGCCTTTGTTTTGGCAACAAATACGAAAATTAAGCTTGTGGCCGAAACGTGGGTCAGTTCGCCATTTGCTGGGACACGGCCGAGTGCCCAAATTTATGGCACCAACTGGACATCGAGGAGTGGACAGGGCTCAGGGTTCAGGGCTGCTGAAATGCTTACCCAATGGCTGCATATAAATTGAACTGGCCATGGCTGCAATTCAGCCGCAATTGCAGCTCTCTAGCCGGGGCATAAGATGGCTAATTCAGTTCTCACTGCTGCTTGTTTTTGGCTGCTCGCTTGGCTGCACCTTTAAGAGCTAGTTAAACACTTTTAATTTGCTTTTTATTATGCAAATTCTCTCATTATGCGGACTCCGCTTTAAGCCACTGTTTATGTCCGAGTCTTAATTAACCTGGCTAATTGCAAGGCGCTACCGTTTGCCAGCTCCCAGTTGCCAGCTTTCCAGTTGCAAGTTGCAAGTTGCAAGTTGCCCGCTGCTCGTTTCGTGCACTTTATGGCGTGTTAATTGGCCCACTCGATGACTTTTAGGCATTTGCATTTCATAGGTTTTCCTTTTATTTACTACACCTTTCTGAACCAAAATTTATGTGGCTTCAAATGGGTTTAAACTGGGTATTACATTGCCTTATAAGTTATACAAACGTAACACTTTAGATATTATCCAGAAATCAATTTATTCTGTTAGTAATTTATGATTAATTTTTTAAGACTCTGCAAATTGTTTTCACAAATAAAAATCACTTTATCAAGGACTGCCTAGTTACCCTTTAAAAGTAATATTAATCAATGAAAGTTCATGCCACGTTCGAAGTAAGCAATTGTATCTGCAACTCATTCCAATGCCGAGCTGCAGATTTTCCTCCATAGAATAGTGGCTGTGGTAAATAGCTAAGGTAAATAATTTTATCAATTTATTACTCTTTAAAATTGTTTGCTCATAATCCACTCCAAAAATAAACTGAACAGTATGTAGTATTAGAAATATTTACAAATAAGAACTAGTTTATCGAGTAGTGACTAGATAATTTTTAAAGGTAATATTAATTAACGTAATACTGACGCACCTGCAATGTAATTGTATCTGCAATTCATATCAATGCCCAACCTCAGCTTTTCCTCTATAGAATAGTGCTTTAGGCAATTAAATATGTTAAAAATGGATTGAATAATTTTATCAATTTACTCTGGAAATGTTTTAAGATTAATTATCCTATTTCTGGAACCCTTTATAATTATTTACTCATAATATCCTCCGAAAATAAACTGAATTGTAGGTAGTATTAGAAATGCTTACTAATTAGTTTGCAGTAAACTTTCAAATGTGTAATAAATCAATTAAAAAGTGACTCATAATATATGACTCATATATATAAGTTAAAAATGGATTGAATAATTTTATTAATTTATACTGTTAATTATTTATGTTTAATAAGCCAATTTCTCAGACTCTTCAATCATTAATCGAAGACTGCCTAGTTAGCTTTTAAGGCTAATATAAATTAATGAAATAGTGACTCACCTGCCACATAATTGTGTCTGCAACTAACATCAATGCCCAACCACAGCCTCTGGTAAATAAATAAGTTAAAGATGGATTAGATAATTTTATTAATTTATTCTGTTAATGATTTATGTTTTATAATCCAATTTTTGTGACTCTTCATAATTGTTTTCATAAATCGAAGACTGACTAGTTAGATTTTAAGTGTAAAGTTAATCAATGAAATAGTGACTCACCTGCCACGTAACTGTATCAATGCCCAACCGCAGCTTTTCCGACTGACTAGCTCCTTTCGACACACTCAAAGCTGTCACCCCATTAAGTGTTCCATCCTTCCATACTTCCACCCTTTGACTCTTGTTACGCAGTTCATTTTGTGGCACAAAGTTTGACGCGTCTCTGATGCAGTTGCCCCAAATCCAGGATTCGGTAGCACGCCTGCAAATCAGCGGAGCAGAAGGCCACGTGCAAAGTTTGGTTCCGCTTTGCTTTACTGGTAACGGTTTTAAATGTCCGTGGACTCGAGATGAAGTCCCTTGCAACATGCTTGACCAAAGCCTGAGCATTGTTTTTGATGTCGCAAAGTTAAAACTGTAGGCAAAAGTTTTAGCAGAGCTGTCAATGCAAGGCTTGACTGTTTATAGACTGCAGACGCGAACGGAGGCGAGTTCCATACCTATATACTTCTTTTATTCCTGCTGGTGGTTCTCTACATTAAGGACAGCAGCTGCCTTGACTCGACAGTGGTTTCAAATTTTCACACGCCGGCAGCATTTGCATAGAGTTATTGAAAAACATGAGCGGCGGTTTTTATATTTCGATGTTGTTTTGTATCTCTAACTGTTTGACAGAGAATTATATGCAAATTATGCAAATGCACGCAGCTACACTCTTACGGCTCTTGCGAGAATGGGGTGAGAGGACTGCAAGGATACGGCAGGGTACACAGGATATCGATAGAGGCTTAATAGGGGTCATGTTTCCAACTCGATCTCATTGCAACATCTACTGCGCTTAATTGCAACAATTGGAGTGTTCGAAGCATGCATCGCTTGTTGTATGTTTCACGTGCTTTGTGCAGCTGGAAAGTCAAGTGCAGAAAATCGCTTTGGCCAGGACACAGCACACAACACACAGCAACCAGCCAGCAGGCTGGCCTCTTGGTTTGTTTTATCGAGTGCCTTTTGTGCGCCTATGAACAACAAAAGGTTGCATTCAACGTCCCCCTCTCTCACAGCAAGGACGATGACGTGACGCTGTGGCATTTGGCATTTGGCTTTGGCTTTGGCTTTGGCTTTGGCATTGGCAATTGATATTTTTGCAGCCCTATTGCGACTGCCAACCGAATTGATTGGCAATTGACAATAATCAATGGCATAAGCGATAATTTGCATTGTCTGTTTGTCAGTCTGACAGTTGCTGTTGTTGCTGTTGTTGCTGTTGTTACTGTTTGTCCCTCTGTCAGGGTCGTGCATTGTAGTTCGCCTTTGCCACTGAAATTTGATACACTTATGTCTGGCAATTATGTGCTTAATGACGTGTTTTATAGTTCAATTCGTAAAGGCGTGTCCCAGATTAAATACAGCTTATCATGGTTAACAATTACTATTACCAGTCAAACATATTTTTACCCATTCAACTTTTCCTTAAACAAGATAATACATATTTAATATATTACATCAATCATAGTAGTAGATAGATAAGATAATACGTATAAGATAATACATATTTAATATATTACATCAATCATAGTAGTAGATAGTAGAGCTAATAGAACATATTTTAAGATATGAACCAACTACGATAGCAGAGCTAATTGCACATATTTTCAAATGTTTTATTCTTAATTTAATTAAGTTTTAAAAAATGTAATTGCGTGCGCTTATTATTTTATATTACAATCAGCAGTTAAAGGCAGTTCCAGTTAATTCCTTCTAACTTCCCCTCAAATGTGCAAATTTCTCTGCTATCACCCACTCTTACTCTCTCTCTCTCTCTCTCTCTCCCATGCTTTCAATCTCTCTTCCAATATACACTTCCCTCTCTCTCTCTTCAGTCTCTCTATCTGTACTCTAGTTTTGTTTACTTCATTCACACTTGCAAAATGTCATTCGCCATTTGCTGCTCGCCGAGTGCTTTTTTGGCACAGACTGAAAGCCAATTCACACCTTCAACTCCTCGTGCACACACCCACATGCCTCACCCCTCAAAGCCACAGTTATTAACAGTCACAAATGCCCGGCCGGCTCGCAATCCAATGGGAGCATGAAAAGTGGAGAGGAAGCCGCCAAAAATTAATTATAAACTTTGCCTCCTGATTCTGGGCGCCTGTTACAAGTGACATCCAATTGCGTTGCTTGCCGTTAGGAGAGACAGAGAGCAATTGAGGGCGTGAGCTCAGCAAAAGAGAGAGAGAGAGAGAGAGAGAGAGAGAGAGAGAGAGAGAGAGGGAAGAGAGAGGGAGAGATAGAGAGAGACACCGAGCGAGTGTTAATAACATTGGCGTCATCTGCAGCCAACGTTGACCCAAATGGTGGAGAAGTAGCAGCTGCTGCCACGCCTCCGACTCCAATTGAAGCACGTTATGCGGTCAACACTTTCGCAATAAGGTCAAGCCGCCATCTTAACAAAGCAACACCCCCTCAACCCCCCTCCCGTTGCCTAGCAGAAATCTCGCACAATTTTCCTCTTTGGCGCGTTAATAACTTTTTTTCTTCGCCTGGTCCTAAATGCTGCCCTGGACGTTTCGGTAATTTAATGCGGCCCACTCAGAGTTGGGGTCAACCGCGGGTCGCCGCCCGTGACAGTGAAAATGAAGCTAACGACGCGATGCGATGCGGCGCGATGCGACGCGACGCGACGAAGTTCGTTGGCTAATTAGGTTTAAGCTGCTTCCACGTTTTGCCTGCCCTTCGGTGACGTCATCAATGTGGGTTGCCTCCATTATTGTTGCTGCTGCTGTTGCTGCTTCTGCTGCTGCTTCTGCTGCTGTGTAATTTGGTATGAAATTAAATAAGGCCGCGTCGAGTGTCGCGTTGGGCAGCGCTTTGTAATGAGTTTTTGTTTTTATTTTACTTGCCTCGCTTGTGGGTTGAACTAATTTGCATTTCAAAGCAATTCGGTCAAGGCCAAAGTCAACATAAATTTATGTTCAGGGTCACGTTCAGGTTCAGAATGTGTGACCCCAACTTTATTGTTGTCTAACACAAATTTAAGAACTTAAAGATCAAATTGAATAATTAACAGAAACAGACTTTAAGCGAAAGCTAAGAATTTGTATTCTTAATTCTTAGCCTTGTTACTTTGTTCTCTTTACGTATATTTCTATTCTTTATGAATTATCGCATTTATCACATTTACACAAAAGTTAAGTAAGACTGTACTTATTTTGCCTTGTAATTTCTTCGGCTGTTCATCTGAACCCATACCTTATAGAGTGTATAACCAACCCCAAGCAGATCTCCAACGAAATGCGCACAAGTTGCCGCCCATCATTTTCTTATTTTCAATTTTTCGCTGTCATTGTTGTTGTACTTTTCGCAAATCAGCGACAGACAAAAATCTTTTATTCAAATTTTATTTGATTGCTTTGCGATTTTCGCTGTTGTCGAGCAAGTAGCACAGAATGACCGAGAGAGACGAGACGAGACGGAAAGGCAGAGAGAGAAGGAGGAGGAGAGAGAGAGAGGGGCATTTATTTGTATGAGAAATCAGCATTGGAGGGCACAGAAAATATTATTTCGACGACAACAACTTAGGGTTATTGTTCAATTTAAACACGCAGACATTTGGAAAAGTGGAAAAACGCTGCACGATAGCAACAAAAAATGATGAAGAAACGAGAAAGAATGGGGGAAAGGGTGGGAAGTAAGTTCAGCATCAGCGGAGAAGGACAACAACGACCTCGATGCAGAGGTCCGGCCGCGCAGTCACTTGCAGTCATAGACCAAATTTGACGAGTAAATAGTTTGAAGCATACTTTAAGGCGTGCGGGCCTGAGCGTCAGATGCTGCAACTGCAAATTACATGAAATTGCATTTGCCGCCTCAGCAGCAGCAGCAGCAGCAGCAGCAGCAGCAGCAGCAGCACTAGAAGAAGAAGAAGAAGAAGAAACAGTGGCGGAAACAACAAGTTAAACAACATTAAACTCTTTAACCGCCAGTGGCTCGTAATACTTTATTATTAAATTTTGCACATTAACGGGCCACGTCGCAGCTGGCAAAACAAAATCTAGATAAATATGGCGAGCAGATATTGCCTCGGTGTGTGTTAGGGTATGGGGCTGGGGAATGGGGATGGTGATGGTGATGGGCGGGCAGTCAAGCGCAAGGTTCAATTTGGAAGCAACAACATTGGGCCTC
The DNA here is from genome assembly GCA_037075185.1 of Drosophila pseudotalamancana. Taxonomy (NCBI): domain Eukaryota; kingdom Metazoa; phylum Arthropoda; class Insecta; order Diptera; family Drosophilidae; genus Drosophila; species Drosophila pseudotalamancana. Next base: position 431,490 of record JBAMCK010000062.1, on the reverse strand, counting down.
AGACTCCGACCTGAATGTGGAGGCGGAGGTGGAGGTGGAGGTGGAGGTGGAGGTGGAGGTGGACACATAAGCGAGCGGCAGTCAGTCGTCTATAAATTATATCCGTTCCAAATTGAAATGCGCGTTAAAATGCAGTTAACTTGGCCGTTGGGTCGGCGCTGGCCATGTTGTTATGGCCACCGTTGCGCAACTGCCTTTTTATAACGTCTACCCACATTTTTTTTTACAGTTTGTGCGCACATAAAAATAGAAAATGGCTTTGAACGCTCTTGCCAGCGACACGAGCACATTAGACTCTTAGACTGCTGCCACACCGATAGATAGGACCAAGGACCGACCAGTAACCAGTTACCAGTTACCCGTTACCAGTAACCATGTCGGTAACTGGCTCTTGGCCCAAATGCTGATGGCACTCTTTGCACACGCAACGGGTTCAATGTTTTAGGACACAGGTGCGAGTGCACAGGTAAATGGCAAAATTCGCCAACTAATGTGAAATTTCGCAGCGAATTCAATAAAAATGTTAATGCTGATGGACTTTTATATAAGCCCCGTTTAAAGCTACATGCAGAGTATTCAGAATGCTGTTATCCAATTTGTTCGCACATTAACCCTTTGAAGCTGGCCATTCGCTGGACAATCCCTTTCTATGCGATTCTCATTGGGCGCTGCGTGCGGCGCTCAAGTGTTAACACATTTCATCAATGAGGCATGAATGCGCTTGCAGCACGCTGCCTGATTAGAGACAGGCCAATGACTCAGCAAAGCTACTTTAAGGATTTAAGCACGGCTCTGGCCGCGAATGCAAATTTGGCTAAAAGCAAAAGCCACACAAAACGCCGAGAACTATTCAACGCATCAGTTGCAAAAGTCAATGGCATAAAGTTGTTTAGCGGTTCGGTGGAGCCGTGGTTCGGCAATATCCTTAGCTGGGAAAGAAGGCGCACGCAATTTGGTAAAATGCGTATAAAGTTTTGAGGTTATGTGGAAACAAACATGGCGGTTCTGTTTGTAAATACATTTGCTGAATAGCTGTAAAATTAGCCCAGAGCAGGAGCAAAGGAAGAGGCATTTCGCTTGGCCAACACACGAGCCAAGAACTAACAAAAGCCATGCGCCAACACATAAAGAAAATTTTCCATTTTATACGAAACAGAAACACAAGCGCACACACGGCGCCACCATGTTGGCCACCCATGTGTGCATGTGTATTGCTTTAATAGAAAATTGCAAAAGTTTCGCAAAAGAAAATGCCTCAGCCAGTCAGCCAACCCAAACAAGCCAGCGCCGCCGTTCAAATTGAAAAGAATATGGAAAAGTAGCTGGCCTGGGCCGGCGAGAAAACTAAGTGGTGTACGGGTGGATGGGTGGATGGGTGGTTGGGTGGGTGGATTGCTTTTGGTGGATTGCTTGGGTGGTGGCAGATCTGCGGCGCTTAGCATCGGGGGGCTGCTTACGGCAGTGGCAAGAAAGCCAAAGTAAGCATGAAATAAACCCTCATCGTCAACGGCAGCTACGTTGTCTGCTACGCAAAACGAGCAGCCGCAATACGAATACTGAATGCCCTTTAAACAGCTTTTGTAAATCACTGGATAGGAATTTCGAAAATAAACAAACCATAAAAATGTATATAGAAATATATTATTTATTTTTAAATAATAAAAATAATTTTTTTTTTTTAAATAAATACACTTATGATGAAAAGAATAGATACAGCCGTAAGGTTCAGCTTTAGCTTTGAACAACAATTTTTTATTTTATTTTTTCTCGAACTTAAGATTTTTTTTTTTAATAAGTGTTCAATAAAGAAACATGCATCTATATTTTATTACTTAAATTAGTGGAAAAATTGTTGTTCAAAGCTAAAGCTCAACCTTACGGCTGTATCTATTATTTTCATCATGAGTGTATATTTAAATATTCTATAATCTATTATTTTAATAATTTTCACAGATTCATATGACTATCTTCTGCTTTTTTGTTTCTGTTTTTTTAAATACAAACAATTTTTTTATTTTACAGAATCTATTTCCGAATCTTCTTAAATACAAATAATTTTATTATATTACAAAATCTATTTCTGGACTTAGTTTCAAGTTTTCTTAAGTATATAAGACATTACATTTAAATGCATCATTATAAATATGCCGAAGAGAGGAGTATTCAAAGTAGTTTTTGCTATTGCTGCTAACTGAATCGCAAAGTATTGCAGCCGAAGGACTTAGTTAGGGTATTTGAGCAGCGCAGAGCAACGTACGCAGCAAACTCTATGAAGATTTACCGGTTTTAACATTGCCAGTCAGCAGTTCGTTTCAGCAGTTGCCCCCTGTCTATATGAGCACCTATACATGTGTGTGTGTGTGTATGTGTGTGTGTGGGGTCGGTCTGTGTCGCGTCTGGCATTATAATGCCGAGCGCATGTTGCCTTGCGCTTCTTCCTCACTTGCCCCACGCTCTGCCCCAGCCTCTGCTCCGGCTTCCTGTGCGCCCTGCCATGTCGTCATGCTATCAGAGGCCGTGGCTTGAAGCAGCAGAAGCAACAGCAGCAGCAGCGGCAGCAGCAGCAGCAGCAGCAGAAGCAGCTCGGCTGAGTCTCAGCAGCCGCATCGCATGCGTATCGATTTTGTTGTTGTGCGACAGAGAGGGACGCGACAGACTGCGCCAGAGAATGAGCGAGTGAGCGAGTGAGAGGTGAGTGGTGAGTGGCAAGAGGTGAGAGGCTGTCTATTCACCACATGTTGAGTTCTGAGCGAATGTCATACACACATTCAATTTATTGAGGAATATAATGTGTTAATTGCTGGGGGATTTGCGCCTGTCGCTGCCTTTTCATGATTGAGGCTCGTATATCTTTGCGAATTTATGTTGGCCTTATCTATGCACACATTGCACCGCAATTTGATGGCCGATTTGCCAGCGATAAAGCCCGTCCCGCAATTAGGCGTTACCCCAGTAGAACTTTCCGCGGAAGCACAGCTCGCATGGTTGCAACTTTGTTGTGGCACTGTCCACGCCACCCCATCCAATGTGCAACTAGACACAAGCTCAAACTCCACCTTCGGCTAAGGCAGTTATCAGCGTTGACTATCAGTAAAGTTATGGTATGCTAGCGGGGAGAGGGGCGACTCTACCAGAACCTGGCCAAGTAGTGCGTGTAGCAGGGCCATAAACAATGCCGACTACACTTAAGCCCAGCCAATTGCATTCGCATTCTCATGTCGCTGCTGGCATGTTTTTGATGGAAAATAATTAAGTTAATGTAAAATGCATTTTCAAATTGTATACCAAAGCCTAATTATCATAGCGAGCCATGCTTAGAATTTCAATTGCAGATATGTTTCAATTGCCAATTCTACATTCACTTCTGCAGGAAACAATATAATATATATACTATGATATATATATGTACATATATATTTATAAATGTCAAAAACACTGTGAAAGCTGGGATAATTATGTGTCGACCTTAAGGCGTTTCTGAAGTTGAGTTTGAGTAGGTTAACCGAAATGAAAGGCAAATAATTTAAGGGTCTTTCGCCCCTAAAACCGATCCGAGTTTCGAACAACTTTCATCACCCTGCAGTTACGTTTATGATCTGCAGAAAATGTTTTGCGCTTTCATCACATTTGTTGGGGATATCTCCCCATAATCTTAAACTGGTTCGAACTGTTTAGCCTTCGCATTGTTTGCCACTATGTCAGGCCATTAATTTCATTAAAATTGCATCAAAATTTATGGAAGAGCTGCGACCAATTTGCTTGTAATCCATCAGAGCGTCGCATCGCGCTGCCAGCCCTCAAGCTCTTTTGTGTACTTTTCGGAACTTGGCTAAAAAAAATAAATTACAACGTGGCCCTTAACATGTTAATAAAATAAAATGCTACATGCTACATGCTACATGCAAAATAATGAACGGCCTACTCTGGGCCCGATGCGAATGCAGCGCAAATTCAATTAAAGCCAGCTTATGCGATAAGTGGCAATGGCCGAAAGCAAAATACAAAAAGCCAAAAGCCACAAGCCACAAGCCCTAGATAAGCTGGCTCCCATATCAGCGAGGACGGATCTGGAGCTAAGTTACAGATGCACCTGCTCCTAGCCACAATGGAAGATTCTGCGACAGCCGTTCCAATATTCATGCGTTTCTCACGTGTGAGAAACGAGCTGAATGCGTTACTTAATAAACTGGCGACTAGAAGGATCCATTAACAATTGCGGTTCGCATTCGCAGCGGGATTAAAACGACGACTTTGTCCTAGTCATAAAACCGCAACTTAACTGTTAATTAAAGGGCGCGCAGTATACGGAGTGTAAGCGTGTCCTGTACCAAGTCCTGCGTATCATCTTGCTTGTGCGAGCCTGCGGCACGTCACGTCGCAGGTCGCAGCTGCCTCTTGTGCAACGTCTATCAAAATAATGACACTGAGCTACATGAACAAAAATGATCAGCATACTGAATAGTTTTTGGACTTTCAAGTTCGGCTCGCGACCGAAGTGTGGAAATTATAATAAATTTTTACTTTGGGCACCGCAATTATGCGGACACCTTGCACCGGCCATATATTGTCATATTGACAGCTTGATTGATGCCGGGCCAGCCCGATCCCGACATCTGTTTAGCATTTTTACGTCTAATCGCAAAACCGATCAATCGATTTTGCATAAGTTCAGCGATCACAAACTCCAAACGACCAACGGGTGGTCCCAGCTCCAGCTCCAGCTCCAGCTCCAGCACCAGCTCCATTCGGAGTCCGAGTCGGAGTCGAAGTTAACCAACTGCCGTTGTTCAGTGAATGCCATCAGAGACAATAAATTTCATAAATAGCTTATGCATAAAATGCCAAACCCCCTCCCGATCCGCACACCTTCATCAGGCACCGCCCGCTGTGTTAATATTAATTGGACGACATAATTGCAGCGCACCGCTGCCCATAATAATCGACCCGGGCCAAGATGAGGAAGAAGTTGGCGGCCAGTCGAAAACACGTTTCGGGGCAATCTTCCAGAGACCAAACTCAACTTAACTCAACTGAAGTCAACTCCGGTAGTTGGCAGTTGGCAGCCGACCGGCAATTGGAATTTGTGTAAATTTGGCAAACGTTGCATTGACGACACCAAGCTGGGCAGCAGCCTGCTCAGCTAACTGGGCCCATTGCATGTTGGCCACTTCGAACCGTAATTACGGGTTGCATTTTATACACTGACGTTAAGGGTACAATAATTCTTTGCTTGTGCAACGATGAATGCACTTTGGTAGAGTATTCAAAATATACCGATATATGTTATGCTATATATAATAAATCATACTCAGAATGTTATAATTTTTTCGTTACTAATAATAAGAATAATAATAGAAAGAAAATGCCTTTAGGGTTTCCTTTGTATGATTGCAAATCAAACATTCAGCTGCAAGGGCATTCAAGATTCGGTGCGTAGAAGGCAAAGTCTTAATTTTCTTTGTTTTTGGGGGGGCTTTTGGACTGCATATGAGGAGGCGCAGCATGTGTGCAATTATCGGTGTGTGTCCCGGTTAATTTATTGTCTTTGGCGCTGCCCTAAATCCAAATGTAATACAATACGCGCATTTATCATATTTAAGTACCGAGTCCAAAAAACACATCCTGTATTTATGGCCTGCTAATATGCGGTTTTAGTTTAATGGGTGCAAGGATCGGGGCTCGATTCGGCCTAAATACGATGGCCACTGCTACTGGAAAGGTAAACTGTATAAGGGCTAAGCGATAGCAACTGCGACTGCGACTGCTACTGATGACTGGCTGTCGAGTTCAGGATGGAGCACCACAGGAGTCGAGGAGTCGAGGATAACTCCGGGGGAAAAGTACAGCCTGTAAGAATTTAAAATGCTTGCGCTTTAGGTTGTTTGCTCATCATCAGCAGCAGGACGCACGCCCCCGCCATAGTACATTATTTTCTTAATAAATGTTTGTTTTACGCTCTGTTTTTACTTTCCCTGAAATCAGTTAAATGGACTGTGCTGTTTATTTTGTTTGCTGCGACAGTTTTACGCGCTGTCCCTTAATAAGCCCCATGAATAATGGCTGAGGCTTAGGGCTGGGCCAACGACTGCTCATGTGGGTGGTGTGTGTTTAATTCTCATGTGTGTGTTGAGCAAAATGGTGAGCCATATCGGCATACAATTGGCCAGAGACTTTGCCAAAAAGGGAGCGCAAAAATGGAGTGCAGGAGAGAGAGAGAGAGAGAGAGAAAGAGTACTGACAATGCAAAAGAAAACAGCCAAAGCTCAACTAAAAATACAAAAATATAAAAATTGTGAACAGAAGATGTTTCAACTGTGAGCAAATGGGCAACGCAAACGCCACAAAAATTGCGCACAATTACGGGGCAAGAGCCGAAGGAACTGCTCCGACCCTTCCCCTTCCACCACACCCATTCCAATCGCACCTTATCCGAGCGGAAAAGAATTATTACGTTGAATTTTCTTTCAGTTTTTTTTTTTTTTTGTTTTTTTTTGTTTTTTGTGGAAAGTAAAAAGAGAAAAGATTTCTCGTTTTTTGATAGCAGCGAAGCAAGTGTGCCGCAAGGAGCAGCCGGGACACGGCGCTGTCCACGTCTCACGTGCACATGACAGTGGAGTAAACAATTTCATTTCGCGCGGGCAGCTCAGCAGGACCAAAAGATAACTGCTACAAACGAGGCACAAGATGCTGCCTGCAATAACAACGCCAACAACAAGAACAACAAGAACAATGACAACGGCCAGGACAACAAGGACAGTACTTGAGTTCCTTTATTTTTTTCCTTTTTTTTTTTTGTGGGGCCAGCAAACGCAATAACAACAACACCCACCACCACAAAAGCATAAGAAGTTGCGTAAATATATTGTCCCGTCGGTCTGTCGAGTCGAGTGGGTGTTGGGGGTAGGGAAGGGGGTTACCTATAAACAGGACACTATCCAGCAGCAAGCCGTGGGCGTTGCGCAACTGAACAAGGACCTGGAAGTGGACTTGGACTTGGACATGGACGTGAACGTGAATGTGGGTGAGTGCGACGCAGTTAGTCGAGCGTGCCTGGCGGCTTTTAATGCGTGCGTCTATAAATTTTGCACGCCTTTTGTGGCTGGGCGGATGGCGGGCGTTGCACGTGGCCTGGCCAGTTTTTGAAACTGTCAAATTGTTACTGTTTCTGCTCCTTCGGGGGTAGTCGAGCGGCGTTATTGCTATACGAATTATTTATTTATTTTTATTATTTTCTGTTTGGTTACTTTGCCACAAAATCTGAACAGTTTAAAATGGGGTTCACAATTCGGGCTAAGAGTTTTGGGATGAATTTTAAATACTTTTTGTTTAACTATATTCTCTACTAATTATAACTCAACACTCAATATTATCTATTTATACAACCGCGAGATTTGTGAATGCGGCCGAGTCTTCTTTATCGTCTTCTTTGATGGTTCTTCCGAGGTATTATTATGGTATTTATTCAAAGGATTCAACATCACAATTGGGTACCATTATTTATTATTCCTTACTGTCTTCCGAGACTATATCTAATTTTTCTTCATATTTTTCTCCTATCCAGCAGCCTTAAAGCCTTGATTTTTTGTGTTCTTTTTGGTTGAGGGTTTTTCGTACCATCTTTAATCATAATCACACTATTGGGACTGTTCAATAGTTCTTTACTGTTCTTCATAGAAAGTTTTGACTCTTTGTCATCTTCTCTGTATACAATATTTATAAACTTTCCATCAAATTGTTTTTTTTTTAACGGAAGTGCATAATATTTGTGACTCTCATCATCTCGCATATTGAATGCCTCTTAAGGCTTTTGGCAAACAAAATCAGTATTGGAGACATCTACTGGTCCACGCACGTCTGCATCCTTCTCGATAGACTCTACTTGAATTTGTCTTCCTCCTCTACTCCACTCTTTTCCTTCTTAGCATACGAGTTCTGTACTTGATATTCCTCAATAAATTCAACCTCGGAGTCTATTAACGCTTCGGCATTCTCTTTTTCACTATCAGGCGATTCACCTGACATTAGCACTTTTTCATCATTTTCTTCATACTTGTCTTTAACATTTCGATAATCTTTTAGATTTCGATAAGTGTACGAAGTCTGTTGTGATAGCTCACCTTTGTCCATAGACTCAATATTGTAGGCACTTAACTTTTGCGTATCTTTATCTTTCATTTCATTTTTATATTTCTCTTCATCACAGAAGCTGTGGGGTTTTGATAAATTTTCGTCGCCTTCAATGAACTCTACATCAGAGACACTTAATGATTCAGTCAACTTTGTATCACTTTCAATCGAGGATACTGACATTAGGGTCTTTTCATCGTCGTCTGCATCATCCATTGCAGCGTCTTCTTTTTCCATGACATCATTTTCAAAATATGAGCTTTGTACTGCTTCATCTTCCTCAACGGATTCACCATCGGAGCCCACCAAAGATTCATCCACATCTGTATCACTATCACACTTTTCTTGATCCTCCACAACATTCTTCACAACAAAGGCGCCGTTTTCTTGTTGTAATACTTCTTTATCTTCATCAAAAGATTCGACATCGGAGTCCCTTAATGGTTTCGATTTTTCTTTATCGCTATAGATAAACTTCTCGTCCTTCTTATGTTGAACATTTCGATATAACTTTTTATAATCCTCTTCATTATCTGTCTGCTTCTCAATATGGGAGATATGCTCATGATCTGATACCTCGTCTTCATTATCAGAGGATTCGCCATTGGATTGACCAGCTTTCTCTTGATCACTATTAAACGAATCAACTGAAATCTGGTTATCTTTATCGTCTTCTGCTTTCTCGTCTTTACGATAATCCTCATAATCCAACTGCGATACCGCTTTGTCCTCCTCCATAGATTCAACATCTGAGTTCCTTAATGCTTCAGCTCCCCTCTTATCACTATCGTACGAGTCCACTGACATTTCCTTATCTTCATCGTCTTCTTCCTCCTTATCTTTACCAAAATCGAAACTTAATGATAGCTCTTCTGTTACCTCTTCATCTATTACTTCATCTTCCAGACGTTTTGGTTTCTCTTTCTTATCAGTCAACTTATTATCTCTATCCTTCTGTTTATTGTCAACCTTTTCATTGGTATTCTTTACTAATTCTGACTCGGAAACTTCAGAGCCGTTACTAGAGTCATCAGTTTTCTCTCCAGTTGTTGATATGACATCATTTTCAATATTCTCCACATCAGAGTTAATAATTGATTCGGAGCCATCATCATCTTTTAAAGATCCTACATCAGAATTTGATTCTGAAACTTTATCCGATTCTTCCTCATTTTCCAATTCTTTATTATTCTTATTATTTTCAATGGATTCATCATCACTGTCAGTTTCCACCTTATCAACCTTCGAATATTCTTCTTTTTCTTTATTATCCTTCATGATATTATTTGGATTATAATTTAATATTCCCAATCCTTTATCAATATTATCAATTTTCACATCGGTACTCGCATCGGAATGCTCACTTTCTTCCAGTGAATTTTCATTATCTTCAATTTTAGAATCGTCTTCTTCGTACTCAGAGGAGGACTCTACATCGACATTACTTAAGATTTCCATCTCTTCATCATCCTCAGAATGTTCACTGTCTTCAATTGTTGAATCATCTTCCTCTTCCTCAGAGGATTCCACATCTGAATTACTTGATGATTCCGACTCTTCATCATCAGCAGAATTTTCAAATGGTGATTTGTATCCATCATCCACAGAAATGACCATTTCTCGATTCTTAAGAGAATTTTTATTAAAATCATCTTGAATCTCAGAGGAGTTGACATCCGAGATACTTAATGGCTCTGCATTTTTGTTAGATTTATCATCAGCTGTACTTTTTAATATCTTTGTGTCTCCATTGTTTGCCTGAGCAAAACACGCCTTTAACTTAAGTATGTCTAAGAAGTCCAGCCATTCTGTATACTGAGCGCTGTGATCACCACTTTGTTTGGATTCATTCGATGTATTATTTGCTGGTCTGACACAGAAACCTAGCAGAAGATTTCTCCGAGTTATGCGTAATTTATAGAAGGGGGTTCCTCTGCTGGCATATGACTTAATTAGAAAGTCGGAACTGCTTAGCTTCGGTCGTTTGGGATCTGAATCTGTCACACTGTTGTTGTTCGACTTTTGTTTTTCAGGATCATATTCCTGCACTAAACGGTCAAAGTCCCAAACGCTCATCTGGCAGTCATGGCCTCCAACTATTATTAGTTTATTATCTAGCGAGAACTCAATGCAATTAATGGGTGCAGTATGGTGGGACAGAGAACGAACCATTTCCTCTTTGTCTGTGTCCCAAACAATCACAAAATTATCATCAGATCCGGAGACCAAGTAGCGGCCACATATCGAGTAGGCAAGAGCATTTATATAATTTCGATGACCACTGAAAACGCGTACCTGAACGGCCTTAACAATGTCCCACATGCGGACCGTGCAGTCGGCTGATCCAGTGGCCAGGTAGTGTCTGTTTGGATGGAATTGACAGCAGATAACCTCAGCCAAATGTCCGACAAGTATACAGACTGATTTCTTGCTATCCTGCGTCCAGATGCGTGCCGTACGATCGTCGGACGAGGTGGCAAAGTAGTAACCCAACGGTGCATAAACAACGCTGTATATGGCCGCGCAGTGTCCCGGATAGATGACAACGCAGCTCCATGAGAGCAGACACCAACAACGTACAGTACGGTCTTGCGAGCTGCTGAGCAAAAAACGATCATGCGGCGCAAATGCACATCCATATACGGGTCCTTGGTGTCCATAAAGTGTGCGCCTCATTTTCCGCTTAGTCGCATCTAACATACTCTCGTCTATGCCGGACATGCCAGTGTCAAGCCTCTTGAGGCATTTGGCGGACTTCAGCTGGACCAACTTAGAGGACGTTAACGAGAAAATATGGATGGTGGCAGAAGCGGTACCCACAGCGAGCATTGTGGTTTTGTTTGAGAAAGAAGCACAAATTATGGTCTCAACATTCTCCAGTGCCGTGTATAGGTAAGTCGATGGCAGATTGTCGCGACTAAGAGGTACACGACGTTCTTCGTCATCCTTGTGGCGTTCTAGATCCCAACGTTTCGGAGTTGGAGTGTAGAGTCGATTGCCTGTTGGCAAGTGTACATTCCTAGTTGGAGAGTGTTTGTCCTTCTTAAAACGTCTGCGTCGCAACGGACGTGGACTACTCTCCTTGTTTTCTTTGACTGTCTCGGGTGTAGCCCAATATATTTTCTCCAGTATTGCCGAACCAATGCGACTTAGCTGGCGGGGCTCGCCATTATTGTCAGCGGGAAAAAGATCAAAATGCCTTAAGAACGTCATTTGTATAGAATTGCTCCAGGTCTCCATACAGATCAGCAACATGTAATAGGTTTCTTCGAACATGCAAACAGTAACCTGTTCGTTGTCGGATACCAATTTTTTGGCCTTATTCGGTATATCTCCTGGAGCTTGCAAGACCATCAGCTTATCAACACGCGCCATGTATGAATGATCAATGTAGCGCAGAGAACTCTCTACGAATGTCTTGCCTTTCCGGTATTTACCGCTAGAAATCATTCGGAGATAGACCAATGCAAGCGTCGGATACAGAAGGCTGTATATTTCGTACTTGAAGCGATTGGGTACTCGATTGACTACCTTTCGAATCTCATGAAAGAGTTGTTCATAGTCGTTGAGTACACTTGAATAAGGTAAATCAGAATTGGAAGCGTCCTCGTCATCGTCAGAATTGAGCTTGTCTTCTTCAAATGTGCTATCATCTTCGTAAAAATCTCTGCCGTTGTTAGCATCACTTTTCAACGTTTGACCCTTACGTCTCCAAACTGAATCATCGCTCTCCGTGTCTTTAGTGGAACGTGGAGAAAGGGTTGAATTTGCAGGTGCACCATTGCTTTTTTCCTCTTTCTCAGAGGGATCACGTGACATTTTTGTTAAATAAGTTATCATGGTCTCTTCAAAGTTTCGCTTTTTGGCTGAGCAGGATGTTCGTTGAGGAGAATCTTTTGTGCTCAAGCCTGCGGAGCTGTTATCGAATCTCAGCGTACGTGGACCTATGATCTTTTTTCGTTCCTCAGTTGACTGACTATTTAAGGATGCATCAATTGGCGACTCAAGATTCTCCGTCAATTCGGATGACTTGAATAGTGGAAAATTCGTATCTGTTGCTTGCATTGCTTCGGCAATAAACGAAAGTGGTTCTTGGGAAATCATTTGGGTAGGCTGTTGGCTAAATGTGAGAAAAATATTTAAATGATGAAGAGTGAGTTTTTTAAAGAGAAATATTACTTGTTCACCTCTTGTGAGCTGAGCAATTCTTTCGAGACGCAGGTGCTTGACCTAATAATCGATGCTTGATCTGATCTGCTGATAAAATTGGAGCTTTCTCCGATTTCGAATGACCTGTTTTTAAAGTTTTTGATGCAGAGACTGGAATTCGAGTCAGTTATAATTTATTAGAAATCATATGATATGCAACTATATCCTTACCCGTTGCTTCACCATCGGAGTCCAAGTCAAAGTCCACAAGTGAATCCTCCATATTCAATTGTTTCGAGGTTTCTTTGCAGCTAGCAGGTAAGTTAGCTTTTTTCACATCACTAATCTCACTTTTCTCCAAATTGTCATCAGAGTTATCAAATGAAATTGGTGAAAAGGAAGAATGTGACTCGTCATTAGATTCCTCCTTTTGTCCAACTCCCGATGACTTTTCCGAGTCAGAGGTAAACTCAAAATCCGAATTATCACAACTGCCTGAGTTAGCTTTAATTCTACCCCCTTTATCACTGACTTTCTGCAAACGTCCACCAGAGTGTTTCCTATCTTTAAATAGAATTTTTCTTGAGAATTTGGAACGTGGCAAAACATCTTGATTATTATCGCTGGAATAAAGGTCTTTCTTTTTAGTTATTACTTTCGGTTGTGTTGTCAAAAGCATTTCTTCAAAATTTAAATGTCGTTGAGCTGACACATCTTTAGCTTCTATCATTTCTTCTTTCACCTCTGGATCATCACTGTTTTTACATATTTTTGAACTGAGTTTGTTTCCTTCTTCAGTAGGCAAGCTTGCCAGAACTTCCATCTGATTGTTATAACTGGGTTCAACGGTTAGATCTAATTCGAAAATTTCTACCTGAGATTTGTTTGTGGTCTGCTGCTCGTTATCAACGTCATTTTTTATTTCAAGTAACTCTTCCATTTCCACATTTTCGCAGCAAATATTTTGCGGCTCAACAGTGATCAGACTCTCCGCGCCTGTAATTAGTGACTCTGTAATAGACTCCGCTGTTGTCAACGGATCTACCGAAAGTTCTGGTAAGAAGACTCCATCATATTTCCCATTATTTTCTGCATTGTTTTGAATTGGAGGTGTTGTGTTATTCATTGCGCTTGTGCATGGCGACACCTGTAAAAACCTTATTAATTATTTTTATTTTTTGGCTTAATCGCTAACTTAATCGCATTTACTTACCGAGTTAAGATTTTCGCTATTATCAAGTGGACTATTTACTAGCTTTACTCTCTTTCGCAAAATACTTTCATCTTCCGACGAAGGTCGTTTTTTATCGCTTTCATTACTCATGCTAAACTTTATTTTATATAAATTTCGAAATTATCAGCTGCAAGAGAATGAAAACTAAGAGAAGAAAATTACTTTGCGTAATTTTGGCCTGTCGATTATAAATCGATTGACAGTTCGTCTTCACATACTTTAATTGAATGTGTCACTGCATCAAAAAGTCACAGTTAAAATGTAAAATGAGTAGATTCACAGTTTTCATTTTAATTCATGTTTAAGTTAAATTAGTTGCATCTTTTTTTCACTTTTGTACCTTTAAAATTTCTATTATGTCAGCAACTATCAGTAAAGAATAAATAGGCAGAAAATCAAAGGAACTGAAATAGTTCAAAGACTTTAGATAAATGATTAGTCGTTATAAATCGAATAGAAATATACTTTGCATATTTTTACTGCCTATTAACAAATGTAAGACATATGTGTATAATACAAAATTCGATTCCATTGTTCTTTAGATACTTTGATCAGCATTCCGTCTGAACGTTCGTTAATATTGATATGATTTATTTCAATTCAAGTTGACAGAGATCTGTGTAACTTATGTTCAATAAGGAAATGAATAACATGTGTAGATACTTGTACATCTCAAAGAAAAACTGAGGCTTGTCTATTGGACACTGTGAAGGCTACATTAAAATGCATCGTTCTACGAGAGCGCACAATCAAATGTCAAAACTCGAGAGCTATCATTAGACACAAACAATTAGAAACAAAGCCTCATTATTTGTTGCAGTGGCAACAACAACAAAGGCATTTCAATTGAGAGAAAATCACTTGAAGTGCAATGCAGCCCATAAATAAATCACATCACATCGTTTCGCATCTGTTTGGATGGGATCGAGTTTATGCAACTGCAAAATAATCCATTGTAAAGTGTCGAAAAGTGCAATTGAAATGCAAATCAATGCAAATCGATACTTGAATCATCATCAGCAGGAACAGCGATAAATGATTCATGCCCCGCACGCCGCACGCGAGTCACATTCAAATGCAAATGCGAATGCAAAAATTTGCAAGCAAACTCGATTTTGGGTGGGTCTGTTAGGAGCTGAGGCTACCCGCTGATGTGCGAACAATCAAATCAAAATAAAATGCACCGCACAACAATAAAAATTGCAGCTCAAAATAAACACGGCAAACAATGAGGTACACACACTGAGGCACAAAGGTGAATGTGGTTGCAGATTTTCGCACTTCCGGTTAACTGTTGCTAATTTGATTAGAGAGTTAGAAACCAACTTCTGAAAGGGCAGCCCTGGTTGTGAAAATTTGCTGGCGCCGATTTCATTTCATTTTCATTTTCATTTTGGGCTGCCAACTTATGCAAATGTGGCTTGTGATTTATGTGCATAAGTATGTGTACAGCCCGGCAAAGTTTACTCCTTGGGGACAAAGACAAGGCCTGGCGAGATTCTGTAAATTGAATTGCAGAATTCGTAGTTAGTTAATCGTTTCACACGCGTTGCGCTTTTGTTGAGTTTACATATTCACATTCAAACTCAATCATATCCTGTCATAAGGCTCAAGCCTCCTTTGTGTTCACATCAGAACTTGTTTGTGCTTTACCCTAACCCTATTGTGCACTGTTCCTTCGCATCCTGAACACATCTCAGACATTGTCATGCTAATTGCCGGTCATGAGAAGGCTGAGATACGAGTCTGTGATGTTTTCTCAGTGCAAGACAATTGGCAGTCAGGTAAGATTGTCGCTGATCGGGCTGAATTTATTCAGAATGTGTTTATTCAGTTTGTTTCGACCTTTCCCTACGTGAAGTTCTTTAACTGACTGTGCTTAGCAGCTAAATAAATATCGCGCTTGCTCTAGCAGATTAAGAAGTAATAATTCAATACTCCAATTTAGCGTGTTATGGCTTTACAAGAAATGTCAAAGCCACGCCCCCGTCACCCTATTAAGAGCGAGCATTAACACGGCCTCTGACGCAATTTAACACCAATTACAATATCCGTTACATCTAATTATTGTAAGCGAGCCCAGAAGCAAGCCACTTGCCAGGGACTAAATTAAAGAAAAACATCCACAAGGAAACCGCAAAAGACAAACCAAAGACCGGTCGTCGTCCGTGGCTTCGGCGGTTGGGCGGCAGATTGGTCGCCATTTGTGGTTGCCAGGACATTAACAATGGCAACTACTCAAAAACAACAATACCAGCAGCAGCAGCAACAACAGCAACAACAACAACAACAACGACAACGAAAACAAGTCCAAATGGCGCTCATAAAACAACAGAGCAGAGCCCGGAAAAGCCATGAAATATGACGAAGATGGAACCTGAACCAGGGGGACATCAAGTTGCGGCTTGGACTACAGTTGGGTAGTTTGTTAGTTGGGTTGGGTGTGTAAGGTTGTGGGTGTGAAGAGTGGAGGAACATTTCTTAATTTCCAACAATTTACGCTGAAAGCTTTCAGCGCTTAAATGACGCACAGTACTGTGCGTTCGTCCTTTGACAGTGTCCAGGCCAAGGCGACGATGATCTAACGCCATTATTACGCTGCCAAACGACAGGCAGTTGTTAATGGGGCTTACCACTTAAGCGCGACGGCATAAAATAAACACAGAGCTACAATGCCTGCCCCACCCACTCGGTCGTCACGGATGTCCTGGCAAATTAATTAACATAGCGCTCGGTCGCCTGCAGCTCTCCTTCGGCATTGCTTGGGGTTCTTTTCGTTGTCGTATTTTCTTGTTTTTTTATTTTTTGTTGTATTTTTTTGCCGGCTTTTCTGGCGCTGTTTAATTGTGTGGCACTTCGCCGTGTGCGCAAGGAAGTCGGCCAGCGGCAGTTTAACAATTAGAAAACGTTTAAAGCCTGCCCCTAACATAGTTTGGGGCGCGGTTTTCTTTGATTACTGGACAGGGCCCACAAGCTCCGGCTGAAGTCATTGTGTATACGTGGCACGTCCTCACATCCGTTTGACACCTTTGTGACCCGTGGCCAGGAAATGAGCTGCCCCGTACGTGACTGGTTTCGGCAAAACCCATCTTTGAAAATGTTCGCCGGTCTAATTTTCGTGTACGAAGTTTTGGCATTATTTCCCAAAAATTTGTGCCTCTCTTGCAGGTTTCTCGACGTTGAACGCCAACGAGTTATCCCAAAAAAGAAGACTTCCAAATTTAAGGTGTGCCAACCCACTGTCCCAATTGTCGCTTATGCCACTGCTTAAAATTCCGAATTTGTGCACTCGCTCAATTTCCTTGAGTCCATAAAGTAATTACCCCCAAACAACTGAAAGGTTCGGCGTGAATTTGCAGCGGTGGCTGCTGGCCAGGTCCTGCCGGTATAATTAGTGGCCCATTGATGCTGCTACGTGACAAGCCCAACGCCTTGTGGCAAGGACGAGCCTTGAGAGTCGGCCAACCGTCGGGCTTCCATAATTGCAATTAAAATGTTCGCTGTCCTGGCCCACGTGAAGTGCAAACACTTTTAGCCAGTGCGAAGGCAGCATGAAAAAAAAAAGAAAAAAAAAACACACAGAAAGAGAAAAATTGTGCAAATTAAAATATAATTAGAGATAAACAAGCCAAAACAAGCGGCAAAAGGAGCTGGCAATTAGTGGCACTGAGTTCACTTTGACGGTGGCGCCGCCTGTCGGCCAGCGGCAGTTGCACACGCACTTTCCACTGGAATTGTGTGCCTGGAAATTAGCGTATACCGAAGGCCCATCCCACCCCTGCCGCTCAACCACCGCGCAGCTTGTGCGTGTGCGAGCGAGCCAGCAACAAAGTCATGTGAGACGGGAAGTCGCTGCCGCTGTCGTTGTCTCAGTCGCAGCGCTGTCGGCGTCGCTGCTACCTGGCAACTAACGAGCCAGTAATTTTGTGAGGCAGCATTAGCTGCCTCAAAGGCCTACGTCGAACTCTGCGTCAGCTTCTGGAGCGTCGTCTTGGCTACTTTAAGCCAGCCTCGTCATCGTCTTTCATATTAAGTATACGCCGTGCTGCGGCTCGCTCATGTGAGCACACGGCAAGGGGGACGGGGCGCCGGGCTTGACAGGGCGGGGCAGGGAGGAACTTGGACTCTGAGTAAGCAGAGGCATGTGCTTGTGAGGGTCGTTTTTTTTTTTTTTGAGGCCACACCTTCCGCAGGGGTGATTGAAACTGAAATTTCTGCGTGCGCCGTCGACGTCGCTTTTACTTTTGTTTGCTTGGATTTTCGATAGAAAAAAGAAGCATTTTTTTCTTGGTGTATAAATAAAAATGTACATTGGGTGGGAAACGAAATCTGCTTTATGAAATGTCAAAACTTCAAAGCAAATTTCAAGTTAAATGCAAGAAAATGAGAAAATATACACTTGAGTGCGTATAAAGAAACATTTTCAACTCCGACTCCGCTTACAGGCTGCCAGCCAAAGCGTGCTTCTCCCTCTCCCTCTCCCACTCCCGCTCCCGCTCCTTCCTGCTGTTTGTTTTGCGCCAGTTTTTCCATTGTCCATTGCACGTCGTTAGGACTTTGTTGTTGTTGCTGCTGTTTGAGCTGTTGTTGATAGCCTTTATTAGTTGTTGGGCCCAAGCTTAGGCGCTTTACATTTTCTTTTGCACTTCCGGTCTGGCCGAAATGAAAGATTTGGAAGCAGGATTTACAAAGCAGCCGTGTGGGCTGTGTAAATAGCTTGTCATATGAAGGATGTTTATTTTATGTTTTTTTTTTTACAGACTAAAGGCAAATCACATTTAAATATATTTTATTCAGTTTCTAATTTTTATTATTATTATTGCAATTAAAAATAATAAAAGAATAACATATATTTTTATCTATTATTTTTTCAATATATTCTAAATATTTTACATATCTTTTGTATTCTACATCTTTTTATACGGTATTCACGCGTCGGATTTATCCACAAGGATATGCCAAATTTATTTCTGTTTTTTGTTCCTTCACTTCTCGTTTTCTCCTGGCTTACATTTCTTTTTCCGACAACAGATTTTATTAAAAAATTGTATATTAAATCAATTGCGTGCAGCTTTTGGTTGGGGTGTTGAATGTGCTCATGCATAAAGCGAGTGGGAGTGGAGCGGTGGAGCGGCCCCCTCTAAATAGCCTAAATCAAATTATGGCCATGAGAAACAGAACATTTAGTGGGTTTCTTTTTCTTTTGCAGATACCTAAAACTATCAAGGTTAACGCAATTAAAACCAAGTTAATTGATCCATTATATAATTTGTTTAATAAAACAGAATCAATTGGCTTATTAAACTGTCAATATTTTGACATTTGTATCAGGCTCTTGCAGCAATAAAAAGCAATATTCCAGCCGGTTCCGTATTCAGTCGTTAGTAACGGGTTCTTTTGTTAACTGTTGTACTCCTTGCTTCGCCAATGGCTAAAACGGCTGTGTCTCGATTCTGTTCTATTTTAAAGCTCATTAGCTTCTGTGTTCGCGCTTGTGGTGCAGATGTCGCTGATCCTAATTATCGTATGTGGACGTTGACTTATGCGGTACTCGCCGCCATATTCTTCTTTTTTTGCTGCACCGCCTACACTATTTATGTGGGGTTAATAGCGAGGGAATGGTGGGTGATACTGCAAGCATCCGCCGTGGCCGGATCCGCAGCTCAGGGTTTAACTAAATTTTTATGCTGTGTGAGCAATACGACGATAATACGTAAAATATTGGGTACCTACGAGTCCATGTACATGGAGTACGAGGCACGGGGCGGAGAATATACGAAATATCTGCACCAACGCTTAAACAGTTTCTGGTACCTAATGCTGTTCTTCATGTGGGTCTATATATGTATGGGAACCGTAATGATCTGCTATCCGCTGCTCCAATATCTTGTATACAACAAGAAGATTATGGTCTTGCATTTCCTAGTGCCGGGCATCGATCACAGCACAGACGGTGGATATCTAGGGCTGATCACTCTCCACATTATGTGCATCGTTTTTGGGTCATTCGGTAACTTCGGCGGCGACATGTATCTATTTCTGTTTATTATCAATATACCGTTACTAAAAGACATATTCAAGTTGAAGTTCCGCGAGCTAAACGAGCTGATCGTGCAGCCAAATAAATATAAGGAGATGGTTGCCATGCTTTGGGATCTGCTTAGCTGGCACCAAAAATATGCAACGTAAATGGATCTGTATTTAAGTCCATCAGTCGTCTTCTTCTTACTCTTGATTTTGTAGAATTCTGAATGGCACGAAGCAAACTTACACGATTGTTATGTTCGTGCAGCTCCTGACGAACTGCGTCGGCATTTTGTGCACCATCTCCTGCATTTTCATGAGAATCTGGCCCACAGCTCCAGCTTACCTGTTGTACTCTTTTATAGTTCTTTACACCTTTTGCGGCCTGGGCACCATAGTGGAAACCACTGTAGGTCCATATTAATTGAAGCTATCAGGCGTATATATATAATAAATTTCTTTCTTATAGAACGAACAGTTTACGAATGCAATCTACTCCAATTGCTTGTGGTATGAGCTGCCGGTTAAGGAGCAGAAGCTTGTGATTCTTATGCTAGCCAAGTCGCAAAAGGAACAATCCCTCACTGCGGCAGACATGCTCCCACTCTCAAAGACAACGGCTCTGCAATTAACCAAGGGCATATACAGCTTCAGTATGATGCTCATTACTTACTTGGATTACGAGAAGTAATCGAGAGCTCCTCAATAAATGATATATAGAAGCTCGCTTTTATTTGATAGTACTTTGTATATTACTGTTAACACCTCAGATTTTCGACATTATTTAAATTTATAAGTCTTTATTAAGCTGCACTTTGCACTGATTAAATAGTTGTTTATTAGGAGTATAATAATATACATATATTCTACGTGGGTGTCCTAAGATAGTTCTTCTCATAACATCTGTTGGTTAAACTAAACTTTACACTTAACTCTCAAATGAACAATAAGATAATATTTTTAAATATATATTCTTAGTTATATTTGTAGAAGGTATTCCTTAAAGCATTGTTGTCCATCATTATAATTTATAAAGGATCAAAGTACGGACGGTTGCATTTTGTTGCTGATAGTAGATTTTGTATGTATTATGTTTTATTACAAATAAAAAATGGGCGATCTTTATAAGTGAAGACTATTTGGAGGCAACAAACAATTCTAGCTACATATGTTACTCCTGCGATATATCGATCCATCATTGGACGTTCAGCTCAATGCTGAAGCTGATAATGAATGGCTACAGGAAAGTGCTGCCGCCTACTCCCGAACAGGAACCTTCCGGGGGATGGCGAGGGGGCAGTTCTGGACCGCTGATTAATTTCAGCTTTTTGTCTAATGAACTTGCCCACAAGAATTTAATAAACATCGCTCTGCAGCTTTATTGGCCACAAAAAAAATGACTGACGTCTGCTACGGAGTGCGTGAAATAAAGAAAGATAAAAACTGTGCAATGCTCGACTACAAGATACTGTATATCTTCATTATCATTATAATACTCATTTGCAGAACATAACTGACTATTAGAAATCGAATATTTAACCTATTTGTGTTATTAAAATATTTTTGAAAATTACAATTTTTCAACTCAGTTTATGTTCTTATTAAAAGTAAACAATGTTTATTTTTCTACATAAATACTTTAATTTTTATTTTGACACCTTCAAATGCCTTTGATATCCATTTTATGGCTACAGGGTATAAAATGAACAAGCAAAGGAAAAATCATCTCTGGTAAGTTGTAAAAATTGTCTTTTAATGCCACGAAAATCCAGCAGATTGCCACGTAGTGCTAATAAAATAAAGTTATGCCCAGGCATAAAAAATCTACAGAAAATTGTGAGAAATAGTGTGCGGTGCGTTTTTATTTGCATTTTCCTCTGCTTCTTTTTCCTTAAAAAAAAAATGGCGTAGAAAATTGTGCGCGCGCGCATGTTGCCTGGAGTTGGGCCGCTAAACGCATCATTAATCAAATGTCCGGCGCCTAAGCACCGTTATTCATCATTGCCCCGGGATAAGGCGACCCCAAAAGCAGCTCGAGAGTCGCCATATTTGTTCGTTCTGTTGATATTTTGCGGCTAAATGCTGGGATGGGGCATATAAAGCGATATATAAAGGTGCATAAGATGGACCTGGAAAAGTCTCTAAAAGATTATTTTGTGATAACCTTTACTTGATTAAAGTAATACTTACTTTTATATTTAGGTTATATAATCCCTGTTGTATTTGTAGGTTGTATAACATTCAACATTTTCCAGTTTTAGCATTCACAGTTTATCCACATCAGAAATACCATAAATATATATTCATAGATTCTGTGCTGTAGCTCAATCGAAGTTCAGGGCAAACCAACAAATTGTGCCAGTCGAAAGCAGCTAAAGAAAACATCCACAGACCCACACGTGTATCTCAACCACTAAGTCAAAAGAAAAACAGCAAAAAATATAAGAATCTTATCCACCCTAATGGCCGATATCAATTTGGCTCAAACGCATCCTGTGGCTGATGGTTTTCTTCATTTCCGTCTTGGTCTATTTTGTCCGTATTACGCTTAAGAGCGTGGCCACTTAATGTACTAGACGACATTTGGGAAAAGGAAAAGACTTACTTTTGTGGCCAGTCCGAATATTTTGAACATCATAAATCAGGCTTATATTTCAGTAAATCATCAAACATGCGACAACTTTCGGGGGCCACTGTTTACGCTCTTCTAATGCCAGTTTCTAATGCTGCTAATGGAAATTGTGCATTAGAGATTGCCGCCCGTTGACTGTTTTTGTTGTTTTTAATTTTTTTTTGTGTGTCGAGTTCGGTTATCACAACAGCATCAAATGTTGCTTGAACACCCCTTCAAGTGTCAGTTACATATTGTCGAGACAACAAAATGCTTCAATCTTCATCCAGCGGAGGAACGGGTCCCAAAAAACAGAAGTAAAAAAAATGAGAATGTAAAAAAATACTCGTAAAAAGGTTGCTAACAAAACGAAAATGTTTCGAAACCAAAAAATTTGCATACGCAGCAGCCGATGAGGCAGCAGCTGAACAGGATGCGGATACGGATGCGGATGCGAATGCGGATGAGGTCCTTTTGCTATTTATGCTGTTGCTGTCGTAGGTTTTTGTCTATGCAGGAAGTGTGTGCACATTGGAAATATTGTTGAAGCCAAGTAAAAACAACGGCAAAGAAATGGCTACAAAAATGCCGCTAAACTTTGCCAGTCATTCGACAGCTGTCCAGCAAAAAAAAAATAGTAAAAAAAATCAAAATCAGAACCAAAAAAAAAAAAACTTCGACTCCCAACCCAACATCCCCTCAAATTGGGTATAATTTTTTTTTGGTTGTAAATTAAATAGAAATCATATGCAAATTGAAATAGTATTTTCGATTAACCCTAAAAAAGAGGAGAAAGGATCAACGAACAGCAAAATCATATTTAGTTACACTTTGGCAGGGACTTTGAACCCATTTACTTCAGGCTTTCACATCACGTCGACGTGTTTAAGTACGCATCATTTGCTGTTTGTTGTAATTTAATTGGTTTGGTTTCTGACAGGTAACTTAGACCAGCCACAGCATCTACCCAACCTATGAGGCAACTAATTTATGCAGCAGAAAAAGGGTTGAAGACTTTATACTACACTCGGCTGCACGTGCAACTCGTTCTCGAGAAGTTGCTTTATTAATTATTATTCTAATTAATAAGCAAGCAGCAGACGAAGTGACGCTGAAAGGAATAAAAATAAAAATAAAAATAAAAAGGAGACTGCCAAGCAGCCAGGCTGCCAATTTGCATATGAGTGACACAACAGGACATTTGCTTCCTGTCACGCAGGCTGCAGGCAGCCACGGACAAAGGCCAAGGCGTAGATGAGACTCAAGTCGGGGTACGTTTCCTGAGAGTGGCTGCCACCTCTTGCAGCATGCCTCATGCATTATGCAAGTGAGGTAAAAGATGCGTGAGAAACTCACGGAGCGCTAATTGTCACGACTGCCTACGGTCGATCCTTGCCAGCAGCTGCTTCCGATAGGAACTGATAGACAAACAGTTTATGCCCGGGCAACCAATTAGCTAATTATCAATGGTGCTCAACAGGTTCCACCAACACATCCGAAATATTTGCAATGCAAAAAAAAAAAAAAAAAAAATAACAAAAACGCCCCGTCAATTTGGCAAATGCTGATCCGTAATACCCATTGATTGTTTTTCACCCTCTCGTCAAGTGGAACGCTTCAACCCTTGTCTATTCCTACCGCTGTTTGCCAATCGTTTATCGATCTCTCGCAGATTTGCCAAATTGACTGAGTCAAATGTCAAAGCAATTAAGTTACAAAATCGAATCGCACTATTGAGGGTCACAATCCCCTAAGCAACTTTCCATGTGGTTGTGTGTGTGTGTGTGTGTTTGTTTGTCTTTTGTGTCATTTACATTGTCATGTTTGCTAATTCCCTCTGTTGTGTGTTGCCTTTTTGCGCCTATTTTCGCATTTTCACTTTCACCACAAGCCGCTTTCTTTTGTTATTGGCCATCGAGGGTTGGCCTAGGCACAAAGTGTGCCAATTTTAGCCCTGCTAATTATGAAGTGCTTATGACAGCATTGAAAGTCGACTCACATCTTGTTTGAGTTCTTTCTAATAACTTAACAATGTGGTTGTCCAAATATGTGTGAAGGATCAAAAGAGAAAGGTTCCAGGCGTCATTATATGAATTCCAAATACTCCCCGACTTCTATGATGTCTGCTAATAATGTGGGCGGAAGTAATGTTCAGTTATTGGTTTCAAACGGTTGTTTAAGGAGTTTAACGGTAAAAGATTGCCGACTGCTCATCTATCTGCTCATAAAAGTAATCTATAAGCTATTAAAAATCTGACGACAGTTCGCTTTAAATATAATTGTTTTAATGAATAACTATTTCTGTTACTTATTCTCCTGATCACGCTGATGCAGAAGTAGTTTATTTTCAGCAGAATCTTAAACATTAATCATATGTATGTAATATTTGCATAATTGTTGCATAAGCCATTTACTATATACGTATATCTGTAGCATATATTTTGTAGTACGCTGAATGGGAATCTTATATCAATGTCATTGCTTGCATTGTGTATTTTTTATGTCCGTACTGAAGAACTGTGGATTATTTGAAAAAGAAATATTGCAATAACATTTATTTAGTATTTGTTCCTCGTATTGTTGTATCACATCTTCAATGAAATTCTTACGAATTCAGCACAAAACAATTTCTTTTATGGCACTTTTTTTTGGCCTCCTCCTCTCCTTTTGCAGAGATATGCGAGATACTCGCCTCGTTTGCTGGGGCGGCGGCTAAACGAAATTGGTTTTTAAAAATATTTCACATTTCAATTTTTCGCTTTCACTTTCCCCTCGTATAGGGCTACCTTCGAGCAAGTTATGGGTGCGCATTATAATAAAAGCCTCAGCCACTGGCTCTGCCTTTTCCTCTTCCTCTTCCCCTTCCACTGCCACTGCCACTGCCACTGCCACTGCCAGTCTCCTGGATGCCGTGTCCTGAGAGGACCAAGCGCTTTGGCTTTTACTGTCTCCACAAATAACAATCAAAATTTCCCAGGCGTTGCCTGGGCAGCCGCTTCGTAATCTTCAGCCGGAGGATAAGCGAGGCTCTTGGCCTGGAAATTGCCATTGCGGTTGCCACTGCCGACAATCCTGCAGAAATTACAGGTGCCTAATGCAAATTTGTGTGTGGCATATTTTGTGGTTGCTGTTTGAAAATTTAAATAAAAGTAATTCGAAATTTTTGTGCCACGTTTGCAGAAATCAATTTTTTGATGTTGATATTGTTGTTGTGCACAACCAACACGAAGAAGAAGAAAAAAATAGATTCGTTGTCTGATGCTGATTCGATTTGACTCGCAGTCGCAGTCGCAGTCGCAGTCGCAGTGCTTGCTCGTCTAGCTGATTGTCATCATTGAGGCTGAAAACAGATTTGCCTCCAATCAACGTGCACTTAATTTCGTTTATTTGATTGGATTTGTGTTTACATGGCTGCCCTCACAGACACGCACACACACACACACACACACACACACACACACACATAGTCACACACCATATAAAGAGAGACACAGCCAAAGGCTGAAATTCAAATTCAAATTCGTTTTGTGTTCTTTTTTGGTCGCCGCGGCAAATTAGAAAATCAAATCAGTTGCCCACTTGCTTTCTGCGCTTATGCTACAAAATTTATGAATATTGAAAAATGTTATAGAAATATTTGCAAAAAGTCTCGAGCAGCATCTCAAACCCCAGGAATCAGTCTTGCCAAAAAATATACAACAAAAACTAAAATAAAAAAATACAAAAATAAAAAAAACATGGCCACGGAAGTTATGCGCACATTTTTTTTCAACCATTTTTCCAATGATGGATTTTCGAAATTTTAATGGTTGCTCGCTGCTCCGTTGAGCAGGCGCTGAAGAGGCAGCCAAGTCACAGTTCCCAGTCCGACTCGCAGTCGAAGTCAGAATCCCCGGCGCCTTCACCAGCGTCTGGCTTTGTCAGGGGTGTGCCCGCCACCCCTGCCCGTCACCCACCCAACCAACCAACCACCCACCCAGCCTGCGTGCCTGCCTGGGTGGTGTCTTTTTTTCGGTTTTCTGTATTTTTTGCGGCGTTTTTTTTTCATTTCCTTTGTTTGGTGGCCATTGAGGGTAACGATATAGCTGTGGGTGTAAACTTAAGGGATGGAATCGATATTTGTTTTCTGTAACAAGCGGCAGCCACCCAGCAGACGCCGGCCTAATCTAATGCGCCTCGTGCGCGTCTCAGGGGCACATGACAAGGCTTGCTGATGTTTACTGTTGTAGCTGCCAAGCCACCCACCTAGCCAGGCATCCATCCATCTATGCAGCACCATCCACCCACCCCCCACTTCGGTCCTAATCAATATGCGCAAATGATAATTTTTAATGGCTTCCGAACGCGTTTGTTTATCGGCAACATTGCTGATTTGGCCATATTTGATTTTGCGCGCCCAGCGCAAATTTAATTTTAATGCCGTCTTCGACGCCTCGGCAACTAAACGGAAATTTAATTTCCCAGCAACTTTTGACGGCAACCTGAGCACTTCTCTATCTCTCCCTCTCCCTCTCTTTCGCTCTTTCTTCTTCACTTCATCGCGCTGCCCAAACAGAGATGGCCCCGAGCCTGGCAGAAAGCTCCACTTAATGCCGCCCATATGCGACGGCTTATTCAGACCCTTGGTGCCTGCTCTCTGACTCCCCCTTCCCTCTCCCCATCACCTGCTCTATAGGTAGCGCCCTTTGTCTTCAGTCCGCGGACCGATATTTAAATGCTAATTGCTTTTTAATACGGTAATTTTGGCTGCTCGGCTGCTGTTCGAGGCGAGCTTATTGCGGATTAATTTTACAAGCTAATTTCTTATGTAAATGCCGCATTGCATGTTGTTTTTCCACGGGGCCCAGCGGGGAGCGCGGATTTCCTTTTGGGCAGAAGTATGGAGGGGTAGGGGGTAGAGTTGCTTTTCGACAGGTAGAAATGGTAATTTGAAGGCGTTTGCTGTAATTAGAAGGTAATTTAAGTTATAATAAATATTTCAGTTACAGCTTAAGTTGCCTGTTCGAAATGTTACTACAAGGCGGGCAGGGCAGGTGGATTGCCTCTTAATGATATGCATTGGAGGCGTGTGCTGAGCTTTAAGATAAAAACTCAAATCGCTTGCGATTGATAAGAAAACTGTGTGTCTTGTTGCCAAGGACTTAGCCGGCGGACTTATACGGCTTAAGGATTTATTATGCAAAGCACATAATGTAAACAACAATATATTTGTTGCTTACTGTATACCAAAGTTGGTATCTTAGTCAACATCTGAAAGAATTTCCGCTTAAAGATAATGATTCACATAGTATATTCTCTATATAACAAATATAATATTTCTATATAAAATATATGACTATAAACATCTACTTGTATGAGTTTATCAGCTCCGAGATAAAAATCGGCCTTGTTGTACCAATCGATGTCTGGTTTTAATATTAATAAATAAAATAGCCCTTCTAGAGACAGTTTCCAAGTTCTAAAGGAGATTCTAATAATATAATTATCAATAAAAATGTGTGGCTACAAATAATTTGTCTAATAGTGCACTATATAAGCTTAAATAATGATAAATAAAAAATACAAATATATATTATTATTATATATATATGTATACCATATTAAATAAATAAATATAATATATATACATTGCCCCAAATAAAGTTCCACAATTCCCACCGTTTTACTATCTCTTTCATTGCTTCTAGCTCAGTGATATTTTATACGTCTGACTGCCAATGCAAACTTTAACAAACAAAAATCCTCACTGATTATAAAAGTGAAATCGTATCCATGCTAATTTTGAACCATCATTCAAAACAAAAACTGAAAACGAGCTGACAGGCCAAGCTATGGGACAATCCTCCAAAAAGGACGAGGCAGACGCAACCCGACAGATGCACGGAATATTAATCTCAAACAAACAGATACCGTCGAAGCATTTCCTATCACACAATCAAACACACACACACATAGACAAACCGCCACTGAATAGTCGATGAAAAAAAAAAGGAAATCTCGCTATAAAATCCTTTTTTTTATGCCTGTCTCTGGCTCGTTTAATGCTAAATTATATCCCTATGCAAATACGTTTTTTTTCCCTTGATTTTTTCATTAAATCATGACGATTTGACAGAAAATGCTGAAAAAACAAGCGAGCAGAGAAAAAAACACGAGAGAACTGATTGCCATGGCCTCGATACGGGCACTGTGCAAAGAAAGGGTTGTCTACTTTTTGTGCCCGAGGTCAAAGGGCGTTCGGCACAGGCAAAGGGCATCAGGGGCCAAGGGTAGTCCATTTAAAGCGATCTGAGACACGTTTAGTTTGTTTGTTTGCTTGCTGTCAGTTTTATCTGGGGGACATTATCTGCATGGAAAAAAGGAAGCATGAGATGGATATGTGAATGCTGCCAAAGGCAATGGCATAGTTAAATGGGTTTCGATCTCACGAACAATCTATAGATTAGTGTTAGTTAAAAATATAAAAAATACTTAAATTCTTTACTTTCTTTTACAATTTACAGCTATGAACTCTGATCACTCTCATTTGGAATTGTACTCAATCAAAGCTATTCTAATCATAGCTATCCCTGCCTTCTTTTCATTCGTTCATTTGTCTCGCGCAATTCCAATAACTATTGATCTTCCAATCAACAGAGAGCAACCCCTAAATCAATATCCTACACAAAATGTGAGCACAGCAGCGCCCCCTAGTGTTAAGCGGCATTTGAACCAATGCTTGTCAAACTGCAGACAGAGCCTGCGGCTCGGTCTACCTTTCGATAATTTGGGCTTGCGTATACGCATATATGGGCCAACGACTACTCTGCCATGCTACACTGTCATTACACTCAACTACAAACTCATTAATGCAAAATAAACAACTGCAACAGGGCAAAATGTTGGCTGTGTAATTTGCATGGCTCTTCCAAAATACTCGTGTGCCTGCTGTACGGTCTATGCTTATGCATATGGATACGTATCGATCCATCATCAACGAACTGGCAAGTGACCCATAATAAGCACAAAATTCAAAATGCGTGTGCAACCGAAACTTGCAACTGGACATGACAGCCAACTTTCGATCAGTGACACAGGTTGCTAGTGGCAAGTGGCAAGTCGCAAGTCGCAAGTGGCGAGTTGTGTAAGCGCAATTTACAATTTGCAGTTGCCATTCCCCAAGTTGCAGGTTGCCAGTTGCCAGTTGCCAGTTGTCGGTTGTCGGTTGTCGGTTGCAAGTTGCCAACCCGCCCCACTTGGCGGCGAATGTCGCCTTGCAATTAACACAAGTGCCCAGCGACGATGTTCCTGTTCTCAGAAGTGCCTCATCTCGTTGTCCTTCGCGCATTCAGCGCTTGTTTTTGTTGCATGTTGGATGTTGAATGTTGAATGTTGGACTGTGGAGTCGGGCAGCGGGCAGCGGGCAGCGGGCGACGTCGTTGTCGCTGCTATCCTCGTTGTCGTACTTAATATCTGAGGCGTGCGTCACAAGCAGCCTGCGCGGCACTGTCATTAAAATAATGCATACACATGTGAAGTATGTGGGCAGTCGGGGTGCATGCAACGCACAGACAAAGCCAGACCGAGGAGACAGAGGCAGAGAAGTAGAGTAAGTGAGGTAGGTAGGAAGGTGTTTATTAACAGATCGTTTGCCCAGCGTTGTGCTCCGTGCACTCTCCACTGCTGAGTGTCATTGAAACGAAACTTCTGCTGCAGCCCCCGTCCTTCAATCCCTTCCGCAGCTTCTGCAGCCCGTCGTCCGACTTAATCAAGCATTCGAGTAGAAAATCATGCAAAGTGTCGACCGCTGCGCAATATGTTTAAAAATAATTATAATAACATGAATTATGAAATGTGTAAGTACTAGACACATACGTACAATGTTGTACACACACACACACACACACTCGCATAAAGCAGGCTATTATTATTAGTAGTTAATGGCCACGTTTTTTGTTGGCCCAGTTTACATGGTTTGGCTGCAGCTTTTAGCCTGATTGTCATCTTTATGAAGACATAACGACTCAGGCAACCAATGAAGCTTGTCCAGCAATGGCATCTGGCATAGTCTCCAACCTGGTCGAAGCCCCCGTCTTGAGCTCCGTCTTTGGGGCTTGCGTGCACGGAACCCCAAGTATTGTAATTAGAATGCACAACACCAATGTCTGGGCTATTAAATATATGGCAGAAATTGAATTATGCGCTTTTCATGTTAATTTTTTGGCGCTTGTTGTAATTTGTTTCTGACATGAAATATCTCGCTAAGCTATCCAAGAAACGGGATGGTCAAACTATAAATAAGACTATAAATATATTAAAATAAATGCAGTCGTAGCGGGTCTTTTGTTCAAACATGAAAAACAGTTTCTAGTCTTTGCAGTTGACGGATCATTAGTTTTATTAGTTTCGAAAATGCATATATAGAAAATCTTATCAGCATTCGTATTAAAGTTATAAGATATAATGGTATACTAAACTATTAGAATATAAACAAATTGCAATAAATTAAGTTCTTGTATAGAAATGAATTGGTTTCTTAAAGAATCTTGACAACAATTATCAATTAGTAGTGATTATCTAAACGGTATTTACTTTTCCTGTTTTTTATACTCTAAATTTGGATGCATTTATATAGCGGAAAAAAACACATTTTTAAAGATTAAAAGATTCGATTCAAAAGAAACAATATAAAAAAATAATAAAGGTCGGATGATAAACAAAAAAGTTAAAAAATGTGTATGTGTATATGCATTTATTTAACACTGAGTTACCAATTTTGGCATGCATGTTCACGTGTTCATTTTTGTGCAAGCATGTAGAGACACGGACCTAACTTTCTATTAAAAATCTGCCAAGGTTTATATAAAATTGATCCGCTCATTATGTTATACATAGTATACATATCTCTTTTAAATTTTATTTAATTCATAAAATAAATTAGAATATAAATAATAGAACATAATATAATTAATAATTTCATATATATTTCACATATGCTGTAATCTTTTTTATATTCTATTTAATTCATAAAATAAATTAGAATATAAATAATAGAGCATAATATAAATAATATTTTCATTTTTCCTCTATATGCACGACTTTCCCTCACATACATCTGAAATTAAATAAAATTAAATAAATCTTAACAAAACAAAGACTGAGAGACCATGAAAACCAGTTCTGAGTGTTTGCACCTTTTACCTTACAGGTGATTAAGTGAAGCGCCATGCAAAGAGAAGGCGCAACATCATTCGGTTGCTCACTTACGACTCCCATGATCTGAAACTGGGTCTCTGCAAGTGTCTATCCACAGGGCTTCATCTGCTGAGTCGGAACTGATGTGTCTGGCACCCGGAGGTTACGTTGATGGATGTATTGCATTTTGGACGCAAGTCTGTAATAATTATATTTAATTTGATACGAACGAATGTAAGGCGCACTCGAGAATGCGTCCAACAGCATTTTGCGAATTTCCTCTACCCCTCCTTCTTATCCTCCTTATCCTCCTGCCACCTTCCTCCAGCTGGTGCAGTCGATTTGTTTGCTTAACGGTGCGAATCCTAACGCCGGCCAGCCGGTCGTCCAGCTCCTGGTCCTGTTTGCTCCGCTGGCTGATTGAAGAGTTTCATGTCTTGTGGCATCGGCACGCAAAGTGCTGCATGTTTACACAGGCGATTATCCCAGGTCTTGTGCTCTTGTTTGCACCCCAAAAGCTGCTTTCAAAAGAGGAGATAATTTGTAATTTGCTGGCCAAAACTGATCGATTGAACACCGATCCTGCGATCTCTCCTGCTTAACGGCTTAAGCATTACTTGTTTGTTTTCTTTTAATTTCGGACCGTTTTTTCTTGGCATTTTGAGTCCCGATCGTTAACGCAAATTAACGACCAATCATCAAATCGAAGTCGCTCGATCTTCTCTCTGGTCGTCTGACCAGTTCCGTTGCGGTCTCCACTCCTCTCCCCATGGACAGCGTTTATTTTGAAATTAATGCGCAAATGCAGTAGCAGCTGCAGCAGTGCAACTTTGCAACAGTGCGGCATGCAGCAGTGCAGCAGTCCAGCAGTGCATCAGTGCATCAGTGCAACTTTGCAACAGTGCGGTGCAACCTGCTGCATTTTCATTAAACATTGAAATTACAGCGGCCCTAACCAGACGGGCCGGACTGTTAGCATGCGCGGCATTTACAACATAATTCATCTCCATGGCCCGTAATTACGAGTTGGCATTTGGTCGGTTTATTAATTGCTTTTTAATATTTTCAGTCTGCACAACAATTTTTACAATTCTGCTGTGGCATCTTGTTGACTAATATTAAAATTAATTTTTCCATTATCAACTCTTACATTGTATGAACTTAAATGCTTGGTTATTTATTGGCAATGCGTGGTCGCAATTTTTAAGTGAATACTTTTAAATATTCCCCACAGCTGCATTAACTAAAATATAAAAAGCGATTGCAAAACATTTATTAATGAGTCGACTTTATTTTGAGGCATTTTCGTTCCTGCTGCCAGCATCTAAGGAGCGCACTGCTTGCCACAGGCAGCATCCTTGAACTGCTTGCTTTGTCCTCTGTGTCCTTCACGTTTCCAAGGTTAAGCAATAGATGGCGCCAAACAGGCAGATAAAGGGAGTTCATTGATGATATCTTTAAATATATGCGAGTTTATATTAAGTTTAGGAAATATATGTATAACATATTTAATTCAAATTAATATTTACCAGCTGCAGTTAAAAAAGAAAGTTGATTTGTTTAACATGCCGAGTAAATAATACAAAATTCTTCTTATGGGTTTGCATACCAAGATTATTTTAATGTGACAATAGTTGATAAATTTACATGCGAATGATTAAGCAGTATTTGATTTAAACAATAATTACTCCCAGTTTAATTCTGCAAATGATATTTAGGGCTGACTAAATAATCAACAAAAACAGATGCAAATATTTTAAAAATTCGTTACTTCAGAGGAAGAGAGTGCATGGAACCTTTACACAGATTCATTGCAACAGCTGTTATCATTTATACTGGTTTTTCTCTCAGTGCACCATCCCTTTGGCCTTTGTGCACTAATTAAACAAAAGGAAACCCTTTCACACCTTACAAAAGAAAAACTGTTACAATTTCTTTTGTGAGTCATGGAGTGAAAAATTTGCATAAATTTTGCGCACTGTCAGAAATAGCAAAAAACCAAAACGAGCTAAAATATTAATTTTCACAGTGTGACGCGTCCTGAATCCTTTCTGCAACAGCAAAAGCATTGACATCGGCAATGGCATCGGCATCGTCATCGACATCGGCATTCAAATGCAAATGCAAATGAGGCAACAATGACAACAACGGCAGCGACATTTGATCGCTTTTTTTTATAGTGCGTTGATCCTCGTTCAGGTCCTGCGCATAGACATTTCTTCTGCCCTGAATTTTGCATATAAATCATGTTTCTTTTAGCTGAAAGGATTACAACCCTGAATGTCAAGGAATCTGCATAAGGGCTGCCCTTCGACTCAACTTACACATGTCGACGAGGAAGTGGAAAACTACTTTTACTTCTTTACCTTCGAGGCGTGTGAATTCGTAACATAATTCAATTAGCGCTCTTTCGATTTCTAGAAATAGGGTTAGAATTTTTGTACCATCAATGGGTTGATGAAATTTCGAAAAACTTTCGATGGGAACTTTACTTATGCTTTATGGAAAGTTTTGCACTTGTTACAATTGTTTATGTATTGCATTTTGACTGGCTGTTAACATGATTTATGAATGTGGTGGGCGAGCCCAATCCGAGGCTCGATTCACCTGCCCAAAAAGTGCTCAACTACACGTGTGCGAAATTTATTTCTATGCCATCGTCGGCGACTATTGATGTGTGTGCGAGTGCGAGTGCGAGTGCGAGTGTCTCTGTGTGTATCTGTTTGCTGAAGGATAACAACAACAAGGACAGCTAATACACAATTTGCATATATTTATCCATCAAATTGATGGATGCTACTGCACACTGAGCCACGACGAGGCAAGAGACAGCCAAGCGTGGCGTTGTTGCTTTGACACGTCGCAATACCCCCAAAAGGATAATGACAAAGACAGCACCAGCCACGACAATGCCTCACACACACGCACTTACACACACACACGCATGCAGCAGACAAGCGTGAGCAATTTGCAAGGCGCTGGTGAAAAAGGGCAACAGGAAACTGTCGAGGCGAAGCGCAAGGAGCAAGGAGCATCCTTTAAGTTTCCTTTTCGCCTAGGTACCAAGCCAAGGCAGACGCAGCCAACCAACCAACCGACCGACACTTCAATCGTGCGACGTTCGACGAGGACAACAGCGACAACGAGGAACGAGGCTGACTGCCATGAGAAAATTACATTTTCTCCGGAAAAGCACTCAACCCGAAGACATTTTCCGTTGGCAGTAGCAACGCCAACTGAGAGCGGGCCCTGCCCGCCGCTCAACGGAATGGGGAATGGGACTTTGACGGGTGGGGAGGGGAGGGGAGGAATGGGCAAGTAGT
Source organism: Drosophila pseudotalamancana (assembly GCA_037075185.1). Classification (NCBI taxonomy): domain Eukaryota; kingdom Metazoa; phylum Arthropoda; class Insecta; order Diptera; family Drosophilidae; genus Drosophila; species Drosophila pseudotalamancana. The sequence goes on along the minus strand of JBAMCK010000062.1, from coordinate 396,848 downwards.
GCGGTGAAAGAAGCTTCCAAGCAAGCTGAGGGTAGCTGCCATTGCCGTTTCAAGTGCCGCACTCACACACACACACATACAAACACACTTACACCCACATGACTACAAAAGTATGCTCATGTGTATATGTGTGTGTGTGTATTCTGCTTTATATCCTTTCGCCGTCGCTGCCTGATAACAAAATTTTCTATTTTATCTCATAAAAATATATATGTTAGTGTGTAGCACTGTACCCAGTGTGCTCGACGAGGCCGTGACAACAAAAAAGGCACTCATACATATATTTTTTATGTTGCGATTTTCATGCCGTTGTCCTTTGGGTGTCCTCGCTGGTGGTGCTGTTGTTTTTTTTTTTTTTTGGCACCAATCGATATTTTATATGCGCACAATTAAGCCACAATGTAAGTCGCAAAGACCGCTTAAGCTTGCCCTAAATCAGACCAAACGTCGAGCAATTGCGACATTTTATTGCCTACTTTAAGGCGCAGTTCAACCCTTTTTTCGGCTCCTCATTTACAGATGTTTAATGAACAGCTGTTCGGATTGCAGAGCGAAACTGGTGATAAAAATAAAGAAAGCGCGTAACAGAAGTCCCGCAAAAATTAAAGCAAAATGAGCAAACGTCGACGTCGACGTCATCAGCTGTTGCTGTTGCTTCTGCTGCGCTGTCGTCATTAGTGAGCGGCAGCCGTTGAAAAACACAGAGGATGGGGGGTGTGGGTACACAGCCTCGAGTGGGAGAATGAAAATGAAAAGCGCGCAAATGAAAATGAGCGCTGATGCACGTGTTGCCGACTCCCAGCCAGAAAAGAGAGAGAGAATTTAGAGATGGCAAAAGCCGGACGAGACTAATTGCGATGGAAGCTGTGGAACCCGAAAATAAATATTAACAGTTCTATCGCTTGTGAAGGTTTTAGCATTAATAAGAAGTACAATTTAAAATAAGTTATATATTTTGTTCTCTTTATTACAAAAACAGCTACAATCATAACATAAGCAGATTGTTCTAAAAATAAAATCATGTTATATATATGTTATACATATAAATATCCTAAAGATAACAAAATAAGCTTTTCATTTTGATTGAATGGATTTCTTTCTTATACAAAATAAAATGCCTATTATTTTGAAAATAATATTATAGATGACAAAATTTTACCTAACGTATTTGCTATATTCTGCACATATCCATACGTTTATATCTCTCCCTCTGTCTCACTCTATCTCAGGCTCAGATTCGCAATTAAAAAACAACAACAAAACGATTCCCATGCCCCACTCCACAGCGCCCATCGAAGCACAGGACCTTCCCAATTCGCCGGGGCATCTGCTGCGCCGGCACGTCGCTATTATTATTGTTATTGTTGTTGTTGTTGTTGTTGGTGCGTGTCCTTGAACTAGAAACCCGTTTAATTTAACTGTTGCTTAATTGCTGACAGCGACGCCGACGCCACGCTACGTCACTCAATTTTTGTTTTCTGCGCTGCCAATGGCGATGGCTCTGCCACAGTCGCTGCCACTGCCGCTGCTGCTGTTGCTGTTGCTGTTGCTGTTGCTGAAAAACTTCATTTTTGGGTAATTTTCGGTAGTCTTTGTTTCTCATTTTCATTTTCATTCATTACATGCTGAGCGGCACGACGCTTCGGTTGCCTGTACGGGGCGTAGTGTTAATTTCCACGTCCCGATACCAAAGCATTCCCCAAAGCAATTATGCGACACGGAATGGAATGGAACGTCGCTACTGCTGTCGTTGCTGTTGCTGTTGCTGCTGCTGTTGCTGTTGCTGTTGGTGGTGGTGGTAGTTGTTCTCACACTCCCTTTGCCAGAGCAGTGCGAGCGAGTGCGCCTCGGCTGGCCTCTGCGAGCGACAGAGATGGAGAGAGAACGACGACAGCGTCAGGACGCTTGCGCACTGGACGCTGCTTCTGCTGTTGCCGCCGCCCTGTTTCCCCTGGCAGCCGCAGAGCCGGCGAAGCAGCGTGTGCAGTGGTAAAGGCAAATAATGGTGGCCCGGTCTGCTGCTGCTGTTGTTGTTGTCGCTGCCTCGGGCATGGCGTCAACTGCGGCAGTGGCAGTGGCAGTGGCAGTGGCAGCGGCAGAGGCAGCGACAGCAGCAGCAGTGAAACTGGTAGCCGCAGGGGCTGTACGAGAAATTTGCATGCGCCCAAAATCGGGTTAACTATATGTGTGTATGTGTATACGAGCAGAGACAGAGGCTGTGGCGCATTGGCAGTAGGGAGCGGGGGTTGGGGCGCGGAGGCAGAACAATACTGGAACTGGAGTGGGGCGCCAGCGCTTCAACAATATTGCTGTATTTTTGAAATTCCAATTTGCATATTTTGATGTGCGTCGTTGTCGTTCGACTCTGCCACCAACGAACTGGCAGACTGAGCGACTGAACGACTAAACGACTGACAGTCTGTCGTTAACTCAAGCTACTGCACACAGAGCTGAATTTAAAATTTGATAAATTTCGTAAAGATTTCAATTGTCTGCGCCGAAAAGCAGGCAACACTCGTGCCGCAATTCAAGTTAAAGCTCAAAACAATTAGTACAGTTATTTGCCACACTTAGGGCCGCAACCACCAGTTGCAATGCGTGGGTTATTCACCTTTCTTCATTATCCTGCGCCGGGCGAATAATCAACAAAGCGAAAGAGGATAATGACGGTCCTGACGACGCGTCGCTTAATGAATGCGAAGCGAAAGCAGAATGCAAAACAATAACTTCCAAGCGGAAGCGTCGGCATCACCTTGACCTTGAAACCCACATTTAAAATAATTCACTCGTTAGCGCAGGCAACGGCAACGGCAACGGCAACGGCAACAACTTCATTATCATCATCAGCAGCGGAGGCTGCGTCGCAGCAGCCGGCGCAAAGGCAAAGTAAAAACACAGAGACACAACCATTATCTCATCAACGAAAATGAAAATGAGCGAAGCAGCACCAACACCAACACCAACACCAGCAGCCAACATCCAGCATCCAACATCCAGCATCCAGCAGCTAGTAGCAACAGCAACAGCAACAGCGCCCATCCGCAACCACCGCCCGCGCAGGGCTCGGTGGCAGCGACGCCAGTGATGCTCCCACGGCCGCCTCATCAGCTGCGAATGCTCTCATTATCATTTATTCATTTTCGTTTCATTCATTCCCATTCATTTGGCGGCGGCGTCGCCGACTGGCGCTCTCTTGTGGCTTGCGCCAAAACAAACTAACGAACGGAACGCAGGAAGAGGAAGAGGAAGAGTAAGAGGACGAGGACGAGGACGAGGACGAGAACGACGCAACCCGACGCGGCGCAGCGAGTGGGTTGTTAAGTAAATTTTTAATGGCTGAACGAAATTATAACGCAGGCAGCGGGAACAGGTGGGGAGGCCAACGCCGCCAGCCTGAAATAAACGAAATGAAACAAGCGGAGCTCAGCACCAACAGCAACAGCTGCAACGCCGCCGTCGACGTCGACCGATGTTCCCTGACTAACTACGAACTTGGCTCATTTTCACACAGCAGCAGCATTGAAGCTGCCTCTGCCGGCTGTTGCACTCCCCTTTTAATGCAACAACTTTTTTTTTTACTTTTTTCTTGGCATTTCTGCCCCCACAATCCGTGTCCAAAATGTCGCTGCATTTGGCCTTGCAACCGAAACATGAAAACGAAAGCGAAATTAAAATGGCGAAATAAATTAATGGCCAAAGCGCGTGGGAGCTGCCGTTAGGGCATGAGAAATTGAAGAATCAGCCGGAAATTGAAATGGAATAGAAATCTGTTGAGCATTTAACTGAACGGGACTTATGAAAAGACTTCCGGTTAATACTTAAAGTTCAATGGATTAAGTAAACTGTTCAAGTGTTTTAATGGATTTTAAAATATAACTTTTTAAATCAAGTAAATCGAGTACTTTTTTGCACCATAAGTTTAATATGTAATTCTCTAGACTTAATGATATTATAACTTTCTTGAAACTTGAGTTCCAACCAGGCAATTGGAACATGATTTTTTAAGTTTTGAATTGTAAGCATATTTTTACATACTTACATACAAAACATACAAAAATATTAATATGAAAACTGTTAATTTCCAGGTAAATATTTGAATACATGCAAATCACTTTTAAGGCAATATTTCTCATACCCAGCTGAGATTTTAATCATATAAGACCCCACAAATCAAGTCTGATATATATCCCGCCAATCGGATTTCTACAAATTTTAAGTAATCAATTAACTCAAATATAATCAAAAGCTAAATATCAGATTTGGAGAAAGTTAAGTGAACACCGATTGTTGGTTGAGAATTTTTCAATTGAAAAGGACAGCAGCATCCAGATACAATCTGCACATGTAGCAATCATTCGACCAATCTCTCATCCTTGCTCAACTCTTTTGTTTGGCCCCAAAGAAAAGTCATTCTGTGCTAATTCAAAAGAAAGCTGCTTCTATTTGCAGGACACAAAAAAAAAATGGAGAAAAGAGCAAAAGGCAAAGCTGGCTAAAAGACAGTCCAATTGACAGTCAAGCGAACGAAATAGAACCCTAACTGACCTTTCCCTTGGCTGAGCAGGATGGAGACCAGCAGAAAAGAAAAAAAAAAGGACCTTCCAAAGGATGTCGCAGTTTCATTTCGTCTTTTGCTGCCTGGTTGAGTTTTGGCAATGTTTGTGATTAGAATCAAGCGACACGCATGACTTGAAATGAATGGCTCATGGATACAGATATATCATTATACATGATATTAAGATATATATATATATATATATATATATATATACTACGTGTGTAGGTGTGCGTGCGTATATATTTGTAGTAATATTTATGCCTAATGGCCTTTATTTGGCAATGCTCTTTATTGTAAATAAGATTAAAGAGCGACGGGAGCCAAATGAAAAGCGCTTCCTTTGCAAAGGAAAATGGCAAATTTCCAGTACATTAATATGGGAGTCGATAAGGCAAACCGTCACGGGGTTGCAGAGGGGCGTGGCAGCTACAGCTACATGTGTGACATATCACATGACATTTTCCACGTTGTATTTTCAAAGAGTTTTTTTTTTTTTGCGAATTTCGCTTGCCTCGAAATTGAATAAAACAACCTGAAATGACAAACGAACGAGCAGAGACTGGCAGAGGTTGTTGCCAACAGGGTGGGTGGGTGAGTGTGTGTGTTTTTTCGCAATACAAGCATGTGTGAGTGTGCTTGTGTATGTGTGCTGCACGTGTGCACCCGTAATTTTCCATTTGTGAACTTTTCCCTTTGCGCTGAACGCTGTAGATTTTCACGCTTCCGGCGTGCGAGCAACATTGATGAAGCTGCTGCCGAGCCAGCCGCAGCTTGACAGCCAGATAGAACCAACAACTACAACAACAACATCAACCGTCAAGACTCACTAACAAGCTCTGTGCATATGAGTGTGTGTGTGTGTCTGCGTGAGGGTGTCAATTTGCAAAAAAAAAAATTGAACTCAAAAAAAAAAACAACCGAAAATTTGCGTCGAGCAAAAATCGAAGTTTAAAAATAAATGGAAGACAACTGCGGAGTCGATGTTGTATGTTGGATTCGTCCGAGTTCCGTTGCCGTGTCCTGTTTGTTTATGCAGCCTATACGTGAGTGCGCCAAAAAATTAAAATGGCTGCCAAGCAGCCATGTGCATGTGAGTATGTATATGTAATAAGATATTTTAGTGACTTGTGTCACAACGCGTGCAAATCCATCAAATGCGAATATACGAAGGACGACGGACGACGGACGATGGAGGATGAAGGGAACCCAACCCCACCGAAGTCGCAGCGCTCGCTTATTTGTAATGGGATCACAAACACACTTCAATTTCATTTGTGACGCTTTACGCACAAACACACAGACAGACGGACGGACGGACGGACGGCCAAAGAGACTGACAGACTGACAGACCGTTAGCGAAGAAACTAAGTGGTTGGGGTGCGTCTTTCGGAGGGGTGAGGGTGAGGGTGAGGTGGCACAGCGTATCAATCACAAATTAATGAGATGTGAGTGCCGCAGCTTTTGCCAGCTCCAACAGTCGGTTTCGGTTTTTTTTTTTTTGGCAGCTTTAACTGTCGGTTGCCAGTTTGACGCTTCTCTTTTTTTTATTTTTTTTTTGTGTCCTGGTTTTTTATTTCGCCTTTTTGCGCTTTTAGTGCAGACCAAACAAATTTCGCTCACTTTCGGATGCCTCGCATGCAAATGCCATTTCTCAGTCAAAATTACACAATTCATCACATTTCATTTGACTTTACGCGAGTCAAACAGTCAAAGAGACCCGTCAAGAGAGTCCTCCCATCGTTCCACCCCTCTCCAACCTAATTCTAATCCTCGCTCCCGTTGCGAATGTGTTTCCAATTCTGGCTTTGCGAAATTGCCAGTTGGAGTTTCTAATGGGTTTCCGTGATGAAAGCTTTCAAACGATACGAAATTCGAATTCGGGAGAAATCGTTGTTGTTTCTGTAATTGAAGTTAATTTTATTTGACGATATAAACAATTCAATTTTCCCAGCTTCTATGGCAAACAAAGCGCACAAGTGAATACAAAAAATGTGCAATTAAAACGATCGGAATAAACTATACTCTGCCCCATACAAATAATACGACTTTTTTGCACTAAGTTTTAATAGTTGTATTTAAACCCTGCTCACCCTTTACTATCTATTATTAATTAATTCCCTGTTCTCAATTATTTTATATCAACTGCATCATCTTAAGTATTCCCCTATATCAATTTCTAATCAGCAAGCTCTCCACCTTTTCGACTGTGTTCGATGTTCGATTTACATGGATTCGTTTTTCACCAACCTAAACGAACAATTTGCCAAGTCTATAAAGTTAAATAAAGTTCGAGTACAACCGTTATGGCCAGACGTAGTCGACTTTGCAATACCCTGTACACAATGAAAAATTAAAAATTATTTACTTTATTTATTATCACACACACATATTAAACTTCATGCTCGATGATTATTTCTTGGTTTACTTTCCCTTTACAGAGCTTCAAAAAGAATTTACATTTATTTGAGGGAAGAGTAATGCTGATTGTATAAAGGATTTATATATAATAGCGAATGTTTGCACTCTCGTAGCTGATTAAAAATTGGGATGATGAGAGAGTCCAACAATTAAAAAACTAAATATTTTCTTTGTTTCAAAAGGTTTTGTTAACTGAATTGGCGATAAACGCATTAAGTGATAAACTAAATTCATTAAATTTCCTTAACTGTCTTCTTAAGACGAACACCCTTTTTTACTATGCATTCAGACAGGGTATAAATATTCAACCTCAGCCACCAAATTGCGCAGCGTCATAAAATGTAAAAATTTTCAATTGTCTACAATTTGTGTGGTGCACGCTTGAGCTCCATTGAGTGGCGCCACCCAAACCGGAGGATGGGATTGAGTGGTGCAATAGCCAGCACATTTTCATAGCCGCTTACACAGTTTGGCAACGCGCCGGCCGCTTACTTTGTTCACATGCTGCCGCCGCGACTAACTTGGCTGAAAGGCAAAGTATTAGAAATACAATAAAGTGGAGTCAAAGTGAAAAGTTTTACGCAGCGGCTGCTCCTTAGCAAAAAAAAAAAACTGATGCTGCTGCTGCGAAAGAAGAAGAGGAAGAAGAAAACTTTGCAAACAGCAAAGTTTGCTGACACCCAACTACCCGATGCCGAGTACCTTCTGTCCGGGCTCCAAAGGGGGAGACCACAAAAGCGGTATTACAAACAACTTTGTTTGCCGCATGCGAGCTGCTCCTCCTTTTTTCTGCACATGCATCGCAGACTGAGTCGGAGCCGGAGTCTGAGTCTGTTTGAGGCGCAGCTTAAAAACTTTTAACAATGCACAAAGCGGCAAAGTGATTTCTTTCATATTATTAACTTGACTTGAGTGTAGTATGTGCCATGGAGCTCACATGTGAAGTGCCGGCTGTGAAGTGTCCGCCCCTTCATAGGGGCTCCAACTGCCAACTGCCAACTACCAACAGCTAATCGCATTGCCACTTGACCGTAACGTTTACGCATGCGTGGCGCCTTTAACATTTCTATTACGCTTTTATTTCATTTCGAAATGTTGCTAATTTATGGATGCCAGCAACGAACAAACCCAACTAACGCTTCCGGACTTCACGCACAAACTGAACGGCTCGGAGCTGACGAGCTGACAAACTGACGAACTGAGGAGCTGAGGAGCTGACTGGGCAGGATTTGCAGCTGTGCTATGCGCCTCTTTCAGTGATGCAAATCGCAATAAATTGTAATTTATGCAGCAGAACCCGCTGCGAGCTCATCGCCAAGGGGTTGCCCATTTTCCCAGTTTCCCACTTTCCCAGTTAACAGTTGCCCAGGTAGGGCGACTCAGCTTCCGTGTGCCTGTCTCTTTTGAGGCGTTTACGCAGGCGCATAAATTATGCCAAAATGCTGGGAGAACCCTTTGACTGCATTAACTGCAGCCACTGTGGCTGGCAGGTCACGTAATGCCCACATCAATCGTGGAACAATGCATTCAAACATTCAAATGGCCAACAGAAGCCTCAACCGAATCCTGTCTCAATCCTCTCTAGGTGTTGCTCTTCTGGCCTGTGGCTTATCAACTGACAAATTTCCCGGGTCTCTCGGATGTGATTGATGAGTTGGTTTCTTCTTTTATACTTTTAAAGGTATTTAATGATAGAACTTAAGCCTTGGGATTTATTTTGATAGATTTGCTAAGTGTTAAGCTAAAACAAATTTATTCATAGTTTTCCGTCAGTTTATATTAAATTTATCATTCAAGATATATTTTAAGTTGAAACCATTCGCATGAACCATTCACGACAGGCAACCCTTTCAAATAATACCCAAAATATATTATCAATTGAATAAAAGGAATATAAAATGTACCATGTAAATGTTGTGTTAAATGCGCGCAGGACATAAAGAAAAATCGGCATAAAATTCAAAGCGGGTCCCATAAATCAACATTTTTTGCATGCAATTGCAGAGATAACAGAACTTATGCAGAATACAGATTGCAAACCCGACCCGTACCCCGACTCCTACCCCTAACCCAGAGATAGCTTAACATATGCTCGCCCATTAACAATTGTCAGTTGGCAGGGGGTATTATGAATATTCATAGTTCGATTTCTGATTCGACATTGTTTAAAATCGGCGTAACGTAAATTAAAAGGCAAATTTATAATAATACGTTGCACAACCGCACCCCCAACCCCCAGACCGACTGATAACATACCCCTTGCCCTACCCCTGCCCTGTTCCATTCCCTTGTAGGACTATCGATAAGTGCGCAGAAGCCACTTTCGATTTTCGGCGCAAATCGGCAATAAATCGCCTTCGGATGGCACATCAGACAATGGGCCAGACAAAAGGGTTTCAAGAGCATCCTTTATATCTGTCTGCGTATGTGTGTGTGTGTGTGAGTGTGTGTGATTGTTGGTTTTACTGTCAAATGGGCTGCCAGAGGGTTAAACAGACATGGCCATTGGTTTGGGGTACCTGACTTTCCACCGCTCGATACGCACACACATTGAACAAGGACTCGAGTGTCTGTGGTTGTACTTAATTAGAGTTTTATAAACAGCAAACATCGAAATAGAAAAGTTTCAGAGTTGATTTCATGCTCAAATTGTTGATAAAGGATGTGACGACCTCTGCACAATTCTTTGCATATGGCCAAACATCATCTGCATACAAGCCCCTATTTCTAAGGGTATCATTTTCCTTCCTACCTGAATCCGATTGTCTTCACGCATCTTCAATTTTATTGTGGATTTTATGCTTTATTTTTAATAATTTCATGCAACATCTTCGGCTGCCGCTGAGCTATGGAAAATTCGAAGTTTTTATGCTGCAAAAATGTTATTCAAACTAAATAAGAAAATTTGTTAAGCTGCAAGTTATTTATTTGTCACGGTATATTTCTTCAAAATTAAATTTTGAGTGAATCTTTTTGTGCTTTGCTAAGATATCAGAGTGCAAGGATATTATTAGCAAGTATATACTTGCTCTCTCTATATATACTTAATATAGAAATTCGATCTAGCATGGGTTTGTTTGCAGAGCTTTTCATTTTTCATTCTTACTAATTCAGATATATTTTTAACCCGTGTATTACCTTAATTTTTAACGGATACTTCTTACACTAGATTTAAAACTGAACAAATCCGATCGATCAATCTGATAAAGAATGCATTATAATAATTTAAATGCAAAGATATAATTATATACGTGCGTATACCTTAGACTTAATCATTGATTGCCAACATTTTGATAACATTGTTTATATTTATTTTTAATCATTCACAATGTGGAAACACAATTTCTATTTCTATTTATTTGTTTGTCTTGCCAAACAAAAACAAATGGTATTAGCAACTGCTATAGTCGAAGTATACCGGATGTTACCTTTTCTCTTCGTTAGCCACACACTTCGTAGCCACCCAACCACCAGCCAACCACCCCACCACCCTAGAGGCAAAGCATTTCAGTGCTTTCTGTACATAAAATAATTTGCTCTTAACTTTTTGTGCTCCGACTCATTTTCATTTGGAATTCTGGCACTCAGCTGCTGCCTCGACGTCTGCCTGTGTGTGGGGGTATGTGTGTATGTGAGTGTGAGTGTGTGTGTGAGTGTGTGTGCGAGTTGAGCGCAATTAATTAAAACTTTGTTGGGGCTGGTTATGGTCGTGTCCTTGTGCGGGCGTCGTTTTCGTTGCCCTCGTCCTCGTCCTCGTCGTCCTCTTTCTTGTGCTCGTCGTCGCCTTCGTCGTCTGGCTGAGAAATTATGTCAAAGTGTCTGGCTCTGCTTGCTCCTGCTGTTCCCGCTGCTCCCGCTGCTCCAGTCGCTCCTGCTGCTTCGGCTGCTGTCTGGAGCTGTCTGGAGCGTTCGTGGGAATTCCCTCAATTATTTTTGCCGTCGACGTCGTCGACGGCTCATTTATTTGCAGCTTAATTTGTTTTCACTTTCGGCTGAAAGTTTTGCGGGGCATGTGCCACTTTGCCACTTTGCCACTTTGCCACTTGTTGCTGCCTGCTCCCTGGAGTATGTTTAATGAAATCAATTATGACAGCTTCTGTTGCCGGGCCGATGTCTGATGAAAATTAAATGCCACAAGCGACCGGCAACAATTTGTCAACGCACAAAAGACGCAACATCATAGCAGAGATTGCTTCAACGACATCATCTACAAACAGGAGGGCATGGGTATGGATGGATATTTGGGCTTGGTCGTTCGTTCCCGGCATATCCTGTTTCAAGTGGCGCGTTCCGTTCGCCAGGCTTTCATACAATGGCCGCTTGTCCTGGTAGTCCTTGAGCTCCAGCTGCTCCTTGCTGAAGTTGTTGGCATGGCATTTAAAATTCATGCAGCCCACGCAGCCTGCCGCTCGCTCCTCACACATATGCAGATGATGTTTGTTGACGATCCACTACACTTGGATACCCACACACACACTCACACACGTTCGCTCACACACACGCTCGCATACTTATAAAGGAAACACGCATCCTGTGCGACACATTCAATTCAATGTACCCTCCGCTTACCCTACAGCTCTTGGCCCCTCTCCTCCCCCACCATTCCCGCACACACCTACCCGTACCCCTTTTACCTTTTCAACGAGCTTCACTCGTTGTTGTCGTTGTCCTCGTTTGATTTTTATTCATTTCTCGCATGACAATGACGCTTATTATGAATTCTTTGTGATTTTGCGTGTGTTTTCTGTTCATTTTTTTTTTTTCATTTTTATTTCTTTTCATATTTTCAATATCTCCTCAGCGCTACGCTTTCCCTCTCTCCCGTCTCGCAATCGAAATAACTTGCATGCGGCATGATTGTTATTCAAATGTGATTTCTGTGTTCAGTTATTTTCTTCGTTTTTTTTTTTTAATATGTCCTCCTCGAGCGTGTCCTCGCGTCCTTTGTCCGCTCCCGATCCCGTTCCCGCTCCCGCTCCCTTAAGTGCCTTTCCTCATGTTGTTTGCTTAACATTTTGTATTCAAAAATAATTATTTAGATTGTTGCATTTGGCATCCGAGGAATTTGATTTGTGATTTGCGACTATCTCGGCTTCGGAGTCTGGGTTTCATGTAAGTTGGACCGATGTAGGGAAGCTCTGAGTGGGTCTCATGGCATCGCCTTTTCAATTTATACACACAATTGAACTTTCCATATCGGCAACAAATTTCCAAGAATTGTATAGCATACGAGTGTACAGATATATATAGAGACAGTTGTCATAAATTTGCTTTCCATTTAAAATGTTGCAATCAGTCCCAGTTCTTATATTATTAGAAAGGTAGATAGATAGATAAGTATATACATATATATATATATGTTGAGACGTTTTCTCCCCCTTTGTAAGCTTCTCAATTGCTTAGAATTTTATCTTGCAGCTGAAAGCTATTTCAAGCGATCTCCGTATGCGGCAGATTTATGCATTAGTCGATTTTTGTCATTGCCCGTGGGGCAACTGTTGCAAGCGCCTCTCTCGCAGCTGTTTATGGGTCCCTTGAATATTTCGCAGGGCGCACACATAAAATCCAAATTGATGACGCATCGTGATGGTGTCATAAGAAAATTTTCACAATTTCCACTAAAACCCATTTAAAGTGTTGCCAGGCCCAGTTCCCCAAACCTTGCCACACACCCCTCCCCTCCTGCATCCACAATCCTCCTTTTCGAGCTGTTGGTCGTGAAATGCGCGTCGATTAAACCTTTCTTTTATGCGCTGTCTTTTTGAAGTGCGCCTTTGTCGAGAGATCTCGAAGAGGGAAGGACGAGGGGAAGTTCGGGCAGGGGGCGGTGGGTGTGGCCAACATCATTGTGTTGGCGGCTGTCATCAAAAAATATTGTATTGTTATTATTTTATTTTTATGTGCCCTCGCCGTTATTTGCATAAGGATGGCCTGCTGGCCCGGGTCGAAGTCCGGGTCCCTGGTCCCTCGTCCCTGGTCCTGGGTCCCGCGATGGGTTTCGGGCAAGGACCAGCAGCAAACAAAAAGCGTTTCGCTCGCTTATTTCGCATTGTAAATTTTTATGCCAGCTTCTCTCTGTGAGTGTATGAGTGTGTGTGTGTGTGTGTGTGTCTGTGTGTGTGGGCGGTTCCCCGTCCTCTGACCCCGTACCGGCTCCAGCAATCACACACATTGTAATTGAACACACACGCTCGAACGCATTTTGTTTAGATTTCATTTTTTTTTTTATTCTGTATTTTGTCGTCCTTTCTGCAACTTGTTCTTCTTCTTCTCCAGCGTGAGTCGCCTCCCGTGCTCGTCATGTTTTGGCTCTCGTTCCAATTGGGCTTCTGCTCCTTGGTCCTTAGTCCTCGTCCCGCTCCGAGTTGTGTTCTTCTTTATGCTTTTGGCTTCAGAGTCGTCGACATAAAATGCAAAACAGAATTTCATTTTCGGCAGGAATGTTAAGGCGTCTTTCTGTTTTTGTTGTTGGTGTTGTTATTGGGAATGCTACAACATTGTTGAAGCATGTAATATCCTGCCGGGGATAAGGGTTGGAATACACCCCACACATACGCACACACGCTCACACACACACACTCATCACATCATGTATGGGTTTTGAGTTGTTGACGATTTCTGCTACGTTTCGTTTTCTTTTTTCCCTTCTCATTTTATTTTTCCAACACATTTTTTCATGCGAATTTAGTTTATTGGTTTTGTGTGTGACTGTGGGAGGAGCTGAATCATGTGTGTGAGTGTGTGAGAGTGTGTGAGAGTGTGTATGAGTGTGTGTTCGGCCTTTTTGGGGTGATTGATTGGCATTACGAGTTGCCATTTACATACACATTTCATTTATGCAAATACTCGCAATTCATATTCCACAAATACTTGCCGAATTACAATAAGCATTTTGCAACAACAATGACACACAGCCCATAGGCGGCGGTGGAGCCAAGGGGGTTGTGCGGACGGGGAGGGGGAGAGGGAGTGGTTAACAGTAAGCCTCGAATTCGCATTCAATTTCGCATTCGTTAAGTATTCTCGCAGCTAATTTCCCTTTAAGATTTGTGCTATATCCATTAGATTTAGATAGACATCAGCCAGCTGTCTGTCTATACGGCTGTCCCACTGCCTATCCGACTATCTGCCGGTTCTGCTTCTCGTTCTGCTTCTGGTTCTGGTTCTGGTTCTGCCTGCTGTTTTTGCTTAATTTCCTGTTAATCCATTTTCAATATTTGCCGTAATGAAGTTCGGCACACACACCAAAATGGCAGCTTAATGCATTAAAGGCGTGGCAAACATGCGACAGCCCAGTTACAACTCGCAGTCAGTCATTGAGTCATTCAGTCAATCAGCCAGTCAGTCAGTCAGTCAGTCAACCAGCCATCCGGCCTATGGAATACTCGCAGAAATGCTTTTCAGTATGTGGCAGCTCCAGAGTTATGCTTGACGAGTTATGCTGATGAGAGGGCGTTTACTTACCTGCACAGTGGAACATTTCGTATTAAGGTTTTTGAAATTCAAAGTGATATTTCGAAACTTTGTTCTCTACTCAACTTATTTATACAATCATTATCAAAATTCTAATAATTCTAATAATTTTTTCTACTTGCTTACCGATTTCTTGGTTACTAGAAAGATATAATATAAGAATTTATATTTATGAATACATTTTTCTAAAATCAAACTACTTTTAAATAAGAGTTATTTTCGACTCTTACTAATCTGTGCCAGCTTTACAAGAACAAAACTATCGTATCTCCTACTTGTTTATTTAAATATTTTAATCCATGCAGATCTGAAAATATTATTTGATATGTTGCAGATAGCACACTTTCTTTATCTTCACTATCACTATTTGTTAGCGACTATTTAAATATTTCTAAGTATATTTAATGTTGTATTATATTATGCAAAAATATTTTAAAGGTATTTCAATTTCTTTTAAATGCCTGTAAATATTTGTTAAGCTTAGATTAAAGTTTTGTGGCTTCAGTTTCTTAAAATATATATTTTATTTTTATTTTTAAACAGAAATACCAATTTATCCCACTGTGTCAAGGGTGCCTCAAATCGCAACTCGAGGGACAGCCTTACTTCACTTTTCAGCACGCTGAACGCTTCTAATGTCTAGAACTTGGCTTTAAATTAGCATTTTGCATAAATGTTTGGCATGTCATCATAAAGAACGACGCACACACGCACACACATTTACGCAATCCAGGCCGGTTGAAACATCAAACAGCCATAACGGAACACGCTGCGTATGCGTAATATGGAGACACACCACAAGGCATTTCGAAGGCAGTTCTTTATAACCTGCTTGAGCAGAGCCATCCCCCTATCACTCTCAAAGGATGCCACATAATCGTATTTCAACGCATTTTGCGTAAACGTTTACAACTTTTGGCCCAAATACTGGGCCAGATGCGAGGTGCGGCTCCTTCTTCAGCTGCAAAGCAGATTCATTTGTGCAATCAGCTAAAGCTATCGGGTCTGGAAAATCGCTGCCTAGGTAATGCCCCTATCGGCGGGCAGAGGAAATTAATGTGCCCTTTTGTGGACTGGGTTTCATATCATCTCGATGGTTGAGTCGATGCCTGCCGTTGACGTCTGCGCCGAGTGTGCCAGATTAATGATACTAAAAACGCAATTTGCCCGCCACCGCACACACACACAAACACACACATACTCACTTGCACACACACACACACGCAGAGAGCAGAAATTCTGGATGCCCAAACCACTTCTGATTAGCTTTTGCCAGCGGCTTTACGGTCATTAGCCGCTGCTCAGGAATTTGGCTTATTGGATGCCAAAGTTGAGTGCACAAAATCGCCAACTACTCAGCTGTGTGGAGTGGGGACCATGCCCTACTCACCACCCGTCCCCTCCCCAATGTCCACCCCTTGCCCTTTGGATGTTGGGCCAACTATACGCAAATTATAATAAAATATTTTGTAAGCCAAATAACTCGAAATGCCTTTTAATGTTGTAGAAAATATTCATACAGTCAACAAGAACAACAACAACAACAAGAACAGAAAACATAACAACAACAACTGCAAGTTTTGTGCATTCACATAAAGAAAGGAAAAGAATCTTATAATAAATTCCACTACTGGATGCCAACGATGAGTGGCTCCTTGTATTCCCTTTCATATGTGCAACCGAGTCCTGATGAGTTGTGCCTGGAGTTGCCTGAAGAGTTGCTTCGTTTTTTTTTTTTCTTTTTCTTTTTTTTTTTTTTGGGTTTTCTTGTTTTTTGGCCAAATTGTTGCATGCAAATGTTGCTAGGGAAGCAGACTTCAGTATGTTATATGTGTTGTAGTTTCATTAGGATTACAGTTAGCTCGACTAGTTGCAGTTGTTGTTGTTGCTGCTGTTGCAGTTGCCTTTGCTGCCTGCTTATTGAGTTATGACGCATGCGAATTGTAAGCAAAAAAAAAAACAGGATGAAAGTATGAGATGGAAATACAAATTTGCTGCTTATAACGGGAGGACAACTACAAACAGAGCGGGACCATGTAGTATAGTTAAAAAGTCTGCTTCTGTGTGTGCGTGTTCTTAACAAAAGCTTTGCCTTTGGCTTGGGCATGGGAACGAATCAGAACTGAAAGTTAAACCTACCCCTAGGCGGACTTGCCTCGCATTGAAGTTGCAGCTGATCCATAAAAGTATGTGCATGCAACACAACAATAACAACAACAAGAACAGCACAAAAGCATCGCTCGAGTGCTGCTACTTACGAGTAGTTGCAAGAGTGCCTCATATAGCACAAGGCTTACAGCAAATTGTGGCACAGCCGAGTGGGTCGACAAAGAGCAGCATGCAACATGGGTTGTCAACTCAAGTATTGCATTCAAAGTCAGCTGCATTATTTGCATAAGAAATGCAGTTCAAGGGTCTAATCTCTGAGCCAGCTCTCAAGGTCGAAGAAGTCACAGCATATTCCATTTTAATGAAACTTAGTTTAAATTTGTAAAATATATAAATATATCAGGAAAAAAGCAAGAGAAAAACCCAAAAAAAAAATGCATGATAATTGGTTCAATTTAGTTTACAAAGAAGTGAAATAAAATAAAGAAATATAAAAAATAAGTAAAATAAAACAAATAAATATTCAAGATGATTTCGCCAAATTGTTGTTGGACATTTCTTAAATTGCATTTTCAGTCTAACCAATTGGTTTATTTTAAAGCATAAAATCATTTGGCTTATCGACTGTAGTTATTTATTTTTGGTCCTCGACCAGCCTCCACATCGATTTGAGGCTCTTCCTCGCTTTTGCTTCTGCTTCTGGCATGTTGAATACGGTTGTTCGTGTCGTTGCTGTTGTTGTTGTTGTTGCTGCTGTTGCTGCTGTTGCATTTTACATTTTTACTTCGTTAACTTGATTTCCGTTGGCAAACGAATGCAACTATCGAAAAAGTTGACAGCTTGAAGCGGCTGAAAGGCCTCGCCACTCAGATCTTAACTTAAAGTTAAAGTTTTATTCTTTTTTTGAGCGCTTTAAATATTTTCGTTCTCTAAATATAATTTTTTTTTGTGTAGCGTGGTGGGTGGAGGGGGAGAAGTCGCTTGTAGAACGTTAAAAATATGCGAAATTCAATTTACGCCAAACAAAATCATAATCCATCTATCATTCATCAACTGCAGCGAACACTTGGCGCAAATGTCTGCGGCAAACGGAAGGAAATTCATAGATACGCGAACCACACACACACACACACACACACACACAGACCCTCAATTGTGTGTGTGTGTGTGTGTGTTTTCATGGCAGGGCTTTTCTTTATTTCTTTTTACATATTTTGTTACGCTTGTAAAGCTCAAATCCCCAGCGTATAAGCATTTCTACTTCAGCTGCTCAGTTTAGCGCCGCCTCATCCCCCTTACCCACACCCGTACTCGTACCCGTACTCCTACTCTTAGCCGTACCCGTACCCGCTCAAAAAACTCTAGCCCAAGCCCATTCCGGCCCCATTTTAGCCTCGCTGTGGCGCCTCTGTTTGCCTTTGTTGCGTGCGCAAAACCAAAAAATGACAAAATGCGTGGCCTGGCAGCTGCCTGATAAGGCGCCAGCTCTGCTTCATCTTCTTCTTCTTCTTCTTCTTCTCAAGCTATAACTATAGTATTGATGGGCCTGACTGCTCCTTAAAGCAGCGCCGGCTGCGCAACTGCCGCAACAGCGGCTCCAGGACGACAATGGCCACGGCAATGGCAACGAACGGTCGCCAACTGGGTTTCAAAACCGTGGTGGATTTCTTTAAGGGGCAGCACGCACCACGCACCACACACCACACACCACGCACCACGCACCACGCACCACGCAGCACGCAACACGCAACACGCAGCACGCACCACGCACTGCGTTTTCCACAGTCTGGCGTCAAAGCCTGGAAGCGTGCTGCAGTTTTTTCCTTGGCAGCGCGAAGGAGAAATATCCACCTGAGGGGGTTGCTGCCTCTGCTATGGCCGCTGCCACTGCCGGTGCCACTTCTGCTGCTGTTACTGGAGCAGAGCGCGAGAGTGCAGAGACATCAAGTGCGGCTGCGCAGAACTTAAACTTCATGGCGGACGCAGTCGGCAGTCGGCAGCGGCAGCGGCAGTGGCAGCGGCAGCGGCAGCACTTGACGTCCATTCGGGGGTGGCAATTCGACTGCTTGAGTGCTTCCAGCGGCAAAATCGTCGTCGCAGCAAGCAAATGCCAAGCAGAATTACAGTGGGCAGTAGCAGTTGGGCCTTGCGCCTGGCTGGTGCGTCCTGTCCTGGTCCTGGTCCTGGTCCTGGTCCTTGCTTAGACTCCGGCAACGACTTTGACTCGGATTGGGATTGAGACACGAATTGAGTTACGGAATACTCTTGAAGACTGTCGCTCGAGCTTTGGCGGCTTTGTGTCTGACAATTCGTTTCAAACTCCTCATTGGCAGCGACGTCGCTGCCGACGACGACGACGACGACGTCTGCTCCATGAACGCCTGCTTCTTACGTGCGATTACTCCAATTCCAATCCGTGTGTGTGCGATAAGAAAGCGAAACGCGACGAGACGCCAACTGAACTCAACTGAACTGAGCGCCAAAGTATTTTTTGGAGTCAAAGTCGAAATCATTTCTTAACGCGACGCGTTTCGATTCGGTTGTGTGCGTTGTTACTAAAGTTACAGTTACTTGTGCCAAGGATAATACAATACAAGAAGTTGATTTAACTGTGAATACACCTGTGAGCCATCGCAATAGAAACTATTTACACAAACATTTAAATTTTAAAAAATAAAACAATCAAAGTCTAGTTCAAAATTAAACTTCATTTCGAGGCACAAATTATTTGCAAGACTCAAATGTTATTGAATAATTAATCATATTTTATTTAAGGTAAGTGGAAAATTAAGAAGTGAATAAAGTTTTCTTAAGATATTTTTTTTTAACAAACAATCGCTTGTTTAATCAAATTAATTTATTATAAAGTTTTTGTGATTTAAAATTTTTAAAAACTTAAAAATATTTATTTTGATTATTTTTCTTAGCAAACTTATTTGTAGAACTTTTCATTTTATAGCTCTGAAATATTTTTATTTTTAAATTTTTGAATCAACATTGTGATTTTTAGAAATATTATATTGCGGATAACAGTAGTGTTTACTTAGAAATTGCTTTTGAAAATTAAATAAAATGTGACTGATATTAAACCATTTGTAAACGTTTTTTATTATTATATTATATTTTATATATGAGATATTAAACATTTTGCGCACATAAAGACCATGTCTTACAAATTTCTTAAATTGAAAATAAATTTCATTTTAAAAAATTTTATTATGTTGATTTATTTTATTTATTCCACCGTTTTATTTAAATAAGATGTGCACTATACAATTTTTTGGACAGTATATAAGTGAACATAAAAAATGCAATCACTATCACACATTTTGCACGGATTCAGTGTTAAAACTGATTTTAGGAATTGTATTTTCATAGCTCTAAATTTCGATATTTAGTCAGAAAGGAAGCGAAATTAAAAGTCAACCGCACCCATCGAACAAGCGAAACGAAATAACTTCACATCCCAAAAAAAAAACAAACAAGAAAAACCAAAACATGTTGAAAGCCTTTTGGCCTACATTTTAGCGGGCGAACGAGAGTAAAAAGGACTCTCCCAGCCGGTAAAATAATTGCATAAATTAAAATGTTAATTATGCGACGGCAGCGCTCATCGCTGCCAGCAGTGGCAGAGGCAGAGGCAAAGGCAGAGGACGAGCCTCTGAATGAGAGCGAACGGGCGAGAAAGAGAGACGAGCTGTGACGTCACCAAATGAGCGCGGTACAAAATGAAAAATGAAACACGAAAATTAAACATGAGGAGAAATTCGTGGCGGAAATGGAGGGCTATGCAAAAACATGAGAAAACGCGACGGCGAAATTAATGAGCGGCGTTTGTAACAGGAGCAGCCAGGACCATAGCCAAAGCCAAAGCCAAAACCAAAGCAAGGACGACGACGCGCGCTCATTAAGCACAGGGCGAAAAAAGAACGTTGTCGTCGTCCTTGGCCGTGATTTGGCTGCCGGCTCTCTGCCCAGCTTCTCTCCACGTTCATTAACATAATTTTAATTTGGGTTAGTGAGACAACGCGTCGCAGTTCGTTGAACTTGGCAGCGACGAATGTGATTGAAGCGAAAACAAGGATGCGCGCACATCCTGCCACAGCTGCCAGACAGCATCAGAATTTCCAATTTTTTGTTTTCTTCTATTCTGTATTTTTTTTCTTCTTTTTTTTTTTGTTTAATTTTATGCTAATGAGCGTTGCCGGGGTCAGGGTTCAGGGGTAAGCTTACCCCTAGGTGCCTACCTACCCCTTTCACTTTCGACGCACTCTCATTTTTTTTATCGGTTTTTATGCAAATGAGCTTTTTGTCTACCTGAGTGAAATACGGCTCTGATTAATACATGTATATACACATTTTTTGTTTGTTCGTGTTTTGTTGCTGCGTACTTTGCCTTTGGCTCTGCAGCTGCCTCGAGGTTGGGTCTGCGATTTAATTGCAAAGAGCTGCAGCTAATTTGCATAAATTGTTTCGCATTTTTGCCAAACTTATGCAAATTCAAGTGCGTTATTTGCAAATCGTGTTCTCCGTGCGACTCCGCTGTCAATTATTGATTCCGATTGTCGAGCCCTTGATTGGGGTCTATCCGCGGGCAATTATGGACTTAGTAGCTGCTCAAATGGAGTTGCCTAACAAGTTCATAGGGGTAAGAGTGCTTGTTATCAGGCGATAAATGCCAGCTGGTATGCCTAATAGAACAGTGTTACAAATAATATTAGAATATAAATTCCTTATTGAATAGAAGAAAAATTATAATATTTAATCACAAATAATTGGAGACAATTTCAATATTCTCTTTTTATATAAATAGAAGAGAAGAAAAATTATAAGGTCTACTAACAAATAATTGAAAACACTTTTAGTATTCCATTTTTTATACAAAATACTTCAACCACGATTTTCCTTGCATATAAGAGTGGAATGTTTTTCAGATTCCCCGAAGATAATCGTATCATATATATAAGTGCTTATTTGCTTCTTTTACACAAATAACAAGAAAATCAATATTGTTCCAGCCATATTTGTGAATCACTTCTACCCTGTTCTTGTTCTTCTTAGCTGATCCCCTGCTTGCGAGTCGCCATCAATCTGCACTTAAGCCGTTTTAGATATGCGAAGCAAAGCCATTTATGACAGCCATAGTTCAATCTAAAACGTTTCAACCCGCTAACTAAACTCGGAATTGCCACCCACAAACTCCCCTTTCGACCATTTTCTTTTGGCTTTTGCAAATGTGTTTCTTACACACACGCACGCACACATTGACGCACACTGATACACACGCACACAAACACACAAACACACAAGCTTACAATTTAACGTTTTACTTGTACAAGAGACATAAGCAAATGTTTGATGGTTGCTGTACAAATACAAACAACAAGCGCACACACACGCACGCACTCACACACTCACAGACACACACATGGCGGGGGTGATTGCGTTGGCGAACAAAGCGAAAAGCGACGACGACGACAACAAAAAAAAAAAAATTACAAAAAAAAAGAAAAAAAGGAAAACTGCGACAAAAGCGTGGAACACACATGGAAATCCGAGACTGCTTCAATCAGCGAGGGAGGCGGTTGGGTGGTTCCTTACTGGGTGGGTCTGCATTTCATATTGGCATGTGCAAAAATCCAAATATTCTATATGTTTGCCACTCCATCTCTATCGCTCTGTCTGTCTCAGCGGCTGTGGCTTTTGCTGTCTCCCTCTCTCTGTCTGTCTCTCAGTCGCAGCTCCTTTACCGCTTGCCGTCTCTGTCTGCGCGACTGCTTTGTGTTAGCGTAATCCTTTTTAGCAGGCAAACGAAAAATACGAGTGCATATCAAAATGTAGAAAATGCCTGACAGGATTGCCAACTACTTTGCTCTCCCCTCCACCCCCCACTCCGATTCCCCTCCCCCTCGCCCACTGGCTGTCGCGCATCTTGAAGTGAATTGAATTTATATCCATGCATACATGAGTTCTTCCTCAGTCCGTTGTCCTTGCGAAAGTCAAACAGTTATGACTGCACACAGAAGATGCCAATCCACGGTGTTGGAGTTGAGAGCATTCAATATTCGACTAGATGCTGCGGCAAGCTTTCTGTATTTGTATTTGCATAGATTTCGTTGCTGTTTTCCTTTGTCAGGTGCGCCGCCAAAACCAATTTTCAAATATTTTCACTTAGGTTTTCTTGCCAACTGTCTGACTGCTCCTGTCAGTCGCTGTCAGGCTACTCAAAGCCAAAATATTTACCCAACCAAATACACACACTATCACACACACGCACACACACACACACGCACACGGAGTCAACAATGCAATCAATTTGCTTATTAGAGAGTACGGTAGAAAGTAAAATTTTATTTTCGCAAATCCTTTAACAAGGCAGACTGCAAACAGGCTGCGCAATCCTACGTTGTGCCGATTATGCAAATTAACAGGGTATCTTTTTTATTTCACATTCCACAGTTTCCTCTCCCGTTGCTGCTTTTGTGCGATTCAGTTCGATTCGATCGAGTTGTATGCGCTGTCGCATGTGTTCGATCGCAACGCAAAATTTGCATAAATTTTTGCAAACGTCAGTCAGACAGACAGCCAGACGGCCAGACAGGCAGAGGACATCCCGGCCGGGTGTTGCCCGGCACTTTCCGCAGTTTTACTGTCACCTACGTACAAATTTTTATTAGTTTTGCATTCGACTCTTTGCATTTTGCAGTGTGCGTGTTCGCAGTGTTCGTAAATATGCAAATTAACTTCAAGTTGTGTTTTGCGTTTTATTGAAACGCAGCAAGCACTCCACAGCCCAACCACCCCAAACCCCCCTTCCCCCTTTAAATAACAGGCATTCGGTTTTTATAGGGTTGACATCTGAGGGTTGCACCGCCAGCTTGATAAGCAAATTGTGTTGGCAAAAAAAAAAAAACTCTTATCGATTTTATTTGAAGGCTGGAGTTCAATTTTGCATTTTGCATTTTGCAGGCGTTAAAACTGAATATGAAACCCGCCCAGTATCTCAAGATAGATGCGGAGTTCTATTGTATTCTTCGCCAATCCGATATTATGAGTATCTAAGCCATTCGACAGCACTTAAATTACATTTTTCCAGCACTCAACCTACTCTTGAATCTATTTGCTTCAGCTATAATTTGCCTTTATCTGCGTGCTTTGCTTTCATTTCAAACTAAACACAACAATCGGCTGTTGGTGTTGCCCTTAGCAAATTTTCAATTTCCCTTGCTATATATATAACAACACAACAACAAAAACAATAACTGAAGCTGGAGTAAAGTTTGCTTTGCCCTGGATGGCCATAAAGGCCGCTTGGCATTGCCTTTGTGCTTTGGCTTTTAGCCCTGGCTCCTTCATTCTCAGTTTCGCATTCGAGCATCAGCGAAATAAAATGTAAAATATTAAGCATAAAATATGTAACCCATTTCAAAAAGCGCGGCCAAGCAGCAATCAGAGGCGGGACGAAAGGATCCTTTGCCGCTGCTCCTGCTGCTGCTGCTGCTGCTACTGCTGCTGCTGCTCTGTTGCCAAATCTAGAGGCACATTTTGGCAGATTTACTGCATATTGGCCCGGCGTCAAAAGCAGCCAAAAATTGCGCGGCACAGTCGAGCAAGTCGAGTCTGACCCCCGACCCACTCCCAAATACGAGCTGGTAACCATTTTGTGCTCTTTCCCTTGGCTGCTGCTGCTGCGGCTGCTGCTGCTGGCAGTTGGCAGCTGAAAGTCAGCTACTGTCGTCCTCTAGTGCGGCAGCCGTGAATTTATTTCCATCATTAGTTGCGGCACTTGAAGCCGAACATAAATGTGATTTATACAGCTTTTTGCGGCTACTGTCCAGCCATTATTATCAACATCAACTGCACACGCACTCAAAATCTATCTCAAAATCAAAATGAAGAACTTTCTCCACAGATAAAAGTCTGCCTCTGTACTCGTCTATAAGTATCGTGTGTATATAGCCTGTGTATATAGGAATCGACGCTCCCACATCATCGAATATGCATTATTTATACATTAGCATAATTTACTCAGCGCGCATCACAGCTTGGGGAGCTCATCTTCTTTCATCCATTACAGTCCTCCCATTCAGCATCCCCTCAACCCCCAAACCCTCTATCTCCAAACCCCCGATCCCCAACCCCTCCGCCGACACATCTCGCCTGTCATTCGCACTGGCAGCTATTTTCGCTTTGCCATTTGCCTTGTAACAAATGGGATTCCATCATAATAATGTCTTCCTCGGCGGAGTCTACAATCTAAATACTAGTATATACACATACCAGTATGTACATGTGTATGTGTTTATGTGTGTGTGTTTGTGTGTGTGGGTATACTGTGACAAATATGTCAGGATTCGCAAT
This sequence comes from Drosophila pseudotalamancana, assembly GCA_037075185.1. Classification (NCBI taxonomy): domain Eukaryota; kingdom Metazoa; phylum Arthropoda; class Insecta; order Diptera; family Drosophilidae; genus Drosophila; species Drosophila pseudotalamancana. The sequence goes on along the minus strand of JBAMCK010000062.1, from coordinate 371,929 downwards.
TGCGAATATTTCAAACTCAAACACACGATGTCAAAGTCCCTGCTTAAGCTTTAAGTGGGGGGTTTTCCATTTTTTACTCAAGTTTTTTTTTATACAATTTGGCTGGGTTTTCGGGGATTTGCCTTCAGACTTCAGACCCGTTCCGAACTCAGCCAAATTGATGACTGTAGTGCGTGATGCCATTTGCTTGACAGTCACCAGTTCGATGTCTGTGTGTGTGTGTGTGTGTGTGTGTGGAAAAACAGCTGGACAAATGACATTTTTTTGTAGGATCCTTAAATACAACGAAGCGCCTCTTTCTCTTGTCTCCTGATTCAATGTTACGTATACGCCACGTAGCGACATATAAGCTTCTGTTTTAATAGCAGCCGATAATTGTGCTTATTAAATTCACACGCCTTTCACCTGTTATTAGAGCCACGCCCCCTTTCGCGCCCATTTGCCGCTGTCGGTCACGCAAATGACGAGTTTCAATGTCATCGTCAGAATTTGTCAGCCAGCAAACAAGTCACAAAGCCGGTAAAGTTCTTGACCTAGAAACAAAGGCGGGCAGGCAACTGATGACGACATAAACCACGACAACGAGAACGAAGTAAAGAAAGAGGAAGAGGAAGAGGAAGAGGAAGAGTGGGAATCCCATCGACGACGTCACCAAATTGCCATCAAGAAAGAAAGGCAGAAGAAGGCAGCAGGCAAAAACGAACCGTAGACCAGACAAAAATTAAAATTAAAACAAGGACACAAAAAATAAACACCACAACCCACAAAAAATGGGCAGGGGAGAGTGAGAGAGAAAAAGAGGCAGAGAGAGAGAGAGAGTGAAAGGAATAGCTCGCAGCTGTGTGGCAGCAGCCCAGCCGAAACACTGAAACTGGGTTAATAAGCAAACGAAGAAAATGAGAATGATAATGATGCCAATGCTGATGATGATGACGATGATGATGATGACGAAGGCGGCTGGGAAAGTGCATAATCAAGAAGCGGCGCTCTCCCAGCTTCTCTTTCATCTTTACTGTGGATGCGAAAAACGCAAACTTTACTCATTTTCATTTAGTCCTGTGGGCCAACAGGCGGCTGCAGGTCTCTCAGCCAGGCCAACGTCTGCTCCGTACTGTCACTGTATAGATGTGTATGTGTATGTGTATGTGTCTGTGTGTGCAACGACTCCTTGCCGTTTTTAATTTCATTGCAAGAAAATGAACGAACAGCGACAAGGACGAAAGAGCAGAGAATGCGAGGATGAGTTGCCACGCCGCAGAGGCAAGACGCGCAAATGAAGAAGCCAACAAGGAGAAACACTGCCTGGCTAAGTCTGCGCGCCAAGTCGAGGTACACGCCCCCACGCCCCCACGTGCCCGGAGCCCCGCCCCCTCCACGTCGAGCCAACCGCCTCGCCGGCTAAATTAGCTGCAGCAGCTGTGCGACATTAAAAAGTTTGCCGGCTACGTCGTCATCGTCGACGCTCTGTAAAATAAAAGAAAACGCGACGAAAGGCAATAGGAAAATTTGCTGCGAAAAGTGAAATTAAAATGCGGCAGGCAACGGAAAAGTCAGCAGTATAGAACGCACACTTTTAAGTACAAGAAATAAAAAAAAAAGCCGGCAAAAAATGACATTGAAATGAATCTAAAGAGAAAGCAAATGGAATAAGCAAAATTAAACAAACATCAAATTGTAAATAAACATTGCTTCAGACCCAATATGAAATTATGGAATGTGACAACAACTACAACTTCTAAAGAGGAATTCAATTTTCCGACTAACAAAACTCTTACGCAATAGCAATTAAATTTGATTATTCAAATAGAATTTTAAGTACATTTGAATAATTTATTATTTTATTTTCAATTTTAATTCATAATCAATTGATAATTCATTTGTTTTTAATTATGCTTGACTATCCCTTTTAATTACAAGAGCTAAAGGTCTACAAAGTTCAACTCTTTTGTTATCGCTTAAAATTCTCAACTGGTTCTATGTTTAAATGAACCAGCAATTCGTAATTGATTTTAATTATATAAATAATTTTGTACTTTTATATACATTTTAAATAGACAATTCATTTGTTTTTTAATTATGCTTGACTATCGCTTTTAATTACAAGAGCTAAAGGTCTACAAAGTTCAACTCTTTTGTTATCGCTTAAAATTCTCAACTGGTTCTATGTGTAAATGAACCAGAGATTCGTAATTGTTCTATTACTTTGCGTGACACTTCATTTATTAAAAAGATAAATGCATTTATTGAAAAGATAAGTGCAAATAATTAAGCAAATTTCTTATTTTAAGTATTTTTATTTTTTTTTTAGTTTTTATGTTAAGATAAGCCCAACCTCATATCGTATTCATTGATCAACATTATCTTTCACAAATTGTCGGCGCAATTAATCAATAATTTAATCGTACACAATATTTGCTTATTTCCTTTTTGCAGCTAATTGGCTCGAACAACATGGCCCAGTCGTACGCCCAGTTAACAGTGCTTCAATAACTTTTCTAGTGGACAGTTTTTTTTTCTTGCTGCCCGATCGTCAAACTAGTTTCATTATTAATTTGGCCAGCACAAAACGCAAATTGATTAAAGCCATTAAACAGAATCAACGATGGGGCAAACGAAAAACATTTCCAAATTAACAAATGACGATAATTAAATGTACTGTTAGCCGGTGTCTAGTTAGCCAAGTTATTTGCAAACAGTAATAAAAATATAAATATTTTCATTTTTATACTTTATCTGGATGACAGTCGCAATTATGATAGCCAAGGTATAGGCTACGTTGACAGCTCCAATGAGCTGTAAACATATGGCGAACTAAATCAAAGGCTTGCTTCGAAAGGTAGCGGAAACTAAAATCATATTACAAAAAAACTAATTACTTGCTTGAAGCTGGGTTTAAGCTATAGGTAGAAGTCGAATATCCTCAATTGGGATTCGTAGCGCAACGCTTGATTGAGGTTTTATTGAGGCAAGCGCAAAAGGTACCACGAAAGCCACTTGGTAATTAAACAGGTTTCAAATTAACATAAAATAAAATTAAATAAATAAAAGTGCTGGGCTCGGAACTGAGTGCCAGGCTGTCAGCCAGGTTGCCAGGTTGCCAGGTTGCCAACTTGCCTGTAAACATGTTTCAACGCCGGGCAAAATTAGCAACTTGTAGCAGAGTGTTTCTGTCTATGTGCGTGCTTGTCTATATGTGTATGTGTATGTGTATGTGTGTGTGCATGTGTGTGTGACTGTGCAACATGTTGCCTGGCAGAATGCCGACGCTTATAGATAAATTTCTGTCAAAATTGCTGATTGACTTCATTAATAACCACGCGCCAAGAATCCAGCCGCAGTCTCTGCCGCAGTCGCTGCCGCAGTCGCCGTCGCAGTCGCCGCTGCAGCTGACAACTCAACAAGGCAGCTGCTGAAAAGCAAGCGGCAGCAGGCAGGGGGAGGCATGGAAAGCGTGGGCAAATTAATAGCAAACTTGTAGCTGACTGCTTGTAACCTGTTGGGAGGGTCTGCACGGTACCTGCATCTCCATCTCCATCTCCATCTCCATCTCCATCTGCATCTCTGCATCGACATCGACTTCGGCATCTACATCAGCATCTGAATGCGGTGGCACGATTGATAAGTTGCTTGCTGCGTGGCCATGTTCAATGTCCAAATGCTGGCACAACATGTTCTGGAACTGGTCACACACACACACACACACACACACACACACACATAAACGGACATACACACATACACAGTCGCCTCTACCCACCGCAGCAGCCAAAGAAATCAGTGCGAAAATTTATGTTGGTCCGCTGGAATTTTAATGTGCGTTGCCTGCCAATGAGGAAGCGATTTTGCATGCACAGCATTTGACCATCGTCGTCGTCGTCGTCGTTGTTGTCGTTGTCGCTGTTGCCGTTAAATGGCGTTTAATTGCGTTACAAAAACCGTTTGCTTTTAATTGGTCAAGTTTTGGTACGAAATGGCAGCGCGGCTCCGCTCAAATTATAAATGCCAGGCAGATAGCTCAATAAATGTACAGATTAGTTACAGCCGCAATCAATCAGCATCAAACGCCAGCCGCACTAAATTGTCAGTGGCTACAAAAAAAAACAACAACAACAACAACAACAACAAAAACTAACAAATCTTTGACTTGATAATACACACAGCACGCGAATGCGCCAAGCCTGCAGATCAATCCTTTCTATTCAGCAAATTACAGTCACAAATTGTAAAAGCAAAATGACACCAGCTGCAAGTACATCAGCACAATATTTTCCTAGAGAGCGTATTCCTAGCCTAATCCAACTTTAATTAGTTCAATCAAAAAAAAGGTGTTGTTCCCTTTTACTTTAAATTCAGCTTGAAGTTATTAGTCTGTTTTGAATGATCAAGAACTTGCATTTAACGTATATTCCGATTAAGTACTATCTATGAGAATTGCATAGAGAGTCTTATTATCCTCTTATTCTTTGTTCTCGCTTAAAGAGCAATTTTCATTCTTTTTATACCTAAAATAATATTTATATCCATAGCTAGTTAAATCGAACTTAAGTTAATCCAATTACAAAATTGGAATTATTCTTTTTGCTTTATTTTTCTGTTGCATTATTTGCCCTTTAGGCATATAAAGCTTAAGTAATATCCATGAGACTTCCATAGAAAGGAGGTATTAGATTATTTTTATTGAAAATTCAATTATTGAAAATTTTCATTGTTGCTTTATCGTTGTTTTCATAGTAAATATTGTCGAAAGACATTTGAATTCAAGAGAATCGCATAGAGAGCATTCTCATCTTATTCTTCTCCAACTGCTTCATCACAATGTCTGCCTCCAATAAATGTTCTGTTGAATTATTAAATGGCTGGAAGCAAGACTTTCAGCTAGTATCATTGCAGTTTCAATGCATCGATTTTATGTGCCATGTGTGTACGATATGCTTGTGTGAGTGTGCGTGTGTATCTGTTTATGTGGGCTCGTAATTTGGTTGCCTTTCACAAAAGACATTTGACGTGGCCAGCAGCAGCAGCAGCAGCAGCAGCGGCAGCAGCAGTAACAGTCGCCGGCAGACAGGGGACAGACTTTGTTGACAACGAACAACGGACATGGCACATGGAAAACGGACAGCTCTGTCGTCGCCACAACGCCACTCGTCGCAGTCGCAGTCGCAGTCGCAGTCGTAGTCGCAGTCGGACGTGGATGACTGTCATCCACGTCCGACAGTTGGCAGCCCGTTGATCATCATCGTATGTGCTATGCATTTTTTACGAGACACAAGATGCGGCCGTAGCCGTAACTGTGAGCTACATAAATTTTTGTGGTGACCGGCGAAAGGCAAAAATTAAAATGCGCTTATAAAGCAATAAAATTCAACATAATAATAATAACAAATAATGACCGCATAATGAAAACGTCCACCAAGATGCGAGATTCAAGATGCGAGATGCGAGACGCGAGATGCGAGATACGAGATACAAATACAAATATAGATATAAATAAAGATTTAGATTCAGATGACACAGTATTGTGTTTTTTGTGGCTGAGCTAAGCCAGGTGTTCGTGCCTGGCAGCACGGCAATTGTATCTTAAAGATACAATATCTATTGCCAATCGGCACGAGCAACTGTTATTGAGATGACATCCGTGTTATATGCATTTCAAAGATGTGATGCGAATCAGAATGAAAGCCACTTATGAGATACAAATGTATCTCAAGCCGCGATCTACGTGCTGTTTAATTGCCTATTCCAATTCGATGTCAAAGTCATACACTCGTATCCAAGAACATGTTGCAGAACTATTTCAAATGCAGATTGGATGGCAATGGCCATGGCAAATGGCAAATGGCAGTGAAACGCAAACGTATCTCAGCTGTTGACTGCGCTCGCTGTCAACGGCAATTTGCCATAACATAAAACCACACGTTTACACAAATAGCACAAGTACCTGAGCGCAGCAGGTGAGCTGCCCACTCGGCATGGTCGGTGGACCTCGACTTTTATGATATGCCACGCTCGGCCAGCGTCTGGCGCCGGGCCAAGCAAACTTTGTAAGCCGCAGCGCAACCTTTCTAAATTCTGCTGCCTTTGATCGAATCTCGCAGTTGCCCCTTTAAGCATATCTCCAATACTTTCAGCCACACATCAATTTTATCTTCATCAGCAGTTGGCAGCCTGGAATCATGTAAGACGACAAGAGAAAAGAAACTAATAGCAATTAAATAATGTAAACACTATTTCCTCTTCTTCTTCTTCTTCATCTTCTTGTTCTGTTGCAGAGGCTCGACTGCAAATTCGAAAACCACGAAAAACTTCATCACAATTTCGAGGCACGTCTTGCGATTGAGAGGCGTTGCACATTTGCCGCTTCGATGGGCGTGGCTGTGCAAGACGCAGCGTAACGAACATGGTACAATTTAATTTAGCCAACTTAATTAATTTTGCTCAACGCTTAAAGCCAACTCCGTGCGGACTTTCAGTTGCAGCAGCCGCCGCTTGCAATTTGGAGTTTTAATTAATTCTTTCTAAGTGAAAGATTGCCTCGCTTTCAGCTGTCTGTCTCTCTCCCTCTCTCTCTCTCTCTCTTTCTCTCTCACTCCCTCTCTTCTCTCTTTTTCTCCTTCTCTCTCTCTCTGTCCGTCTGTCAAAGTGAAATGGGTCGGGCTGTCAGCTTGAGCTGCAGCACATTCGCAATTAAGTTTTCTGAAAGCTAATGCTAAGCTAGGATGCTGCTCCACAGTTGCACAGTTGCACTGTTGCACAGTTACAGTTGCAATTGCGACAAACGGAACTGTTGACCCAAACGTGAGGCCCGCTCATAAAGCAGCCAGCTAATCAGGTTGCCCATTAGGCAACCGAAACGTCAACACTTAACGGCCAGCGATAAAAACTCAGCACTGGCAGTTCGTCAATCCGTCAGTCACTCCATCAGTCACTCCATCAGTCAGTCAGTCAGCCGCTGGCAATCGTCGTAAGCTCCTCGAGTATCTTTCAGATGTATCGCAACATGCATTCAAGCGATTTATGTGCGAATTTCGTTTGTTTGCTTTTGCATGGCGCTTTGTTTGCGAACTGTCAATCAAAGGCAGTCGCTCAATGGCTCTCCACCTGTGCACCTTCCCCCTCCCCCCTCTCCCTACCTGTCCGGCTGATGCTAATCAGCTCACTGACCGCCAGTTTATGTACTCAGCCACAAGTTATGGCGCCATTATATGACGCTGAGCAGCTGCATCAGGATCGGCATCTGAGCGAGGAGTAGCTTTACCTGGCTTACCTGCTGGCCACATCTCTCGTGACATGTCACACACACACACACACACAAATGTCAGCAGTGGAAACGTATTGAAAATTGCGGCTCAGGCACAGCAAGCGGTCGATTTTCTTGGCTACCGTAAAGAATAAATAAAGCCAAAACAATTGAATTGAAAGAAGAAAAAAAAACCATTTGCCAAAGCCCAAAAGACAGCAACAACTAAATGCAAATCACGGTGGTAGTGCGGCTCAAACGCCACTGGTTAACACTCTGAGGCGAATGTATCTCATAGATACAAAAGCCAAAGTAACTGAGAAATCAAATGCATTTATTTTGCATATAATTGAAATGATAATTTCGTGTGTAGCCAAGTGTTTTTTTTAACTGCTGATTGTTGCTGTAGTTGGTATAATTTGTTGTTGTTGCTATTGTTGTTGTTGTTGTTGTGGGCGGCGCTGTTGTTGCTGCCTTTTCAAAATGTCAACTTGTGCAGCGCTGTCAGATAAATCAATCAAGTTGATTAGTTTTTTGTGTTGCAGCGGGTAATTAGCGAGCCCCAGCAAAGGCGGGTGTGACTTGATCTATAAGACAGTAACTGTCTCTCACACTATCCGTCACTCAGTCGGTCCGCCGGTCTGTCTGTCAAGCGGGTGGAAAATTATAGAGATAATTCAAGGTTAGAAATCAACAATCAACAATCAACAATCGGAATTGCTGCAATTTAAAGTGCTGACGTTCGAATTGGCAATTTATTAACTGAATTGCAGTTAGCCACAAATGCGACCAAACTTTATAATCTAAATATGCTTGAAGGTCTTTTTGCTTACTCTTGCACAGCTTAAAAGTAATGTATCCTTCCACTCTCCTTTATGGCTAATGTGCACCAGCCATAAGTGCTTGTAACTCCCTCTCACTCTTTTCCCCTCTCTCTCTCTCTTTCTGTCTGTTTTTGCCTGCGGATAATGTGCCAGTATAAAATTTTAAGACCCGACCCAAAATATCCACACACACATACCCGCATATCTGTAAGCTACTGTATCTTTGTTTATTGTATTATTATCTTTTTTTTCTTGAGTGCCAGACAGTCGGGCGACTTCTGCGAGTATCGAAGTCGCGGCCAATATCTAATGAAAAAATGTCTATAATCCGTTTATGGCTTTAATTGCGGCTTAAGATTGACAACTCAAACAGCAAACAGCAAACAGCAAGTGGGAGAAGCTTTGCATTCCTCCCGGGTAAGTAGACATGTGCCAAGTGAAACCGAGATCCGAAGATAACGAAGTCTATTTACCATCAGCGAGGTATAGAGTTCCTACGTGCCTATCGCAATAGTCGTAGGAACTTAATACCGTGCTCTTGGAGGGCTGTCGACCACCAGAAATCTAAAAAATCCAGTGAAAAGTGAAATAGTGAAATATTCATTTGATTAATGTAAAATGAAATGCATTAATAATGCTATAATTTTAAATATATATTACAATATAAAGGAGGAAGTTTTCTTTATATTTATGTTAAATATTCATTAGAGTAAAAAATTTCTATATTTTAGTAATATATTTTTAATAATAAAAGAAAGGCTGTCGATAACCAGAAATCGAAAAAATCCAGTGAAAAATGTAATATTACTTTTATACTCATGTGTGAAGATGTGAATATATATTTGAATATACAAATCAAGTTTTCTTTATCTTTATGTAAAACATTCATTAAAATAACAAATTTTAATATTTCAGTATTTATGTATATAAATAAAAGATTCTATAAATAATCTGAAAAGGGCAGTCGACCACCAGAAATCGAGAAAATCCAGTGAAAAGTGAAAGAGTGAAATATTCATTTGATTGATATGCAGATGTGAAACATTTATTAAAATATAAAAGAAGATTTTTTCTTTATACTTAAATAAACTATTCATTAAAATAAAAAGTTTCTTTATTTTGGTTTATGTTAATATTATATTAACCTAAATAATATATAAGATATACGTATTTATATATATATATATATACAATATAAGAATTTTATTTCATGTTTATGTAAAATATTCATTAGAATTAAAATTATATGGCTTATTAAAGTACAATAATCATATATCATTTGAATATATAATTTTATAAATAACAAAAGAAGACAAGAAATATTTATTAGAATATACAAATCAAGTTTTCTATTTCGTTTTTCATTAGAATAAAAAGTTTCAATTTTTCAATTTATGTTAATATTATATTAAGCTGAATAATGTACAATTATCATAAATCATATGAATATATAATTTTTTAAGTAATAAAAGAAAGACCACCCAAAATCAAGAGAAATTAAAAGACAAAATCCATGTTAATTCTTATGAATATTTAAATTAAATAAATTGGCATCTTTTCTGTTCAAAGTTTATTCAATCATCAGATCTAAACAAAATGCAGAACCAAAATATCCATTTGATAAAAATCATATTTATAAATAATAAACAAAAGGCCGCCACTTAACAGTTATTAAGAGAATTGAATGAAAAGGTAGAACCATTAAACATTATACCCTGCTTATCCATTTTTTCATGGGTATACAAAGGGTAAGTAAATATTATTCTATATATTTTTTGTGAAATACTAATTTAAATAAAACAAATATTAATGTCAATAGCATATCTAAATAATATAAATAACTGTTAGATAAATTAAATGTGTTAAATTATTAAACGATAGACAAGATAATAAATTGCTTACCATTAAATCCTTAGCTGGATCTTATAGATACATTTTCCAGGTATTCAAGAAGAGTTTCGTTTCGTATTGCGGTTCATCAACCTTTGGGAATTCCTTCTCGTAGATTGCGGGCAACTGTTGGGAAGTTCAACCCCTTCGCCTTCGACCCTATGCGATCCTCCAGGACTCGGCGGCAAGGACTCCTATCGCATGCTTTTTATCTGCTGCTATTTGCATTGCGGCGTTTAATTGCGAATGGACTGCAGGATCGAAGGATGCGTTTCACGCACCCGTTACGTAATTGATAACGGTTCATTTGGCCGGCAATGCGGATTTGCAGTGCGTATCGACTTGATTAACGGTTAAGCAAGCCAACGGGTTCTCGCCGTTAGCCGACAAACAAATGTGCCGTTCGATTTTGATGAGCTCTGCCGCAACGATGCGTTAAGTTATGAATATGCTAAGGGTAGACCTGGCCAGTTCCAGAGGGTTGCGAAGCCAAACTTCGACCCCTTCCCAATCGATGCAAATAACGGAAGAACCTCTCGAGAACTCGAGGTGCAAAACTTTACTTTGCAGGAAATCAGCAAATATTGATTTAAGTTTAATGTTTAATGGGAGGAAGAAGTAGAAAATTCTTCACTTTTAATATTAATTAAACATTTATTTTTGCTAACATTAAATTTTAATTAGAATTAAAAATTGAGTAAATTTTTAATTACAATCTAAGTGTTTTTTTCTTTTTCATTTTAATTGCTTACAATTTAATTGCGATAATAAACTATCGGAGAGCATAGAACATATACGATATACATATATAATGAATTTATCTTTATTCTTGCTGCCTCCGTAAATAAATATTATAATACATTTATTAAATGCATTAATTCAATTTTAATTGTTCATTATTAAGAATTATAATTTTAATAAACATTGAATCTATTAGTTCAGACGAAAAGCAAAGTCAAGGTTCGGTATTTTCTATATAGAAAAGTTATACAAGTTATATTTATACATAAATACTTGTTATATTGAAATCAGAAAAATAAAATAATTTCTTTTATAAGCCAGCATTTAATATCGAATTATTCCTGAACCAATATTGAATAGCAAATAACTTAAATTAAAATGAAATAAAGTTAATTAAGAATGTAAACTAGTAATTATAAAAATAATACATATTTAAATAACCAAAAATTTTAATAGTATATATACATTTGTTATTAAGAAAATGTAATTGCAATAATTTCAAAGTAAAGAAATACAATTAAAATAAAAATAAATGTTTAAACTTTCGAACCACTGTGGCTTAGAGAAGTTTCACACCACATTTCTAATGCAGTTCAAATCATATTTCAAATATTCGCCGCTTTTAGTTGGACCGCCAGGACATGCCGCAACTAGCAATTGAGCCGCCAGATGGCGCTAGACAATGCGTGCAATTTATCACTGCGGGGCGTCGATTTAATCATTGACTGATTTTCGTTTTCCTGACAGAATTCTTGTTGTTGTAGTTGTTGTTGCTGCATTTGAAAATCAATTAACATGCAACATGAGGTTGCAAATTTGTTGTAATGGAAATGGCCAGCATGCGACTTTCAATGCTTATTGGATTTGCCATTTGCCACTTGCCACTTGCTACTTGCTACTTGCCACTTGCTATTTGCCATTTTCCATTTGGTTGGAAAAACACAAAAACAAATATAGAAAGGCAGCGCTTTGACAAGGGGAAATGAAAATCGATGGGGCCGCCGTTGAGCTGGCGGCCACCTGCTGCGCCTCGATGCGGAGGGTAGGGGGCGTGGCACTGTTGGTAATCTCGGCCCGTGTCTGGCGTGCGCATCAATTATGTTAATTTGTCGCAGCAATTACAAGCAGTTTTTTAAATTAAAGCAAACTGTCAGCCAGCGATATCTTAAGACCCCGTTCGACAGCTTGCGCTGCTGCTAGATACTAGGCAGATAATAAAGATAAATGCTTGTCTCGGTAAGCATTAGAAATTAATTTGCAGCTATTAACATTGCACAATCATAAATCACTCGAAGGAAGAGCGAGGCAGCGAAACTCACTCAAGGCAGTCACTCCTCAGCCGGGACACACACCAGTAAATCAGTCCTTAGCTGAGTTTCATTGCGATATTTTCTAAGGACCTGGGAACAGTTTGTAACACTGCATAGAAAAAACATAGCGTAAACAACGCAGCCAAATCAGAGCCAAACCCCTCCGTGAAATTCCACTCAACGGCAAACTCACTCAAAGCGAAACGAAACACAAACAGCAGGCAAAAAGTAGGCGGAGCACACGCGAGTGAGCAGCGCAGCAGCAGCTGCTCGCGAGCCAAACAGAAAACATCGAAAGACATCGCCACTGAGTGAAATGCGCCCATTTGCCCCTACATTGGCTATGCTCTGAGTGATTTGACGCAACGCCTTTGAGTGAGCCACAAACCTGTTTGCCGGGTGGAAACCCACCCCTATCGCGTTGCCGCAAACGAAACTAACACAACAGATCTCAACCCTTTGACTAACCCTTAAACGTTGACACTTTCGCGCTGACCACACGTTCTGCCCGCCACCTCCGAGAGCGGCAAAAACTCGCTGAACGCACAAACTATATGCGAGCTGCGATGCGGATAAGGAAAATGCAGGAAAAGCGGCTGCCACTCTGCCAGTTCCCTGTGCGGCAGTCAAATTCGTTGGCTGAGTTGTTTTTAGTGCGTGCGCCGCCGTTTATTTTTGTTTTGTATTAACACCCGCCAAACCCCCAACCCCCACCCCAACCCCTAACCCTTAACTTCTAGCTGCGTAAAACGCACTCAACCCTTTTTTACTTTAACTGTGTGCCCAAAATCGAGCGTGCCGCAAACAACAACAGCAATAGCAACAACTACAACAATAACAATAATAACAACAACAACAACAACAACAACAATTGGCACGCAGCTTTGCTTTTGTCTTCTCTTCGGCTGAAGTGGCGGTCAAAATGATGCGTTTTTCCGCGACGGCGGGAACAACTTTCGACGCCGACAGTTTGCCGGCGTCGCTCGCATCGAACAGAAAAGCCCCAAAGAGTCCGGACTCGAGTCCGCCGGAGCTGCCGCGTGCGTATCGGCGAAAGGGTTTCAACCCGGCCAGCAAAGCCCCGTTAAACATAAACTGTGCCTCTCTGTGTGTACGTGTGTGTGTGTGATATTTATGGATAGTTTCTTAACTGGAAGTACGTCAATTTATGCAACTGTGAATATTTTATAGTAAAGTGAAACACTTTTAAGGACTATTTCCTGGAAAATTCTGGTTATAAAAAAAACAAGTAAGAAATTAAATGAAAAACTCTCTTAACAGAACAACTTTTGATTACAATTAAAATGTTTCATTTTATAATAATAAAATAATATTAAGTATTGAATTAAACTGAAAATTATGGACAGAAATAATAATGATCATATTTATAGATACAGATATATGTATTTTTGTGTAATACTGCTGATAATAGTTCGAGATATACATAGATACATATATGCATATAATATTGAGAGTAAAAAAAACAATTAGGATCAGCAGTTAAGAGCAAATAAATACAAGAAAAATTATGAGCAGAACTAATAATAATAGTAATAGCAGTCATAGTAGATGATATAGAAACGTATATACAGTGAAACATCGATGCAACGAACTTCGTTTTGTATTGAAAAATTCAATTTAACGAATTTTTCGTTAAGTTCCTAGAAAAAACATCGTTTTACCAATAAGTAAAAAAAAGACAATCATTTATCTATTGATTAACGAAAATTTCTGTGAGTTCATTATATCGAGGCTGCACTGCAAATGTAAGACATTAAATGAAGAGCAAATCAAAAAGTACCTAATGTAAAAAAAGTTTGATTAAGTTTGATGCAAATTTTAAATAATAATCAAAAATATCAAAAAATATATATAAATAAAAATAAAAATAAAAATAATACTCATTATAGATATAGATATATATTATTTTCAGAGGGAAAAAAACACAAATAAAAAGCAGAAATAATTACAATTTTTATATTTATATATAAAATTAATAGAGTAAAAACAAAATTAAAAGCAGTATTTACAATCTAATTGAAATAAAAATAATATATAACTATAGTATATATCTGCATATTTGCAGTGAATAGAAACGAGGTAAGGCTATTAAAGATCAGGCATACTCTATATATATGGTAATACTAATTGATATACCGTAATGAAGATAAGCTAAAAGCGCAAATAAAAAATCAAAACTTAGCATTTTGAAAGAGAAAACGAAGACGAAAAAAAAATATAATTTCCAGTCAAATGGAAAAAAAAGACAAAAACAAAAGCAAAAACAAATGAATGGCAAAGTAAAACCGATTGTCGCTTTTAATGACATTTTAATGGGCCGCAAAATGAGCGCCGATTTGGACTGAAATTAATTAATTTAATTAAAAATATGCATGTATTTGTGTTGTTGTTGTTGTTGCTGCTGTTGTTGTTCGATTTGGCCATTCAAGTTGCTATGCGTTAGATTACTGTACATTTATCATTTGATATTAGTTTGTTTTAATTGCCCGCGCCGGCTGAATACGAAAACTATTTGGCTGCCCCCTCAAGCGGTTGATTATTACGTTTTCTGAATGGGGGAGCAACAAAAGTTTATGGCCGCAGCGAGCCGAAAATGGCCAAAACTAGATTAAAACGGCTATTAAATGTGCTGCAAGCTTTAAGAGCCGCACTGCGAGATTAATGATCGCTCCAAAGCATGGCTAAGAGCATCGTTTATGGACCCGAGCGACATTGCGACAGTTATAAATAACCCATCAACTGGGCTCAGATCAAAAAACCATATCAAATCGTGGCTTAAATGCTGCCTAATTAAATTACTTTCGAGCCAAAACATTTGATGACATCTGACCATAAAAAGGAGCAGAACTTTCACACATGTGAGCGATTGTTGTTGTTGTTGTTGTTATTGTTGTTGTAGTTGTTGTAGTTTTGCTGCCTATGGCAATCACTTGCTGAACTGCACACAATTACATTTTCAAAATGGCGTCAAAAGTGCAATACACGAACGGCAAAAAAAATGAATTGCAGAAGCCGCAAAAAGAAATACGACAACAACAACAACAACAACAACAACAACTTGCATTACGCCAGCAGGCCCGCTTAAGGGTAGCGGGGCGCAGGGGTGCAGGCCGTGCGGTGCGATGTGTGAGTTACAGGGGTGGTTGTCGCTGCACTCTCGCATCGCACTCAGAGCCGCGAGCTCAGAGTGCAAAGCAACTGAGTTTAATTATATCGAGGCTAACGAGTTTTTAGATGGCGCACAGACTCAGCGAACCGTTAATAAGCATTTAATTACTCAGAGCGTGCGAGCGAGCCAGCGAGCGGCCGGCAGGGCAGGAGAGTGCGAGAGAGCGAGACATCAGCTAAGAGCTCAACGATATCACGATGACACTCTCCCTTGACACTCTCCCTCAGCCGCTGCCGCTGCCACTGCCGCTGTCGCTGTCGCTGCTGCTACCGCTGCTGCTGCCGCCACTGCTGCTGCTGCTACTGCTGCTGCTGGCGTTGCGCCAGCTTTGCTACCTTCGCGCAGACGCTTGTCTTGAAAAGGGGGCGGAGTTTTTTTTCTTTTTAGATATAAATTCTGCGCGCCACTTGACGACCACCCACCCACCCCCCACACAACTAGCGCCCTTCTGCTGCGTTGCCAAGGCAAATAAGAGTTCCATGTACATTTTTTTTATACGTTTTTATTCTCATTCACATTGCCGTTGTTGTTGTTGTAGTTGTTGTAGTTGCGCGCGCTCTCGCGTCGACGTCGCCTTCGCCTTCGCTCTCGCCCGCTTTGGCAAATTGTAGCCATATTGGATTTTTAGTACAATTTGTTTTTGTTGCTGTTGTTGATATTGTTTTTGTTTTTTTTTTTAGCCTCTGACTGTGACTCAAATGCCGGTGGTTTCTGTGGGTGGTTTGCGCGCGAGTCACCCTCATTTTGTGGCAGGGTGGCAAGCATTTTTTTCCCTCACATTTTTGTTGCCTTTCCTTTTTTCTTTCGCTTCACATAAATTTTGTATATAGTGAGTGTTTTGTATTGATGGCTGCTGCTGCTGCTGCTGCTGCTGCTGCTGCTGCTGCTGCTGCTGCTGCTGGTATTGGTGAATGGAGGCTTGGGCTGTTCTCTGTTGCTAGGTGAGTACACCCACCCACACACACACACACACACACACACATACATGTATGCAATTGTATTTTTATTTGAGTGACGCCTTCCTTTGCGGGTTTGATTTAGTTGCTGCCTAGATTGGCACATACATGCGTGTGTGTGGATGTGTGGGTGTGTGTGTGTGTGGATGTGAGAGTGTGTTTGTGTGCAGCCATGTATTGATGCATCTTTTGATTCACTAGTTTTACATTCGCTCACGCCTCTCCTCTCTTCACCACCTTTCAACCTCCATTTCCATTTCCATTTTCCTTTTGTTTTTCTCTTCAGCTGGGGTTGCTTTTTTTTAAGCAAATTTTCTATTTGTGCTCTTAAGGACTTTTAGGCGCATTCCCCGCTTGTTTTTGAGCTTTGAGTGCAACTCAAAAATCGCTTCATTAGAAAAAATCGACGACAGCGCAGTCGACGCTGACAGCGAGCTGCGGTTAACGGCGCTGCGTCGCTGCTGCAGCGGCTGCTCCATTTTTATTTTCAACACCAACAAACTGCCGTTAATTTGCATATGCATGGGTGTGTGTGTGTGTGATTGTATGTGTGTTGCTGTTGCTGTTGTTGTTGTTATTTTTGTATATTCTTTTCATTTTGGTGGTTTGCGCAACCACCAACAACAACGACAGCGACAAGGCAACAAGCAGGACCACGGCCATGGCCAATGCCACCCCCTTTGGACAGTGCTGTCGACGCCGTCGCGAAGCTCGCGGATCGTGCGCCGGCCAGAAGCTCGGGCTCGGGCCCAGGCTCCGTGGTTTATCCTGCCGGCTGGCCTTGTGCAGTATGACAACAGCAGCCGCTGTTGCCAGTTCCCAGTTGCCGCAGAGCGCGACAAATAAATCTTAGTCATAGTTGGCCACTCAGCCAGTTAGCCAACCAGTCAGTCAGTCAGCCAGCCAGTCAGCCAGTCAGCCAGTCACAGCCACAGTGAGCACCCAGTAAGCCAGACCAGACTGTTGCAGCAGCAGGCGACGAGCGACGAGCGACGACTTTGCAACTTGAAATTGATTTATGGCGCAAATTTTATTGTCTGGTTCGGGACTGGAACGTGGACCACTTGACAGTCTGGTGTCTGGTGTCTGGTGTCTGGTCAGTTTCAACTTGTTAGCCACTAACTGTAACTGTTTAAAGTGCGTATGTGTTGGTGAATTGTGCGCGTGTCCCTGTGTTGTTGTTGTGGCTGTTATTGTTATTGTTGCTGCTGCAGCTCTGGCTCTGACTCTGACTCTGACTCTGGCCCTGGCTGCTGTGACATTGACAGAGTTAAGTGGTGTAGAAGGGTTGGGTGAGGGGAATGGGAGGGGAAGGGGGCTGGCTTGTCATTTCACAAACATAAACAAAATGAATGCTGAGTGCAACTTTGTACTGAAAACCGTTATAAATTAAATGGCGCGCGAATTCATAAATTGTGCAAAGCAAGTGACAACTTTCGCCGACTCAAAATACACACTCACACACTCACACGCACACACATGCATTAACAATTGCATTCATTGAAGGAAGCCGCTGCACAAAATAGTCAACAAGTAAGTCAATTTTTAATAATAGTTAAAGACTTTATTTAAAAAATGAAATTATATAAATTTTACTTTTAATTTAAAATGCATTAATTTTGTATTATTTATTGATTTTACTTATTATTTAAAATATATAATTAATTAAATGTTATTTTAAATTGCAAATTCATTAATTTTGTATTATTTACTTATTTTTCTTTTACTTATTGTTAAATACATTTATTTTTTTGAATCTGTCGTTTTTATATTTATTTGTTATTATTTTCATTTCTAGCAATTAATTGAATTATCAACTTATGTATTCATTTATACATTTTCCATACAGCTTTACACTTTTGAATTTAAATTTTTTTTGTTTTTTGTTGGTTTGATTTTCAATGTATTTTAATCATCTACTCCATAATTTTTTTCACTTTATATATTCCACGAATTTTTTCATTAAAAATCAATTTGATATTTGGCATTCCAAATTAATTGAACGAGTTTTTTTTTTATTGAAGTCGTTCAACTGATTTATGTATAAAATTCAATATTGATTAATTCATTTGATATTTAAGCTTTAAGTCTTTTTTTAATGATCTGTCGATTTAATACTGTGGGATCTTTGCTGTATTTATTAACTGCTTAATACAACAGTCGAGAACATTTCGTTTAATTTCTCAACGGAATATTTTAGAAATAAACGAAACGTGGCAAAAACTTCTCCAATCTCCGTGTTTAAGATTGTTAAATTAAATTGGTTGGGTTCTTATTTTCTTAAGTGTGCCTTAAAATGAGAGCTGGAGAACAAAGACAACCACAAAAAACAACAACAACAACAACAACAATCATTTCTGTGTACTTTGGTAAAGCGCATTATGGCCTTCGCATTACGTTCAGGCGTTCAGCCGCTTATCGAGGACCACTTAAAAGCCAGCTTCAACTTCCCAGCTACGTCGAATCAACCTGCAGCTGACTTGTCCAGTGGCTCTCGTACAGTTATTTTTGGGTGGTGCAGGTGACGCTGCACATTCGTGTGGCATCCACTGGGAAGGGGGTCTTCGGCTGGAGCGGAAGGAAGCATTCGGAGCTGTGCCGAATTTTGGGGAATGGCCTTAAGCCAGCGCTTGGGGAACAGTCAATGGCGATAAAATGTTTCATCTCGAAAACGGAGAAACGCAGAATTGTTTTTTTATCGTATCGTATATAAACAACAACAGCAAGTGAAATGTTTCTGTATATATATATATATGTATATACTATGAGGATGCTGATGACGATGATAAGGTTGATTTCATGTTGGGTTCGTGTGTACGTGAACTTGAAAACGTGTGTGTGGGGCTTTAATTAGTTTCATTAATACGAAAAAAGTGACCCATTGAAAATTAACAATATTTACCGGCAAGTTTATCTGCTGCGATTGTCAGATATGTATCCGCTAAATATATATATGAAAAGCTCTTAAAATTTGACTATATTATATATATCTAACAGAGAGCTATGTTATTTCTTTCCCTATTTTTATATATGTATGTTGTTCAAGTCATGTCTTCATATATATGAGAGATTATATATTTGAGTTCAAGCATTTGGCACTAACAATCTAATATCTCAGGTTTCATTGAAAGCATCCCTCTTCATCGTTAGACATCAAACTTAAGACTTTAAATGAGCAATTTGGACGGGTTCCTAACTTTTCGCATGAATAATACAAAATTCAGTTAGAAGTACACCTTAATTGATTTTGTCGTGTCAGAGAGCTTAATCAATCAATTGTTTCCCTTTTGAGGGCTGCTTTTATTTCCATTCACTAATTTCTTGGGAATCCTTTTTCCACTTTTGTTTTGTTGCTCGACATCAGAAAATTTTCTTTTGCGTTGCTACGCTTTTAATTTCCAGCTGATCTTTTGATTAATGCCTAAACGGCTGCTCCCTTCTGTCCAGCGTTTGCTTCTTCTTATTCTGCTTCTTCTTTATGCAAATAGCCTGCACTTTAATTAAAAAAAATGCCGTTCATTTGGCAACTTCCCCCCCTGTGGAAGTTGTCGCCAAGTTTTGCTCATTACGCTGACTCTTTCTGTCGTTTTGTTTGTCATTTATAAATTGGAAAAGTTTTCTTAAGCAAATTATGCCATTTTTTGCTCTCAAGAGCCCAACCGAACCAAACCAAACCAAACCGAACCGAACCCTTTTTCCTTTTTCCTTTTTAATCGCACAAATGTTTTTCCTCTGGCCAAAATTCGCTGCGGTCAAAGAATTTATCTGTAGATGCAAAGCAGCATCTAGCTGCGGCATTTGGATTGTCCAACGACTCCTTTTTGGGATTTCTTCTTTAGCTGCTCGACTGAGACCCTTTCGTCCTTGCAGCACAGTCAAACAAATTAAGGGGGGATTATCATCATTTCATCTTGCTGGCTCACCCTCACCCTCATCCCCCCCTCCCTGCAGCTACCCTTGTTGACGACTCTCGTTGAACCCTTTGTGGCCATTGCTATCGCTCAGCTGACGTTTCTCAAGCGACGACTCGTTTCCTTTCTTCTTCTTCTTCTTCTTCTTCTTCTTCTGCTTGGCCTTCTCCTTGCTGCTTCAAGTGCGACTCAGATTTGGCTCCGATTCGGTCTTGGATCCGGCATTGAGGTAGGCAAGGGTTAGCACAGGTCCACAGCTAACGCCAGCCTCTGCCACGGCCGCATCTTCAGGTTCCCAAGCGACGACTTTTGCATCCGCTGGTGCATTCAACTTTGTGTCTTTGATTTATTGTCGCTGCCCCTTTCCGCTCTGCCAAGCCAAGGCAATGAAAGCGAAACAATGCCTGCGACGGCCACAAAAACAAGAAAGGGCTCGCCCTTGTTCTTAAGCCAACTGCCTGCCGACTGCCGACTGCTGACTGCTGACTGCTGCCTGATGCCTTCTTATACAGAGAGAGAGAGAGAGATAGAGAGAGAGAGAGAAGTCCGCTCCGTAAGTAGGTCTATAGGCTACCGTGGCACTTTCGGTTTCCAATGAGAACCGCGTGGGTTTCGCCGTCTGTGATTGCATTTTGCGCCTTGTGCTTCCTTTTGGCTGCTTGTGATGTAATAAATATGCGACCCTTTGTCTGCCACCAGATCGCTATCCCAGTGCCCAATCCCCATCCAGACGCTGTCCCTATTCCCGGCCCTTGTTGCATGTGAAAACGAGAACATGTGTTTTCTTGAAGGCAAGCCAAATGCCATAAATACATGTTAAAAATCTGTTGATTGCCGAGTAACGACACTCTTCGTCTAGTTTGTGGTCAGCCTCCTCTCCCTCTCTCTCTCTCTATCTCTCACACGAGGACGGAGATTTTGTAATAAAGATACGATGCGAGGAACTGCATTTCAAGCAAGTGTTGCTCCAGGGCGTGTCTATTGTAATTAGCCAACAAAATGTGGCCAAATGCTGAGCATAGAACTTCATTCGGTTTCAGTTTCGGTTTCGGTTTCGGATTCGGTTTACAGTTTGGTTCATAGTTTGCGGCTCATCAGGTTTGCTGTGGAGGTCCCTTTTTGGTCCTTGCTCAAATCGGTGGCCATTGGCTTAACTAACGTAAATTCTAATGGTTTCTGGCTGCAAAACTTTTTGCTTGTTGGCCCCATTTAATGGTTGCGTGCGTGCGTGCATGTGTGTGTTTGTGCGAGTGTGTGTGTGTGTATGTGCTGCAAAAGTAGACCACAAAATTGTTGGTATTGCTATCATGCAACCCCCAATCGCCACAATCGCCGCAATCGCCCCAACAGCCTCGATGCAAAACCAAAACAGTGCAAACAAATAACCACACAAATTGTGACAAGCACACAGAAAGTTTTTTGTTTGGGGCGTGCAGCAGCAGTCGCTGCTGTTGCCTGCCACAGAGTGCAGCTTGTCGAAGTAGTTGTTGTTGTTGCTGTTGCTGTTGCTGTTGCTGTTGCTGTTGCCGTGAACGTGATTGACATGCCGCAGCTTGATTGATGGCTGTTTAATCGAACATATATTGAATATGAATGATATGTTGGCCGCGCAGCTCTTAAGGCTAGAACTGAAGGCTTGAGACTCAACCGACTTTATAAACTTCTCAAAAACAAGTCTGAACTCTGAAATGCAGCATTAATATTTCATAAATATTCTTAAAAACTACTCTAGAACATAAATAAATGAATAATTTCTCAATTCCTTTCAGATTGAGTTTTAGTGAGGCTTAAAAGCAATTTGATTTGTTGCAGCTTTTATGAGCTTTACAAAAAAAAAAAAAATTTCTCAATTCCTTTCAGATTGAGTTTTAGTGAGGCTTAAAAGCAATTTGATTTGTTGCAGCTTTTATGAGCTTTACAAAAAAAAAAAAAAACAAAAAAAAACACGCCTAAATTCTCACATCAATCCGGAATTCAAATTCTAGATTATTTGCATGCAACTTTATCAAATAGCTGCAACACCCACACATACAAATTGCAGCTGTTGCTGCTGCCAGTGGGTGTCGCACAATTCACAATTCACAATTCACAATTCACAATGCAAAATGCAACATGCAAAAACAATGCAATTGCCCATTGGCGAGTGATGTGCCAAATGAGATTCACTCAGATACAGATACAGATACAGTCAAGCGTCGGCTCGACGACTCACTCGAGCGCAGTTTTCCCCTCATTGTGTTGCCGTTATGCGCATGTCGAGTCGCTGACGGGGTTTTCTTTCTTTCTCTTTCCACGCCACCTTTTGAGCTTTGAGCGCCTGCCAAATGTCGCCTTCGATCGGCAGCGAGTGAAACCTGCCCGCCCCCTTGCCTTCGTTGTTGATGCCACACGTAGGTGCATTCAAGCCAAAAGGAAATGTCAGTCAGGCGACAATCCCACAAGCAACAGCGGCAACAACAGCAACATCAGCAACTGTTGTTGCACTCTGTCTGTGTTCTAGGGCTAATCCTGAGCCCAAACACGTGCAACAGCAGCAGCAGCAGCAGCAGCGACTGTGGTGAGTTTTTTGAGCGACAAAGCTGCAAGGCGACAAAAGTTCAGGCAACATGTTGCAATTGCTGATTGCTGTTGCTGTTGCCGTCGCTGCAAAAATGCAATTTCACAAGCACGCACACAAGCGCAAAGGGGAGCTGGTATTGGTCTCGACTCGCTTGACGACGCCAGCAGCAACAGCAGCAGCAGCAGCAACAGCAGCAGCAACAGCAACAGCAGCTGCGGCGGCGGCAGAGACGGCAGCAGCAACTGCAAACTGTGCCGCCCGGCCTATAAGGCCAAAGCTGGCGTAGCCGTTGCCGTTGTCGTTGCCGTTTGACGTCGATTCCGATTCCGATTCCGATTCCGAGTCCGAGTCGCTTTTTTAACAGGCCGCATTCGCTTTTTGGCTTTCGTGCCGCGCGGCAGCCAAAACCCTGAGAATTCAGTGCAGAACTTTTGCACGCGTGCTTTATCCAAACACACACACACATACGAATCCTGAGCGGGCTTTCTAAACAATAATACGTGCTATTTGTATTGTGTGTTAACTGTTAAACAATTGCAAACAGCGAACTGCGAACTAAATAACGGCACAATTTGTTGCAATCGTGTTGCTTGCCAATTTGCGACGGCAAAAGTTTTTGTGACCTTTTTTACGAAAAACACTTCGAGAGGAAATTGCATTTTGCAAATTCGTGTGCCTGCTGCCAACATTTTGTACATGAATGCAGAACTTTACGTGGGTGAGTTTAGATTTGGCTTAAATATGGAACAGCCTAAAAACGTATTTGAAAAGTGCTAGAAATTCAATTCATTTCTTGTTGTTTTTTGTTTTTTTGTTTTTTTGCTAAATATATTTATATAAATGTGTATAATTACAATGACTTGCAATTCGAATGTCAAAACTTGCGTACTTTTTGGCTAAGATCAAATTTTGTCTAAATTCAAAGCAGACAACATTGAAAGTTGGCAAAGTTGTGGCTTGGTCTGGCAGCTGTCTAACAATCAGTTGTAAGATAACTGTCAAGCAGCAAAGTTCTTCCGGCTGTGGTCGGACTGGTCTTGATTCTCAGACCCAGACCCAGAGTGAGAGTCAGAGCCAGAGTCAGAGTCAGAGCCAAACCTTGAGCCAGAGTCAAAAACAGGCAAGACGCTGCAAATACCAAAAACCAGTAATCACATACATATGTACTCGGCTCATACGGGCCATAATCGCCAGCTTCCTTTTGGCCAGCGCCATGGCGCTGCTTCCTGCACGACACTGCAACCACAACAATAACAAAAACAGCAACAACAATAGCAACAACAATAATAACTAATGCTAGAGCTAAGAGCAATCCGCTGCTGCAGTTGGCATCTCCTCATGCAGGCTGCCGCTGTCTAATATAATTTTGAAATAACTCAACTGAGCAGCGGGAAGCGATGCACGGCGGAAGACGAGATCCAGACTTGACCAAGTGGCCCATCGAAATGCCAAAACCAAGTTAGAAACAAAATAATTGCAATCCCAAGTTGAGAGTTGAGAGTCGACAGTCGCCAGTCGCCAGTCGCCAGGCGGTCGTCTCATTCAGCCGGAGCCACGCCAAACAAAAACTAACCAACAAGACAACAACAACAATAACAATAACAAATACAAGAACAACGTGGAAAAAAGGGATAAGCCGGAAAGCAACACGGAACCCAAATTAATACAATAATTGAAGCCAATTTAGTATAATTTTCTTCAATTTCATTGTTGTTGTTGTTGCTGTTTGATGTTTGTTGTTGTTTGTTGCTGTTGGTTTTACTGTCTAGCCATTGACTTTGGCAACTATTATCGCATTTGTTTGGCATTTGTGCCCTCCACCTTCCTTCCAGTCCGTCCTCCACCTTGTTGTAATCTGCTCTAAAATAACTTGAACTTAATTTTCCCGCTTTTCCAACCCAGACTCCATCTCAATTACAGCCCACAGCCCAAAGTTTATTTACACATTTCGATCTCCTCTCTCGCTCCTTTCCACTGACATTTTATTAGCCAATCTCCAGCACTCGTTACCTAATTACATTAGCCCAAGCAATGCCAAGCGTTGCCTTGACCACAATTTTAAGCCAAAACTTCGTTTGAAGTTCTTTTCAACAGGTTTTCATTTGATAAGTAGATAATTTATCTAAACTTGTCTGATAATTAAAACATATAACAATTAAGAGTTGCATTTTTGTTTAACATTTAAAACAATTCTATATCATAACTTATCAACTTTATTAAGCATTTAATTATTTTATTGCTCTTAAAAAAAATGAAAGTCTTTGATTAGAATTCTTACATATCAGATGCAAATTATGTCAGTAAAGGTAAAAAGCAAAGATCAAATTAAATTATAAACAGGTGGTTTAGTTATAAGCAGAGAATGAATATAAATTATTATTACATCTAAAAGATAATGCTTTATGGCGCTGCACATTAAGTTTCTCATATATCCATACAAATTTTTAATTATATCTAATAGATACTGCTTTATGGCGTTCCACATTAAGTTTTCCATTTATCTATAAAAATTGCCAGCTTAAGAGTTGGGAAATGTTTGCGAATTATGTGCGACATAGTTTATTTCATAATTCATAAGTTCCGTAATCTTGTCAAGATCTTGTCACATGCACATTTCCATTTTGCAAATCCATTTACAATCCGAGTGCTAAATATTTGTAATATAGCCAGAAATACTCGTTGGTAAGCGCAAAGTATTAATAAAAACCGAAATTAAAAATTTTGTTTTCATATCATTTACGTTTTTCTTTTTTATTATTTTTGTGCTCATGGTTTTGCATTTTACATTCTGCGAAAATTGTTTTCATTTATGTTTGATTTTTCTTTGCTGCTGTTGTTGTTGCTGTTGCTGTTGCTGCTGCTGCTGCTGCTGCTGCTGCTGCTGTAAGTTGTAATTTGAAAAACATCACCGCAAACTGTCAAAATGCACTGACATTTACAAATTATTTTGCTGGCAGCAGCCATGGGGTGCCTGCAACGCCGCTCGCACCACTTGCACCACTTGCCCCACTTGCCCCAGATGCCGCATTGGCAGCAGTTGGGGCCGTTTGACGCTTTGAAATGCGAAATGGAAGCGGTCACCGTTAATTTGCGTCAACGGGCTAATAAAGTTTCGTGTCGCCTTTTTGCTTTTGATTTTCCCATTTGCCAGTTGGTATTTTGGGCCGGCAACAAAGTTGGCTAATGCACTCACCTCCCAGCCTCCCAGTCAGCCTCCCAGCCTCCCAGCCAGCCAGCCAGCCAGCCAGCCAGTTGTATCTGTATCTGCAAATTGCAAATCTGTATTGCAAATTAGCCGAGCCACATATTAAAAAAAAGAAAGAAGCAAATATATAAACTGACATTTCAATAGCCAGAAAGTTGTTCTCTAGCCCCCATCTGCATCTCCCTTTTGGCTCTTTATGAAATTCCGATTGCCCATTAATTACTTTTGATTGAGCACCTGAGCTGCTGCTGCTGCTGCAGCTACGGCTGCTGCAACTAAGTATCAATGAACCTTCTTTGCGCCGCGGGCGATGCAACCGAATAAGTGAGGATCGTTTGTCGTTGTTGCCTTCGATGGGGTTTCCTTCTTCTCCTTCCTTATTTTTTTTTTTATTTTTGTATTTTTTATTCATTCGCTGTTGCGCAAGGTGCAAACTGGCTGCATAGATTGGCCCTACCTGTGCCCACAGCTGCCTGCCTGGTTTATGGGTCTGCGTGTCTAGGAGTGGCCGCGCCTAATAGCCGAAGAAGCCGAAGAAGCCAGCTCCGTGCCAGAGGAAGAAGAAGAGGAAAGAGGAAGCGCCAGAGGCGGAGGGTAAAAAATGAATTATGATTTGACGGTAGGCATTTAATGGATGGCCGTGGATCTTTGACTCGAACAAAATTCTCGTTTGGCGCCAACATATTGACAGCTGTACACGTGTGCGTGCGTGTGTCTGTGTGTGTGTGTGTGTATGTGTGTGTGTGCCGGACAGGTGAATGCCATTTAGTTAGAATACCTTTCTGGCAGGCAGGTTTCTGTTTCTTTTGTGTCTTCTAATTGAATTCACTTGGCAGCGACAACCGTTGCATCGCCTTTTGACTGGTTGCAACTCGCCGAGAGTCATCGATAGGGAAGTGCACCTATAGAGCGGCACCTTGGCCGTGTTATGGACCAAATGGCCTAAGCGGTCACTGAAAAGCATTCAAAATTGGAGCATGACAGCTCCACTCGGAGTTTCTCTTGATGGATAGGTGTTGCCTTTGATGGCTGTTGATGGCTGCGATATGCAGGGCGTGACCTCTCACTCTTCCTCTCCCCCTCTCTCTCACTCACTGCTCTATCTGGGATGAAAAGTGAAAGACAGTTTGGGTGAGTGTTAGATAGCTGCAATAAGAGCCGAGCAGCTGCCTGTCTGCAACCAACTTTATGTGCCATTAACTGAGAAATTATGTGGCCTGGTTTAGTGCAGCCATCAAACGAAGAGCCATTAACATGGAGTACAACAGATCTGAGGTCTGCCAATTAACCCCAATCTGATGACTTTGTCTTCGATGAGAGATCCTTCAGAGCTGCACTTGGAGCCGCACTTGGAGCTCTCACTTGTGGAGCACTTGCCAACGCCCACACAATGCCACAAGACGCTAAATGCAGCGCATGGGCGTTGCAACAGCGACAGCGACAGCGACAGCGAGAACAACAATAACTATAACATCATGTTGCAGCATTGCTATAAAAATGTTTAAAAGCCTAAGCAGTTTAATGGCTAAAAAACACAGCCAGCTAACTAACAACCAGCTAACTGGAAACTGAAAACTGGCAACTGAAAACACAGCCGCCCACCGTTGGGGCGTTATAAACAAAGCCGATGCATAAATTTGAGGCCACAAAGATCGCTAAAGGAGACGAACTGAAAAACTCATTAGGCGCATCGCCTACGAAATATAAATGCAATAATATTGTACAAAATTACGACCCTAATAACATAAATTTCACAGACAGGCGGAGGCAGATACTCCGAACTCCAACTCGGGCGCTCGGTTACTCGACGGTCGGGCGTGCAGTTTTGTATCTATGAGATACGCATTGCGTAAAAGTTCATTATGTAAAAGGAGTTGCCGTTCTTATCGAAACTTATGGCCCAGAAATATGCGTCAAACAGTGCCATAAACATAAACTAGGCGAATTAATTGAGCTGGTCGAGAGGGGAACGGTGGGGATGTGGCATGCCCCGCGTTCCGAGTGCCCTTTGTGAACCGCTCATAAAGCCTACAAATTATGCATTTTTTATTTTATTTTGTTAAGTCGCATGTTGCACCTGCAGCTGGAGTCGTCGCCGCTGCCTCTGCCGCCGTCGCATTAGAGCCGCATTTGGCCAAAAGCGGCAATTCGAGCCATCGGGCTGGCTGGCTGGCTAGCTGGCTGGTTGGTTGGTTGTGCTACCTGACCGGCCGCCGGCTCTAATTGAGTTTTGAGAGTCGTTACACTTCATCGCAATGGGAGTAAATTAAACTGTCATTAGTTTACCCTTTGGCACTTTTGTCGCCCCGTTGCCCTCAAAGTTGCGAACCCGATCCAAAATAAAAAAAAACGATCTCAACATGTGAAGTGGCGCGTTATTTTTTTCTTCTCTCTTCTCTTGTTTTTATTTATTTGTATTTTTTTTTGTTTTTTTTTCTCCTTTGCGGCCGTAATAATTTTGTAGGTTTTACGAGTGCCGCCAAGACAATTAGGCATTTGTTGAATTGTTGTTGCACACAAACACACACACACACACACACATATACTGACAAGTGTGGGCATTTTGTTTAGCGGCTTTTGACGCTTTGATGTGCGCAACTGAAAAACGCGCGCGAGACGCGCGACTCGCGAGCCCGAATCGAATCTAACGCCTTTTCAAAATTTTGTTAGCTACATGGCTTTTAGCTTTTGTTGCTCTTACTGCTTTTGTTGTTGTTGTTGTTGTTGTTGTTGTTGTTTTTTACCATGCTGAAGATTTATTTTTCCATTATAGTGTGCCGACATCGAACAACATTGTGGGTGTCTGTGCCTTGACACAAGCCATGGGGCCATGACGTGCACAAAACAAAACAGCAACACCAACAACAATAACAACAACAACAACAAAATTTTAATTTTCTGTACAGATGATTTTCACTTTTAGTTGATTTTTAGATGAAATCTCAGATTAGAACATTTCAAAGCGTGAACTCTAAAAGGAAAAAGTGTTAAATATTTTAATTTTCATTCGACTTTTAAAGTGTCAAACTTTTATATTAAAAAGTTTTTTTTTGTCTGGTTTTTAATGCAACGTTTCTCTACAGTAAACTCTTTTGTATATGCAAAGACTTAGTTGAATATTTATTTCAATTTGGTCTTACCTTGAGTTTCAATTAGTTTCAGAATTTTGAAGCTTATTGCCAGAGCGCGTTTTGCACGCGTTTCAGCTGCGTTTTTAAGCGCAGCGAATTCTGTCAGCTTTCGCATCAGTTCTATTTAAGCCAGTTGGCAATGCATGGCATTGGCTAACACCGACTGCTGTCCAGCTGGGAAATTCAATAGCCTAGATAATACAAACAAACAAATCCGCAACAGTTTATTGCACCTGCCAAAAACAACAACAACAACAAGAATAAAACAAGCCAATCTCAATGTGAGCTTATTTTTATGACTAGCTGAAAGATATAAAAACCACTTTTTAATTCAAACGCGCTACAAAATGTTATAGACCATCAAATTATTTGCATAAACTGTTTCGGCACGTGTCACTGACTGCACAGCAGATCCGCTTGAATAGGACTCGCAGCGAATGCAAAATCGAATCGAGTCGAATGTCAACAAAATTCGATTTATTAAAAATTACTTTATGAGCAAACAAAATGCTAAACAAGAAAGGAAGTTCTGGACGGGTGTGTGCGACTCAGAGATGCTCTTGAATAAATGTACGACAAATTGTTGAAGATAAACGCAAAAGCTTAAAATTAACAAGTTAATGGAATAACATTTAATTAATTAGAATAACATTTCTTAATCGATTACAATGTTCCTCTTAATCAAGACTATATTTTTATGTATTAACTACGCCTACTTCTGCCTATCACACACATTTTAATCTCAGTTTTCAAATAAATGAAAATATTCATGCATTTATATACATATATAACCTTATTAAAGAGTATTCACACTTCGGTGTGCCGATAAATATTCGTTGTTTCTTGCTTAGTTGTGTATTTGAGCTGCGGCAGATAAAACAGAAAACACTTTTTCGCTTTTTGGCTTACCTTTGTTGTTAATGATTCACTTGCCACACTGTTGTTGCTATTGTTGTTGTTGTTGTTGTTGTTGTTGCTGTTGTTGTTGCTGTTAATGACTTGACAGTATAGTAGCCTACACAATTTATGGCAAACTTGTCCGCCTACAATCAGTTTTCATTCAGTTCTATGTGAGACAGTGTGTGTGTGTGAGTGTGCGTGTGTATCAACTGTGTGTGCGTGTGTGTGTGTGTTTTAATGCCTTCGTCTAGTTTGGTTTTTTAATTGAAACATTTTTGACCATATTTTCTTAATGATCTGACATGACATGGCGTCTGTTTTCTGTGTGTGTGTGTGTATGTGTGTTTAGCTTTATAAATTCAAAAGCAATTTTTAGCTAATTTAATACAGAATTAACCAAAAGACAAAACGTGGGGAAGGGTGCACACATACACACCATATAGCACATATCACATAGATATATCGCATACAGCTTATATAGCTAATACACATACATGCACACACATCTGTGTGTGTGTGTATATCATTATTATAATTTGTACATTGTGTTCTCCACTCTGTTTATTGCAGTCGCCAGCACAAAAGCAACGCCAACGCCTTTCGGCCACAAGCTGCAAATGTTGGGTAAGTTTTCATTATTGTTGTCTTCATGTTGCCATTATTTGTGTTTGTTGTTGCTGTTGCCAGGCACTTTTATAGTCACTTGTCGTTAAAAAAATATGTGTTGAAAATGTTTTTTTATGACACGAAATGAGCAGGGCCATAAAATTGAGCCGAGTGAGCAATATAACGATCTGCCTCCTGCCTCCCTGCCTCCCTTCCTCCCTTCCTCCCTTCCTCCCTTCATCAGTGACCAACTGCCTGCCTGCCTTTCGGCCTGTTCAATTCACTAAATGCCATTTGCATTTCGTATGCAATAACTGTCGGACACTGAACTGCAATGAGAGTTTACACATGTCATTAAAGAGGAGCAGTCAACACTTAAAGTCTATATATATATATAATATATCATATCCATCAATAAGCTTCACAAAGTTCACCGCGTACATTCACTTCGCTCAATGTATTCAACGTTACATAAGTCTAGTTAACCAAGTGGAAGGAGTAGCTGTTATTAAATAATATTTTATTATTTTATTTTGACACATAGTTTCAATTCCAAAATAAATACTGCCTACAATAGGAATACTAATAAAGGTATATTTAGTATTATAGATCATAATCATAAATATATATTGAAAGTTACATAAGGCTGTTCTTATAGTATACACAGCTAATAACTAAGTGAAAATAACTTTTTGTATTTGCAAAAGATTTTAGAACATTGTAATTCCAATTGCAACATACTAAGGTTAATAAGATATAACTTTGGAAAAGATCTTGACAAGAACCTTAAGACTAACAACTTAGTTTGGCATATATTATTCACTTAATTGAATCTACAGCATATTAATTCATGCATTACACATTTTATGACTATATTTGAATACCCTCTAAAAAATGAAATAAATAATGGCATGCCTTGTCCAGAGCTCAGGTTGAGTAACCTTTAAGAACTTGTAGGAACTTCTCTTAGCCTATGGGTGAACTGTCTAATGACTTCCTATTGAAAACCTCGCTTGGCTAAATGCAAAAAAATAAAAAAAAAAACAATAAGAAAAAAAGAAAAAGAGGAGAGAAGTAGATAAAGATAAACTCTAGCATAATGCCAACTAATTGAATTGATTTATGCATGTCGCGCATTTTAATGAATTATTTTCACCGCGTTGTTGCTGGGACTCGCTTCGATTTGATTAATTTGAATTTATTTGGCTTCGATATTTGAAGTTTTTGCCCTATCAATTTTAATAATAGCACATTATACATAAGTTTCGACTGGGTTGTTCGTTGTCTGTTTTGTGTCCACACTTGCTATTATTTATTTATTTATGCATGCCCAAAGAGCTGTTGGTAGTAGTAGTTGCCAACTGATAGCTGATAGCTGATAGTTGTTGCCTGTTGAGAAACTGAGTAACTCATAAGCAAAAGGTGCACAAGGCAAAAGGCGGAGAAGGGGAAGGGGACGGGGACGAGGGCGAGGAGTAGGAGCGAGAAATACGTGGAGGAAGAGTAGGAGAACGAGGAGGCGTCATTGATTTATGCCTGGCATTTTTTATGGCCATTTTGTTTGTAATTTATTAACAAGCTTGTTAACAACGTCGTCTGGCCAATATGCAGATGCAGATACAAAACCTACCAACCTGCCAACTCACTGTCCACAAGCCTGCGCCTGACCAGTTCCCAGAGGTTAAAGGCCAATACGGCAGCCAGTTAGCCAGGCCGTCAGCCAGCTTGGAACGCAACAGCAGGTGGCTTTTGGGCTTGTTGCCATGTTTATAGAAAGTTTGTGCTTAGCTTTTGATTTTTTTTTTTTCTTTTTGCCAAAAGGCGTGCATTATGCACAAACTTTATCACAAACGCACACAAACAAACACGCACACACACACACACACGCACACACTTGCAGGCATGTAAAACAAGAGAGCTCTTAAATATTTAAACAAGAAAAGAAAAAAGCTGACGTGTAGTTCTTCAGTTCGATCCTCGACAGGCACATGATTTGTTTGCCCAAGCGCTCGCGGTAGCCAAGTTTCCAAGTGGCCAAGTGGCCAAGTGTTGGAGCTGTTGGAGCTGTTGTTGGAGCCGCTGCTCAAATATTCTAAATATTTGCTAAATAATAGAGAAGACGGCAACAATCGGAGTCGAACCGGTGGCAAAAGGCTTGGCCAGGCCACGCCAGGCTCGACTCCAAAACCAGCCAAGCGTAGACCCCGGCCCAGACATGGCTCACAGCTAATGGCCGTTGCCTTTAGCCGTTTAAATAGCGGCTACTATTTGCGTAGTAAAGTGTACCCAACTGACGAAGCGACGAACTGACGGCCCAACTCAATGAATGCCTGTCAAATAGACACACACACACACACTAACACACACACACACACATGTCAATTGAAGTCGTCGGCGTTGTCGTCATCATCAACGGACAGTTTACGCCGGACAGCTGACAGCGACAGCTCCGAGAGTTTGCTTTTCTCTTTTATTTTTCGGTCGGTCACAGACACTTTAATACCTTTTGTTTTGTTAGAGCCATTGATAGGAGCTCTTTGCCAAGTTTGAAGAACGTCGTTGAGGCATTTGGCCAACAGCAGTTCGTATATCTAATCATAATTGAGGCCTGCTAGAGAGCAGTTCATAACACCGGCCGACTAACTGATTTATCTGTGCAACAATCTAATTTCAATTGTGCGCCTCGACCGACACGAAGCATGACTCTTTCTCGAGTAGTCGACCACTGGTACAGTGGAGTAGTGGTGCAGCGGTGCAGTGGTGCAGTGGAGCAGTTGAGAGCTGTGTCAGCGGCAGCGCCAAGTTGTCAACTTAATTTACAGCTAACATGTGAGCTACAAGTTCGCCGCGATTGAGCAAGCGATAAAAAGTATTAATTTCATAGCTCGATGCAATTAACATAAATTGGACAAACGGACAGACTATGGCACATACTTATAAATATGCAAATAGTTCGGATTACAAACGGTCCGGGCCAATGCATTGCGCCAATGCGATCCAACCAGATATCGAACAGATACTCACTCGCCTATCAATTGGCAATTTCTGCTATTGATATACGGTTTTATTTACCCGGCTAAAGCCACCGGCACGAGCGTCGACATTTGGCTGACAAATGTGCTGACGTGTCTGACTAAATGGCAGGCCAGACACTTGCCCCTCGCACACACACACACACACACACAAACACATATATGGCAGCTTATAAAACGGCTTATATGATTCCCGAAACATCATCTGCAATCGCACAATTAGCATAATTGGAGTTGAGTTGAGTTTGAAATGCCAGCCAAGCCATAAAAACTAAAGGTTAGCACATTGACTACCATCAGATACAACGGAATACGTCTATTGCATACGGATAATGAAGCACCGTATAGAATTTCACATGATGTTCCAAAACTAATCAGTAATCGGAAATTCAATACCAACTCATAAATTAGATTCACAAATCATTGTCAGCTAAACTAAATGAACTGCAATTCTCGCTAAAGCTTCGAATTCTTAAATAAATAGTTTAGTCACAAGTAACCGATCTTTAGATAAGCTGTACTTAAGTAAATATTGTACTTTCCAATGTAAATGTGTGCAATACATTTGCATAACAGTACAGGGTATAAGAGAAGGGATACGCAACTGAACAACAATCGATAAGCAATTTCAATAAATCGTGCTACTACAATAAAAGTAAATTAAACGCTTTTCTTGCCGCTCCTGTCGAATTGTGTCTCAATTTGCCGGACCGGTCAAAAAAGCGGCCAACACGGTTTCCAGTTCAACTTCCACTTTGAGCTCCACTCGGTGCAGTGTGGCTTGTGGCCTGTGGCCAGGTCTGATGAGGTGCCGCAATATGCGTAAGTTAAGTGCGCAAACGTGGCCCAAAGAGCCACAACAAAAACTTGGGATTCTTTACGCAATTACGTGGAACTTGCCAACGAAAAAACCAAAAACGAAAAAAATGTATTTTAATAAAAAACATGCACGAATGTAAGTCTTCTTTAAGCCGCAGATTAAATACCCTCTACTGTGAAAAAAGTTTAAATAAAAATTAATATTAATATTGATTAAATGTTAAAGCTTGTAGAATATTGAAAACATCAGTTGAATTTATTACAAAAAATATCAAAGTCCTAGACTAAAAGTTACAATTAGTTTCTTACTATTTTTTTCATATCAATTATTGTATGATCTTATTTGAAGATAACAAGTATATGAAATAGTAATATAATCTAACTTGTAGCAAAAAGAAGAGATCTTATAAGATGTTCAAGATCGAAGTCTTAATTCTATGCAGAAGCTAATTCCCATGTTACATGTTTCCTTACAAAATGCATATACCCTCTGCAAGGGTATTAAAGTATAAGCAAAGAAGAAACTACTCGCAACTTTCCACATTTTGCGGCTTAAGCTGCCTCGAGGCTTCCCTTTCTTGGGCGTCAATGAAATGCAAATGCAAAAAGCCATCAGGCTTGTCTTTGTTGTGGTTTTTGTTATTGTTGCGGTTGTTGCTGCTGCTGCTGCTGCTGCTGCTGCTGCTGCCTTGGCTGCTTATCAATAATCTATTGGCCAAAAACGTTGAGCAGATAAGCGGCGGCCTTTCTCTTGTTAGCTGCGCGTCCTGCGCCTATTAAGCCATAAAACGCATGCAAATGAAGGCGTTGAAATGCGCATACAACAAAACTGGGAGCCAGATATGGGCCCTGGCCAGTGGCCAGATCTCCGACAGAGTCGGGTCTGGTCGGGTCCCTAAAAGTCGAGGCGTTTTGCGCCTGGTTAAAGGGCGCAACAACTAACGCGCTTGAACTGCAGATGAGCGAGCGAAGGGGCAGCTGTCTGCAGCAGTGGCAAAGGCAACTTTGCTGGGGGTAAGTCTCTGCCTCAGTTAGCGTCGCAGTCGCAGTCGCAGTCGCAATCGCACTGACTCTGGCTGTGGCTGTGGCTGTGGCTGTGGCAGCAGCTAAAACGAGCACCGGCTGACTGGCAATTAATTATGGCTCAGTGTTGGGACAGTGGCTGGCATATGTTTATTTACTTAATTTACTTAATGACACACATACAGAGCAGAGCAGAGCAGAGGAGAGCAGAGCAGAGCAGAGGAGAGGCTTGGAGGGGAGTGGAGAGCAGAGGAGGAGAGCAGCGAAAAGATGGGCACGAGTCGGCGCACATTTGGGTGAGGTCATCGTCGTTCTATTAAAGCATGTATCTATGTGTATGTATTTGTGTGTATGTGTGTGTGTGTGTGTCTCTAATAAATAACATTATTAATTACCAGTGCAATTAACTATAAGTACACACGCACACACCCACAAGCCGACAACTGGGAAGACGACGACGCCTCGACTTCGACTTCGATTTCGATTTCGATTTGAGTTTCAGAATCTACAGATGCATAGATAGAGATAGATACAGACGTCTTATAGATAGATAGATAGATAGAAACACGCTACGCTGCACTTTGTGACCCAATTTGAATTTTTCATAAGCTTCTCGCAGTTATTAAAGCGAAATTTGTATTTCCATCACTTGTTAAGCATTCTGTTTTAATGGTTCATTTCGTCTTATATTGAGTGATATATGAATGCATTAATCTTAGTTTATGTTTATTGCCATATGTTATGCCCGCGTGGGTATCGAGTTGTATGCAAAACGTGCAACATGAGACCTTATTAAAACAACAAATAAACCAACAGCATACAGAGGCCGCAATTTATGTGGGCTATATAGAATTTTATGGCTTATCTTATAAAATGATATTGCATTTAGGGTTCCAATTGGATAAATACACATACACATATGTATATAAATATATTTATATATTTATAAGACTATTCAGGAGAGATAACACAAATGATCCTAATGCATGTGCCATAAAAGTTAAGTGCTCAGCTATCCATAAAATGCCGAACAGCATAAGCATTAGGATTTCGGTAATAAAACGTTCCGAAATAAAGTCAAGTGTTATTATGAATGATAAGTATAAAAATTAAGTTTTCAAATTTTAAAATATAAATATTCCAAGTATATATGCATTTGCCTAGTCTGAGCAGATTCTCTTTTTACACTAATTTAACTGTCTGCTGTTCTAAAAACTTTGCTTCATTAATCTTTGCAGTTCGCTCTTGTTGCTTGTTATGCTAAAAATATTGAAACTGTCAAGTGCATAATCATTTGGCCAAAATTACAGGGCAACTAAAAATGTTTCAAGCGTTTAACCCGAACTGCAACGAAAAACTTGCCACTTCTCTTCCTCTTCGCTCTCACTCTTTCTCTCGCACAAACTTTGTTCACTAGTCAGACCGCCTGCTCGTCTGCTGCTGCTGCTGCTGTTGCTGCTGCTGCTGCTGCTGCTGGCTGTGTCACAACGCTTAATCTTTATTAATTACAGTGGAATAATAAGGCAGCAGCCCCAGAGAGATAGATGGAAGCCAGAGCTGCTTGTGGGCATGGCGCATAGTTTGGCAGCCAGACAGGCGTGGCAGGAGGGGCAGGTGGGGCAGGCGCATAGACACGTCTAACCCCAACCCGAGCAGCACAGCAACTGATTAATGCCGCAGCCAAAGAGCCAACAAGCAAATATGCCACATGCAACATCAACAGAAGCAGCAGCAACAACAACAACAACAACTTTTAGCTTCATGGTTGGGAATTTAAGCAGCGCAAAAGGTTTTTGGTTCGGATTTTAGGTTTCCAGCTTTGCCTTTGGCCCGAGCTTTGGCTTGGGCTTGGGCTTGGGTTGTGGCTGTTGCAAGTGCGTCGTTGTTGCGCTCTCTGCCGTGGCGGGGCATTCATCAACGTCGGCGTCAACAAATGCCCTCCACATGCAAAACAAGACTCGCTCCGAGCTACGCGCTGCCAAATGCACAGCAATCGAGGCCCAGTCGGCCATAGAATGGGATTGGGAATGGAAATGGGAATGGAAATAGGAATGGGAATGGGAATGGGAATGGGAATGGGATTGG
This sequence comes from Drosophila pseudotalamancana, assembly GCA_037075185.1. Lineage (NCBI taxonomy): Eukaryota > Metazoa > Arthropoda > Insecta > Diptera > Drosophilidae > Drosophila > Drosophila pseudotalamancana. The sequence continues at coordinate 334,509 of JBAMCK010000062.1, read as the reverse complement.
GTTTGGAGTTGGGGCTGAAGAGCATATAAAAGGCGGTGAGGCTAAATTAGATAGTAGAGAGCAGAGTAGCTATAAAAACCATTTGATCCTTTGTGCGCACCGGCACCGCCTCTGCCTTTTCCTTTATGTGTGTCTATGTGTGTGTGTGTGTGTGTGTGTGTTGACCTTTTTCCGTGCTGCGAACGTCGCCTAATTACGCCTCTATTTGGAGGCTAATCAGCAGCAGCCCTGACCCCGACTAAGGGACAAGGGTCAGCTGCGTGTCATGTAAATGAAGTTGCTTTTGGCCCTGTGTGGAGTGGCAGGGGGAAGCCGGCAGCTGTGCAACATACGGTGCAACACACTGTGCAACTGTGCAACACGCTGATAATGCCATTCCAATTTTCTCGTTTGGCTGTCAATCAGTTTTGGGTGCTCTGCAAATATTTGTCGATTTCTGCGGCCGTTTGCATATTTGCACTTTAACTTAGTGCAATCGGAATGCGACGGAGATAACGGAGCGGGGCAGCAATTAAATATGCGCATAACTGTTAATAATCATTGAATCAATATGCTGACAATTTTCTCACGCACAGAGATAGAAACGCAGCCGCATATTCAAATCAGATGCGAGCGAGCAGCGCCTTATCCCAGGACCAGAATGAGGATGAGGATGAGGATGAGGATGAGAATGAGGACGAGGACGAGGACAATGACATCGGTTCGAGGGGTTCGGCGCTCGAGCGAAAGAAAGTCAACGAGCGGAGCAGGCGGAGGGCTTACAAGGGTACGATTTGTGTCGGTGCGCGGAATTTTAACCAGCCAAAAAGAAAAAAAAAAAAAACAACAAAACAATATAATGAAAGGGCTGCCCTGCCCAGATCTGGCAAGTCCCGATCCCAGCGAAAGGATTTGTAATTTGAATTTTAAATAGCAGCCGCCGCGGCAGGACCAAAAGTCGTCCTCGCTGTTTGCCTCGTTTATGCCTGTAAATTGTATTTACTGCTGAATTAATTTCAACTTTTATTTTCATTTCTTTTCCATTTTCTGTGCATCGATTTTTAAAGGAAATCGCACCGAAACGAATTTCAAACTCTTTCATTCTCTGCTGTTTGCTTAGGTTTCTCTATTAAAAGCGAAACCCTTTTTTTTTTTGTTTTTTTTATTATGAGCTGCGTTTTCTTAAAAGTTTTTGACAGACGCAGTCATATGTAAATATATGACTCAAAAAAAAAAGAAGAAAAAAAACTGAAGCAAGAAGAAGGGAGTGGCTGTAAAAGCAGCTGCCGTCGTATCTCGGATTTCAGTTAATAATTTTCCAACATTTCTCAAGAAATCACTGTGAAAAAAGTTGCTTTTCTAACGGTTGTGAATTATGGCTTATGAATGACAGACAAAAACCGCTTGAAGCCATTTTCAATGCGATCAAAAGAATCAATTAAGTTCTGCATATCCTTTGAGGGTTTTGCCCACGAACGGGCAACGCCCAACGCCCAAGTGCTGGCACACGCAAAGGTCCTTCGGTTGTTCGTCCTGCTGGCAAGCGTTGATTGCCGCAATGCAAAATGCTCAATTGCAGCAATAATATTGCAACTGACATCGATATGTGCCATTTGATTTGCATAATTCTAGCAGACAGGACAACAGTGAAACAGTGAAACAGTGAATGGCAGAGAAGGATACCTAACCCTAGCAGGCAGCACTGCATGTGAGCCCTGCCCGAAAACCGAATTGCAAAATGTATTGACGGACAGGACACACACGCACACACACACACACTGACGGAGGTCCTGTGAGCCGCTTAAGCTGCCAACAGCCGCGCCCCTTTTTCTGCTGTCTGTTTGTATTTTTGCAAATTCATCGATAATTGGCAATTTGAAAAGGCAACATCAACAACAGGAGACAAATGGCAAACAGTAGACAAAGGCGCGACATGCAGACCGAAGCCTGAGGACTGAGGAGTGAGGACTGTGGATTGAGGAGTGAGGATTGAGGATTGAATCCGGGGTTGCTTTTGACTCTTTTGACTTTGGCACATTGCCCTCTGTCCCCTCTCTGGTTACCCTTCAGATCGGTTTGTGTCAAGGGCGGATTGCATTTTGGCAACAAGCCTTTCATAATGATAAGCCGATAATAGCTTAATGACATTTTAATTGCGCACAACAACTTAATTAAATTGATTGTGTTTAGTTTTATTTATTTTTTTGTTGTTGCTGAGCCGCCAGTCAAAACCAATTCCAATCAATGCCAAATTTTGGCAAATAACTTGTTGACTCGCCAAAAAAAAAATGTGGCTTCATTGTGCCACACGGTGGCATCATTCATCGACTCGTTTTTAATGGCCAGACAAAGGAAATGTGGAAATTATTTAATATTCAGAGACGAAGCGCGTCGAGACGAAATGAGTTGATTAAAGACCGTCAAGATGCGACCAACAATAACCTGGCCTTAACCCAATGCAGGCCATAAATCTTTCTCAATATCTGATATAGCAGCCAATTTTCCAAATTTTCTCAGCAGCTATCAGAACTTGGATAAGACACCAATTAAGACTTCTCATAAACAATATTGAGACCTTACTGTCCCTTCTTCTCGTTGTTTTTGTTTTTGTTGTTGTTTTTTCCATTTAGTACTGCTGTGTCAGAAACTGTTAAAGTGGTTCCCCTCAACTTGAACAAAACAGACAAATTAATAGCACACGTCTAGTTAGCAAATGAAATCGATTTGTCTAACATTTTTTGTTGTTTTAGAGAAGTTTGTCTGAAGTAAACTTTCAGTCATGGCGGAGACAGACAGCTTTATACATACATATATATATATATATATATATATAGATATATTTAGTATTAAATAAGTTTTAAGACAAAATTATTAGACCTTTTGTTTATCAAATCGAAGTTGAACATAAATATTCCTAACGAAAATTCCTTTGTTTTGCTTACATTTCAGTTAACTGGCAAAGCTCTCTCTTCCTCTCTCTCTCTCTCTCTTTCTCACTCTTTCTCTGTTGAGCTAAGCAGAAAGGTAAGCAAAAGTACAACTTGGTTACTTGCCAAAAACAAAAGGGCTCAAAGCCCCAAGTGGCAATAACAAAGAGCACAAATACATTGCAACTTTTACTTGGGCTTAAAGGCGAGTCGCCCGTCTTGGGCTTCGACTTCGACTTCGACTTCGAATTCGACTGGGTCTATGTCTCGGCGAAACTCTTTCAAGTTTTTTTGACAGCTGCTGTCAAATGTTGAAAGCCATCCAGCCCCAGCCCCAGCCCCATTCACCCATGACCAGAACCGTACTGAAATCCAAGCTGAAAACAAGCCGTAGTCGGCCATGGCCTAAAGTGCCCCAAAGTCCCATATCAGCGTACATCTCTAAACACATACATGCATACACACATGTGTGTGAGTGTGTGTGTGTGTGTGTGTGTGTATACGGACACATTCTTTTTAGCCTTGCCTTCACTCTTCAACTCTCTAAGCAAAGTTTTCAAAAATTAAAACAAAACCAAAAACAAAACAAAACAAAAAAAACACTGAGAAAAAGACGTAAAACAATAAAAAGCATTTTATAGTTTTCATGCACGAAGTCCACGAAATGAAAAATTCAACAATTTAAACTGACATTTAAATTGATAGTTCAAGAGATGCACACGACAGATACCAGAGAGAAGAAGAGGAAGAGCAACAGCGAGAGAGAAAACAGAGAAGTAAATACATATGATGCTATAGAGGCGTGGCAGATGGGGCCGACACACACACACACGCACACACGCACACACACACACACACACACGCACACATATGCTTCGCATGCTGCAATGGGTGACGTACTACAGCTTGTTGTTGTTGTTGTTGTAGTTGCGGCTGCTGTGGCTTTTGGCGGCTGCTGATGATGCCGATGTGTGTGCTAAGGTCCAACAACAACAGCATTCAAAACCATAAAATATTCCAACTAGAGAATTGCAGTTGATAGCAAATAATCGAAAGACACAAAATGATGATGAGAGAGAGAGAGAGAGAGAGAGAGTAAGCTTTGATAACACGTGAAAGCTTTTAGATATATTAATGTTTTCAATAGTTACCTTTAAGCCGGATTAATTGTATTTATGTAATGCCTTGTAATGTTCTATCGATTCGCCGACTAAGCCCAAGTCTATACATAAATCAATGCTGGTTGGCAACCAACCTGGTTGCCAGCTGCACACATGCACGCATGCACACATGCATGTGTATGAGTGTGTGAGTGTGTGAGTGTGTGTGCGAAGCGTGTTGCCAAACATATTATCTAACACATTGCGCACATATTTCTTGAATAAACATTGCATTTTGCACACTGGCGAGCGAAACGCGAATGCGAAATAAATATTGCAAATCGAGGAAAAAACGAACAAACGAACGAACGAACGAAAGCCTGTGTATCTATTGCCATATCTGTATCTATGTATCTGTATCTGTATCTGTATCTGCTGACAGGCAGCCAATGCCAAACTCAACATTGTTGTCAACATTTTGCCGCCATTGTCTCGTGCGTGTGCGCTATCAGCCAAGTTAGAGATGCAGAGATAGCCGCCAGGCAGTTCTCCTTGCCGCACAGTTCGGCCTCTCCACTAATCTTATAATTAGCATTCTTGGCAGATAACAACAACGGCAACTGCAACTGCAACTGCAACAATTGCAACTGCAACTACAACAGCAATAGCAACAGCAACAGCAACAACAACAGCAACAATAACTGAGTACAAATAAGAAACACTTTTGCAATTACGAGCGTGGCTTGGAGTGGAGTCGCCGCTTAATCGGATTGCATGATAACTGCACATTAATTAAAAAAAATCAACTAATACTTTTATGAAACGAAACAGTGCTAATTGAATTATTGCTACCAAGCACTGGGACTGGCATCGTTTGCTTTCATTTCGTTTCGTTTCGTTTCGATTTCGATTTCGTTTCGTATTCGTTTCATATTGTTTTCTTGTGTGCTTACGAACAGCACGTTTAATTGGCAACTGATTCGCTCACTCCCACTCTCTGTCTCTCTCTGACACACTCTCACTCTCAATCCCTTCGATCGCCAACGAAATGGGAATTCCGCACCCGCAGCGACATATTGCTTACGTTTCGGAGAAAACATACAAATGCGAAAGACTCGAGAAACTGGGAAAGTGAGACAGAACTTCGGATGTACGATGTAGGCCGCCATCTAACGGTAACCAGCTAAAGCTTGCTCAAACCAGACCCCAACTCCGAGTTCAATTTTTTGGGCAATCCATAAACCAGCAAAACAGCACGAAAACAATAGCAACAACAACAACAGCAGCAGCAGCAGCAGCAAAAACAACAAATGTCAAGCTCGGTTTTCAATTGCAACAGCGACGCTCGTATGTTCTTTTTTTTTTGGGATGTAATCCGAGAGCATCCACAACAACAACAACAAGAACAGCAAGAACAACAACAGCAGCAATTTAAAGAGGTAGCCAGATAACCCAACCATTGTATTTGTTTGGGGCTGGGTCTGGGGTCTGGTTCTGGTTTGGTTCTGGGTCTGGCTCAGGGTCTGGCTCGGGCTCTGGCTCTGGCTCTGGTTCTGGCTCTGGGGCTGGGGCTGCGGGCTTAGTCACTGAGTTCTTGGCTGGTTACTCGGCCTGGCCTGGTGCTCCTTTCATGGCCCGGCATATTAGTTTTCAAGTCTTACATTCACATTGTTCATTATGATGAGCCACCGAACACGAAAGCGAGTACAACAACAACAACAACGACAACAACAACAAACGACAAACGACTGCAAAAGACGAGCCCAAAAATTGACAATGGACGTTGACGCTCAAGTATCTGCAAGTGCACGCAATGTACTTCGTTTTGTATCTTCTTTATGCATGCAACGAGCTGTGGACAGTACAACAGCAGCTCAGGCCAAGCAGGCCAAGCAGGCCAGCTGGGCGTGGCGGGCGGTAGGCGGGAGGGGGAAGTGGAGTCGGCCAGAGGGCGGGTTTGAATTAGGGCGGTGTAGACATTTCAACAGCATGTCGCTTCATTTAAGTTTTTTGCATCAATGCACTCGTGACAATTTGTCATCAAAAACAAAAAAAAAAAACAACAACAAAACAAAAAAACAAAATAAAAAGAAAACCAGAAAAGAAATGCTATGTGTAGTCCCCACATATAATGTATGTTCGTTAAATTAAATACGCACATAAAATGTGTGGGTTGCAGAAATACGAAAATAAATTATATGGATGGACTTGCAGGTTGTGTTTAACCAACTATCTAACTATGTCCATCTGTCATGGAAACAATGAGAAAAATATTTCTCAATTTGAGAGATAAGTGGAGCAACAACTCAGGGAACTTCCAAAACACACACACACACACACACACACACACACACATATGTACATGCGCGTGTTTATATCATATGATTTTATTAAAAGCTAGGTTGAGCAGCAGGAACCACTTAAAAGATATTTATAGCCCAAATATGTATAAACTCTGACGCATTAACATTTTATTGTCATCTGGAACCATTGAGTAGCCTAATGAAAGCTAAATTGCATGAATATAAAACCCATTTTTGGCATTAACCGGGCAACTGTGTGCGGTCACTCTCTATAGCGACGACCCCTCACTGAGAGTTGGCTACAAAATTTCCGTATGTCTCACCAAATCGAAAAAACGGATGTACTCGATACATCGAACATTTAATACCCTATAAACCATTGTTTCCATAAATACAGAATTTGATAACATACATATATTATATTCCATACCATAGATAAACTGATTGATATAAAATAATTTAGTAATCCCAAAGATTTAAAGAACTAAGAACTTCAAAAAAAATATATATATATATGTATATAAGAAAGATGCTTATCGACTCGCCTGTTGATACTGATTAATAATATACAAACTCGCTATCCAAGATACCCTCGACAAGTGAATAATAATGAAAAAAGAAAAGAAAAAAAAACAGCTACAAAGCGCCAACAAGCAGCTAAATGTCAGCAGTGCCCACTTAAACTTAAACTTATGCATATTTATATAATTCATTTTTAAATACATATTTAAATTCAGAGGGAGAAACATACTATATTAATATTAAGATTTTATGATGCGTAATGCGAACGAATGGGGTGGGGGAGAGCGGCAAGGGGGCGTGTGAGGAGGCGGCGCAGTGAAGGTGGATTTTTATTACCAATAATTTAAAAATTTGCTGCGACGAGTGCAAGCAGGCAACTCGTTATAAATATAACCACAGATCGAAATACCTATATATATATATATAATATATACCATATACACACACACACACACACACATAAATATGGGTATATTTATAGGGTATGCTCATGTGTGTGCAAGTGAATCGATTGTAAAGCCGACCGACCGACCGTCGCGATTATTTACGGTTTATTTTCAACGCATCAGAAATAAATATGCGAGTTAAAAAAACACCACATGAATTTCTTTTTGTTTTTAAGCTGTTTTTTTTTTCAATTTTTTTCCCATCTTTTTTTTTGACAAAAATATTGCATACTAATTTTAATACGAAACACGCGGGCTTTGAAGACGCATCAATCCGAAAATAGCCGCAAAACGAAATGGAAAAGGCAAGCAGAGAGAAAGAAAGAAAGAAAGCGAACAGATGAATGCACCGATTGTGGGAAATGTAGAACGGGGGATGGGGAGGCAGCATCATTGGAAGGGGTACGGAGGAGGGGGTTGGGGATTGGGGGTTGGGGGCAAAAGTGTCAAGCGACAACGTAGCGTGTGTATTTTTGATTTTTTGGCAGGTGGAACCACGACAAGTGCCCCAAAGTCGGCAGCGGGAACGCGGCCCCAACTGCATTCATATTTCAATATTTTGTTGCTCGTTTCGTTTATTTGTTGTTGCTGTTGTTTTTCGCATCCAAAAATAGGAACGCGCAGCGCTGTCGGTGAAAATGGGCGACGTGCACGAAAAGCGCTCAAAATTAATTTCCACATAATTTTTATGAGGCAATTACTCATCGACACTCTTCAAACTGTATTCCGAGAGCTCTGACTAGAACAAAATCAGGTACACCAAATAATATTTTTATTATTATTATTAATATAATAAAAGGATGTAGTTACAGAGTGTCTTCAACAGTAGCCCCTTATTATGGATCTTAGTTTTCCCTTACGATTAGCTTTTTATTTGACTAGTTATGATATCTAATGATATTATAACTGAACATTTTTACTTGTAACCCATGTTTCGATTACAATTTTTCTACTTCATCAGGAATCAATTCAATTAAATTGACTTTTTTATCTACTGTTACTCAACAACAAAATATAAATAGAAAGTTAATTTTAATGACTCTCTTTAGGCCAGATGACAATTATATATATGTGGAAAATAATTCCATAATTTAAAAAAATGCTCTTCCAAACTAATTTTAGATTTTATAAAAAGAAACCGTATAGATCCTTATATCATAGTAAAAACAAAAGTCTAACTAAGCTCAGTAGATATTTCAAAGAATTAGTTTAGTACATTCTGCCTATAAGTTCTTCGATATTCATTTCAGCTAATTAATCAGATTCTTTTGTCGCTCGTTATTTATAAAATTACGTAATACCCCCGGTAAAAAGCAGCGCACAACTGTTTTTTTTTTCTGGAGTGGAGTGTCATCCGCATGCAATCATAGGGTATTTTCGTACAGGGTATTCATATGCCCATTACTGACTACATAATTACGCAGACACGCCCCACTAAATATTCGAAAGAATAATATGCCATAAGCTGCTCTATTATCATGTGACGTGCACTGTTCAAAATGTGTTGTAATTATTTGGAAATGCTTTCTAGCGATAATTGCGGGTGCCACACACACACATGCATACACAAACATTCATGTGCATGTGTGTATTTATTATTATTCATTTTTTTTTCACTCTTTGAGCTGAGTTGAGTTCCACATTTTTCTTTTTTTTTCAGGTTCGTTTGTTCTTCAGATGGTGTTTTTGTCAAATTATACAACATTTATCATCAATTATCGAAGCACTGTTGTTGTTGTTGTTGTTGCTGCCTGGCTGAGAAATGTTTGTACTATGCTATGTGACGCACGCGAGACTAGCTTGTTGTGCGTGTGTATGTGTGTGTGTGTGTGTGTGTGCGGCGACATCGTGTCATGAAATTGAATAAGCAAATGACGTGCTGAATGCCAGTTGAAACAGTTCTCTACTTTTTTTTTATAAATGTTTTTTGCCGTGTGTGGCATTCACCTCAGTTGGAAAACCGCAGAACGCAGTTTAAATGGGAATCGCTCTACACATACACACACATATATATATAAATATATATATATGTATGTATGTGTGAGTGTACAATTGCTCATGACATTTCATGCCAAAATGTAGACAATTGTCAATTGTGGCAGCAAGAGAAAAAAAAAAGAACTAAATAGAAATGAAGAAAAAGTAGGAAAAACGAACATCAAACACCCCTTTTTTGCGGCCATGCAGGGCAATGCCAACTGGCAAGTACTTGAGTACTCGTCTATATAGATAGACATATAGGTAGATGTACAGATAGATACAGATATATATATATATATATATATATATATGGATATGTGTGTGCGTGCGAGTGTGTGTTCTAGATGTGTGCGGCGCACATGCTAAACGAATGTTGACAAACAATTATTATTTTATTATTATTTGTTTGTCTGGCTGTGCGCGGCCCTAGAGAGCCCAGCCCCTCCCCTCCCCTCCCCTCCCCTCACCTACCCGCCCACCTCAACGACCACTCCCACTCCGCAGCCCCTACAGCCAAGGACCCTCTCTTTCTGTCTCTCTAGCTGTCTCTCTATCTCTCTGCTTGTCTCTCTGTCAGTCTGTCTGTTAGCTTGCATGACTTTCTTTCAACGTCAGTTGTCGTCAGTTCGTCTGCCCGCCTCGCACACACTCGTTCTCTTTCTCTCTCTCTCTCTCTCTATCTCTCGGTCTCCCAACTCTCCCTCTCTCTCGTTTAACTCTTCTATTCGGCTTATTTGTCTAACTGCTTTTGTAATATGATTCGTTGTTCTATTTGCACTGTTGATTATTTTGTGTTATTATTTGTATCATTGTTTGAACAAATTTTCGCATGCAATACGTAACTCTTGCCTCTCTTTCGCTCTTTAGAAGCAAGGCTTTTGTATAGTAATATCTAAAATTAGCTTAAATCAACAACATTTGAGTAAGCAGCAAAATAGAATTAAGACTAAAAGAAATAGTTAATATAAATAAACAAACTTTTGACAGTTGCACATCAACACATTTTTTGTTTTTGTTACATTTGTTGTTGTTGTTGTTGTTGTTGTTGGTTCTAATGTTGTTTGAATTGTGGGCGCAATTTTAATAAAGTTCTCAACTGTCCGTTTGCCTGTCTGTCTGGCAGAATGACAGTCATTTGCCTCTGACACATGCAATTGACAGACAGGCAGACAATTTGGCTAGTGGAAAAAAGTTAACAAATTGTGGAGCTTGAAGCTTTTTGGCCAACCTGCCACACGACTTGCATTGGGTATATGAATGCAACATGTTGTGCTGAACAACATAACATTTCAACAAGATATTCAGAGAACGTAATCTCACAAATTGATTCTATGGGCTGGCACACAGTTTTCCAGCTCGAGCGTATCTAATAACTTAATTCGTTTCGTGGAAACGCATTAGATATCATCGAAGCATTTTCTTCGCATTTTCTTTATTCATTGCCAGCTTCGAGATAGACAAACTTTGGGCGTATCTAAGCATACAAATCTGAAGCTTAATGGCTCATTAAAAAAAACGGGGAAAAAAAACCAGATAGCAAGTGGGGCACACACACACACACGCACAGTCAGTATCTGAGATTTGATTACAAATTTATTGTAGGTAATATGTATAAAAAAAAATGAAAATGAAAATTCTTTATATGTTGCCACTCGAGTGAGACTCAGCCTCGAGGCTGCTAATTATGCATGCCACACACTGGCAGAGGCAGAGGCAGAGGCAGAGGCAGAGGCAGAGGCAGCAACAGGCTGCCAATTGGCTTATGCAACGCAATGAAAAATGGCATAAAAAATAGAAAGGAATTATAATAATAATAATGCATCAACTAAATAATGAAAAATAGAAACAACAACAGCACGCAGTTGGGGTACCAAATGAGAGGCAACATTCGCATCGTGTGAATTTCAATTAAGTGCGCGGCGAGTGCAACGTGCAACGTGCAACAGCAGCTAGCAGTATGGGTAGCAACTGTTGCTGTTGCAGCTTGCAGCTTGCAGCTTGCAGCTTGCAGTTCGCAGTTTGCAGTTGCAGTTACCGCTGAAACAGTTAGATGGCAGTCATGAGCTTTCTGCTAATTAAATGCAGCATACGCTGCTAATTAAATTTATGTGCCCGTCACAGCGCAGCTCTGATTATCAAAAATTATTTATGCAAAATCTGACAGGAAATAGCTGCAAGCAACCGACAGGCAACGTGGCAATGTGGCAACTACCAACTGCCAACTGGCAACTGGCAACTGGCAATGTGGCAACTGGCAACAAGCGATGCATGGCTGATAAAGATAAAGCCGCAACCAACAAAAGCAACTGCGAACGCTCTCTAGCTGCAACAAAAGTCCAACTTTGGCTAATTTAATTGTACATAGCTTTTGGTTGCATATTTAATTATGTTGCCACCAACCAAAGCCCCAGCCCCAGCCCCTGCCCCAGCCTTATTGTTGTTGTTGTTGTTGCTGTTGTTTCTGCTGCATAATAAAGCTTTGGCTTTGAATTCACTTGACTGTAATTGAAACGTGTTTATTGGCATAAGCACAGTTTAGACAGTCTCTATATTTAGTCATTAGCTAACTACAGTTGTATATTAAGTATACATGTCGTACGCAAATACTGTTATTTTAAAAGGCAACACTCAATTCCAATGACACTGGCTTAAAATGTCATTTGGATTAGTCTTGCTAAACTAAGATAGTTGTTTTCCAGCCTGACTTCTTAATTAATTAATTTTAGTTGAATTCTCTTAACAATTTTCATTAAAATTCCATTCAGCCAAAATCAATCAGGTAGAAGATCGAACTTCTTTAAACACTTATCACCTAAATTAAAAAGAATTTTTGGATTTCATTCAATTCTAAGCCATCAAATTAATTAAACACTTTACTACACTTTTCATTACGATCAGTTTATATTCAAATTTTAGATCATTTCCTAAGGCAAACAATACCTTTTTATACACCTATCTATATATTTAATATATTTTGCATAAGATTCCAAGCAAAATCAAATATAGTTTTATATAAAACCTTTGAGCTCTATTCTTGGTATATTTTTCAATACATTTTATTCCCTATCCAAGGGTAGGTAAAATTTATCATAAGTCGAACATTTCATATTATTTAATATTTCTAAGATTTTTGTTTCTTTTCCATAATTGAAATATGTATGTATATGTTTAAGACGTGCCCCGGTATATAAATCGAACAAATTTGAGAAATTTGCAGATTGAATGCTGGCATACATTGCAGTCAATATATACTATATAACACACATACACATACATATGTCGATATTATTATAGAAATTCATTCTATTGACTCATCAATTGAGTTTTCATTGCTTTCACATTTTGATTGCATTTCGATTGCGATTTTTTATGAATGAGAAAACCCACGTAAAAAAAAAAACGAATAAAACTGCGAATTGAGGCCTGAAAAACAATGCAAACACTTTGTAAAATAGAATAAAATTGTAACGGTAAAAGCTAAAATTGAAAGAAAAAATAATATAAAAAAGAAACTCGAATTTCACATACATATGTACATACGTTTGCACATGCATGTATTTGGATTGTGCCAAGGCGACGCGCAGAATGACTCAGCAAAAGTATGAAAGAGGGAATCGGTGGCTAAATTCCACTGCTGATGTCTTTATGCTTATAAATACATATGAATAAATATGTATAAGTGTATATGTTTACATACATTAGTAGGTGTGTGTGTGTGTGTGTGTGTGTTTAATTCATTAAATTAAAATTAATGTTTATTTACGCGCAATTTTACAGCGTGCCCGAAATGCGGCGTTGCTGCTGCTGGCCAAAAGTATTGCCAACCGAGCATAAATTAAAATATATTACAAGCAAACAACAACAGCAGCAGCAGCAGCAGCAACAACAACAATAACAACTGCTGAGCAGAGAAACTTCAGTGCAAAAGTTGTTGTTGCCATTTAAAATTAGCAACTGCAGCAGCAGCAACAGCAGCAAGAGCAACATTATTATTATTATTAGCAACATAACAACAACAACAACAACAACAGCAGCAACAGTTGCTGCTGCGTGTGTCGTTTCCTTTTGCCAAGTGCGTGTGTACGAGTGTGCGAGTGTGTGAGTGTGTGTGTTGTTATTGTGTGCTTATCTGAACATTGAAAATCTTGCATTTGCTTTTCACTTCACTTTTAGCTATTGCTGCTGTTGCTTTTGTTGTTGTTGTTGTTGTTGTTGTTGTTGTTGTTGTTGTTGCCGCTGCTTTAGCCTTTTTTGCGTAATTTAATTAGTATTCTGTGGCCAGAAATCCGATATTGTTTATGGCTCGGCTTTGGCTTTGACGTTGATTGACAGCAAATAGTATAATTTCAGTATCTATATAAAGTATGGTTTTGTATCTATTCTGTCTTTTGTATCTTTTGTGCATAGCTGCAGTATCGTCTACCCCCCCCCCCCCCCCCCCCCCCCGTGCTGTTGGCATTTAATAAAATCTGCTGAGCGATTGTCCAAACTAATCGAGCTCAAATATTTGTTTAAGCTTAATGCATTTTGTCGCAGCTGCAACAAGCTGCAATTTTCAACTGGTTTTCAACTCAATCTCTGTGTGTTTGTGTGTGTGTGTGTGTGTGAGTGGCCTATTTAGTCAGTGGGAAAACATAAGCTCACAATAAGATACCGATCTACAATAAAATCAATTTTTAATCACACATCGGCCGAAGCGCTGTCAACAGTTTTTTTTTTTTCATTTTCATTTTGTATCTCATTTTAATGGACTGGCCACAGTTAAAAAACACAGAGGCTTAGTCAAAAGGGGGTCTATGTGAAATGCCAGCAGATAAAGATTTTTGCTGTCGTGAATCACTTTTCCTGTTTACACACTTTTATCAATTTTGTGACTCAGTTTTTGTCTTTCTTTTGGCCACTCAAGCCCTCGAGCCACGCCTCTGCGCTAGCTGCAGCTAACTGAATAGGTTGGAAGCACTATAATTATATGATTGTTGGCGGGCAATAGGAAATTAAAAACAACAGCGATACATGCTGATAAGGCATCGAGTAAACCAAACACAAATCCCCCTCAAACCAAAATCCAACAAAAACAAAAACAAAAAAAAAAAATCAAAAAATAATATCAAGAAAACAACACAAACAAATGTGTAACAAGCCCGACAACAAAACTAAATACATGTTTGACGATTAGTACCATTATGTACATTTATTTCTATTTCTAAGAGCTGCATGTGTGTGCGTGCGGGTGTGTGTGTGTGTGTGTGTGTGTGTGTTTGTCATTAGAAATGGCAATTGGACGTAATACGTCAAATGTTTAGTGAAATTATTTTTAATGAAATGTTGTGTCATTAGACTGGCAAACGGCACACACCAACACAGAGGAGACACACGCACACAGACACATTTACAATATACAAATACAGACACAGATACAGTTACACATACAGATACAGATACATGTTCCACAATGTTCGAAAGGGGCGCGTCTGACTGAGCTAGTCATTGCCTCAGGTTGCCCGCTTATCTCTTCAAATCTATCGCTCCCTCTCTTGCCTTCGCTCTCCCTCTCTCTTGCTCTCCCGCTCTGTCGCTCTCGCTCTCTTGCTGCATGTTAATTTAACTAAGAGTCCATTTAATGTTTTAGTTCTTATTGCATTTGCAGGGCTGCCGCGTTTAAAGTAATTGTTTAAAAGCCAGTCACTCTCTCTTTCTCTCTCTCTCTCTCACTCTGTCGCACTATCTGTCTCTCGCTTGCTCTATTAGTTTGAACTGCGTCTGGGACCTAATTATTATGACTGTGGCATGCGGCAGGTCATCGGGCCATCTATTATCATTACGAGCAGAAAAAGTCGGGACAAATTCCTGCTCTGGCGATTCCTTGATGGCTGATAGGGAAGTAATGATAATTGCAGAGAAGTGTTCTATCTGATTGGATTACAAGCTCTCCGCAAAGGGGGGGCCGGGGGCATGCAGCACATGTTGCCACAACCCTTGCCCCACGGATTGGGTTGGGCAATCAGGCATTGGCTGTAAAAGTCAAGCACTCAAAAAAAAACTCAACACTTGCATCGTTTTATTGCATTTAGCAACGGTTAGTTACATTTTACAATCAAACCTGATATTCTCTCTCCCCCCGCCATCCACTCTTCCCCTGCTCGACTCTTTCTCTCTCTCTCTCTCAATTGAAAGAGACTATAAAAAAGCTGACTGCGAGTGTGAATGCGAGTCGGTCTCTGGCTGTGTGCCTGCTTTATAGTAAATGCCTCACTTTACTTAGGCAAACAGATTTTTATCGTCTCTGCCGTCGCGTCGTTTTATGAGCATCATCAAAAACTAATAAAAACTCAATGCGTTCTTTATTTGCAGGCGACCGCAGGCAAAAGTTAAAGCAACAACATCGACAGCAGCGGCAGCAGCGGCAGCAACTTGTACAGCGGCAACATGTTGCACTCGTGCACTCGTCGAAGCAATTTGCATACAAATGTTGCCGTGTGGCACTTGAAAATGCAATCGCTGTCACTAAAGGAAAGCGGACGGAGTCAACCGGAGTCTGCTCCAGGGGCAGCAACAGTAAAGGCAGCAGCAGAGGTAGCAGCAGAGGCAGCAGCAGCAGCAGAGGCAGCAGCAGCGGCAGCTGGCGAGGCAGCCTTTCATAATTTGATATTAAACATGCGTCCCGTATGTAGAACTTGTAAATTTGCAAATTGCTGAAACGCATGACAGCAACAGAATGAAGGCAGCTGCTGATCCCTCTTCTTGCCACACTCCCTTTCTCTTTCGCTCAGTTGTTGCACCTTTCTCTCAGTCCGAATGCTGCGACTGCGTGGCACGTAGTTCAAAAGGCATTTTGTTGCCCCCGAGCGCTGCGTGAATTTGCATTTACATGCCGCAGATCCCAAACCAAAGCCAACGGCAAAGGCAATGGCAAAGGCAGAGGCAGAGGCAGAGCCGCGCCCGCTAAATGGAAGTTAAATGCAGCCCCGCCACCCCCCCTCAGCCCTCGCTGGCTAAGCGCCGAACCCCTCGCAATGCTCAATTGACTTTCAATTGCAAAACAAACGCAACACACAAAGCAAGCCAACAAACAACAACAACAACAACAACAATAATAATAACAACAACAACAAACCAGAACAAAAAGCAGCTGAATTTATTTGAAATGAATTTTTTGCTTGTTGCTGGTCTATGATATATTCTGATTTCCAAGTGTTTCCCCACAAATACATATATACAGTATATAGAGCATATATAGCGTATATATATATATGTATGTCTGATTGACATACTCGATCAATTGATCGCCTGGGAGTGGAAGTGGAAGCCTTGCGGCTGCCAAGTGTTTATTTTTCAATTTTTTTCTTTTTTTTTGTTTAAAACTTGCACAAAATATTCGCGAATATTTACACTTTGGCAGCGATATCAAAATTACGAATTATGATTCTCAAGTGCACACTCACAAATACACAAACACACAAACACACAATTTTCTCAATAGGCCAACTCGAGATTTGGCCTTAAGGCAATTTTCGAATGGAAAAAGTGCTTGAGACTATTTTTTTATTTTTATTGAGTTTTATATGCAATAGAAGGAGAACTTTTAACTAATATATACATATATATATATATATATATATATATATATATAAATATATAAAATTGAAATAAAATTGAATATATATAAGTATATTTATATTCAATTTTATTTTAATTTTAGTCCGCTTTAAGGGTTTTACCAAGTTTCTGAATTGCCGGATTAGCTCACTATATCTATTAATAATATATATATTTATACTTTTATAAATATTCTATTTTATTTCAATTTTAGTCAACTTTATCAAGTGTCTGAATTGCCGGACTAGCTCACTATATCATTCAATTACCAAACGATCGATTAAGAAAGATTGCATTAAAATCTTTTTTTTTTTCAAGAAAAGCTCTCCAGAACTTGTAATCTATAAGACTAAAAACTTAATAATGATTGCAAAATTTAATAATAATTATTGAAAAATCATTCTTTAAAACTTTTCCTATCTTCACTCTCAACCCATCGACTGAAATATCATTACAATCACAATTTCTTAAGTGAAATTCAATAGTAAGTTTTTGTTTTTCGACTGCCGTAATTGTAGCTCATTTTCCAACACTGAACTTGTAATCTATAAGACTAAAAACTTAATAATGATTGCAAAACTTAATAATAATTATTGAAAAATCATTCTTTAAAACTTTTCCTATCTTCACTTTCAACCAATCGACTGAAATATCATTACAATCACAATTTCTTAAGTGAAATTCAATAGTAAATTTTTGTTTTTCGACTGCCGTAATTGTAGCTCATTTTCGAACACTGTTAAAGCAGAGCTCGAGGACTGGTTCCAACCTTAACGTACTCAATTAGCCATTAATCATGTTTATGAGACATTTCTGCAAAAGGCAACAAAGTAAATAGCCGAATACTTAAGAGTCACGCAACGCAGCAAGTGAACAGATCGAGTGGAGGGGTAGCCAATAATATAAAATAAAGTACTGTTAGAGAGGAACGGCGATAAGGTCAAGGCTCGTGGAAAATGTCAATATATATGTATATAGGAGAGCGATAATCAATAGAACGGAACAAGGAACCGAAAACCAACTGGTCGAGGAAGTTGTGTGTGTGTGTGTGTGTGCATGTGTGCTACGCACCCCCACAAGACATACAGTCATGTGTGTATAGAACATATGTGGTGTGAGTGTGTGTGTGAGCGTTTCCTTTTCTGGGTAGTTCATAACTTTTGTGACTTTTATCGTCGCTGTTTGTGGTGGTTTCTTGGCCCAGAGCTAACTTCGACTGCCATGTTTGTGCTTGGCCCTCACACACACGCACACACACACACACGTTTGGAGGCGTTGCCCTGTAGCCGTCTCCTTCGCACCCAAGCCGAAAAACTGTGCCAAAAACTTGGCCAAGAACTTGGCAACTGGCACACATGCCACAAGCCATTGGAAAATGCGGCTGTAAAACGTTATGCCAGAGCTGCAGTTTATCGACTCTTATATAGCATATATACAAATTTATATATATTTCATTCGCGTTCTTATCAGCCCCCACGGTTTATAATAATCGCATATGCCGTGGCCCGTGGCACTCGATGAGCAATTGAAAGGCAATCGGCAATCGGCAACCGTTGGCGGCAACGACTGATACAGTTACTGATAGCCCGCTCCCACATATATAAATATACATATATATATATCTGTATGTGTGTATAAATATACATAAAGAAGAGCTATCTGCATATACAAGTCATTAGCTGGTGCGTAGGATTCTTCGCAGCTGATTTATGTCGTAAGTTCCATTGAAATTCATGAGTGATCAACAAGAATTATATTCAAAGTGAAAACATAATAGCCAACACGAAATTTCTACAACAACATTTCGAAAACGAATAAAAAAGAAACAAACGAAGTCGACACACTGCTATTTGGAATATGCTCGACTAACCGATACCCTGTTGACATGCAAACTTTATCAAATGTAAAATAATTAAATATTCAACATCTTCTTTAATTAGTTACAATTATTTCTGTGAAACGTTATTTCATAACAGTTTGCATATACCCTATACTTATACTGAAAAACTACCAGCTCATACTTTAAATTGTTCGACAACTATTTATTATATTTAGAAATGGCTTCAACAAATTTAAATAATTTTTATAAATTGCAATTTTGCATGCCATTTCATATTCAAAAATCTTACACTAAGATAAACCATTAGGTAAGATTTCAATAATATTAGAACATATTTTGAGGATTTATTTCACATTTCTATAACATTCTTGATCATACATAAATTGTTGAGTACGTAACTATTCAATGGTTTGTCATTTTTAGTTATCAGAGGGTCTTCTTTCTTCTTGAAAATGAAATACCCTTTACGTACGGTGGGTGCTGGGTATGAAGACCCCGCGAAACGGGGCGTGTTACGAGCTATGAAAATGTGTGGCCGGTTGGGCTTTGCCTTTGTCTTTGTCTCTGGGTTTGGATTTGGATTTGGCTTTGGCTGCACCTACGCGTCGCTTGAGATTTATACAAATGGGGAAGAGAGAGCTGAAGGGTCGGAGAATCGGAGAGCCTAAACATAATATCGCCCCACACTTCGGCATATAAAACAAATTTTAATTTATTTAATTTCTTTCAAGTTTTGACCAAAATTTCAAAAACATTTGACAGCGGCATATTAAGTATTGACAAAATAATAATAATAATAATAATAATAATGAAAATAATGAAAATAATAATAATAATGATAATAACAATAAATAAATACAAATGGAAAGCAGCGCATAGATTATGAAAAGAACTGTTGATGTATAAAATGTATGTTTGGTCTCCATAAGCACAATCATAAATCTACTCCCAGCCGTCAAGGTGTGCGCTGAGGTGTCGGCCATAAATTTCAAATTTATGTTCATCTTTTTTTTTTTGCGGTCAAACTTAAAGCTTGAAGAAAATGCTGGCTATACATACACATACAAATATACATAGTCGTATATATGCAGAGAAAAAGACGATTTCGATTTGGGCTTTAGATCGTACGATTTCTATTAAATGCGGCCACAACAATTGCGTCATCTGGCCATTACTTCCCCTTCCCTCCCCTCGCATATGCATATACACATCTGCATATTTTTTCCTTAACCTATTCAAATTCTGCATTATCTTGAGGCCAACGCAGGTTTCCATCCAGTTTTTGTTTAATCTTCCAAGTTATTGTTGCAATTTTTTTCATACTTTGGACTACCTCTGCATATAGAGAAAAATGGGATTCTTACGATTGCGTCATTTGGCTTGATTCGCCAATTCTGGCGTGATTTTCTTTCGATTGGGGTACGTAATCCCGTCCCACCCCTGCTTCTCGACTCTGACATCTCACATTCATCTTTGCACATCTCCGTCTCCATGCAAACTATTAAATGATATGATAGTACCTTAAAACAGAAGCTTTTTCTTTTAATTGGGCATTTCTGCTTTACTTGAGTCGCTGTTTGCGTTCATTTGCAGGCTATAGTTAGCTTTCCATAACTACCCGAAAGTCGACTCATCCAACAGCCAATTCTCACCCAATCAACCCACATAACCACGCAAACGGCTCATTAAACTCACACAAAAAACTGAAAAGCAAATAAAACACAATTTTTCTTTACAATATTCCGACTGTTACATACCCTGTTCTAATATATTTCCATTTACAATAACATTTTCATTAAACTTCTCAGAATTATTTCCGCATTTATTTTCATATTGCTATAAAATTTTATATATAGATAAGATAAAGATCTTTCAAGTTTGAAAGTAATTATTGTTAATCTTTGATTCCAAATACAAAGACACTATTATAGTCTGTGAGATAAGCTCAAGAGCTCTCATACTTCCCGAGCTACAAAGCTTAATACACCTTGATTACAATTTCCAAAGTTGAGTCATTTATGAATATGATGAAAAGATGAGCAGATGGATTGAAGAATAAACCCAAATCAACTTAAATGCCAAACAAATATACATATATGTATATATGTAATTAATAGGTCTGTCTGCTTGTCTGTCTGTTACAGCCAACTCGGTAAACACTTCCATTTTAGCCACTTCAATGGGTACAGGGTATAATGGCCCAGAGAAAAAAAGCAAAAACAGAAATACATAAAATAAAAGTTGACCTTCAAAAAACGCACAGAAATCAAATAGCAATTACAACAACAACAACAACAACAATAATAGCAACAAGCACAACAAAAGCAACAAAGCAGCGCAACGAAGCGAAAACCAAAACCCAACAAAAATCTAGCTATATATGTATGTGCAGATACAAATGTATCTGTGCGTGTGTATGTAGATACATTATATAGATGCGGTTCGCTTGGAAACAGGTTGTTGTCTGTGTCAGTTTTTGTGTTATTGTTAACATTTATTTCATTATGCTTTTTCAAAAACCAAAAAGTTGAGAGCTACGCAAACTTTCGCACGCAAACGCACACACACAAACGCACGCACACACATACGCTTACACACACTCTGACAGGCAATTCAGTTAAAGAGAGAAACTGAAATCGACGCGCCAAAAGTTAATGCAAAGACACACATACGTAAAGCGCATGTATGTGTTTGTGTGTGTGTGTGTTTATTTCATAAAGATTCCAGCAACTGATTGCACTTCAATTTGAAATATATTTGAATGATTATTTCTGAACAATCTTAAAAATAAATGTGCAATGCGTGATGTCATCGACAGCTAAGTAAAATATGTGCATTAGCTGAAGGGAAAATACAAGTAGGGTTACCGAACAGCAAATACTCTTTCAAAATCAGATCTTATTGACTGCCATAAATAAATTCTATCTATACATGAAGATGTGAAGTATTTGCACACATATAATAAGTGTGTGTAAAAGTATCTCGTAGATTTATTGGAATTATAAAGATTAAAATAATTTAAATATAAAATTACGAGGCAAAAATTGAGCAAAACGAAAGGTTTGCAAACAGTATTTTCTTTTTTTTATTGTGGAAATTCTTATCAGAATTCAGCCTCATAGGGGGCAACTTTTTACGCCAACTGCGATGACTGTGCGTCTAACGGTACAAAGCAAACAAGCGCTCACGCGTATCTAGATAAATATTCTCGTCTTTTCTTCCATACATATTTGTAGAAACTTTCGATGTCTCATATTTAATGCACATGCAATACACACACACACACACACACACACACACACACACATATATATACACGCATACATGCTCGCAGTTGCTGATAAAAGAAAAGCGGCACCTGCTGGCCACACGTGCCGAATTTGCTAATGAATTGGGCGAGAAGAAAAGCAACGGCTTTGAGGTGTTAATCAACGGCGGCAGCGAAACAAAAAAAGGCGCCAAAATATGTTTAGCGCGGGCCGAAAGACAAAATAAGGCGCCAAAAGCCGCGAACACACGTGCGCGCGTATCTAGATAAATATCTATGACAACATATTCAAATACACACTCACACACACACACACACACGCATGTGGCAAAGTGTGCAAATACACTTGAGGCGTGCTACTGTACATACGCAAAGCCGACAGCGTACGCTAGCTGCGCTGCCAGCGTCGTATAGGCCTGTGTATGCATGTGTGTTTAAATATCCATATGTATGTATGTACGTACGCATGCTGCTGCTGCGGCCGAAGGCAACGACCAACAACAACGGCAACAATAAAAACCTCCACAGCGGGCAATCGACGTAAACAGATCATCGAACTCCCTTTGCGCAAGCATGAAAGTTGTTGTTGTTGTTGTTTTTGTTGTTGCTGTTGGACAGCTCCTGCGGTTGGCCTTGAAGTGTGTGCGCTTTTGCACGTATGCGTGCGTGTGTGTGTGTGTGTGTATCACTTGGTCACTATTTAATTTTCATTAATTAAAATTTGCCTTATTTTGCTATTAATTGAGTTGGCAACGCGTGCGGCGCCCACGCAAAGCAGCAAGCAGCAGAACAGCAGAACAGAAGCAGTGAGTAAAGCAAGCAAACGAGCGCTCAGCGCTCAGTGCTGCAGCGCAGGCAGAAACTTCAGAGCGACAAGCAAAAACAGCTTTCATCGTTGCCTTCTGCTTGCGTCATACTTGCGATGCGTGCGCGACAAAGCTACAAGAAACACGAAGTCGCTGCATCGGCATGCTGCTGCTGCTGCTGTTGCTGCTGCAGCTACGGCTTCGCTACTCAACACACGCGTTGAGGCCAACAAACCACCACCACCGAGCAGCAACAACGGCAGAGGCAGCGCAGCAGCAGCAATAGAAACGTGAGCAGCGACGCCACAGCGCAGCAACGCAGCAGCGGCAGAGGGAACCAACCAACCAGCGGCAGCGACAAACCGACAATCGGCCTCGGCTTCGGGTTTTTGTAGCTTTGTGGCGTCAGTCGCATATTGACGGCGAACGTGTTCAGTTGTGTTAACGGTAAAACGTATGTGGCTGTTGCCTGTTGTTGTTGTTTAACTGGAATTACTTGATCGTTCATTCGTGCGTTCGTGTTGGTGTACATGTGTGTGTGAGTTGCACTTGTAGCGCTGCTGACTGCGACTGGGGGCCCGCTGCTGCTGCTGCTGTTGCTGCTACTGCTGCTTCACCGACTGCGACTGCGACTGCGACAGCAACTGCGATTGCGGCTGCTGCTTACGTGCCCAAGTGAACGTCGACGTTTTCTAATCTGATGATTATCGATTGATAGCAACAGCAGCAGCAGCAGATAAGCAGCCGCTGCAACGGCAACAACACTTACACACACGCACACACACATGCATGTATGCCGATCCATCGACGAAATAGCGACAGCGACAGCGACGCCGCCGCGCAGCCGCAGTCGACGCCGCATTCTGTGCGCTGCGCTGCCCGATTTCGAGTTATTTTCTATGCGACTTTGTTGCGTTTTTCTCAGTTCGCTTTTGGAGCTGCCAGTAAACGTTTACAAATCGCTCCGTGTTGCCGACGTGACGTTTTTTGCGCGATTATTACAAATTCGTATTAGAATCTAAGTTTAAAATATTTCAACGCCTTTGGGAAAAACACAAAAAATTAAATAAAATAAAAATAAACGTTTAGCAGTGCAATTGTGAATAACTTTTATAAAAAACGCAATAAATAAAAAATAATAATGAATCTCAATTCAAATATAAGAATGAAAAATTTTAAATTCAGGAAACACTTTTCCAACTAAATGAATATCCAAATATTAAAATGTTATTTCGCAATAATCTTGCATTAATATAAAAGAAATATATAAAAAATTATATTTAATAAAGTTGTTAGTAAAAACAATTTTTCTTAACGGTTCTTAAGTTGGAACTGCAAATATTTTCAACATATCTTTAAAAAAAAAACAAATTTGTAAATGAATTTCAACGACAGGAAGCTGAAAAATTCAACTGTAAAAAAAGAACAAGAAGCACGGCGAAAAGCAGTGCAAAGCATCATAAAAAAAAAAAAAATAAAACAAAAAAAATTCCCCCATGCAAAAAAAAGAGGAAAAGAAAAAAGTGAATTTTTGAAGCTCTCATGTGACTCGAGGGAAAGACGAAATGCTGCAAAAAGAAGAAGAATTTGAAAGAATATGCTACCTGGTTTTTGCCATCAGCGAGGTATAGAGTTCCTACGTTCAATTTAAATACTCGTAGGAACTTCATACCGTGCTCTTGGAAGACCAAAAAACAACGAAATTAAAAATATATATATAAAAATAAAAGTAAAATAATAAAAAACAAAAAACACTGAGAAAACGAAGAGAACGGAAAGAGTGCGATATAAAACGCACACATAACGCTAGCGACTTTTGCATGCAGCGCTACGAAATATATACCCAGTAAAATAGCTGGCTGCAAATCTGAACAAAAAAGTTTACGTGCTTCGTGCCAGCATAACAAGTGCTAAACGACCATAAAATTAAAAAAAAAAAACTCAAATCGTGCAACACACGAAAAATGATTGAAATACATCCCCAGCCACAAGCCCTGCAACACGAGCTGCAATTGGACCGATAAGTTCTTAAGAAAAACCAGGCAACAAACAAAAAACAAATAACAAGAAAATAATGTTTCTAGTAAAAGTAACAGGGAAAAAGAGAAACAGGTGCAGTGCTGCCCATTTCTCCCACAACATGCAGATTAACGACTCTGCAGATGAAGACGAACAGAAAAAAGGGTTGGGAATAGAGAAAAAGCGAGAGAATTAGCGAAGTCTGTCGTGTAACTCGTAATGCTGAAATTATAGGAAAATAGACACCAGAAATTCTGATATAATGAAAGTATTTCACTATCAATTAAGTGCATACCATTTCCAATATAATTCAGATAAACTGAAACTGCGAAAAATCTCGATTTGCTTTAATTAATATTATGAAATTTTACCGAAATGAAGCTAATGGTAATTTCATAAGGAAAATCGTGTTAAATAGAGTTCTCTTTGTAGACCTCCTATTCAATAGGTTTACGTAAATTCGCTTGGCTGAATGTCTATTAATTCCCTGCCATAATCATTTGTAGCTTGCTTTTATATAACGATTGCACATTAAGTTCCGTTGTTGTTCAGTCAAGTATTTAATTAATGGAAAAGGTAAACAAGCGAATTTAGTAATTATAAACGAGCTAAGTAAATCGAACATAAGACCAAAAACGTATTTCAATAAGTTAAGTGCTAAAACCTGTTGGGAATTATATGATTAAGTTGAGAAAATTTGTTAGATATCTCTGATATATTGGAAAGCTAAAATATACATATGAGTATGAAATTGAAATTGAATCTTATAGCAGAGTTAAGAGGTAAACGAAAAGGTTTGTGCTAGAAATGCAATACCCATTGATTTCTTTTGTTGTTGTTGTAATTGTTGTTGTTGTCTACCATTCCAAAGACCTTCGAGCGCTGCAATGTCAAAAACCTTTTGGCAGGCAGCTTGACAAAATAAGACAGGAAAAAAACAAGGAAAAAAGAAGAAAAACGAGAAGAAAAATAATAAAAATAAATTGTAGCATATAAGAAAAATGCTGCAAAAATTGCTGAACGGGTAGACTTTCAAAAAGCGCAACGCGCCAAAGCCCAAGCGCGCAGTTCGAGTTAATGGCCCAGCAATAAAACAGCGAAACCGAAGGCAGCAGCAACAGCAGCAGCAGCAGCAACAGAAACTCAGGCAACAGCAGCAACAACAACAGCAGCAGCAGCAGCAGCAACATCATCATCAACGGCGAGCAACAATTGCACACGCACATTTTGCAGCTTTTGGGCTTTCGAGTAGGTTCTTTCCGGCCAGTCTCTGAGCGTGTGTATCGCACATGAGGAATACGAAAAAATAAGAAGAAGAAGAAGAAGAAGAAGACGAAGAAGAAAAATACAAAACCAAAAACATAAGCAAAGGCAAAAGATATGCATTTTATAGATACGCCTCAACTTGACTGTGCAGCTGTTCTTGTTGTTGTTCTCGTTGTTGTTGTTGCTGAGCTGATATGGACAAGCAAAATGCATACAACTATATTTTGTGCGGCATGCCGATAAGCCCTATATAAAATATGTACAAGCTATAACACACACACACACACACACACACACACACTTTATCTATACTGACTTTATCGTACGAAATGGGAATGGAACCACGACACCAGCAACAAATGGGAATGGGAATGGAAATGGCAATGAATGGGAATGGAATGCGAATGAGAATTGGTTTCCTTCTTTTTCCGAAAATGTTGCCGCTTGCAATTTTCGCAGCCTCGTCAACAACAACAGCAACAGCAGCAGCGGCAGCAAAAATAATAACAATTTCAGTTGATTTCTTTTCCTTATTTTGTTGTTGTTGTTGTTGTTGTATTTTTGTTGGAACTGGAAATGGACAGCGAGACTTGGACTTGAGGCATTGTATTTTGTTGTCCATTTCAGCGCTTGAAATTCTTGTGGCTGCTGCTGCTACTGCTAGTTGTTGTTGTAGCTGTTGTAGTTGTAGTTGTTGTTGTTGTTGTAGCTGCAGCAGTTAATTTAATTTCAGCTCATAAATCAAAACTGTGCCGCGCAAAATGTTTGCTTTTGACGCGGCGTTTTTGTCGCCAGGCCGAGACAATTTTTCAGTTTAAACAATTTCAAGAGCTGGAGAAGGGGCCGGGATGGTGAGGGGTTGGAAGTGGTGAGGAGGGGAGGACTTGGAGCAGCGAGCAGGCAGCCGGAACTGAATACCGAATGAACTGAACTGGGGCTGGAACTGTTAAGTTAGTCAACTTTACAGCCGCTTGACGTTTGACAAACAATGGCAACGGCAGCAGACAAAGCAACAAAAACAACAACAACAACAACAACAACAATAACAACTACAACTACAACAAGCCAAAATTCAACAGCTTAACTTGGTCAGCTGAAAAACACAAATTGCAGGCCAGCTGCAGCTCCAGCTCCAGCTTAAAGATACATAAGAGAGAAATACTGTGGAGAATAATTTCCATTTTATTACTTATTAAAACTCTTGAAATATTATTTGGGGAGCTACAAACTTAAACTTTTAGTTAAAGTTTCTTTTAGTTAGTTAGAGGGTATCTATTTAGTAGAAGACTCCTAAGTGAAACTAATTTTAGCTCTGTTATAAGGTATCTATATAGTAGAAGAAGACTAGAAGAAAGATACTTCAGAGAGAAAAATATAGTTAGTAAATTGTTCCATTTTATAACTAATTAAACTCTTATTTAAGGAATTACAAGCTAAAACTTTGAATTAAATGTGTTTTCAGCGTTTTAAAGGGTATCCATGTAGTAGACGACCCCATAGTGAAACTAATCGATCAGTCTGGAGTTCAAAGATACTTCAGAGAGAGAAATAGTTTGTAATTATTTCCATTTTATAACTAATTAAACTCTTGATATATGTTTATGTAAGGAGTTACGAGCTTCAACTGATTATAGGGTATTGATAATGAAGTAACACTATAGTTAATTGCACGACAACAATCAATCTTAAAGCAATTGCTCTGGATGCAGCTAAAAGATGGCGAAAAGGGAAACATGGTTTATATCTTATAACTCTTTAGGAATATTTAATATGCGAGTTATTACATATAGCTGCTAATTAAATATATTTTATAGGGTATCTAATTAGTAAACTTGATTGCTTGGCAACAGACACAGACTAGAAATTAAAGCGAATCAGATCTGCTAGATAAGAGTCGTTAGTGTATTACAGGGTATCTATTAAATAGAACTAATTGGCTAGCAGCAACCACATCTACATAGTTATAGTTATATTTCATAGCTAACTGAACGCCTAAGTACATATATTAAAGAAACTACAGGATATACGAAGAGTATTGAAGGGTATGCATTTAGAAAACTTAATTGCATGGCTAGAACTACATTTACCGGATCTAAAAGGGAAACAGATCTGCTAGCTAAGTGTGTTTTCAGTGTACTACAGGGTATATGTTAAGTACAAGTAATTGCATCTTAATCAAATAATATGGGCATCTATTAAAGAAAACTTTTGTAGAAATAAAAACAGATGTGCAGCTCAATTGACTTTAGTATACTGCAGGGTATTTGTTTTGTAAACTTCAATCTTTAGCATGCCACATTTACAACAAATTATCTGCCTGCAGCTGAAACAGAAACATAAATCAATTCTAATGGGTATTACAGGGTATGCATTTGGCATGTCTAATTGCTTGCCAACAGCAACATATTTTAAAACTGATCTTTTTTGCAGCTAAAAGAGAAGCAAACGAAATATAGTTGCAGAACAATTTGATGTTTTACAGGGTATCTGTTTTTTTTAAAACTAATTACTTGGCAACAACTACATGCACAGCTATTGATCTGGCTGTGGGGCCCAGCCCACTTTTGGCCCAGCCCAGGTCGAGCATTTGTGCCCATCGTCAGCTTTGAAGCGCACTTGAGAGCGTGACAGTAAATAGTGAGCTAAATGACAACTACTGGATAGATAGATAGCACACACACACAGACAGACAGACAGCGCTGAGCAGATCAGATCAGAGCAGAGCAGAGCACTTCATGGAATATGGCTGATATACTTATGCATTAGCTGGGTGTGTTCAGGTGACTAAATGTTAACCCTACAATGCCCATTGGGGCGCCGGCAGTCACAATGATAACTGAGAGTCGATACTCGAACTCGTTAAATGTTAATCGTTGGCACGACCAAAATGCTGACTAAGGCCACTTCCACTCGCAAGTGGACACTGGACAGGGGACACTGGACAGTGGTCAGTGGACAGTCATTCGGAATGAATGACGATGGAGCAGGCGAAGGCGATGGAAATTTATGGCGGCAACTGCTATAAGACTGACAAACAGTAGCAAATATATACACACATATTTATATAAGCAAAATTACTAAAAACTAACTATACATACTTAGCAGTTATTTATGATACCCTGTGACAGCAGAATATGTAGTTAGGGTAGCTCATAAAGCTTTTTATATTCATCAAACGTTGTATTCTTTAATTAAGCCTTCATTTTTTAAATATATAAAAAGAATTATACAAAAAATATGCATAAGAGATTTTAAAAAATAAAATAAATTAAGAAACCAATTATAATCTTTAAATATTTGATTCGTTATTAAGACAATAATTGCATAATTACGAAATAAAAGAATTATAGAATTAAAATTGCATAAAATACCATTTAAAAGCTTTTTAATTTCCTTTGTTTTATTTCAAGATTTAGAAAATAAGGAATTTTTAGAATTTTCAACTTTTTTATAGTTAATTCCAGAGCTAAAATCATATTTCAATAAACATTTTAAGCAGAAAATAAAGGAATAAAGGACAGACATAGTGCATAAATAATTGAGATTCAAGTTTCTCCAACAATATTCGATTAATTTCTATTTTGGCAGTCTTTAGTAAAAAGTATATATTTAAATATATATTTTGTTAACTAAAATATTAAAGAATAGATGCAAAACAAGGGTTTAAGCCAAACTATAGGTTCATAGGTTGAACACAAACGAAGCTCAAGGTTGACTCCAACTACAGTTGGATAACAAACCCAATCACTGAGAATTGAGTTTAAGATTGTTTGTGTTTCTGTTTGTGTTTGTGATAGTTTTTGCAGCCCTGATTAAAGCAAGCCCAAGTTTGTTTCGATGTCCGACCCACAGACATTCGACGCTTCGCATCTGAGCTCCAGTTGAGTTCGAATCGAATACCCGTTCCCATTCTCGAGCCCAGCCCAGTTTTAGCACAAATGCTGACCCATATCAGCGCAAAATATGCTAATTACCAATGGGGTCCAGTTAGTTGGGTTAGTTTACAGCCCAGTCAGCCAGTCAGCCATTTAGTCAGTTAGTCAGTTAGTCAGTATGTCTCTCTGACAACAGTGTCGACGGTCAAGGCTATTGGGCAAAAGCTGTGCGAAAAGGTCCACAAAGCCGAGCCGCCGCACATTTGTATTTGTTGTATGGTGCATATTTTGTATGGCTTATAATAAATCAGCCACGTGCAATTGAGTGATTCAGTCCGTGTGCCTAAGGTTGAATCTAATTTCGAGTGCCAGTCGTGCTGGTCCCACCGAGATTTCAAGTAATTATAGCTGACGTCAGACTCCTCAATTATATACAAGAATCAATTTTCCATCTAGCTGCTTACAACTAAAAACAACAAAAAAAAAAACAAAACAACAACAGCACATATCTTTGTACAATTATTATATACTAAATACTCGCTGTAAGTCGAGAGCCCCTGAGGCCAGCAAATGGATGTTTGTCACCTCGGAAGTTGAGTCAGCGGCAACGGTTCAACTTTATCTAACCTCACCTGATGGGGAAGAGATAAAAGATACTT
Source organism: Drosophila pseudotalamancana (assembly GCA_037075185.1). Taxonomy (NCBI): domain Eukaryota; kingdom Metazoa; phylum Arthropoda; class Insecta; order Diptera; family Drosophilidae; genus Drosophila; species Drosophila pseudotalamancana. The sequence goes on along the minus strand of JBAMCK010000062.1, from coordinate 303,923 downwards.
CGAGCACGAATGTGTTTTAAAGTTGAAGACGACGCCTACATGTGCGCATTTACCTCATTTGTAATTCATTAAAATGTATTTATTTTGAAAGCAGCGCTCAGATACATTTGTATCTTATATCTCACATGTGACTTGTGCTATTTCACTGTCGGATTTGGCCAGCCAAAGCTGCGCATTGTTTGGCATCGGCGACCTAAGCCGATTTTCAGCTACATACCCGAACTATAGCATAAAAGAATACACATATAAACACGTACGAGTAATACCTGAACCAAACAACAACAATCTTTACATATATGCCTAACGGTCTGCGTTTACATCCACGTCTAAGTCGCTGTCTCTGTCGCTGTCGCTGTCGCCGTCGTCGTCGTCGTCGACGTCTGCGTTAGCGGCGACATAAGCTTTGATGGATTTTGACATAAATATGAGTTGGAATTTAGTGCCAAGTTTGGCGCACGTAGAGCTTATCAGGCTAGCTCCATATATAGGCGATCGCGACGGATCGATCCGATTGGATCGCTGGATTGGCAGCCAAACTGTCGACCACTTGGCAGGCCACAAAATAAAATCAGATAGCAACAAACTGGGCCTCAATCTGGCTCTGGGTTTGGGCCTGGGCTCTGGGCCTGTTCACAATTTATGCTAATCCGTGCGCCATAATTTGTGTTGTTGTACGGCTGCCAGCCCTGGCTGAGGAATATGTTTGTTTCTGCTTCTTTTTTTTTTGTTTTTTTTTTTCATTTATTTATGTTTTTTTTTTTCTCTTTGAGTTTAAGTTTTTTACTTAAGCGTTTTCAGCGCGCAAAGCGCGTGTTGCGCATTTCCAAGCAGGCATCGGTCCATTTGGGTAAAATGATTAATTTACATAAATATTTTTATGATTTGCCAAGACAACAAAAATTGTGAAAAAAAAAACAAAAAACAAAAAAAAAAAAAAAACGTTGCGAGCTGGCCAGCTGCCAGTCTTATGCAATAAGCTAACAACAGTTTGGGCCCCTTTTTGCCACGTGCCGCTGCCTCGTTCTCCATCTCTCTCCCACTCCCTTTCTGGATGTGGCCTGAAAAGGGAACTAGTTCAAGCAACTGTAAATACAATTGAGCAACCGCTTAACTCGGTGTCATCAACCTTTGCAAAAAGTCCTTTGTCTTTAACTGGCAACAGATGACAGCAGCTCACAGGACGTGTGCCACATGTGACTCAATTTCAGAGCGCTTCGTGTTGCAAATGCCAATGAACCCAGCGGCAAGCGGCAACCAGCAAGTGGCACAAAGCAACAGCCTACAACCAGGAAGCACTGAAAGGTGCAACAGGTGTGGCTCGCAGTTTCTGGTTCTATTATATTGATCTCGAAGCACCCATTATTTATCCATAGACGCACTTTAGAGAGGCGCCAACGATGATTTCATTAGCAGCACAATTTATCGCCTTCGTTGAGTGCATTTCGACTTGGAGAGGGACCCGAGTCGATCCCCAATTCCGAAACACGAGTTCTTATAGCGTTTCTCCATTTGTTTCTCTCTTTCTTTAGCTAAATACGCTTGTTGATAAACAAAACTTTCCTATACAACGACTTATTTATCGTTTTAAAATTAAATGCTAAGCTTTAGTTAGAATTTCTTTATATAAATCCAAATACTTTTGAATATTCTTGTTTTTTTTTCTTATCACATTTTCTTATTTCATTAGATGAAATGCTCTTTAATTTAATTTAGTAAGTCTAATAATATATATGAATATACGAAAATAATCATGAAGAACAATCACTATATTCATCTTAATAAAAATTATAGCATTAAAAACTAAAATTGTTATACTTATAAAAAATAAAATAATGCTGATTAGAGACTGATCAAACCATTAAAAGAATTAATAATAATTAAGTTACTGGTAGTTACAAATTATATTTCAAAGTAAGATTTAAAATTAATAGAACAAAAATATAATACTAAGTGCGATAATAAATATAATAAAAGTAATTAAAACACAAATTGTAAAGAAATTAAAAATTATAATAAAATTTGTTTATTTTGTCTTTAATAAAAGTTGATTAAAAATAATATAAATTAAAATAAAATTTAGTTTCAAGTGCGAATTACAAGTTTTACATATGTTACGATAGAAAACACGACACGCGCACATCACCAATTTGTGGCAATATTCTCAACCCACTCACCGTCACGTGTGTAAATGTGTGTGTGCGTGTCTAAAAAGTGCAATTGTACTATAAATGTTGTGATAGATAATCTGCATAACAAAGTAAATATTGAATATTTATAAATATTTTCCAATCGAGGGAGATAGAGAGAGAGAGGGAGAGATATGAAGAATTTACTGCCTACAGCAAATATGTTTGATATCAAATAAAGATCTCGAGCTCCGGCTGTATACCAAATATTTAGAATACATTTATAGACCATAAGCAGCTTTATGTTGTTATCTGAGCTAACAATAAATTAATCTCCAAAGAATGCGACAACTATTGAATTCAGATACTTTGCTTTATAAATTTATTGCCAACGAAATTTCAATTATCATAGGCTTAGATTTATTTATGAATTTCTCAATTTGAAAAGCGGTTTTAATTAACTGCTGATTGCACAAATGAACTTTAGTTCGATGCTGCAACTGGGGACTTGAAGACTTGCCCCCGGGGCCCCAGTTGCGAGGCCCCACCCTGTCCAAAAGAAGCCCCGCCCAAAACTGGCTGCTTCTGCTGTTATTCTTCTTGTTGCTGTTGTATTCTTGTATGTTGTTGTATGTTGTTGTAGGTTGTGTTTTTGTTGTGCTGCCAGTTAATCTTCAGTTACTCAACCCTCTTTATGCAAATGCGGCTTTCAAGTAATTTAGAAAAAATACGAGTGAAAAATATACACAAGAACAACAAAAACAGCCACAGCAAGTCAAAGCTGTATAAATTTATACATATGCGAACATCTATATACATATAAATATATATGTATATAAATTTATATGTATATACATACACATACATACATATGTGGTGTATGTATTTATAAGTTCATATGTGAGACTTGTAGATAAATTTGCATATTTCAGTCGTTCATAATCCAAGTCTTTCCTTAAGTTGAAGTCTCGCTCTCTCCCCATCTCTTTCTCGCTCATTCAACTTGAACTGGGAGTGAGGACTGGGACTACTGCGGGCTAACCGCTAGCCCAACAACAACAATAACAATAACAAAAACAACAACAACAATGGCAACCCGCGTCACTTGCGAGGCGTCGAACCATTTGAAAAGCCACACCTAACTACAATTTTTTGTAGTTTGTATATTCTGTTTTTTTTTTCCTCCATCAAGTTTTATTTTATTTTTGCGCCTACTACCAAGTTTATCGCTTATTATTATATATATGTATACGTATATATATTTTCGTATTTTTTTTTTTTACCTTATCGCTAGTGAGTTTTTCTAGTCTCTACCTACAACTTTTGCTCTTCGGAAATTTATGTGCTAGTTGGCTCGGACGCTCCTCTCTTGGGATCCATTTGCATATTTGTCGCGTATTTGATTTGATTTTATTGAAATTCATATAAAATTATCAACTCGCTGAACCACTTAGAAACCATAAGCGGGGTTTCTTCTGCTTAGCCAAACCGTTCAGCAGCTCTTTTGTGCGGTTCTTAATAGTTCCAGATCCACATCCAGTTCCAGTTCCAGTTCCAGTCGAGTTTACGCTGCTGCACGTGGCAGCATCCAAAATGAAGACGCATAAATAAAAGCATCGGCAAGCAAGCGGCTCTTGAGACAGTTTCTAAACAATGGTATAGTAGCAAATGAGTTAAGCTACTCCATTGATATGATGGAGTGCTGCCTGTCCACATCATCGCGCCGTTTTTAATGTTTAATTAATTTCGCTGCCTCAATCCCGATCGCAATCTATGCAGATTTTTATTCGCTATTATAAAATAGCTATCTGTCTTCTTCTTTTCTCTCACATATGTATGTATATATGTGACTGCAGTGGCGATCTGTGAGGGGTCTTAGTCATGTATATAAATACGATATGGGAAATACAAAGCCAGGCTAATTAATTGTTCGATCAGATAGCGTTTTACTATGAAGACATTTAAAAAATTGATATTTAAATAAAATAAATTTCAAAAACTGCAAGCATAAGTCGTCGCTGTTTTATCTGTTTTTTTTTTTTTGTGGCTCTTCTTCTTCTGTGTGTTTGTTAATTAATTTAATTTATGGCTGGCGTTGTGCTAAACAAAATGAGTTGGCTAATTTGGTGATCCACTCGGGCCTGGCATGGGAACAGTGCATATGGTAGGAAACAGCTATTGTATCTTGATTTTAAATGTGAAAAGATCTCAGCCATAAATTTAAAGAGATTATAGATATAGACTAGCCACAAAAAAAGATCAAGAATTTCCAGTTAAGGAAAGCGATATCGATTCCCAAAAAGTTATGGGCTAAAGAAGCGACAAACTTAACGGAAGATATATTTATATTTAAGCATTTACATATATACTAAATATATGTATATTAAGCTAAAATTTTAATTTAAATAGAAAGGTTTAGTTGTTATGAAATTTTTGGAACCAATTACTTTACAGATTGGCTATAAAGAGAGCATAAAGAGAGCTTCACGGTATCTGAAGCAGACTTTTAGATTATGCCAAAGGTCGCGGAAATATTTGACTATAATCATAATTAGCAATTCTTTTTGGCCGTCTGTGTTCTCGCATTTGTATTCTCGTTTGTAGCTTTGCCACCTTTGGGAAAAGTAATTGGCAGAGCAGGCGAAAGATTTGGCAGCAGAGCGCAGTAAATCACCTCAGCGCGGCGCATAGAAACAACATGACAACAAAATGAACACTTCAACAAAATTAAGCAAACAAGAAATAAAGCAAAAAATAAAATTAAAAAAAAAATATTTATATATATGTATATGTGTATAAATACAAGCCGAATATACAAAAATATACAAAAGAAAGAAAAAACATATATATATTATAAAAATGACAGCGAAACAAACGAAAACATTATTCATTTAAACGTCTATAAAAACTGCGGAAAAATATGTTTGAAATATATGAGTGTACAAATAAAAAATACAAAAAAAAAAAAAATATACAGAAAAATACAAAAAATACAAATTATGCACACATATGCAGCATGGGAGCTGTTTTCGTTGTTGTTATTTTTTGCTTAAATAAAAATCAGGTTGGAAAACAAACTGATTTTAAATTATGGCTCTGCCAGCTGACTGACAACTCTTTAAGATTCATACATTTATGATTTATGATAGTGTGTGTGTGCGACAGATATCCGCACAGTCAGACTATAAGATCTATCTATAAGTTAATTTATATAATCGCATATAACTTACAAATCCGCAAATTGGTGACAACACTTTTTCAACTGACCAATCGCCAAGCTCCAAGTGAATGTGTGCAAGTTGTTTCAATAGTCATTGAAGGGTATTTCAGTTCCGACACGAAACATGTAACGCATAGGAGAAATCATCACTCATTACTATATTCTCAATGATCATCAGGCTGTTGCTATGCAAACTTATCTTTCAGTCTTAAATCATTTATTATTCAACTTTGCCTATCTTGGACTTTTGTTCGACTTATGTTTGACTTCATTCCCACAATTCCCTTATCAATAATATTTCATTTTAAAATCTCTCGACTACAATAAAATATTTAAGCCGACGCCTCAAATCTGACAAGCATTACAATTCTTACTATATCATAGTTAATATTATTTACTTGTATTGTTATTTTTTAATCTGCGGTATATTATTACATAACATACATGTAACTATTGTATAATACTAAACATATATTCTAAACTGTTTGTCTGATTGACTAACTGATTGCCTCTGATTGATGAACAACTATTTACTACATCAAGTCCCATTAAGACCTTTAGATGTGAGTGCATTGGATCTTCGGTGTGCTAAAACAAATCCTCTCTTTCGTTTTATTGTACACTAACAGCGCTTAATCAACATAAAAATACAAAAAGAAGAAGAAGAAGAAAAGCAAAAAATTGTAGACATCAATCATATAAAAATTAGTCATTTGGTTTCGTTTGTGTTTTTGGTGGAGTGTTCAAGGCGTTCTCCTTGGTATCTTTCTGCCTTCCGTCTACCCAACTTTGGCAAACTTTTGGGGCAGCCCCCGCAATATACGCACACAAATGAACACACATTAGGTGTACTCTTGCTTGACATCTTTGGCTTTATAATGTGTATTTAATAGGCCACTTTTACAAGCAAGCGACAATAATAAGATGTTGAAATCATGAAAGTCAAGTTCACACTGTTTAAATTTGCACAGAAATAATAAAATAAAATAAACAGTTGTTTTTTGAATGTACACAATTTAATTCTTATTTGTTAATTTGTTGAATTTATGAATTATTATTGTGGCATATCTAACAAATGTTTCCCAAAGGAATCGACTCCCAAGAGCGAAATAATTTTTGCACAAAATTTGCGTTTGGTTTATTTTATTTTTTATTTTTTATTTTTTATTTAATAGTCGATGCTTATATTTTTATGACACTTTTTATTGGACATGTCGTGTGGTCAAGAACTCTAGAATCTAGAGCGTTTCTCAAATTTAAGCGCTTATTTTATTAGAAAAACTCAAAGAAAATCGGCAGCAGCTGTTACTTTCTGTTCGCATATATTTATGACATCTATAATACGCAAGAAATACACACAAATAAATAAAAATATAAATATATATATATAGTATAGTATATATATGTAGTATATATATACATAGGTGTATATATAAATTGGTATGTATTTGTAGATAAATTGAAATCAAATCTTGTGCAGCTGCTGCTGCTGATAAGCAAAGAGCAACTAAAATTTTTCATTTTGTTCGGCTTAACATAAATAGTAATCAAAGTGATTTATGTGTTGGAGGTCAATGCTGTGGCGTTCATAAATGTTTTGAAATTCTTAGCCGTATTTTATTTAAGAATTTGCATGACAAAAACTTGATTTATCTGAGACATGGCTGCCAAAATGGAAAATGCATAAAAACATTCATAGAATGTGCCTGCCAAAAATTATAAAACGCAGTCATGAATTCTAACCAGCTCTCACATTATTGATCGCTTGCATAATGTTTGTGGCATTAAGAGATATATTTCGGATTGGTAAGAGTCATACGGCTGGCCGACATACCAAGCAACATTATTTTTCGCATTTTTCGCATTTTCTTACTAATTAACATGGTTAAATCCATTTAGCAGAGTTCTCTGCACCACTTGGACTTAGACCGGGGGCCTTTCGCACACTCCCATTTCAGCTGCCCCTAAGCTGATTAGCGGGTCGAATCGCAACACCCAACCGCCGACAACAGACAACCGACAACCGACAACCGACAACCGACAACCGACAACCAACAACCAACAACCGACATTAAGTGGTTCGATGCATCGCATTGGCTATGCCATGACAATGTTATCATACTATATAAATACCATGAGTGTGTCTCTTAAAATAGAACATGCTACAAAGTTGCAAATTGTATTTAATTGCGGTCAGCCGACTCAGATTAATGAACCGATTCCACTGAGGAGTTGCCTATGGCGAACTGATCTAAAATAACACTTTATGATTATTTTAATGTGTGATTCTTATATATAGTCATATATATATATAAGAATCACACATTGATTTTTAATTAATTACATTACCGTTGTAATGATATATCTATTATTTATTTAAAATAATGAATATAATAATAATAAATGAAGCTGATTGATGTTGGTGATTGACTGGATGGCTGATTGATTGATGATCAACGCAGAGTTAATAAAAATGCCATAATATATTTTTCTTTTTCTGTGGCTTCCTTGTATGGAAGTTTTGTAATTCACTAATATGTGCGGAAAATAGGCGGAAAACGTTAATCTGCAACTTTATTGCTTATAACAAAACGCATTCATTTTTAAAGATGTTTGTTATAAAATAAAAAGTGTTTGTTGTTTTTCTAGAGACTTCTACAGTTAACAAATTTATGAATTATTTTTAAACTTAATGTAAAAAAAAGTAGAAAAATAATTAAAATATAAATATAAAAATGTATTTTGTATTATTTATATATTTACTTTTCCAGTCATAAGGAATGATGTCACCCAACAAGAGTTTTAACTACTTGGGGATTACCGAAAATTTACATTCACTTACTCAAGCAATTTTTAAATTCATTCAGTTATTGACTTTCTATTATTGACTAACTATATAAAGAAGGTCTTTAACGGCACTTATCAATAATTGAATCATTATCAAAATATTTAATTGGAGTAATAAAAGAAAAACAGCTACGAGTAACAAGCATTTAGTTAAGGCCTTGTGTAAACCGAAGTACTGATATCTGGAGCTGAGGATCGCTTATTTCATAGATGGTAGATATGCCGGTACGGACACGGGCATGGGCATGGACACGGGCACGGGCACCGTTATTTGCACATTACTTTACGGTTTTAGCTACACCCAAAACATTGAGGCCCAAATAAACATGTCGAGCGTCATAAAAACTGAACGTAACTCGGATATGGACATGGGCAGGAAAGCGAGCACTGGGTGCGGACCGGGGCGGCGGGGACGGGTACTCAAACTCGAACTGGAACTGGAACTGGAACTGGAACTGGAACTGCAAACGGAATTGGAGCTGACCGATTGCTGGCAATGCGAAGAAATTTGCAACTATTCATTTTCGCGCATTTTTCATACTTTTAGTGCGCCTGCATGTTTTAGTTGTTGTACATGTTTGTTTATTTGTTTGTTTGTTTGTTTGTGCTCGTGTTTGTGTTTGTGTTTGTGTTTGTGCTAGTGTTTGCATTTGAGTGTAGCTGTTGTTCTTGCTTGTTGTTGTCGTCATAATGTGTGCATTACTTCATCCATTGTTGTGTGTACTGCCCCTCCCCAATCCTCTCTCCTGTGTGTTCACTGTTCGCGCAATTTTCAAATCAATTTTGTTTACTTTTTATGCACACAACGACTACAACAGCAACAAAAGCAACAACTGCGACACACGCACCGGCACTTTTCTCCCTACTTTTCTGGCCATATCTGTACTCCGGACTGGTTGCCGTGTGTTTAACAACATTTTTATGGTTTGGCACACACCCTAAGCCAAATGGCAACAAAGAAAAAACAAAAACAAAAAAAATCGTCAATGTTTGAAAAGTGCATCGGTAGGCGAGAGAAAGACAGGAGGACAGACAAACTGTCTGACAGACATGCACATGCACATGCACATGCAACTGCAACTCCAGCAGCAGCAGCAGCGACAGCAGCAGCAGCAGCAGCTCTGTAACTGTAAATTATATATTTCATAAATTTCGCTACATAGTTCGTGATAATCGCATGTAATTGCGTTTTATCTGCACCTTTCATCCGGACATGTGAGCAAACAAACGCGCTTAATGCAAAGCGCCCTTAAACAACAAGCAACCCCTTCAAAATTTTAAATAAATAAATACAACAACAGCACCAACAACTGACCACAGTAACTAGTGCAGAGTAACCAGTTAGCAGTTCCATTTGGCAGCCAGGCGGGAGTCGCCTTCTTTTTTTTTTATTCTTTTATTATTTTAGCCCAGGCGCGCTTCAATGGGCTTTTGGCCATGTCCAGCGATTTACGGTTAGCGATAGCAAACTATACGAACAATTTCTTAATATTTTACAATAATGCGATATTTGGGTTACAACAAAAGCCAACACACACACACACACACACACACACACACACACACACATTCAAACACACGCATGCAAACTTGGCAACTTGGCAACTTTGCAAGTTGGCAGCTTGTGCAACCCCTCGGCGACTCCTCGCCTTGTAAATTGCATTAAAATGTGGCGACGGACAACTTATGCATTTTGCACAACACACACAATGAGTGTGCGTGTGTGTGAGTGTGTGAGTGTGTTCGTTGTTGTGATAACAACTCACGCGATTATCAATTTGACACCCAAACATTGTGTTGTTCGTTGTTGGCCACTGGCCGCTGCTCGCTGCCTGAGTGAATGACTGTGAGTATATTCGCAACTGAATGGTTTATCACGACATCAAGCCAAAAACCACACGAGCAACAGCAGCAACAGCAGCAACAACAACAATGGCAAAGCTGTCGGCGTGTTCACTACCGCAGAATAGCAACAACAATTGCAACAACAATTGCAACAACAGCAGCAGGAGAATTGACAGCGGGGATTAGGCAAATTTTGTGCAGTCGGTTTGCCGAGTCTCCCCTTCGGACATGTTAACGGCCCGAGCTAATATAGCAGTTATGTACTAACCAACATTTTTCAGGGCTTGAAGGGTCTGTTACAAGCATGATTACTGCAGTCGGTTGCAACTGACTGCACGATACCCGTTCAAACTCCAATGACAGCTTGCAACAAGCTACAAGCTTAACATAAAAACATATTTTTATATGCGCTTTTGATTTTATCGTAATCTTGATTTAAGATCCAGATACAAAAGTTGTAGGAAATGTGCATATATACTTTATGAGAAACTCTTGTTATATACCAAACTTTTCGAGAAGGTTTGTCAAAAATTTTTTTTTGCAAAATGTCAAAAAAGTCAGATCGTACATATTTTATTCACTATGCAAAGTGAAGAGTCTTATATATACAGATAAATATTCCAATTAGTAAAATAATGCGCTACACAGTAGAATAATAAAGAACTTTTCATGTACACTTCCAAACCCCTTTTGCGGGACCATAAAATATTAAATTCCTAACAATTGTATCTCTGATTCGAGCTATTAATTTTATTACCTCATTTCCTCGTTTCAATTTGTAGATAGACATATAGAAATATATATATGTTTTTTTATGTCCACACATTTTGTCAATTTTTGCATAAAATTTATGTGAATTTTTGCATAATAATTTTTTGTTCAGACAAAATATGTATTCACAAATCTGTTTCTTATTAAAATTGTATATTCATTTTTTATTTGTGACCAATGAGCATTATAAATTTAAATTTAAATTGCTCATTATTTTTTATAGAGTAGAAGATGTTAATTAAAATAAAATTCTGGAACTATCATAACTTACCTTACTTTATTCGTGTACAAATTCCATCTATTTCATTGTAATTCCAGTACAAATTTGATTATTATTTCTATATGAATTATAGCATTAAGCTTTTTCAGTGCTATTTTCTAACACATTCGTTTCCAAATGCTACTCGATCGTCGACAACTTTTACTTATCTGCATAATTTGTTAAAGAGATTTGTTAAAAGCATTTTCAACGCTATGAAAAGAAAATTTACAGCAACAGCAACAAGAAGTGGACGAGCGGGCTTAATTATGCTGTCACAAGGGGCCAAAAGATAAAAAAAAAGACTTTCATCTTTCACCAGGCAGTCGAGATAGTCGAGCTACCGAAGCCCAAGTTTACAAGTAGTACAAAATACGAATGTATTTTTCATCGCTTAATTCCGTATGACATGACACGTTGACGGAGGGGCGAATAATCCATTTAATGGAGCAATCTTCGAGTGGCATTCAAATGCATTTTTCAACAACTGCTACAACAACAACAACTAAATCGGCTAGCGAGTATTTCATAGCAATAATTGGCTTAGTCGGACAGCCCAGGTGCTTCACACATTTGTTCTTCTTCTAGCGCTTATAGTGTTGAGTAATGACTTCAATGCAAAAAGAGAAAAAAAACATTCGAAATATATATAATTTATAGGCGTTGCTCGGCCGTTGGCTATGAATGTCAATTGAAATTGAAATCATTTTTTATGTAACACACACAGACACACACACACACACACACATTGATATATGCGCATATGCATATGTGGAGCACTCGCCTCTCAGCTGGAAATGCATTTTTGAATAATTGAAAACGAGAGAGGTCGGCAATAAAGGATTAAGCCTGTGCAAGCAATTTGCGCAGGCGCTTTCAGCTGATGTCATTGATTGTATTAAGAAAAAAATATGAATGTAAAAAATGCATAAAAGGCCGCAAAAAACAAAAGGCAACCATGCTGCGGCCAACCGCAGAGTTATTATTTAAATGTGCATTACACACACACACACACACACACACACACACACACACACACACACACACACACACAGAGACACACACTGGGACACATTAAATTAACACACAGATGCCTGTCGTTAAAAAAAAATCGACAGTTGGCTGGCCGTATTCCCAGTGCCAGTCGGCGTGCCTCCGCCCGTCCCTCATACGACATGTTGTCATCGTCATCAACCCTTTTCCTTTTTTCCTGGTGTCCTGGCTGCGGCGGCGTCATAATTAATAAGAGAAATCCCTTTTCAATTTGACGGAGTGCATTTGTCATTGCATTTAATTTGCGGAGTACGCGGCCGAAGACGGAAAAGAGGATGTCCGGAAGTTGTCGTTGTCGTTGTTGCTATCGTTGTTGTTGTTGCTATCGTTGTTGTTGTTGTTGTTGTTGTTGAGTGCGGTTGGTCCCCGGGTCGCGTCTGCATCAGCGTCTGGTGTCAAGTAGGGGCTGTCCTGTAACCGTTTTGGTGTTCACACGAAACATATTTAAATGCATAGCGCTTGAGTAGTCAGCGAAATTAACAGCCACGCCATAGAAAGGCAGCGAGAGAGAGAGAGAGAGAGAGAGAGAAAGAGAGAGAGAGAGAGAGAGGGAGAAAGAGAGACAGAGAGAGAGAGAGAGCGAAAGAGAGTGGGGGAGACAAAGAAAGAGTTGAGAATTTCGTTTAATTGATTTTAATGTTTTTTTTTTTTATTTTTTTGAAACCATTAAAAATGAAAATTCTGTATATAAAGTCAGTCGGAAAAAGGGGCTGTCGTGCCTATAAAGTGTATATATAATTGATCAGGAGCAACAGCGGAGACAATTTAGCTCTCCCCCATTTACTAGAAGGCTTACTTTCCAACAATGTTTATGCTATGCATTACTAGCCTTAGCCTTAATCATAAATAAAATTATGTGAACTTTACCAACTTCTTGATCTGGTAGATAGATGTTCTACAGCATTCCAGCCGCAAGTGCTGTTGCTGCTGCAGGCCGCAGTTGTGTTTAATGTTGCATTAGGCCGTGGGCAATCCGAATCGCTAATTCCGCCTCGCTTTGATTTCGGGCAGCACCTCCTTTGCCGCCCACAAGGAATGCACCCACTGCTTGCTCTGCCGCTGGAAGCCTTTTGACGGAAGCGGATGCAGTCAGTCGCGAAGCCGTTTCCCAGCTTTATTGACGCGTCTCTCTGGACGATATTGTTTGTATTTTAAATTGGCAACGCGTTTAGCACATCCGCCGGCGCGAAACGAGATGTGAACGAGGCAGTGGCTGGAGATGGGCAGGAGGATGTGATTGTCGATCCAGTGTGTGAGTTACACGAAACGCGCTTGCGGACCAATAATTGATTGCCTTACCGTTAGGCAGCTGCTCTGCTCAAAATGCGCAAGTGGCAGCAGGTGAGCGAGCCAATCTCCCAAACCCGACCGCCGGCCACTTTGCACAGATGAGATTTTCAATTTGACTAGAGGGCCGCCCCGAATGTTTGCGTATTAAATTTGCATGGAAATCTGTCTATATTGACCGAGAATGGCCAATGCAAATGTTTGCCGGCCCAAATGAATGGCCGAGAACGAAGAGACAGCGTCAATTGCTGCTGCTGCTGCCGCTGCTGCCGCTGCTTCTGCTGCTGCTGCTGCTGTTGGTCAGTCAACGGCCAGGGGGCATTGCACCCGACGATGGCATCGCCATCGGCGCTGCTGTTGCGATTCGCTGAAGCCTCTTTGGGCATTTTTAATACGCGTTTCCATTTGCGTTTGCCAAATGTTATCAGTGGAACGACAGCGGCTTGCGCCCAGTCTTCTGTCCCAGTCTCCTGCTCCATACCCATACCCATACCCAATCCCATTCCCATTCCCATTCCCATTCCCAGTCCATTGCCCCCCAATGGTCCGCTGCGATTGCTGTTATCGATGAGCCTACGCTATCAGCTGGGTACAGTTGGGTCCAATGGCAATGACTGTGAATGCAGTCGGACTCGCATTCGTGTCCGTAATTGTGACTGTGACTGCAACTGCGACTGTGACTGTAACTGTGACAGTGAGTGTGGCTGTGACTGTGCTCCGCACTTAGAATGAATGCAAAAACAAACATTTTACTTGAGTAACATTTGTTGTACGTTCAATTCTTCTTTCTTCTCTTCTTTTTTTCGCTCTCTCGCTGCAAATAGTCGGAAGAGTCGTAGTTGATAAAATGCCAGAGCAGGCTGCAGATGGATGTGTCTGGTTAGATGTGGACACATATGCCATTCACCGGACGCCAGACAGCAGACACTGGACATTGAACAGTGAACACTGAACAGTGGACAGTGGACAGTGGACAGTGCAATGCCATCATGTCATCAAGCGTCAGACTGTGCACAAACAGTTTTAAATTAATTATTTGCCAGTGCAAATTTCAATGAAGTCATTAAGTCGTATGGACTGGATAGGTAAGGACAAAATTTGTGCAATTGGTCTGCGAGTGGAGCTGTTAATTAAGTCAGCCTTGGCCTTAGGTGAATTCAATGAGAATCGAGTTTAACCCAGCAGGCGTAACAATGAAATTGTATACGTTCGAGCAAGTTTTCAAATATTCATTTAGATTCAAGTTATACCCACACACTGCAATTACTCTTTTTCAAAACTCGATTAATTTGTAAAGTTATTACGATTTTGTAAGAATTAAGGTATAGACCAAGTGTCGGATATTTAAAGGCTAGTATATATCTAAATTCCAAATTGATTAACAATGTTGATATCACGTTTACGTAACGAGGTGACAAACTATTGTTCGACGGAACTGAAAAACTGGACACGTGAAACAAAACGTTGGGAGAGCTTAGGGAGGGCACTGATTGGCGTCTTGGCCAAACTGCCCATGCGTAATGCAAGTGTTGCATAAATAACTAATAATTCCAATATATATATATATCAATATTTCAATATTTTTAGAACTCCCAGCCGGACTTTGTTCGCCATTTCGCAAGTGCACCGAGTGACCTGTGACTTGGACATAAGTTAAGTGAATTTCAAAATAATATATTGACGGTTATGCCCTTAAAAAAAAGTGGACTCACGAAAAAAAAACGATTGAGATATTTTAGGAAAGGCAACGATTAATATTTTGACCGCATTGCCTGTGTGTACTGTAAGTGCGAAAATCGACCACATCCATAGGAATTTATTTAATATGCTGCCCCATCCAACAGTATCCTCAGACAACGAGATATCTGGGACGTGGAATAAGCTGATGTGCATTTACTTAGAAGGGTATATTGTCGTGTTATGTAAATTACTAATACTGTTTGATCAGCGCAAACAGCCAAATCCATATATATATATACAATACCCATTAGCATCTGTTTTAAAGTGACATTTAATAAACTTGATGGATTACATTAATTATAAGTTCACCATATATCCGAGTTTTCTATTTGAGCGCTATGATAAGATTTGCATTAGAACATTGTAGAATGTTGGAATCGTAATATTTTGAATTATAAATATAAATTGTGCAACTCATATTAATGTTCAGTTTCTGAAATAGACTCAAAATTCGACTATTATAGAGAGTACAGAATAAGACATTTCCTATAAAAGACATCCCTAAACTTTTTAACCTTTACATTAAAAAAATTCGATTCGCATCGAATGAATATTTATACAACATTTTTTCATTTTCTCGATATCCTGATTACATATCAAATAAATGCTTAAATATTCATATGGAAGAGTATATATTGCTAAAAAAAAAATTGATTAAAAATTGCAGCTCTTCCTTATTAGTTGACAAGCTTGGAAGATATGCGGCTTCAGTTGAAGCTATTTGGCTTATCAAAAAAAAACGTGTTTAATGATCTTTAGACTTGTTGCAGCTGAATGCCATTAAACAATAGAAATCGCTATAGCTGGGGGTTGCATTTACTTCCTTGTTGACCCCAGAATTTGAACCCCAACACGTGCTTATCAATATTGCTCGTTGGCTCATTGTTCGTGACACATTTGACAATTGCGAGCGACACTCGCTCATAAGCAGAATATTTATTCATTTTCTTTTTCATTTTCATTTTCATTTTTTTTTTATTTATTTATTTTTTTTATTTCTATTTATTTAAATTGATGACTTAATGGCAAACTGAGATGATTTCATTGCTGTCACAATTGTAATCGTTAAGCAAAGCCAACAATGAGGAATTAAAGCAACAACGCACTAAATGGGGAGCTGCGGCTGTGCAGTCCACAAGCTCTGATAAGACCCAACAACCACAACACCAACACCAACAACAACAACCAACAACAACAATTATAGCTACAACAATAGCAGTAATTGAATAGCGCAAACATATTCATTAGCCAAAATGAAAGCTACCGCCAAGGGCCTCTAAAACCAACAAAAACCAACAAGAGCAGAAGAAGAGAGAAAAAAACGAAACACCAAAACCCAATGAAACAAAACAAACAAACAAACGAACAATAAATCAACAATGAAATTTGTTTTCGGTAAATGCATCAAATGCAATTGGCTTAATTTTTCGTTATATACGATATCATATTTTGTGGCAGCAGCGGCGAATGTCTACACACACACACACACACACACATACACACACGTGCAAATTTTCATGTACGTATTTGTGAATGGAATATTTATGGCACAAAGTGTACACTGCAATACATGATTCAGCTACAAAGAAACTCGCATGAGTAAAACTTAATTTAGCAAGAGTTTTAAAATTTAATAGATATTTACTTATGTGCAATTTTTATAATATCTATATGCAAAACAAAGCAAAGAGAAATCATTTTTATTTAAGAAATGAGAAATAATATTATATATATATATATATGTATGTAATTGAGAAATAATATATATATATATAGTTATCTTATATGAATCATTCTGAAGCAAAACTGAAATGTAATATAATAAATAAATTTAATACACTCTGCATATTAATTCTGCTTATACTCACATATGGCTTAAAAAGTCTTACACATAATAATAATAGTAAATAAATTTCTGCTGGCCAGTGCAATTTTCACAAATGTATTTCTAAATTTAGCATTAAAACCGCACAATTTTGCGATGAGCAATTAAATTTTGTGTATTCGCGTTTTGAGTGTGAATCGAGGTGGAGTTGGGGCTAACCAAATCATTTTCAATGCCACAACCCACGCAAATGCAGCAGCACAAGTCAACCAGGGCCAACCAACCCCCATCCATTGCCCCATCCCAAAGCCGAAAAGAGTTAACCCCAAAAACAACTGAAGCTGGGGGCTGGATGGCGTTGACGGGCGATTGGACAAGTGAAAGACTGGAAAGACTGGACAGAAGGGCACAATTCAATTACATGTTTGTGGCAAGCCGCAATGCTCAATAATGCAGTTAATATTGACGACCAGGATGTAGATGTGGATGTGAAAGGGGGAAGTGGGGAAGTGGGGGTATCGGGTGCCAAAACAGTAGCAAAAGTGGAGTTGGCAATTTTGACAAGGTTGATGAAATGCCGGAGTGACGTCTCCGGCTCTGCCTCTGTCTGTCTGTCTGTCTGTCCGCCTGTCTGTTTGTCTGCCACACGGTCTGCTGCATCTAATTCAATTTTCAAAACCCAAAATTCTGTTGACCAAACTGCGATGATGCGTTAGCCGGATGGGGTTGCTTGACGGGCAGGCAGCGGGTGGTTCGCTGTCGACCAAAGTGTTTATAAGTTTTTAGCCAATGTTATTGTTGCAGTTGTTGTTGCTGTTGCTGTTGTTGCTGCTGCTGCTGTGGCTGTGGCTGCTGTGGCTTTGGCTGTGTCCATGTTGTGGTCCGAAATGGAATTTTGTTAGCTAATTGAATTTTAGTTGCAACTCATTTGCCATGCACAGGCGGAGCCAACAGCCGGGCAGAGGCCGAGGGTGTGATGGAGCTTGGCTTTTGGCCATTTAATTGCTGTTTTAATTTCACCAGCAGAAACAACAATAACAACACCAACAACATCATCCAAGAGCTTCGCAACGCTGTTGTTGTTGTTGTTGTCATCGATGAAGGCAACAGAAAAAGGCAACAACATTTAAAATCGCATAAAGTTGATTAATGCAAAAAATACAAAATAAATAAAAACACCCACGGGGCAATTGCAAAAAAAAACCCGATACTACACCTTTCGGATACGGGGCGGGCAACAACAACAGCAACAACAGCAACAACAACAACAACAATAATAGCAGCAACATCCACATGCAAAATTCACAACTGTTGCTTTTGCAGTGCGAACCGAATTGCTGGCTAGATTAAAACTTTGTGAACATATTTTTTGTGAGTGGGTAGTCTTTCGCCTAAGATACTATTCTTCATATTGCTTACTAGATATTCTTCTGAAGTTTACAAGGAAGTTTACGCTTGGGATGGGCTTTGAGTGTCGAGTATTGCTTGGAATGTTTGTAAACCGAAACTCTTTTCTTACGATCAGCAACGCAACGTCTTAGAACTTAAATACTAAATAATAATTATCCCAATAATATTCGTCGCCTTGAAACTTAATTTTTAATTTTTTAATTTAATCAATAGGGACTTTTCTAATATTTAGATCTAATTTTATTTCTCAAGAGCATTTACAGAGTAAACTGTTAAAAAAAAAAAAACAAAAACAGCAATGATGATGAATAGTCAATATTTTATTATATAACGATTACTTGGCAATATTTAAATAGAACAATGTGTTCTCCATTCTAATTTATCGGGCTCTTATAATAAAATACCTCCAGTCCATTCCAATATTTCTTGTTTTAGAACAAAAGTTGAATTAAATTCATGTGACATGCGCATGAGTTTTGCATTCGGCGCGCGCCTCCAAAAACGGAAAGCAAAATCAACACAAGGAAAATTTGTCCGACCCTACCGCGCAAAGCACACTCACACACTCACACACACACTCACACACTCCCACACACACTCTCACACACACCCACAGTAACTCAGTCATCAAAGCTTTGGTTCGCCCTCTTTTCACTTTTTGGTTTTGTTGTGCATTCTCCCGTACAAATATCAGGTGATTATTTTCTTTTTATTATACCCTGCAGTCGTGAATCCAACGACCAAAAAGGGTATATTGGCAAATGTGCGTTGCTTGGGTATATGTTTCCAATCAATCTTTCAGCTTGTTTGTCCGATATTAAAAACTGAATGAAGAAACATAGTGAAATACTTACATATATCTATATATAGATATATATATATATATTCGAATTATGCTAAAAAACTATCTTACTTTTGCCATAGTTTCGGAGACCTACTCTTAGGCTGGGCTTTGTCCATAACCTATTCGCTAGTTCCAGGGTATCATGTAGTCATGTACTCTTGGCTAAAGCACGCTTGCTGTTTTGTTTTTGTTGGGCTCGCGTTGTGCGAATGATTCATGCTGTGATTTCCTGCACAGCCTCGTGGCCTGCGCTCTGGCTTTGGCCAACAACTAACAGAAACAGAGTTGACGTGACTATGACATGACGCGACTGTTGTTGTTGTTGTTGTTGTTATTATTATTGTTGTTGTTGGTGCTCGCTTGGGCATTATTATGTGCAATTGCCCGTTTGCTGTTGCTGTTGCTGTTGCTGTTGCTGGTCGTTCTAGTTGATATTGCTGATTGCCATTGTCTGCCGAAAAAGCAGCAGAAAAATAAATGTATAAAAACGCGGCACAGCTTCGTCCGCTTTCAGCAGCAACAACAACAACAACAACAACAACAACAACAACAACAACAACAACATCAGCAGCAGCAGCAGCAGCAGCAGCAATCGCTCCGTCTACGTCTCTGTCTGATTGTGTTGCTCGGTTTGATTGAAGCCTTTCACTCCATGCAAGGCAATTGTCGTTACTCTGTGCAGCAGTTGTGATTGTTGTTGTTGTTGCTGTTGCTGTTGCTGTCTCTGCTTTTAGTTTTGTAGTTTTATTATTGAAATTACCAGCCGCGGCAGCAACAGCAGCAGCAGCAGCAGCAGCAGCAGCATCTGAAACATAAACCGCGTCAGTTACTCAGCTACTAAACATAACTTAACGTCTATGAAACAATTAACGAAATGCACTAACAACAACAGCAGCAACAACAACAACAACAACAACATTAACAACTGAAATTGATGTCAATATAATGGCAAAATAATGGCATAGCTGCTCTGTCCGCAAGCCTGAGATCTCTTAAGGCTATTGATGACGCTGATTGCCGACTGCCAGCAACAGAGCAACAGAGCAACAGAGCAACACGTTGCTGCTGCTGCTGCTGCTGCTGCCGCTGTTGATGTTGCTGCTGCTACTTTGACGTTTCAAAATGATTGCAACGAATTACACACAACAGCTTTAGCTGTTTTAGCAACTGCATGCAGGTCTAAGCCGAAGCTGCAAGTTGCAAGCTGCAAACTGTTGCAACTGCAACCTTTCATAAAAACAATGCCAGGCTGACAACGAATCAATGTAACCACCACGCTGTGGAGCATCGGGCTCCAAAGCAGCAGTTAGCAGCACTAGCAAAAAAAAAAAAAACAAAAACAAAAACAACAAAAAAAAAAAACAGACGGCGCATTAAGCATGCATCCTGTCTGTGCCAAGGTTGCTGCTGGCTGCTACAGTCGGAGCAACAGTCGGAGCCACAGTCATAGCCACAGTCATAGCCACAGTCATAGCCATAGCCATAGCCATAGCCTTCTTGGCCTAGCCACCAACGCCGACGCGAAGAAGCAGGTGTTACCAACAATTACTTTGCACACGGCTGGCTGGCTGGCTGGCTGACTGACTGCCTGCTCCCTCACAGATGAAGACAAAAAGCAATGTTGGCCATGTTGTTGCTGCAACGCCAGTTGTTTACAACTAGACGATGTCGACGATGACTTCCATAGGCAGGCAGTCAGGCAGTCGGCCAGTCAGCCAGCCAGCCAGCCAGCCAGCCACTCAGGCTGTTGCAGAGACTCCATCTCTGGCGGATGCTGGCGCATATTAAGCGCAAACTATTAAAAATAAATCATGACACAGTATCAAGATCAACAACGTAGCAGCAACCAACCTGTGTGTCTGCTGGGCTCTGCTTCTGCTAGGGGTTCGAAACGCGTTTCTGTTGCTGCTGTGTCATGAAAAAAAGCAAAACAAAAACACAAAAAAAAAAGAAAAGAGAAGACAAAATAAGACAAAATAAAGAACAAGCGCCGTGTGGCGCTTTGCATGTAGCCAACTGACCAGACAAACAGAGCAGTAGGAGTTGCCAATAATGTCATTGTGTTGCAATTGCAACTGCCATGCAGCAGCACAGCAGCAGCAGCAGCAGCAACAACAACAGCAACAGCAACAGCAACAACTGTGTGGAGCAGTTGTTAAGGACAAACAAAGGGACAAATGATTGCTGCTTGCGGGCAACATGTGGCCCAGCTCCATGTGGAGATACCAGACCAGATATTGCTGTTGGACTAGTTGCTGGTGGTAGAGGATGTTGCTGCCAGTTGCTGCCAGTTGCTGAAGCAAGGTTTATAGATTTTCGATTTTGCATGAACAGTTGCTCATTATGAGTGGCTGCTGTTTTCTAATGGCAGCCAGCACAGCCGGATATTAATGTCACATTTAACAGTTTTGGCTGGCAGCAACATGTTGCTGCTGCATATCCGGCTGGCCCCAGCAGCAACAACAGCAATTGCAGCAGCAACTGCAAAAGGTAACTGAAACAACAACAGCGGCATTTAACTGCCAAATCAGCGTTACTTATTGCCGATACGAAGCATGTTGCCAGCAACAACAATTGGTAATAGTTGCAGCCGTTGAACAGCAACATGCAACAGGCTGCTACCGTCGTGGCT
The DNA here is from genome assembly GCA_037075185.1 of Drosophila pseudotalamancana. Classification (NCBI taxonomy): domain Eukaryota; kingdom Metazoa; phylum Arthropoda; class Insecta; order Diptera; family Drosophilidae; genus Drosophila; species Drosophila pseudotalamancana. The sequence continues at coordinate 282,064 of JBAMCK010000062.1, read as the reverse complement.
TGGACATTTTTAGCTGGACACAACAAAGAATTTATGGTTTCCCTATTACGGCTTTGACATGTATTGGTAGAATTATTTTTAGATTTATTGATTACGCGCGCTCGTCGCGTTCCAGGCGAAGGCCTGTTGCTGCTGTTGTTGCTGTTGCTGTTGTTGTTGGTGCTACTGTTGAGGTTGCTGCCTGTAATCGCTTGGCTCTATTAAAGACAACAAAACGTTTAGGCCTTGTGGCGCTCTCGACGGATGTGTGGGCCGTGGCGGCAACTGTGGAACACTGAACACCACATCAACATCAACATTATTTTAGCTGCTGCTGCTCCGCTGCTGCTGCTGTTGTTGTCCACGCAGATGCGTGGTTTGCTACTGCCAGCCACCTACTCTACTCTTGCGGTGCCTGTCAGTCATTTAATACACGGCAAGCGTTGTGCAAGGGCTCTCCAAGGAGGACTGGAGTACATTGTTGCACAGACCGGTCCAGAGCTGTCCGGAGCGGTCGAGAGCGAGAGACAAGCAAATTTGTAATAGGCGAGTGCATTGATAAGCAGCCAGAGATCTTACATTAGCCAGGGACAGTTAATGTCCAAGAAAGAGCTTTACAAAGTTTTACGATCTCAATTAAATGTCAAATGAAATGCCAGAAAATTGCTATTTATGCGACAGGCGGCGGCCACAGACAGACTGACAACAAATCCCAAAGCGAACCGACACAATCAACGATAATTTCTAGGCAAATAAAATCAAATACGAATACTTGTCGAAGGTGGTGGATGGAGTGGAGGGAGTGGGGGAGGTATACGGGCACACGGATGCCGGTTACGGGTTACCCCTACTTTGGATCGCCACGTTTAATATCACATTTTGATCATGACAATTTCTTTGCAATGTTTATGCAACTGGCTGCGTTCAATTGACAATCGTCGTGGCGTGGCGGAACGACGGCTCTGAAATTCGATATTTATGCAGCAGGTTTTGCATTTTATACTTATCAAAATTGCTGAGACCATATTAAGTTTCACACAGGTTGCATGCGGGCAACAGCGAAATGCACAAAATGCATGACAATTAAACGATTGCCGACAAACAGTCAGACGGACAGACCGACGGACGGACGGACGGACAGACGGACGGATGAACGGAGAAACAGACGTACGGGTAATACGGACAAGCGTGGGTCAATCCTTAAACTGTTTGTACCAGCACGATGTGCCAGCCTCCCACTTGCCCCCCTCTCTCTCTGTCACCATCTATCCCCGTCTCTCTCTCTCGTTCTCTCTCTATCTCTTTCCGTGTTGCTCTTCTTTCTGGAACTGTTGGCAAAACAAAAGGCTGCCCTGTTGCCTGCTGGGGTGTGTCCGAGACACACAATGTTAACTTTACAATTCAATTGAAAGTTATTCAACTCACGAACTACTTAAGATCCGCGCGTTGCAAAAAGAAGCGACCCGACTCTGGGAAAAGCAAATGCAACACACCAACAACAGCTGCAATTGCAACTGCAACTGCAACTGCAACTGCGGCAGCATATTGCACACGTACAATGACTGTTGCTGCTGTTGGTCGCTGATGTAGCCTACGGCAGCAACAGTTGCCGTTGCAGTAGCAATCGGCCAGTCAGCCAGTATCTGTGTTGATCATTTGTAAAGCTCTCTACGACAGATATGTCGTTGCAGCAACAAACGAACGGAGCCCAACTATATTTGGAGAGTCGAATCTCTTATTCGCTAACTGAGTACAAAGTTTGCCTAATAAAGTAAGCCAAATATTGGAATATTATAGAGGTAGCAGATAATAGAGCAATACGGATCTTATGCAATATATTCATTTTTGATATTGCAGAGGTAACAGATAATGGATCAATACGGATGAATTGTATTAATTCACTATACTATAGAGCAATTAGATCAATTTGGATCTAAATCATTGTAATAATACATTATTTTATATAACATAGTGTGGATCAGTACAGATATTATGCATTATAGTATTACAGATCTGGTAATATATAAATATAGCTATAGTTATAATATATTGATTATGTAAATATTGTAATTAATTAATATGGATGTAATGCATTGTAATAATTCATCAGAGAGAGAAATTAATACATCTCTGATGCATTAGAGATAATGATAATGATAATGATATTGAATACACAATACACAATTGAAAATCATTTTAATTTTCACTGCTTAACAATATAACTGATATAGGGATAGGGATAGTAAGCAGTTGAGTCTATCCAACGTCTTACTATGTCTCAGATAGCCCATTTAATTTAGGGTATATTAATGGCAGCGGAGATCGCGACATGACAATCGATTTGTGCTGCTCTGCATACGATTGTTGCGGCTTCTAACGTGCCAAAGCGAAGGTTCAAAAGGGCTTCAAATGCTTGCAATCGCACAGAAACACACACATGAGTGGTTAAGCAAAAGGAAAGATCGGGGGGAATACTATGTGTATATATAGACAAAAAGAGAAACATAGAGAAATCGCTCTGATCTCTGAGCTAGCCCTGTTTGCTCGGTTGCTGTTTACTGTTTACTGTTGCTGCTGCTGTCCATCAGATGCATTTGAAATTTTTGCAGATACTTAAAAGCAGTCAAAACACAACCTAACTAGGAAATGGCAGCAGCAGCAACAGCAGCAACAGCAACAGCAACAGCAGCAACAGCAGCTTGCAAGGAATTCAGTTGCAACAGCAGTAACAATAACAACAGCGAGAAAGAGAGAAACAAATATATGGGTAGCACTGGCAGGTCTGCAGTTCGCTTTTTTTTTTTTTACAGTTGCTGCAGCGAAATGTCATTGTATGATAATGAGGAGCTCGACCAAGTCCAAGTCGATGCAGCTGAATGAATGATAAAATATACTTTAAATGGTCGTTTCGACTGTTGTCTGTCTCAGCTAGCGGTTTCTCAGCCAGATAGCAGCCATTTTAACTGGTTCACATCATTTTACAAAGTAGCTCACACAGGCTCCAACTCCGACTCCGACTCCAACACCGACTCCAACTCCGACTTCGACTCCGACTCCCGACTCCCGACTCCCGACTCTGAATCAGTCGTACTCTTACAGATTGTCAGCTCGAGATGCCGTAGATCTCTGTTTTTGTTTGTCAAACGTTTTGGGGTTAGCCAAAGTTCATTTGGGTCGATGTCGCCGTTGCTGCACTGACGTTTACCCCGATGCGGCGCGTGTTGCGCATACCCAAGTGCCTGCAGTTGCAACAATTGCAACTGCAACTGCAACTGCAACTACGACTTGAACTGTGGCCTGCCTTTGTGGGCTATCGCCGTTAAGTAGCTCTGTTCAGGGACTAGTACATAATTTGGCAGCCAGCAGCAGTCGAGAGAAGTGAGTGATTGGCATTGGCCAACAAATGGAGAACGGGATCGTTTGTTTGCATTTAGCAAATGGCTAGATTTCCCGCTGATCTTTTGGCTTAAATCAAATAGATTGAGTTGCTTGCAGTGAGATTTGTTGATTTAATTGTAATTGGATAATTAGATAACTAAACGAAGATCCGGGTTCGAGTTACAGCCTGATTAACGCAGGTAGCATTGCTTTAACTCTACATCATAGTTACTAACTATATCCCTTAATTTTAATAACAACAAAAGCAAGTTGAAATGTCAAATAAATTGTAGCCTACTCCCTAGTTGACCATATTTTATTTGGCAGGCTTTCGTTATATTTATTGCGTGCTCGACTAACGGTGGATGAGATCAAAGCTTGGACCGCCAACTCCCGGTTGGAGTCTTCAGTTAATAAAAACACTTGCGTACATAAATTATACGCGCCACCAAATACCGTCCAGAAAAATTCTAATTTGCAGTCGACCAACCGCCACGCACTACAAATAAATGCGTTTAATTTCTTTACTCTATCGAAGGTCAACGTGATAAACTTCACGCCTGCTTTCGTACGTGCTGCTAAACAAAAATCACTTTTAAGTAAGAGATCATAAAATTCCATCAGTTCCTAAATGCAATTGAAATATAACAACAATATCTGCAATGTAAGATATATTTTGAGTAATTTAATCAACTAATCTCTTACAGGTGAGAAATAATATAAATAATTGCAGGGTATTTAAGCTTCGTTATGTGGTTGGTGCAGCCCTCCTCCATGGCCTTTTGTGTTACCAACTCAAAGCGCGCTTACGGCCAAAGCCAAAGTACTCACAATATAGTTGGTCCGACTGGGACAAGGAATGGGAATGGGAATGGGAATGGGAATAGGAATAGGAATGGGAATGGAAGTGGGAGTGGGTTTGGGTTTCGGTTTGGGAATGGCAATGGGAATGGGATTGGGAATGGGATTGGGATTGTGGAGCGGGTTACGTGTAACGGGCCGTGGCTGGTTAGTTTTGTATGAAAATTGAATTCTAAACAGGTCTCGCCCGCCAACGCCTAGCCGGCCCCCTCGACACTCTCACACACACACACACGCACACACACACCTTCTGCGCCGTCGCTTATTGTGCGCTGAAGCACGCACACCAGCAGCAACAACATCGGCAACACCAACAACAACAGCAACACTCGACATACAATCGCACATTTGGCGTTATAAAGTAGCAGCGTGACCGAATCAGATAAGAAAGTTGACACATTTTCACCATATATTTTGACATTTGACATTCCGCATTAGACGCGGACCGCTGGTCAGCTGCGCTGACCGCTCCGACCGCTGCTCGCTCCTACTTACGGCGGAGGGAATAACGCGAACGGCCGGTTGTGCTCCGGTTGGGATTTCGCATGTTGGAAGAGCGCCGGGAACATGATGAGGGTTGACCGAACGACCTCAGACTTAGGGCTCCGTCTCTGGGTTTGGCCATGGGCTCAAAGCGTCGCTCGCCTGCTGTGCTGTTAAGGTTAGTGAACCTACAATTAAACACGTCGAACGCCTACGACAGCCAGCGGGTAGAAAGTTTAGATGCGGGCACTATTCGTAGTCCCGGAATTCCCCCAATCTCAGCACCCTAATGAATTCTACAAATTATATTTTGTTTTTATCTGTTGATTTTGCGCCTAATTGCTGACAAATATTGCATTTGCTGCTTCTGCTGCTGCTGCTGCTGCTGCTGCTGCTGCTGTTCTCTACTTGAGAGACTGACATTTTATGAGCTATAAAAATTATTGAAACGCGCCTCGCTCCCACCCAATGTCAACGACATGTGAAAATATATATATATGTGTGTGTGTGTTTTTATTAGGGTGTTGAAAGCCTTTACAGTCCACTTATATGCCATATGGAATAATATGCTCGACGTCTTCGCGTTATCAGTTACACTTCTGAACATTCAATTGATGCGTCATCGCTCGAAATGTTTAGTCAGTTTTATGAATCAGAAAACGATGCACTCACAATAGAGGCTGTAATAAAATTTACAACAAGTACAAAATATATATAATATATATAATATATATGTATGTTGCTTTAAAGACATTTCACTGCTGAATTGAATAACAAGAGACAATAGGCTAACGAATTGCTTTTATCCAAAAGATTCATTTTTGTAAATTGTTCTTATAAAAGTCGTATATATGTTGGAAAAATAGTGAAGAATGTGAAGAATGCTTAACATTGAATTAAAAAACTGAAAAAAAAAACAAAAACATTTTTACATAGATGCTTAACATACAAAAGATATTGTTAATTTAAAAAAAAAAAATATGAAATAGAAGGAAATACTTATTGATAGAATATAAAGAAATACTTATTAAAAGATTCCGGAAGGCAGTTTAACGACTCGCCCGAAATGCTGAACAGAAATATAATACAATAATAATGAAATAGGAGCTGATATTATATATCATACAGGAATATTATATAGGAATATACGATAATGGTGTGTTAGGCGTCTGCTTCTATAAGTAACATATCTCAAAAGAAAAATAAAGTATTTGAGGCAAGAGTTACTAAATGGGATTAAAGTGGAGTCCATTAAAGTAATTATAATTATGTTTTATAAAGCATAATGCGTGTTTAGCCCCTGACAACGTTTGCGCTTAGAAACCCATTCAAAAATCATTCATCTATGCAAAAAGCGTGTCTAAAAATAACTTCGCTGCGCATCGTCGATAAAGTTCGGGTCGTAAAGCAATATTCCGATATACTTCAGTGCTTGCGCTTATCTGTCGCATTCCCGTCGAAATAGTCCGAAGACTCGATTTCACATTAAGCAAAGAGCTTTTAAAGGGGTCAGCTAAGCGTCGCCGTCGGCGCTAATGCCGACGCCTTATTTATGCGGCTGCCGACTGTTCGGTGGGTCAACGAGTTGCCCGGCCCGGCCCGGCCCGGCCCGGCCCGGCAATAGCGTAGGCGACGGGGGATTGGAGGGGGTGGGCAGAGGCGGGTCAATGCGACACCAGAAACTGAGTGCCGTCTAATTGCTGGGCCGGGTTCTATTCATTGCGTTGCGCTGTATGTGCCTCATGTGGCACTAATTTGTAAATTGTTGCCGTAATCGCAACATGCTTTGCTGCTTATTAATTTGAATGAGGGTGGCGACCAATGAAGGAGACGTCGCGACTTCTGTCTCTTTAATTATGCTGATAATTGATTACGGCCAGATGTACGTGGTGTGAGCTAACTTTTGGGCAATAAGATTGAAAGATTTATGTTACAAAAATGTCGAACTGGCAACAAATAGTCCACACTCCATCCACCGATCAGTCTCCCCTCCTCCAGCTACTCAGCCCGTTCGTCAGCTGCAGCCACGCATAACCAAGAAATGACTCAAAATTATAGCATTGCGAAATATGACAGTAAAGGCGAGCCCGGAACTGCGAACTGGGAACTGCGAACTGGGGCTCGAACTGTTGCCCGGGTCTGGTCTGGTACCAGGGCTGGGCCTACGACCAAGACCATCATTCATGGCGTGCCGCCAAGCGGAAGTGCGTAGCATGTTCATTAGAAATGCAAACGCACCTTTTTGTGCCGACGCCCCTTCTCATGCATAGCTTCTTCTTCTTCTTATTCATGCTGTTGTTGTTGTTGTCTTTCGAGTAGTTTACTTGAATATTGAAGTTTGCAATTCTGTTCGTACAATGACTCCATGCAGCTGTCAACGCCCACAAATTGCACGTCTAAATATTTGGCCGCCACTTTTGGTAGCCAATTGTTAGCCTGCTTTCGAGATTGAGCCGATTGGCGGCTGTGGCATTTCAATCCTCGATTTCCTCGATACAAAATGGTGCAAACAAAAAAAAAAACAAAAACAAAACAAAGCAGCAACTGTGCAGCTACTGTTAATTGCATATTTGTCTAGAGAACGCGGGAGAGGCGCAACTGTTGCTGCCGCTAAGTAGCAACAGTCTGGGCCAAGTTTGCAGTAGTCGAGGCTTTGCAACTGCAGCAAACGCGTGGAAATTGCAAAACTAATTAGAGCCTTGGCCTGCTGTTGCAGTTGCTGTTGCTGTTGCTGTTGCTGCTGACGCTAGAAATTGCTGGTTTTATACACAGCAGCAACTGCAACTGCAACTGCTGCAACTACTGCAACTGCTACAACTGCAGCAACTGTGGCAACGGCAACTTGCCGCAAAATATTGCACGTTGAATAATTGCACTTCCGCTTGATAATGCATTGTTGGATTTTATAAATATTTTCCATGCTTCCATGCCACATTTGTTGCCGCCACTGCTGCTGATTGTTAGCTGAGAGGTCGAGCGCAAGAAAAGTACGAACAGTTATGTACTTGACAGGTGAAAATGCACGCGCAGGTGTATATATCTTATATATCTAGACTCCCTTTCACTGTGTGGCAATTCAAATAAGCGATATATCGAAGTATATTTCTCTATCAACTGGACGCTGGAAGCCAACTTTAACTAAGGGGAAGTTCGGTAGATGTATGTATAGAGAGAAATTGTATCTTGGATTAGATCTCACATAATTCAAATTTATCTGCCAGTTATGCATTTCATATATATTTTTGTTCCTCATTCGACTTAGCCTTGAGCATTGTCTTAATGTCCTTAGAGAGCTGCAAGGCTCAGGTTGAAATTTTCTCCAGAGGCGCATTCATCAAATACGCAACAGTGTTGCAAATGCCACGCCTATAAAACAGATGCAGCACGCATCTAATTTTGCATAACGGGTCTGGAGTCAAAGGTGGAGTCGAAGTTCCTGTCATTATCATGATGCATGCAAATTAAGCACTGCGTGCGCCTCTTGCCCAGGCTCCAAATGACTTCTTCGTCACGGTGCCACATAATTTGTGGGCGTAACGCAACAGACACGCCCCCGAGATGTTTGTTTAGCCGCCAGCTGATGGAAAACTCTGAGCTCTGAACCGCATTCTGGTCAAGTGTTGCATATAACAGACGGACTGGCTAATGACAAACGACACGTACGTGCCAATAACCATTTGTATCTATTTGTCATGCCTATACCCTATCCCCTATCCCCTATCCACTATCCCCAGTCCCCAGTCCCCTATATACTATCCTCTATTCCCTCTCCTACCCCCAATCCCTGAACCTGCCTCTGACTTGTTGCAGGCAGCATAAACAACACTTTGATTTAATTAACGTTACATTGACCAATTTTGGGCGAGAGCTGTGCTACAAAAACGTTTAAAGAGTCGGAGCGAGCTAAAGAGAGTGAGAGAGATGGATAGAGAGAGAGAGAGTAAGAGAGATGGGGAGGAGGAGCAGGTGCAAGCCATGAAGCTGCCACCAATGCAGTCATTACCATCATTAAGGCAATATCATTTCCAGGCCTCTTCGCTCACTTGGTATGGCCGTAGCGCGTTTCCCAGAAATGCATTAGCCTCGCTCCAATATGGTCTAATAATTCATGCCACATAATATAATTATGGTCCGGTGCGCAGCTCGATGGCAGACGGTATGGCACGGTACGGCACGGCACGGCACGGCACGGCACGGCACGGTACTGACCATGGCCACAACTGGTCCACACAGACAGTCCAGCCAGAGCTACTGTATCTCAAATATGATTGATATCTGTTCGCTGCAGGCAACGCGCATTCATCTTCACTTAGTTATGTCAGTCATTTAAGGCAGCGGTCGGCAACGCGAAATGGAGCACATGTCTCAAAATGATGATGAAATGTGCACATTTTCTAGGAATTTTCAAGCATCGGCAGCAGCAGCAGCACCAGCATCAGCAGCAGCAGCATCAGCAGCATCAGCCGCGGCAGTAAATGATCGAAACGCACTTTGTATCGGCAATGGAGCAGCCGATCAGAGTTGGATTTGCAGTTGGAGTTGGAGTTGCAGTTGGAGTTGAAGTCGGAGTCGGAGTCTTGAGACCGGGACTGACCATCGCCAGCATTGACTATGCAACTCATTCCGTGTGCCCAAGTTGGTCATCGTCAGCGGGCCATAATGAGTCGCCGTGCAGTTGCAACTTGGCCAATAGCCAATAGCCAATAGCCAATAGCCAATAGCTGTTGCCTGTCCGTCAGCTGTTGACAGCCGTGGCATGTCAACATGCTAAAATGTAAAACATTCAGCGAGGCATTGATTAAAATTGTTTTCCTTAACAAATTAAATAAATAAAGTGTTAGCATAAAGACTGATTCTCTTTATATACATATTTGATTTTTTTCATTATACAATAAAGTACAAATAAAATGAATTTCATTTCCAACTCAGAAAATATAAATACGTTAATGATCAGCGTCTAACCATGTCTATTTGTAGGACCCGAAAACCAAAAATTCAAAAAAACTTTTATTAAAAAAAGCAGAACTTCTGACCTATGTTTAATTGGACGTAATTTGCAATAAATGTTAACAGTAAATTAAATAAATGAATCATTTGCAGAAAACAAATTCATTCCCTCATTTCCATAATGTTGAAAAATATCTATATTTATTTATTTATTTATTTATTGCTTTTTTGGGTGGCTTCTCGGATTGTTTAAACAGAATTAAACAATTTTTGAGCTTCATGTTGCCTTTCCAAGCTACAGCTTAAAACTCATCTCGCAGCAAAAGAGAACAAGTGAAGTAATTGGTGTCCAATTGATTACACTGGTGGCCAATATGTTTGTCTAACATTAGCATTCAGTTGAATTGTAAATTTCAGTATCGTAAGACCCAATCACGTGGCCATCTCTAGTCACAGCTGAACTTTAAGCCCGTTTAAGTGGCCTGGAGGGCGCGTCTGTTCCACCAACGTGCACATATGCAAAGGTATTGGTTGGGCCGTTGCAAATACTTCAAAAGTCCAATGGACCATTCGATGGCTATTCGATGGCCATTAATATCCGCTCTAAGTGATGTGAATTACAGTAATTTTTGCAGCAGCGCTTTGATGACCATTCGGGCCGACTTTCGTAGCTGCTGTGGGCCTTTGGCAGCCGGTAGCTGTGGCGGCCGTAATTGAAACCTCTTTAGTGTGGCTAAATGCCATGGCAAAGGGGTGGGTGGAGGGGGTAAGGTGGGGGCGTACCCGGGCAATAGCCAACAACGAACATCCTCATGCTCCGCTCAAGTGCGCTATGAGCCATAATTTTTGCATAGTTCTTGGCACGTTTTTGTTTCAGCTGGATCTCGCTTGCACCAAACTTGGTAGCTGGTTGTGTTTTATTTTGGCCCCCAGCCTTGAACATATTTGTAATGCATTTTGTGTGGCCGACAAGGCAGCAGCCGCAGCTCGCAGCCCGCAGCCCGCAGTCGCCGTCGCAGCCCGCAGTCGCAGTCGCAGTCGCAGCCCATTGATCTGCAATGAATTATGCATGCCAAGATACGAATAGTCGTATAGTCGGATAGTCGGATGGTTGGATAGTTGGGAAATAATCGGATAGTGGGGGAGTTGCTTTGGCTGCTCGGGTGCGATTTATGGCGCGGCAGATCGCATGCAATGCATATATAATCATGATTATAATATATTATAAAGCAAATGTGTATATTACACGGCGCCTGAGCAAATTGTTAAGGATGTTGTGGCCAACAGGAGCGGCTGTAATATGGCTAAAATGAGAAACAAAGGCTGAGGGATATTATCGGGAGGGTGGGTGGTGTTATTTGTTTGACTCGCAGCACCGTTATTTTGCAATTACAATGCAATTACAATAAAAGGAAGTGAAGTGCATTTAAGCGTGCGCTGCACTCCACCGAGCCACCGCCATCGCCACCGCCACAGCCATTGCTAACACCCACCCATCATCCGACCGACCGACCGACCGACCGACCGACTGGTCAACCAACCATCCTTGGCATTGCACATCCGGTCGGCGGTTGGCTCAACTTTTTCCAAGTTGGTCAACAGCAACAACAAATGCTGTTAACGTTTGTGCTTGATGCGTTAATACGTTAATAAAGTGTGTAAATTGCGGCTAGTGCTTATCGCGAGGCCACAATAACGGTATCGAGGAGGAAGGGAGGAGTAGGCGCATTACCTGCCCCAAGGCACGGAGCCGGCCAGGCCGACAGCCGGAATTAATAGAGCGTGTTAACAGTTATGCAAATTATAAACATAATTAATATGATGGCCCACACATGCTTCCAGCCCAAGTCCAAGTCTCACTTCGAGATTCATTTCAGCGATAATGTTTACTTTTTTTTTGGCTTGAGGATGTTCGCTTTACTGCTGCTGTTGCTGCTGCTGCTGCTGCTGCTGTTGCTGCTGCTGCTGCTGCTGTTTGTTTGCTGTTTGATGCTTGTTAGCTGATTGATTTGCGCTTTGTTTACCCATTCGACATGACCAGAACGGGACATCAATTAGTAATGCCTGGCAGACACAATTATGCATATTGAGTCTCTCTTTCTGTACTTAACCAACTGGCAGACGGGGTTATGCTGTGCTACCCGATCCAGACTGTTTGTTGGCTTTTATGGCAGCTGGCACATCATTAGGTGGCAGCACTGCCAAAGGCAAAGCTACCTTTAAAAGCGTGAAATTTTCTATGCTCTTCGAATACATAATTGTCAGTTTTATATTGTTATTATTATCAAGTTTTGGTTGGGGCCTTTTTTATGACATCGACTTTCCCCACATTTGTAGCCCGTGGGAAATTTAGCTTTTATTTATATTTGCTATAAAACTTTATGCTTTACTGGCTTTAATGGCTAAACTTATGTACTGTGCTTGGCTCATCTCATCGGCAGACTGGACTAAAAGAAACCATTGTTGGGATCGGTGACTGCCGCATCGATTGTCAAAAGTGTAACAGTCACATTTAATAACGAGCAATCTCTCAATCCTAATGCCTGCATCATTTTAATTGGAACACATGTCACCCAAGTTAATTTTATCTGCCACAATAACTCACTTCAATACGTGCTTTCCCACAGACAACACACTAGATGTGGCAGCCGTCAGCGGCAACATTCGTATTGGCATTTGTCCATTTCGAAATCGTCGCATAAATAAGAAGAAGCAGCAGATGGAGAAGAAGCAGACGAGACTGAAAAAAACCTTTACAAATTATTGCCAATGGCAGGCACACACAATCCAATCCAGCGACTTGGACAGACACGTCCAGAAAATTATATTTACACCACTTACATATGAAATTAGTTTGTATAACTGCAACAGCAGCTGGACGCATGGACAGTGGGACAAGAGATGGGAAACTGCACTGAGCATCGCCTGGACAACCCCACACGGCATTCGGTGACTGCCCCCAGGCTCGGTCCGCCGCATTGACTTATATAAATACATTAAGTCACAAATCACAATTTTCCGATGCTTGAAATGCGCAAACGGAAGGCATACATTTAAAATGTGTGCACAGGCAGAGAGAGAGAGAGAGATAGAGCAGCTGGTGGGATGAGATGGCCAACAAATAGCCTGCGGGAAGCCGACTGGCTATCGAGCCAATGCCAATCAATGGGGACCTGCCACGTCTGACCACGTATGATCAAAGTGGCTGCCCAGACGCGGACACAGCCGCGTTGTCGCATGTTTGTTGTCGCCAAGTGGCTCTGGCTGTGGCTCTGGCTGTGGCTGTGGTAGTGGCTGTGGTAGTGGCTCTGCCGCTGTCTGGGAAGAGACTCCCACCTGCAACAGCAGTCGCAACAGCAGGCACTTGCCACTGTCAAGCTAGCAGACTAGCAACCTGTCTGCAACCGAACGGCTGGCAGGCTCGCCGCCTTGCGTGAGATTGGATATCAATCTTTTTGCAATTTGGTATGCAATTTAAAATTCATGAAACACATTCCTTTGACTCAAAGATGCAGGCAAATGTGTGACCAGTAGGCCGTCTGCCCCGTCTGCCCCGTCCCTTGCCCCATGCGACCATGTGGCCATGCCTGCCCCTAGACCTACACAATGTGCATCATCGCTGTCGTCCTGCCTCAAATTGCCGTTTGCATTATTTATTTGCCTCCATTGATGAGCCTCTGCATGCTTGATGGCGGCTCCTGTTAACGTGTCTGTTGTCCAATGTGTGCTTGCCTCTGAGTAACTCAGCTGCTGGCCAATGCCAGTAACCGTTAGTTGTTTAAAATATTACAAACAAGTGGGCATAAAAAGTTTGCCTAGTATTCAAAATGAAATCCGCTGTCACGCGGCCCACTCTCCCATACATCCCATCCCATTCCCATTCCCATTCAAATTCCCATTGCCATTCCCATTCCCTTTCCCGTCCCGTCCCAACCCACCCCAACCCGGCCCATTCCAATGTTCCGCTATTAGTTTAATGTTTTGTTTATTGTTAGTCATGACCGCCGCTGCGGCAGTCCCTCAGCCGAGCTGTGCCTCATGTTTGGTGCGTCTGAATGGCACTCCATGACCATTATGTTGAGTAGTTTCGCAAATATGTTTGCATGCCCGGCCGAACCGTCAGACCAACAGACCAGCAGACCAGCAGACTGCCAGATTGCCAGACTGCCAGACTGTCATACCATCATGCCCAATGTCCATGTCGATGCCGATGTGTACGCTCGATTGGTCAGGGCATAGAGACCAAAGCTGGACGTGCATACGAACAGGGACTGTGGTAACAATTGAATAGCCCTCTGGCAGCTATTCTGGACCCACTCCCAAAAGCCAACGCGTTCTTATTTCGTTCAATTGCGTTTGTCAATCCGAAAAGCTTTTCAATGCCACTGCCAGATGCAGGCCAGGAAAAGTACGCGGTTTTCCTCTTTCTGCAGTATTTTAAAATTGATTCCATAAAAAGCTTTTAAAGCGGCAAAATTGAGAAGCTAAAGTACGACTGAATGAATGAATTATTAAACGAGGGGGAATACGATATCTTATAGATATTGCAATTTATTTGAATATTAGTGGTTTATAATAAAATACTGTTCGAGAGGAATACACACATATACGTACCACACATACAGAAACTCTGCAGAATCTGTGTTAACAGTAAAAAAACTTCTCTTAATATAAGAAAGAAATACTGCAAAACGAATTTAATACAACAGCGTAAATTAACTAAAATAAAAGTTAACCAACCATAAGATAATAATTCAGAGTTAACCATAAGATAATAATTGTTGTTAATGAATTAGAAAGTAAAAGTAGATAAAATTGTGTGTTTTAAAAAAAACTTGAAATCTTATCTTTAGTTTGAAATATTAATATGGCAAACAGCTCTTAAGATGTTTTTATTTTTTGCCACTTAAAATGGAAATGAAAGGCATAAAAAAAGTAAAATATAATCAATCCTAGAAATTCGTATTGAATATTGATTTCATAACACTTGATTCATATTTCAAACTTTAATTTTAACTTTATTTTTAAGTTTACATTTAAGTTTAAGTTTAAGTTTAAGTTTAAGTTTAAGTTAAAGTTAAAGTTAAAGTTAAAGTTAAAGTTAAAGTTAAAGTTAAAGTTAAAGTTAAAGTTAAAGTTAAAGTTAAAGTTAAAGTTAAAGTTAAAGTTAAAGTTAAAGTTAAAGTTAAAGTTAAAGTTAAAGTTAAAGTTAAAGTTAAAGTTAAAGTTAAAGTTAAAGTTAAAGTTAAAGTTAAAGTTAAAGTTAAAGTTAAAGTTAAAGTTAAAGTTAAAGTTAAAGTTAAAGTTAAAGTTAAAGTTAAAGTTAAAGTTAAAGTTAAAGTTAAAGTTAAAGTTAAAGTTAAAGTTAAGGTAAAGATTAAGCTTAAGTTTAAGTTTAAGTTTAAGTTTAAGTTTAAGTTTAAGTTTAAGTTTAAGTTTAAGTTTCTCTTAAGAATTTCATGATACATTCTATATCCTAGATTTATGTAAAAGGATATCTGGCATATTGATTTTTGATGTGTGGTTGATGAAGAACATTCAATAATTGTGATTTTTCCATACCCTAGATTCATGTACATACGATATCTGGCATATTGATTTTTGATTGGTTGTTGTTGATGGAGAACGTTCAATAATTGTGATAATTATCAGGACTGGCGACTTGCCCGTTATTTATGCATCCTTCTAATGCAAATTTAAACTTTGCCCATTAGTAATACCCTATCGTACAGATCCAGTTAGCTTACCAATTTCACCTGCTTATTAGATTATATGCATTACACCCTCAAGCAGTGCGCATTAATCCTGCAAACACGCCAACCTTAAGGACGGGGGGCAAAGGAATATGAAGAATCAGGACGATTGTTACTGGCCGCCTAACATGTGAATGTTAAACGTTGCATGTTGCACACAGCAGTAGTCTAGTAGAGGCTACAACAACAACAACAACAACAATAACAACTACAGTGGGTACTGTTTCAACAACAATAACTTGGAAACATTTCGCTTATCTATGAAGGCAGCCCGACCGCCTTGAAGGAGGGAGCTACACCCATGGAAAACTTGGCAAGTTTTCGACGGATTAAGCTGATTAATTTGTCGCGATAAGAATGCGGCGTCTACCTTAGCTCCAAGCAGGGGTCTCGGGGCTAATCCATGCGGTTCGAAGGGTAAACAAAAATATGTAATGCCGTTAGCCGGCTTTGGCATATCACAAGTTTAGTGTAGGTAACAAAAAACTTAAGTTTCCTGTCTGCCAAGTTTTTTGGCCTTTTTTTTTCTCCTTATGGCACGACTTCTCGTTTCTCTATCGTAGCGGTAAGTCCAAAAATTAACTGCTTCTTATGGCGCACATTCTTGTATAAAATTTCAAATTTGCTTAGCATCAAATTACGTGCATGTTGTGGAACTCTACAGAAAGACAGAGAAAGAGAGAGAGAGAGAGAGAAAGAGAGAGAGAGAGAGAGAGAGAGAGAGAAAGAGAAAGAGAGATAGGGAGAAAAAGAAAGCATGAGAGCAACTGGTTAGAGTTAGGCGGGAGTGGGCGGCGTAGGCGCCAATTAAAAGCGTTTCAAATTACGCAGAAAATATCATAATTCCATGGAACTAACATGAGTTTAGGCCCAACATTGTTGCCAGACTCAATTGTAATGCGATACTTTTTTGGGAAATGACCGCCAGAGCCGCAGATTTGGCTCAGCTCCACATTCCATGCAATGGGAAACCAAAGTCAGTCGAGTGCATGCGCTTTGTATATAAACAAAAAAAAATAAAAAGTAAATCAAAAAGAATAACAAAATTAATAAGCCGCCGGCTTGGAGACTCCTCTTGGCTTGGTTGGGCTTTGGCCCGAACTGGTCTGATCTAGGCTCAAGCCCACTTTACATGCAGTCAACATGTTTTGGGGCTGGTGCCGGGCGTCATTTACATGTCCAAGTCGCCTTCCTCGTTGTCCACATTCAACATTCAACACAAACAACATACAACATGTTTACATTTTTGCACTAATTTAATTTTCAGCCAATAGCCAATGCTTTCGTTGTTGTTGTTGTTGTTGTTCTTGTTGTTATTGTTGCTGTTGCTAGCTTAAATTGTTGTTGAGTTAATTTAAATTGGTATTTGATTATATTTGGCTCTTGGTGAACGGAGCGCGTTCCGCCTGCCCGTTTATGGCCAACTCAATTAAGCGCAATCAACGGATTACTGAGATTTTTGCATTCAATTGCATTATGAGGCTGGCCAAAGATTTTTGCAACCTGGCTGAGTTTGCATTTAAGCCGCAAACGCCTCCCAAGACGAAACGGCCCAGACCAGAATGGAGTGGAACGGGCTGGCAGTGTCTGGCAACATGGTTTTGGCCCTGGCCCATTGCATGTCAAATGCAAATTAATTTTGGCACTTAAACAAAAGGATTTGACTTTTAATCCCTGGCTATAAATGGCATGTGTACACATATCTAGCACATACATTGCCTGCCTTTAAGCCCCACAAAGCAAGTGTGTGTGTGTGCGTTTGTGTGTGCGGCTTAAGCTAAAATAATGAAATTTTCTAACAAAGCAACACCTTTGCTTGGCTTCAGTCTGGCCCAGGCGCCAATTTGTGCAGACTTAACATGAATATGGGATAAGTGAAGGGGAGCTGAATTATTACCAAACAGGCAAACAGGCAAACAGGCAGTTGCTATATGGTCATCATGGCTTATAAAGCTGCCAAAAATCTGTCAACAAAATGTGATTATGTAGTAAATTTGATACTGGTCAAAAATACAATTTTAATGGTCAGCTAGTGTAATTAAAGTAGGTTAAAGTGGAGGGCGCGACAAGAACAAAAACCTGAACTTCGAATTGTGGCTCTGCTTCTTCTTTCTACCCTAATGGAACAAATTATTTAGTTAGTGTTCGAATTTTAAAATTATCTCCAATTAATTGTATTAAATTCTCACTCTCATTGAAATATTATCTGCAGATTGGTTAAACATTTTTTAATTACATCAGGTATGCCAGAAAAAAAAAAAATGTTTTTGTATCAGGCGTAAAACTCATCAGCATATCGAATAAATTGACAGTAATAAGATAGAATAAAACGAAGAATGATAAAAAATTGTTAATTGCTTAAGAATTGGTCATTCAAACACTAACGTCGATATTATATTCCACAATTGTTAAATTTGTAAAATAATCCTAAAAACAAAAAACTTATCAGCATTTCGAATAAATTGAGCGTAATACAACAGAATAAAACGATGAATGATAAAAAGTTGTTAATTAATAGAACTTGTCAGTCAAACACTACCATTGATACTATATTCAAAAATTGTTAAATTTGTAAAATAATCCTAGAATCTTGAAGGCAGGTTTTGAAGTCAACTTATCAATTAGTGCGCCTTGAAAAGCAAGAGTCAAAGAGTTAAATCTAAGAAATGAGTTTTCATATTTGACGGGCAAAATAAATATTGGGATAAAAGCAGCTGTGTTTGGTTGGGTCGCACATACGGTAGATGATATCAATGTGTTCTTTGGGGCCATTGAGGGAACGAAATGAAAAGTGTCATAACAATCACAGCTGTGTGAATGCGTCGCTCGTTTTAATGACTCACTAAATTATTCATACGCCATAGATGCCGTAGATGCAAGTGAAAAGCGTTTTGTTTTGAGCATGCCAAGCGCTAAAAGTAAACAAGGCGCAATGAATTTTCCGGCCAGCCAACAAAATGAAAAGTCAACAAACTTGGCGAACGTTGCTTGAGCATTGAGAAGGGCTTCGCTTTTAAAGATGGGTGGCGGAAGCCAAGCTGTCATATGAATATGCAATGAATATGAATGCACTGCCAAGATGTTGTCGCATCCTCTCCTGCTGCTGCCGTTGCTGCCGTTGCTGCCGTTGCTGCTGCAACTAGTTGTGTGTGTGTGCGCAAGTGTTTGGTATTTCAGGCTAGCGCCAAAGTCACTTTCTACCCTCGCCTAAATGGAGGGATCACATTGCTTGTACAGTCGCCATAGAGCAACATCGGCAGTCATGGAATATGCCATCAACAATTGCTGTCTGACGTATTAATATGAAACGCTTTTGAGCACGTAGCAACACTTATGGCCAGGCATTACATGCTGCAAGTGCCCCAACCTGAGTCTCTGACTGTGACTCTGCCAGGGATATCACGACACTTATGACGACAATGCTGCATGGCTGCTTGCAACAGGGGTTGTGGCAAGCAGGTCTCTGAGCTCAGTTGGCGTCATGCGTGCTTGCTGGCAGCCATTCAAGCGCCCCATACAATTCCATTACCAAAATGTAGTGGGGATGCTGCTGCTTCTGCTTCTGTTTCTGCTTCTGCTTCTGCTTTTACTGACGATGATTACGATGATGATGATGTATCATGCATGAAGCATAAATTCATTTTCAAGTGCTGACTACCGTACTCACTGAGCTTCAGCGAGGCGCAAGCTGCGCGCTCCAACCAGCGAGTTGCGTCATCATGCAAAACCTGGCAACGGGCAACAATTGGAAGCTGCGGCGCTGTTATCCTTTCCTTGCATTTTGGGTCCGAAATAAAACCATGCAATTTGTTTTTTCGGAGTACCTAACCCACTGCTTAATACTCTGTTCCATTTAAATATTGATATATTTTATTGTTTATTAATTAAGTCGCTGTCTTATCAAATTTTCAAGACCTACTTGCAAAATTCAACAGCCAAGAAGCGGACGCACATCACATTTTGAAGCTGTTCCGTTGATTAAGAATTTCCAAAATTTATTTTATTTAGTTATTCATGACCTGTTTACAACCTTATAAAAATATTAACTCATTTAGACTGCCATCACAATTATTCCTCATCTTCGTGTATTGGGTAAACACGTACATAATCAATCAAAAGATTGGGATCGGTCCAGGTCTTAAGAAACTCATACTTTTCAGCAAATAATTGGTTGCTCATATCATCAATGTTTGAAACAACCTTATGTTCATCCAATATTTTATCATCTGGAAAGTTGACATTGCCTCCAACAGACAGACCCAGCACAATATAGCACTAAAACACATTAAAAATTTTATATTTAATGGGTTATATCTATTTGATAATAAGCAAAAACGTTGTTATCGGACTCAACCAAATGCTTCCAAATTAACTGTAGCAACTTTAGATTATCTCTAAGACTGGAAAACTTTACGATTTGTCAGGTTACGTCTTAACAATTTTGTTCTTTTGAAGAAGTTAATTATTTAAACTAGAAAATGCTTATTAAAGGAGAATACAGTATTATGCAGTTGCTTGGGTCCGACTGCAACGTTAGTGGTTTTTATAAATAGTGGCAATGGGTGTTATCAATTCTTACCGGTTCCTCATTAAACTTTTTTAGAACAGCAGGGCTTGTGATCTCGCCGAATTGATATCCATCCATCTTATATATGATACGACTTTTATGCCAGAGAACTGTAAAAATGTGAAAGTCCTTGCCAAGAATATTGTCTAACGGATATTGTTGCTTAACGGTATACTCCTTGGCGGTTTTGTCGGACCATAACACAGCGCTACCAAATAGCCGATTCGAACCAATTGGAATTGAAGATTTGTCCGACAATATTTGGTTCCCACGTGCATAGGCCATGCGTATTTGAGGAACGAATATATCCTCACTCTTATAACTTATAGGTTGCAGAATTATATCTGGAATATGAATTAAAACGATGTTTTATAATGGACATAACATATTTACGAATTATACTCACGTGGGTATAACCAATCGCCGATTGGTAGCTTTGCCCTTATTTCAACACGCCCATATTGAAATACAAATTTTTTCCTAGAATGTAGTTTCGCGGAATAAACAGGCGCAATATTATGTTGAAAACGTTGGTGCAGAGGTCCACAGTAATACTTGCGATTTTTACCCATGTAAGGGCTCGTGCAATTTTCTAAAAAAGGTTCGTTGCGCGAATTCCCAACCCACTTTGCGTTTATATGCAAAAGACTATTGTTAACGTTACAATTTTCGCTACTGCTCACATAAGTCACATATTCCCTATCTGAGAAGGGTGCTGAGACTCTTGAATTAATCTCATGAGACCAATTTTTAGTTAAGTCAAGTGAATCAAATTCTTCATTAAAAATAGCTGTTTTGCTACACTCTTCAGATGATGTTTCGCTACACTCTTGCACTACGGAATTTACAATTGTCTCCGGTCTATGAACGCAACTTTTGGCAGTATTGTGGAGTGCTTCTCCTTGTCCCTTAATAATAAATTCATATGTTTGCGTTCTTACTAAATTTGCAGTTTCAAAAACTCCAAAAAGTTGTATCGGTTCGTTCTCCACAAGCTCTTTTTTTGTGTCTAATATCAACTCAAATGTTCCACTTTTGTTATGGTTGTTAGCAAAGGTGTAACTGCACTCATCCCCGACATCCGTCGAAAAGAAAATTGTCTCTATTTCAGGATCAGCTACACAAAAATAATCAACATATTATAAATCATCGTATTTAGTTAGGTAATAAATATCCTTAATACCGGGTAGAGAAAGTATTATTTCGCTGCCTTTAACGCTCACAGCTATTTTGTTTTTGTCGAAAGCGTGTAAAACGCCAACGCAACAAGCAATTAGAATAAAACTTATTATTTTCATTTTAAAAAATGAAAAAGTTCTTATCAACACGTAGCGTATTTTTTGTTCTTTAATTGTTTTTTTTTTTTTGTTTGTTTTAATTCGTAGTCGGCATCGAACACTTGTTGTATTTTCAAATTCACAGAGACGACTGAAACCTACAGAACGAACAGAATGTCTAAAACACTCCTAAAGCCTATATTGAACTGTTCTTATCAGTGTACATGTAAGTATGCAGTGACTTTTAATCTTGATCAATATTATTTATATTACTATACGTTTACATATCTTTCACAATGTTTTATTTAAAATTTCATACACATACATTTCGTAATTTGTGTTCTTGTTTGAATATATTGTGATCTAACCATGAAATCTACACAGTTTTAAAAATTTTGTTCGTCCCCTCGGCGATGGATACAGGGTGTCTCGTAGTTTGCCCAAACTCGAATTTCTTTTCGTTATTATCATCTTTTATTAAATCGATCGTGAGGTGATCTTCTTCTTCTATCTGCACTTAACGAAGCCGATCATCATCTTATTTTAATATTTAGTTGTACAGTGAAAGCCGAGAGAACCAGACATTGTTTTAAAATTATTGTATTTGTTATCTCCCGCTGATAACCATTAAATTCGTTCTATATGTACATATTTATGTGTATTTATTGAAAATGAATTTACTTTTTATACTGCTTACCATTGGTTGTATCGTTGGTTGCCTGAACGCCTACGCGTTAGATAAAAAGGAATTAACGGTTAAACTAAATGGAAGAGAAGTAACTATAACAGTGCTGGGCAAGTACAACAATTATTTTTATAAATTTGGAAAAAGAGTTTCTTGGTTTTCTGCAATGCCCGTCTGGCCGAATAAATAAAAAACGTGAAACTTAAGTTCAAAATTAAAATTGTGTAAAATAAGTAATTTCTTTGCATTCACACTCAAATCGTGAAATGAGTTTTATACCCTGAACCCAATAAAAATTCGTAAACAGGGTATAATGTTTTTGTGAAAGTATATGTAACAGACAGAAAACTGCAATGCCGGGCGCATTAAGTATATAGATTCTCGATCAGGATCAACAGCCGAGCCGGTTGAGCCATGTTTGCTTGTCTGTCGCATGTATGAAATCGTCGTAGAGATCCGAAATTTCCCATGTTGGTTCTACTATAGCTACTACGCGCATGTCAAGTTTATTTTTGATTTTCGATAACTCTGCCCGTGTGCTTGTTATCGATTTGTATGTAGGTTTTCCTGTGCTATAGGAATATCGAGAATATCGAGTTTGTTTTTGATTATCCATAACTCTTTCCGTTTGTTAATTATCGATAACACATTTTTTTCGAGCATATTCGGATTTTAGAGCACTTCCCCTATTTTTGAGTTAACGGGGAGCAAAAGTTGTTTTTCTTTTTTTTATTTTTCGAAAGGTATACGCAAAAATGTGTATCACCACAGCATCACCTCCAGAGGTCAGCGTCGACGTCACTAGCGGCGTACTCTCGGCTCTGTATGTATGTGTGCGTGAGTTAGTTCAACATTGAGTTAAACTTGTTCATGCCTGTCCGTCGACTTTTATATTCTTGTATAAGCATTTAATATAAATACATATGTACGTATAACAGCATTGCATCGGGTTCAGGGTATCTGCTAGTCGAGCCCACTCGACTAGAGTTTTCTTATATGCTTAAGAGCAGACTGCTGATAATCTCTAGTCGAGATAACCTCTATAATGGAAAACATATATACATATGTACATATGTATGTGTTGTTATTTCCTATTAAAAAGTAAAGAATAAGTCGGTTCGCCTTGACTGTATTTTCTTCTTTTAAATCATACTTATTGTTTTCCATTATAAGAATTAATAGGGAAATCGAGTGTCGAGCTACAGGATTAATTGCTGAATAAATTTAACATTTACAGATGACCCTGAAGTGAAAATATTATTAATATCTGCTGAAATAGGAGATGAATGTAACTCTACATATGCTAATTCTCATACCAAAGAGGACACGACATTGCGCTTTAATGTCGAAATCCATAGGGAACCCAAGGAAAATGATATTTTAAGAGTTATAGATGTTATTGAAAAGAATGGTAAAGTTATAACCAACACTCATGATTTTCAAGTAAATGCAAATGGGAAAATCGGTAATGAGGTATGCATTAAGCCATCCATCCTGGAAAAAGAGACCCTCATTTATGAGGAGAACTTCAAGGACAACAAATTATCCAAAGATTGGTATCACGCAGTTTACTCGCGGATATATACAGAAGATGCCGAATATACGGTTTTCACGAAAAGTGAAGAAAACTGCTATGTTAAAAATAATAAATTACATTTCAATGCCGTTATTGTGAATATTGACACTAATGGTACATTTGACTTAGGTAATCAATGTACATATACAAAAAAAAAAGAAAAAATAGATAAATGTGGGCCCTATAAGATAGGATTTAAGAAACATCTATATCCGCCACCTGTGAAATCTGCAGTTATACATAATAAAAATTCAAAATTCAAGTTTACTTATGGACGAATAGATATACGTGCTAAAATGCCTATCGGCGATTGGCTGTTTCCCTGTAAGTAGATACATTTATTATAATCACATCATACACAACCAATTGCAAATATATATATATATATATATATATATTTATATACATACATTTTGTATTATTATTACATATAAATATATAGATATAGAAATAATCTTTATTTCTGGCTTGTAAATACTCACAAGGCAATTTATAATAAAACATCTTATACATATACGCCATATATGTGCTTGCTATATATTTGCCATATATGTGTATATATAGTGTATAGCATCTCACAGCTCACCTCACATTCCAGTATTCCTGTCCTGTAATTCAATTCCAGTAAGTAAATATAATCCGAGATAGGATACGAAGTTCCATTCATTCCTCCTTTATGAAGAACATTGACTTTTGCTATACATACATAGCTATATATACATGCTATATATACATATATAAATATTTAAGTAAAAATTTTTATCTGTGATGTGTATAGCTGCTTTTGATAAACGAGCCAACGATATTTGATTATTAAAAAACAACAACAAGATCCATTTGTATTATAATTTAAAATATTTTATAAACATTTTTGTAATTCTTTCTTTTTTTTTATTAATCAGTTCTACTGCTCTACCCGGAATACGAGAACTTCGAAACTAATACTATAGAAATAGAACACATTCGGATGGCATATTCTCGTGGCAATAGTAATTTAACAGATATTGCCGATAAACATATTGGAGGAAGAACGCTTTTTGGTAGCGTCTTTTCTAAAATACACGGCGAGAGTCAATTGAAAGAGTTTTTATATAGCAATACACTCGAATCGGGAAATCATTATGGGGATCAATATCACGTCTATTCAGTTCTTCGAAAACCTAGTCGACTGGTATTTAAAGTGGATGGAAAAACCTACGGCAAGCTATTGGATAAGAAGATTCTTGGAAAATTTAAGGATACTAAGGTAAGACTTGCTCTAGTCTTTTTTCTTCTTCTTAAATTCAAGCTATTTAATATTAATTCATTTCTAGTTTTATTTCGTATTGGGCTTGACTGCTGGAGGTAAATTAAATTTTTCGGGAGATCACATCGTATTCGAAAATAAGAAAAATTTTTTAAAAAAGAGTCGGCCATTTGTATCTTTTTGGTCAAAATATTATAAAAAATTGAACGCATGGCAACCGTTTATAATAGATTATATTCGTGTCTATGAAGATAATCCTTCTGAATATTAAAATTGATCTAGTTTATCTTATGTTTTCATTATGTTCAAAGATATTAATAAACAAGGAAAAGTAAATTACGACCAGCGATTGTTTAATTATCGGAAATATTTTAGACTGCATAAGTTTTGACACAAACACTGTTAAGTTGGAGCAGAGTATCGCCCAGTTGGTACCGTCCAACTGCAAAATTCTCATTTTCTTTTTTTCCGAATTACTTTACTTTCAGGGCAAAGTGTTGCATTTATTGGATGAAATGTTTTTTTCTTTTGCCCTTCTCTTTTTTTATATACCCTGTTATTTTTCGTACTATGCTGCAACCATCTGTCTTGTCTTCATTCAATTGCAATGATGCTGATGCTGGTGCTGCTCTTTGTCCTTATTGCTCATAAATATATTTTTTTTGTTACTAAAAGTTAACAAAAAAAAATATATTTACTAAATTAATCTTAAGTTCTGCTTTACTATAAAATTCTTAATTATTAACATGATAATCTTAGGTGAACAAACTCTTTCCTTCACTTAAAATAATTTCCGGCGAATTACTTTTCGGGTTTGACAGTAAATGGGGGCATGCAGGTCGCTTTTCAATTTGAACTTATCAATATAAATGTATATATATATATATACATAAATATAAATTTATATATATCTATATACATAAATATATATACATTTATATGTTATATTAGACTATATGTCTTATTATGTACATATGTATGTATAATAGCCATTGCAAACTTGACTCATTTGGCAGTTACAACTGTTGTTGTAGCTAATGTAGCAATTATTAAATCTATGCAGATACACAGTTACATTAATTCCTACACATTCATATAAGTATGTATAAATGTGCGAATATATAAATATGTTTCGCGTGCTTTATAAGTTTATAAAAAGAAAAACATGACTAGCAAAATATGGTAATAAATGCCGTGGCATTTAAAATGTTATTAAAAAAGTCAAGCCGTGCACATACATACATTGGTTGGCATCAAATGAAAACGAATAAATATACTCGTACTCGTAAATATGTGCACACAGATACATATTGGTTTGTTTTTGTTTGGTTGTAAAGTAATCTATAGAGCTATCATAGGAGTATGACGACTAGCCTGTGACGACAAGCGAGGCACAAACAGCTGCCAAAATAACATTGGACCAAGTTTTGCGTTTTGCGTTACAACAAAATCACAGCACTTGCGAATTGGTTGTTGTAAGAATAATAAACAAGAAACAACTTCTACAAACAACTTTCATTTTGTACTTGTCTCGCATCGAAGCGAACTGATTCAAACGAATCGAATCGACTCGAATTGAAATCGATACCGATATCGATACCGATGCCGATAACTAAAGCGCATAGTTGGTTAACTCACTGAAAGCGAAACCCCAAAAGAATGTGCTTAATTTTTCAATTGAGCAGAGGGGAACTGCAACTGGAACTGGAACTGGAAGTAGATGTAGAAGCAGGCAACGGCTTGTAATTAAGCTGAAGTCGCATAATTTAATTAACTTCTTATTGACTTAGGGGGCCAGTTTTCGTCGAGGGTCTGCAGTGCTTCCCCTTTAAGTTGTACCTACTAAGTGGAACTGGTCACTGATCTGGATTAGCAACAGTAATAGCAACAGCAACAGCAACAGCAACAGCAACAGCAACAGCGACAACGAAAACAACAACAAGACCGACAGTAACAACAAGCTGTAGCCGTCAACACAATCACCACACACAGAGAGCGAACCACAGTGGAGACTATAGGAAATGTTGTGGGGACACCGCTGTACCAAAGCGTGACAGGCATGAATTAACAATTTGAATTAATGTCAGTTACTCATGGCATAGCTGCTGCTCTTGCGGCTCGGCTCAGTGGGAGAACGAGCACACGAGAGAGACAGAGAGACAGTGAAGCAGAGAGAGAGGGAACGAGCTTGCCCCACTACCAATACCAATACCATTCCCAATACCGAGACCAATACCAATACCAATACCAATGGCAATGGCAATAGCAACACCAATGCAGCCATCACCTCCACAAGCACCACCAGGTGAGTGGCTTGTGAGTGGGCGCCCTGGTTGCTTAGTTGCACTTACTAATTTCTGGCTATCCGACCAACTGACTGCGAGTGGCATTGATCTTTGCGTTAGCTGTGTTCGCTTGTGGGCATAAAATGAAAGGAAAAGTAAGTTACGACTTTGTCGAGTTACTTTACGGCCAGCTAGAGGGAAAGGTAATTGCATTTTGCCGGCAACTGCCAGCAAAAGGGAAAGGTTTTTGTTTTTGTTTTTTTCTTTTTCTTTTTCTTTTTTATTATTGCTTGTAATTTGCTTGGCCAAGTGTCAAAAATGTGTGGCACCAACAATGGGCGTCCGAGAACCGCCGTCACAGATCCCGACTGCCCGACTCCAATCTCGGCCCCAGTCCGAGTCTTGGTCCCGGTCCCGTTCCCGTTCCCGTTCCCGGTCCCGTTCCCGCTCGACGTCCAAGAGGCCCGCCTAAGCTGGCGCCAAATTAACCGGAAATGTCACAATGGGCGACGTGCGGTCCGCTGCCCGTTTGGAAATTATACAATTTTGTCACGTGACATACATTAGAATCATACACACACACACACACACACAACATGCAGTGGCTAAGGCCGCAGAGACGTGCCAGACTAGAGTCTCAGGCCAGACACAAACGATAAACAATTAAAGACCGTCAAGAGGGAATTAACGAAAAGTTAGTAAAGAATAAAAGGCCAATAATTTCCTTTAGAAACTGACGGTCTCTACCCGGCGTTGTTCGGCTGGGGCTTAATTTTTCAAAATATTGATATGATCCCACTTCCAATGTTTAATAAATAAAAGATGATCGCACGGTGAATAATTATTCATATTCCCACTTTTTCTTTAAAATAATAATTTAGTTGATTATTTGAATCTTTGAAGCTAAAAGCATATTCTTTGACTTTAAGGCTGCTTTACCACAAGAACGGATAATATATCCTGCATATAAAGTTTCGTAATATCTTGAAATAAGCACCGACAATAATTTTGCGGCTATGTATACTTATTAGCACGAAATGAACTCTGCCGCACCTTCAAGTGAATTACCAAAATATAATCTCTAATAGGGTATTTTCCAAAATAACAGGTCGCATAAAAAGGTAGCCGCCCCTGTAGATGTGTGTGCTGACATGTCGGACTGGCTAAATGTCAACTGAACACGCGAAATTCCAGGTTAAAACTTTCACTGTTCAAAGTCATAACTGAAATAATTCCATTTACCAGCCGAATCGTCCAACCGACGTCCAAGTCAATGGCCCCACTGTGGGAAGAAGAAGCAGAAGAAGTCGAAGTGAGTTTGCAGAAGGAAGCCGCAAAAGCGCGAGAATATTGGCGAAATGTAAAACCCGCTTTGAAGTCTGGCCCAAACTAACTAAGCCGTCCAAAACCGATTTGCCATTTCATACGAAAAACGGTTCGTTTTGAAGTGGCGTAGTTTTCCTTTTTAACGCACTTTCTCATAAACCTTGTATGTGGCTAACACACCCCCTTTTCTCCAATCCTCCTCAAGATGGCGGAAATGCTTAAATATCAAAGGCAAAACGCCGCACAGCCGAAGCACACACATGATTATAGATAGAAAATGAGATAGAGAGAGAGAGAGAGAGAGAGAGAGAGAGAGAGAGAGTGAAAGAGCTAGTCATATCATGCATGTCACACGTATGTGGGGTGTGTTTTTTTCCCCTTTCGGGGGTGGCTTTTAGCGGCACTTTCACTTTTCTTCACACCAACATTCGATGTGTTTGTGGCATTGATTTTTTTTCTTTTTCGGGAATATTGTATTTTTGTTGTTGGCATTTGATTGGAAGCGTTGGGGCCGGGGCTGGGGTGGGATCTCGCTGTCTCATTGCCTCAGGGTAGCAGACAGTGCTATCAAAGAAAATTTGACAAAGGTTTGACTTCGACATCAAAAGCTGCCAAGTAAACAGACAAATGGAATGACAATGGAAAAAGCTCTGACAAACTGTAAAATAACAATCGTTCACGTCCAATAAATATCAAAAATATAAATATAAATATAAATAATATTGCAACTGGGCAGAGTTGACTAAAGATTTCCCTAACTTAAATCAAGCTAAGAAAACGGCTCTTAAATTTGTGATTTTGCAAGAGCAAAGCCAGAGAGAAAAGTATAAGGGTGTTTTTCCCGGTTTACTGATCGAACCAATCTCTATATTTAAAAAGTTAGTATAATTATAATAAGTACAAGCTTATTTCACTTTCTGCTCGTTATATAGGTTTTCCAGCAAATCAAGAACTTTCTTTATGGGTATATAAGACTAAATATATTATCTGTATGGAACCTCTTAAACTATTTCTTTATGCACACATACTCATTCACATACTTCTTAAGACACTCATTAAATTTATATCTCGGTGAAGAAATTATTCATCGTTTGATAAATGATCGCGTCACGATTAATTGCAATTTAAGTGTGGAGCTAAGGAAAGGAATGAAACGTAATAAATCTCTAAAAGAATGCTTAAATATCAAATTAATTTTTTAATTATATAAGCCGGCGCCTAAGCTACAGCTACCGCTACCGGAACTCCAAAAACCCGCTAAGCCAAGTCTCAAGGTCAACGGAATCGACTCCGTTGTTGTTGTTGCTGTTGTTGTGTGTAGGAACCGTTATACATATATGCGGCAATAACTCATCTAAGTCAAATTTATTTCTATATTATTTTAAGAGTCGCATCAAAAACAAATTAGTTCCAAGCGTTGATTTTCTTCCCGTGTAAATAAGCGATTCTATGCGTGTGTGTGTGTGCGTGTGTGTTCGTGTGTGTGTGTGTGTGTGTGTGTGTGTGTGGCGCTTCATGCTGGTTGATTTCCAGCTAATTTTGCGCAGCCACATTAAAAAGCGTTCCGAATACGAAATACACACAATGAACAGTAATTATAATGCGATGTGGCGCATTTATCGCCTCGATCAGCACACATCCGTTCAGTTTCTCCTCTGTTTTATTCTATTTTGAATAAAACAAAGTATGCGTGTGTGTGTGTGTGTGCGTGTGTGAAGGTCTTGTAATTAGCTCGCTAATTTACATGAGGTTCAAGCGAACATCCTTAAGCAGAACCACACTCAATTTGAGCACATGAACATATTCAGTTGGCCGCTGCTGTGGCAGAGCCGGAGCAGGCGGAGCAGCTCCAACCGAGGCCCAGCCGCATTAGCAGACAACATTTCTCAAGAAAATTTACCGCAAATAGTTGTGTGCCAAAGTAGGCGCAGAAAAATGCGACGATGTTCGCTTAGTTGGCCTATCAGCCAAGTGGCATCATCATCATCATCATCATCATCATCATCATCATCATTATCATCATTATCATTGGAGGCAGGCTTGGCCATTTGGCTTGGCATGCCGTGGCGTGGTCACGTCAGGGCCATGAACTTGGCCATCGTTGCTGACCATCAGCGAATGCCGGACGAGGCCAGAGCCTGCGCCTCAGCCAGAGTTACGAGCGAGAGTCTTGGCCCGATTGTCAATGATAAAAAGTCGTGGCCAACAAGTGGCGCGTCCTCATTTGCATTGGCAGCGTAGAAATTCTTGCAATGCTCAAGCGACGACCCACAACCACCCACACATGACATGACACGCTCTCCCACTCTCCCACTCCCCCACACTCACACCCCCCACCCCCACCACTCATCTTGCAGTACCCCTTGTGGCAATGTGGCTGACTGCCTTTTGTTGTCATTTGCCGGCTGTTTTTTGTGCATTTGCTGCAAATGGTCAAATTATTTCCTTTTCCGTACTTCTTTGCCCGGCTTTTTGGTACGTTTTCGTTCCATTTTTTTGATTTCTATTTCATTTTTTTTCGCATTTTTGTTGATGTTTTTTCTGTTTTTCTTTTCTTTTTTTTTTTTTTTTTGTATTTTTGCAAAGCATTCACGCGCACGAAAGGATTTCTTGTAATTTGGCTGAGACTTGAAAAGCAGCTGGAAAGGGTTCGCGGCCGCCTTTCCCTGCAGTCTCAGTCTTTGAGCTGATGAAAGGGATTTGTGGCTGCTGCTGCTGCTGCCGCTGCTGCTATTTGGCGACTTTGCATTTTTATTTGTAATGCCATTTTTTGTTGCTGCTGTTGCTGCTGCTGCTACTGCTGCTGCTGCTTTTGGCGGGTTAGCAGGCGGCTTTTGTTTTAAAAATCAGCTTCGTGGTACGAGTGCACATTAATACATATGTATGCGTACTTGTATTTGTATTTGTATGTGCATATATGCAAAACGAGGCAGATTGAATCCATTCGCGGCATTCGCCACGTTCAATGGGAATGGCTGCTGCTCCTTCTGCTCCTGCTGCTCCTGCTGCTACTGCTGCTCCTGCTGCATATGCATTATGCACACTCATTACCCGCACCGCCATCCGCCATTATCCTTGTGCGCTCGTTCACTTTCATTTCGCATACTCGTTCGTCTGACTCTCTGTATGTGGCTCTACTGTACTTTTATATCGCATTTCGTTCTCGGTTCCGCTGTTGTTCTTGTTGTTGTTGTTGTTGTTGTTATCGCAATTTTTGTGCCTTACCCTTGCCACTTGAGACACTGCTTTGTTCTGCCCTGCACTACAATGAAGGGGTTATGGTTGTGGAATACGCCAAAAGCTTTTAGGCGCTTTTTTTCGTTTTTTAGTATCCTAAGTGCCGAAGCGGCTGAGTAGAAATCCAATGCATTTTGATGTACCAAAACTCTAGAAAAAATGCCCAACTTTAAATGCAAATCTGCGGAACACATGAATATTGCATTTTTTTTCGCAATGCATGAAAACTAAAACAATTTTTCGCTGAAACCCTTTTGGGTTAGCTTCATGAACTTGACTTGGCAAACTTTCAGACTGAATATTTTCACTTTTTAATTACAAGAGAACATCTCACAGGCTTTAAGAACTTTATTCTAGTTTTAAAGAATGCAATCCAACAAAAAAACAAAAAAAAAACAAACTAGATATAACAGAAACAGTGAAATATTTCTATGCAACTGTTGTCGTTATTTTATATAAGTGGCACAAGAAACCATATTTCGAAAAAAAAAAAACTATTTGGTTTAAGAAAAATACAATTATAGGCGTTACTATTATATCATCTCGTACATAAGCCTAATATCAGCATCTGACTACCAAGAAAAATTACTCATTCGCTCTTCGATTCGAAAGAAATGTTTGTTCAGATAGCCAGTAAATAACAATCAAAAACGTTAATATTAACTCTACAGGATGGAAATTTTTAACAAATATGTTTTATTATTTGGAATATTATGTCGTTAAAAATGTATAGATTTTCAAATTGGAACTTTCATCTAATTTTCCAAGCGAAAGAAAGAAGAAAGAAAAGTGTCGTTTGAAAAAATTGGACTGCATGCTTATAGGCTACTTACACTTGCTTTTGTTCTGGTTTCCATCACTATTCATTTTAAGTGTTGTGAAGTCGCAAAAGGAAAATAACTAATGTATGTGAATATGCGAAAGTTTTCACCAAAATAGGTATAATTTATTTTTGTTGTGCAAGCTTTCATTTTATGTAATAAATATTCTAGGCAAGGAAAATATTGAATTGCGGGTAACTAGTTCAATTTAGGGTTCAGTTCCGGAGTCGAACCGGTTCGACTTAAAACAAGTTTGCAGCATTGGCTGGCAAAATTAATCAATTTAAAAAAAAAAAAATAAGAAAATATAAAATTGTCAGCCTAGAATTCAGTCTTCAGTAGAAATACGAAGAACTCACAACATTTAATTACATCAAAAGTGTTCGATATAACAAGCAACTCTGAAACAAGTTCGTGGCAGCCAACGATAAGACGAATGCTGCAGTTATCCGAGTCGTAGACAATCAGAAGTTACCGACCAGACAGACCAGAGCCAGAGCCAGAGCCAGAGGCAGAGCCAGAGGCAGAGGCAGGGGATAGGGCCAGTCGGAGTGACCGAGGCCGAGAAGAACTCAACAGCTAACTGGAGAGGAGGTGGTTTGTTTATTCAACTGTATCAAAGTAGTCCGAGAATCCGCTATATGAGTGTTTGAACTTTTCTTATTTCAATTCGAATATGAACTCTGACGACGAATACTCGGATGAAGATCACGGAGATTCACACCGTTTCGTAAACAGCCCATCCTCGTTCATGACTTGTGTGGAGAGCGATGAGGACACCTGCACGGAAATCGATTTACCTGAACGGCCCAGGCGCACCGTCGAGGCCGATGAGTTCGTGTACACAGTCCTCACATCGGATCAGATAGTGCAGCACCAGCGCAACATCATTAATGAGGTCAACAATGTGCTGCATCTGTCGCCGCAGGTCACGCGAATCATACTGAATCACTACAAATGGGACAAGGAGACGCTCTTCGAGAGGTACTTTGAGAGCAGTCCGCAGGAGTTCTTCCGGCGTGCCCATGTGGTGAATCCCTTTGCCACGCCATCGAAGCTCAGCCTCAAGTCGGCGCCAAGTGTGAGTGGGCGTGAAAAGTTGTGCGGGATTTGTTACTGTCCCTGCGAGGAGCTGAAGGGCTTGGACTGTGGGCATGCCTTCTGCGCGGCATGTTGGAAGCAGTATTTGGCCAACAAGACCTGCAGCGAGGGACTGGCCCACAGCATCACGTGTCCCGCCACCGATTGCGATATTCTGGTAGATGATGTATCATTCGTCAAGCTGGCCGACAATCCGGACGTGATTGCGCGCTACCAGCAGCTGATCACCAACACCTTCGTAGAGTGCAACTCCCTCATGCGCTGGTGCCCGGCGCCCAGTTGCACCCATGCGATCAAAGCCAGCTACTGTGAGCCGCGGGCGGTGCGTTGCGCGTGTGGTCATGAATTCTGTTTTGGGTGTGGAGAGAACTGGCACGAGCCTGTCAGCTGCTCCTGGCTGAAGCGGTGGCTCAAGAAGAACAACGAGGATTCGGAGACCTCCAATTGGATTGCGCAGCACACCAAGGAGTGTCCCAAGTGCAATGTGACCATCGAAAAGGATGGCGGCTGCAATCACATGGTGTGCAAGAATCCCTCCTGCCGATACGACTTCTGCTGGGTGTGCCTCGGCTCCTGGGAGCCTCACGGCTCCTCCTGGTACAGCTGCAACCGCTTCGACGAGGAGGAGGGCAAACAGGCGAGACAGGCACAGGAGCGCTACCGGTCCTCAATGGCGCGCTATCTGCACTACTACAATCGCTATATGAACCACATGATGAGCATGCGCATGGAGCACAAGCTGTACGCCAACGTGCAGGCCAAGATGAACGACATGCAGGAGAATATGAGCTGGATCGAGGTGCAGTTCCTTAAGGAGGCCGTCGATGTTCTTTGCCAGTGTCGGGCAACGCTCATGTACAGCTATGTGTTTGCCTTCTATCTGCGTAACAACAACCAGAAGATCATCTTTGAGGACAATCAGCGCGACATGGAGATGGCCACCGAGAAGATATCCGAATGTCTGGAACGCGAAATAACGGTTCAGAATCTCTGCGAGGTGAAGCAAAAGGTTCTGGATCTATCCCACTACTGTCGCAAACGGCGGACCGTTCTCCTCTGTCATGTGCGCGAGGGCTACGAAAAGGACTGGTGGGATTTCATAGAATAGAACTGTAATCCCGTTAGCTAATCGCCAAGATGGTTAACCGCAATACATCGCTCTCTTTGATTGGCACGACACAAAGAATCCAGCATTTCTCTGAAGACTTAATATTTAATTGCCTTTGGTTAGACCTATTAAAATGGCACAAAGCTTTTGACTTCCTCTCTGGTAGAGTGCTGTTAATCTGCCAGAGCCATCAAAATTCTACAGTTATATAATGCAATAGGAATAACGATGTGTTTTATTTGCAAGCATGGTGTGGCATGGACTGCAGTCAACTATAGTCCATAAGCTCTTGATCTTTGTTTAGAGTTAACGAAAGGAGCTGCACGAGAGGTCGAGTTGCGAGTTCTTCTAGAGAATGCCCGGTTTTACCCTTTTTTTTCAGTTATATATATATGCTTGCTAGGGACTTAGAATAGAATCAAAATATGCGAAGGTTCGATGTTCACAATTTTAGGTGGGTAACAGGGGGAAAAGGTTTTTAGTTCTTTAGGGATGAATCAATTGAATACAATTTCAAATTGAATACAGGCCCGGCTAATACCCTGCATTTCAGATATACTCTATTTTTTTTTTCTCTCTTTAGTGTTTGTAGTGTGTACATCCATCTACTTATATCCCTACAAATCCATAGCTGTCGATCATTTTAGAGAAAATTCTACACTGATTTTTGTTTTACATATTTTTCAAACATAATATTGTTTATTTACATCTTCAAGCTGATTCACCCTTTCCGTTCTGTGTGTATAGGGTGTAGAAATCAGCTCATTTACCGCCAATGGTCGATTACAGAGGCTATAGATTCGGAGTCCACAGAGTCTTTTTTTACTTCGTTGGGTTTGGCCTCTTAATGACTTTTAGCCAACACTTTAGTGAGCTCAGCCTCTATGTGGAACTATCACTTTAGCGTGATTGCATGTATTGTTGTTGGAGATTGGGCTTAGTTTTTTTTTTTGTTTTGTTTTGTTAGGCTGGGGAGCAGCTTTTCTTCGTTAGCTGGCGATATGCGCCAGGTTTTGTAATTATAACATAAATCAATCCAATTTCATGTTATACTTTTGGCGCAACAAAGCGATTAATGTCGACAATGCCACAAGATATGGCATGGCCAAAGGAAAAACATAAATAAGCCATTGAGCCATGGCCAATAACGGAACGAAACGGAGCAATGGGACGGCGCATGCGCAACGTTTTCATATGAAAAATATTTCCTTATCGCGATGCGTCGCAGAGAGTCGACTTCGACGTCGAAGTTGAAGTTGCAGTTGGAGTCGGAGTCGGAGTCGGGATTGGAGTCGAAGTTGGAGTTGCAGTTGGAGTCACCAGTCGCCGCCAGGTGCTTGAGATTTACGGCAAACGGCAGCCAAGTCGTGCCCGTGACTTCACCCTGCCCTCGTCTATCCTGGCCCCGCCTGGCTTCAGTTGGCCAGGCCAAGTGTGAATTTTCGCACCCGTGATGAAGTTTCCAATTAAATTTTATTGGATTTCAAATTGAGGCTGCCAGCTAGTCAGCCAACCCGCCAACCAGCCAGCTAGACAGACAGACAGACAGACAGACAGACAGTCGCTCATTGATCTCCTGACTGCAATGTCTTGCTCTGGCTCTAGGCCCGACTCCAGCACTGGGTTCCGCAAATATTTGCGCGCCATTGTTGTGGCAAGTGTTAAAAGTGGGAGGTACGCCATCTGGCAGGCATCTTGCCTCCCAGCTCCACTTCATCCACCAGCTCCACTAGTAATTTTGGACTGGCAGAGTGATTTCTTATGGCAGTTCAATGCGAGGTCAGCAACGTGGCATATGAATTGCCCATAAAAACCTCTGTGGCAGATGCAACTAATCTCTTATTGCCCAATAATACGCTGACATATGAATTTGGCTGTGGGAACTCTAAAGCCAGGCGAACGGCTAATTGAATGACGTATTGCGGCAGTTGTAGAGCCATCAAGAAGGTTTGCACTCCGTATCAAGTTACTTGCAGCAAAATGAGAGAAAAATATTAAAATGCAGCAGCAGAAGAGTTCTCGGTAAAGGAATTGCTCAACTAGCCGATTTTTTAGCCAACTGAAGCCGGATTCCAGGGTAATGTATGGCTGTAATACTCTCTACTCTCTAACTGAGGGCCATAGTTTCCAGTGTTACTGTCAAATAATAGGCTATAGCTTACTTATTTTTAAAGAATAAAATCAAAAAGGTAAACTTCCCAGCTTGTATTACCAAATTTAGTCTGGGTTTAAGCTTTTCCATTAGAAGTAAAACTTAAATTTCTCTTGGACAACTTAAAGGTATGTCCGTGGTAGGACAGTTAAGTACCATTCAACAGTTGCTAACGCCTGGGCCATTCAACAAGTCAACAAAATAATAAAAATGAAAGCCCTGGCAAAGCCCCGAAAGCTCTTGCTCCATGCCTAGCTGCTGTTCCTGGTCCCTGTAGATGCAGACGAGCCCCAGCCTGGTCAAGCTGTTCGAGTGGGTTTCTATTAATTTTATTTATTGGCCTCCTTCTTAGCCGACGTCCCGGTCGCAGCTTCACCCGCAGCTGCAGCTTAGTTCGAGTCCTGCCTCCTTCAAGAGTTCGGTCCTCCGGCCACCCTCCTTGTGGCGACTTATTGAATTTTTTATCTAGAGTTTGTTTTTGTGCTTACGGCAGCGTCTTGCTGGATTTAGCTATTTTTATATGCCATATTTTCGCCTTGGGGCTGCAGTCCTTGTTTTCCTTGTCGGTCACTCGAATGATTTTTAAAATTTGCTTTACGATTTAGTCGCGTGCCTTCAATTACAGCGCATTGTCCTTGACTGTGGCCAGACGAAGGTCAGCGCCGCACAAAAAATAAGGACACGGAAGTGTTTTAAGCTGTGGATGATGCGCTTTTTAATAGAACTAAAATAAAATAAATATACTAAAATATTTGAAGAAATGCAGTAACTAATTTTGAGTTATCAATTGAGTATGCCTATCTGCGGCACATTAGTTGAGCCATTGAGCAAATTTCGCCGCTGCCATAAACAATCTGCAGACACGGGCTGGAGCTGCCGTGAGACGCGGCTGCAGTTCATCCAGCCACCAGCTACGGCTTGGCTCCATCTCTGGCTTCAGCTCCAACTCCAACTCCAGCTCCAGCTCCAGCTCTGGCACACTATCACTTCATCAGCGACGTGAATTTATGAGGCACTTTGCGCAGTCGGCGAGCATCGCTGGCAATAATTTGCCGCCGTCTATTGGCGAGTGCACAAATTGCGTTGATATGCTGACAGGCGGCGCACAGCGGGCCAACCCCTTCAGGCCACCCCTTGCACCAGGTCCACAGATCCACAGATCCCCAGATCCGCAACCTCCCAGCTGGGCATGGAACGTCTTCTAATGCGCAAACTCATTTGCCTATCGCAGCAGCGAAGACCGCAGCAAAAGCGGCGGCAGCGGCAGTTGCAGCGGCAGCAGCTGCAAAGTGCATTTGTTAGCTCTCCATGGATCGTCTCTCTAACTAAATTGAAGCACGCGCGCAGGCGTTTTAAGCGGCATAAAACCCAATTGAGTTTAATTGAAGGCGGCCGAACATGAGCCGCTGAGTATGCGATGAGTGGTCATTGGTCACTGGAGCAGGAGAGGAATGGAGAGGAATGGGGAGGAATGGAGAGGGAGGGAGGCGGGGGAGAGCGGAAAGCGGGTCATTAACTAGCTGTCACATTTTTGTGATGCGCGCCACAAGAAACTTAATTTAGAAAAAAGAGCAGCAACAATGACCGGGAATGCGCGAACACAAGTCACCCATTTCCCATATTCGATTTAAATTTATGATATACAAGGAGCTACGAATTTTTATAAAATATAATCTCAGACACACAAACAGAATAAAATATGTTTATCGTTTATGTTTACAAGCATTTAATATAATATAACTAATAGATATCATCACAAATATGAAACAAAAATCAGTATACCCTACATTTCTGATTAACAGAGTATTCAAATTGTCTCCGTGCTGATGATGATGCAAATGATAAGAAAAACAAATAAACACGCAAAACTAAAGAATGCGGTTAATTTAAAAGACGAGCTTATTGCGCTTCCATACTCTACCTCGCGAAGGGTATAATGATAATGCTGTCAAGTAATGCAAAAATGTTTGTTAAATGCTAAACTTACTTAATTGAGATGTCAGTGATGGTAAGTATATTGAATTATGAATATTGAATTATTGACAGAGACTGCTTAGAGGATGGGGAATATACATATATAAAGACTCTTCTCGACAATGCACTAAAATAATTATTTTCTAAGGTAAATGATTTGTGTTAATGGCCAGGATTCGATCCCAGGCTATTGGGAGGAAATATAAAGACTCTTCTTGACAATGCACTAAAATAATAATTTCCTAAGTCATTTATTTGTGTAAGTGGCCAGGATTCGAATCCCAGGCTAATGTGAGGATGTTGTGTTCTCCCATCCCAAACTCTTATTTAAGAACTGACAATTATTCAACTATAACTCGTCCATTATATATGTATAAGATATACAAATATTTGCTTAGGTCATTATTAATATTGGAATAATAATTAAATAATTTCCTTTAAACTCTGTTTGCAACAATTCACACACATTCCTTTACAGCAACGACTGCAATATTTCGTATTCGATGTTGTTGTTGCGCAAAAGGTCGTGACAATTTAATTAAACGTCATTTATTTATTTCATATATTGATTTCATACTGAAAAGCTTTTAATTGCATAATGGCGATGACAGGGAGCAACATGCAAATGCGAAATTTTGGCATCAAAATCGATAATTTGAATGGAATCGTTTGCGAAAATGCAGTTAACTGTTTGCCAGGGAGCGCATTTAATGTATTTATATTGTATTTCATTATGTTTATTTCATTGTTGTGATTGAATTGAATTCCAATCATACAGAGCTGTCTCTGAATCTGAGCTCTGAGTAAATATCGTTCCCGCCCTGCGCTCCTCTCGCTCGTTATGGCTGCCAACAATCAATTATGCGGCATATTTTTGCTGATATAAATATTTGCGTTGGAATTAATTATTTTATATTAAAATGACCGCAATACATTTTATGGTCGGATGAAGCCTAGGACATTCCGCACAGGATATTGCACACACACACACACACAGACACACACACACACACACGCACACGTGTGCATGCAACTGCTGTTTGAAGTATGTCCTGTGCACTGCTGTTGATTTTTGCGGCCGGGTGACTGCGGCTGTCCTGATTGACACCGTAAATGATATGCACATTATGTGCAGGATATGTCGCTGTCATTCTCAATGTGTGCATCAGTGTGTATGTGTGTGCGTGTGCGAGGCCTGCACTGCAAACAGGAAACGGAAATGGCAAGCATTGTGTGCATGTGCATGTTGCGAGTTGAAAGAGTCCGAGTTCGATCGCATTGTGCTTTGAGATTGGCCAAAAGCATTCGACCTGAATGCTTAATGACCAATCTAATGAATTACACTTGCACAAATGTTGTTTTTTATTTTTTTTTTGTATTCATTTGGCTTGATGTCAAGCGCCCAACCAACGGGGTTTACCGATTGAATATTGAATAACCACACTGTGGACTTTGTCAATACTTTAGCATAACAAGCCTTTCCATATATTTGATATTATGCCTTGGAATATTGGTATATCTGCTGTTTCAGCAGTCTTCAAAGCATACCTGCCTATCTCTCTCTCTCTCTCTATATATATATATACCTGCCTATATATATATTGTATGTGTGTACATTTGACAGAGAGCACAATCAGCCATGCTGGAATGTCATCATCATCACATCAGTCGAGGCACAGGGACTGTTCCAATTCAGAATGTAGCAACACTCAAGCCCCGGGCCGGCAGCAACACAAATACCAACAACCAACCAGCAGGAGAAGCAGCGGCAGCAGCAGCAGCAGTAGCAGCAGCAGCAGCAGTAGCAGCAGCGTCAGCGGCGGTGGCAGCAACAAGAACTCGGCTGTGGAAGAAATGCTCTTAAAGGATCCACTTGTGTTCAGGCTCTGAAGTGTCCTTTGCATGTTAGCGAAACCACTCGAAAATATGACGCGTTTGCTGAAGTATGCAAAAATTGCACATGGAACAAATGTGGGGGACGGCAACAATGAATGGCACAAAATGTTTGTCGCTTTAAGTTGCCAGCAGGCGGAAATCGTCAACAATTTGGGAATTCATATTAAACAACAGCAGAAACAATGCAACAACAATTGCAACAACAATAGCAGCAATTGCGACGTGGTCATAAATCGTATCTTTATCTGCGATAGCGGCATATCAAATGATCGTTCATTATGGAGAGAAAACGGTGGCACCTTTGAACCGCAACGTCTTTAAGGGGTGGTGGGAGCGAATTGTGCAGGCATTAGCAGTACGTGTCGTCCAAGGGGCCGCTGCAGGCGCCGCTGTTGCCGTCGACGCTGACGCTCAATCAATCAATGCACGGCAGCAATGGCAGCTGCAGCGGCAGAGGCGGCAGCAGCGGCAGCGGCAAACATGAAATATCACACAGCCAAACCCTTTTTTATGAACATAAAGTTTAGGCTAACGATTTCGATTTCCTGCACAAACGTGAGCGTAACCAAATTTGCTCTAGGGCTTGGCCAAAAGAAAAACCGGCAAGCGGGCAACCGGGCAAGCAGACAGCCAGACAGCCAGTAAAAAGCCGAGACAAAATCAATTCAATTGCCAAATTATGCCAAGCAAAAGCATGGCCAATATTTCGCTGTCCCAATATTTGTGGCCGCAATTGTTTTGCATGACTCGCTCAGGCCTGGACTTGGACTGCATTTGGATTTGTTAATCGATCATCTGGGCCATGTTTTGGCTGCATTTGCTGGCCGCCTCGACTTGTCATGACTTGGCACTGGGTTTTGTCATTTCGGTTCAGCTTTTGGTTCAGCTTGGTCGTCATTTTTAACTGTCTTGCCACTTGGAGGCGGCCCAAACTACGAATATTTGGCCCGCACTGCATTTGCCGTAATTATGCCCGAAAAAGTAACACGAGGCAACGCAAACGGCAAAACGCGACGTGGTGATTAATTGTCGAATCGTGCACTCCGTCGGGCTATTTGTTATCTCAAGGCGTTGAAATTATAAATTGTTTTGACTGCAACCCCGAAACCGCAACAGAGAGAGAGAGAGAGAGGGAGAGAGGGAGAGAGAGAGGGAGTGAGAGAGCAAGCAGGCGAGACTGTACCAAACATCTTGTCGATCGTTGTTTAAGCATTTGTTCAGGTGTGAAAGGGTTCACAAAGGGTTCAAGCACGAATATCGCTGAAAGTTTCCAGTCAAGAAATAGATATGACATTAAGACCTTTTTCACTGTTCGTGTTGTCAGTGTGACTGTGAAATTAAGATTGCATAAGTAATTGATTACAAACCCTTGTATACTTATACAACAAAACTTAGTTTTAGATTTATTGAAAATTGCACTAGAATAAGAAAAATATATTTTCTTAAGGTTCTATGTCCAGAGTGAAGAAGTGGACATCAAGATGGACTAGGCTAGATGAAATCGGTTTTCAACAGTTATTAAGATTGGATATTTTAGTTTTAAAAGTTATTTGAGAAAAGTTTTTTAATTAGAAGAAAGAGGTTGATAAGTTTGTAATAAGAGAAAGTTATATTTATGCTCTCTCTCCTTTCTTATTTAAAGTAATGCATATATAAAATTGGAAAGAAATAAAAATCTATGCTATAACTAATAATAAAACTCGGTTGCAGTTTTATTAATATAATTATAACAGCTGAAGGACAATTGGAAGCACGTCTTGGTATTAAAAACATCATTTATGCGTCACTTTATAGAAGCGTGCTTTTGAAGTCGAGTTTCAGCTTTTAGATCATCCCCAGCAGTTTTCATAATTTTCAGCTCTTATGCATAATTCACATATCACGATTAGCAGATCGTGAATTCGTGTCGTGCATAACAAACTCCATAATTTTGATTAGAATGGATGAAAACTTTATGTCATATCTTTAAAGCTGAGCTGTTAGAACTGTTGACATTTGAAGAGGCTTCCCTCACCTCGTGGCTGCCGGGCTTTGTGCACGAAACGCGCTGAAGTGCGTAAATGTTGAGCACACAAAAGCGAGCTGGGGGCACATGCCCCATCGAGAGGTGCCCCAACCAAAGCTGCCTCTGCTCTAGAGCAGCTGTCAAATCAGCACGTGACATTGTGTGACATCATTGAACTGGAATATGAGCCGGCAAAGCGCCCAAAAACCCGCGACGACTTTCGCTCTATACAAAAGACAAAGCAACGCCTCCAGCTCCAACTGCAGCTCCAACTCCAACTCCAACTCCAACTCCAGCACCAACTGGCAAATCCCAATTCAGCTGCGGCTTCTGTTTCGCCCGTTGCTGCTGCTGCTGCTGCTGCCTGGTGTCAGGTGGATTTTTTGGGCGATGCTGTCGAGGCTGGTGCAAGTGCACACTTGAGACATGGAGACGACGCCATGCACGCAGGTAACTCTGCTCCCCAAGCCAAACCAATGCCAGTCCCAATCCCGCCACGTGGACCGAGTTGAGAGATGCATTCAGCACGTAATGCATAGATCAACATTCAACACTGTGTGCGTGTGTGAGTGTGTGTGTGTGTGATAGTACCGCTGCAATCACGTTAATTAAAAAGGTGCAAATTGTAAAACGCGCCGAGCAGCGCGTCGGGAATGCCACGAACCACGACGCGGAGCCAAGTGCTGCCAAAAGCTGACAGCTGTTAATGAACGAGCTAAAATGTGGCACGGTCTGGGGGCAGGGTCTGGGGCCTGGGGACCGTTGCAGGTACTCGCAAGTGTCTGCAAGTCACGTGCTGCACGTCATTCGGCTGCTTGGTAATTAAACGTATCATAATTTCTTATACCGATCCATCCACCCACCCAAACAGCCAAACAGCCTGCTCTTACATGCAGCGCCTTCCCCCCTCTGCCAAGCAACACTTATACATTTTTACATGCATTTTAATATTAACGCCCAAAACGAGAGACAAAAGGGATTTCGCAGACCAAAAGGATGCGCTGTTGCCTCTGGCCATGGTCTGCGATTGCAACTCTTCCAGCTCTCCATTCGCAGCCACAGCCGCAGCCACAGACTCAGCCGCACTCCGTCTCCTAAGCTCGTCCAGTATCCTGAGGGATGGAGTACATTAAATGAAGTCTCGGTCTCCCAGGCAAATACAAAAAAAATAAGACTAAGCCGAACTTTAAATGCCCTTATAGCGAATATTACTTACTGTAGAAGAATGAATGGGATATAATATACTATTAATTTCTAATTTAAGCGAAGCTCTCATTGCTTAGTAATATGTCATAAATTGCTTATCAGATATAGTATATAGACCGATCCGGGAATTGTCTCTTTTTCTTTTTGTATTTTTGAAGGATTTTGAGCTAGCTTCACCAATAATCGTTATACCCCGCTTTATTCATTTGAAATGCGTAAAGGGTATAAAAACATTTTTTTGTGCAATAAGAAAATATGAAAATTCATTTTGTTTGTTGCTGTCGCCGACTTTGCCGCTGTCGCACTGCAACAATGGCGTCAAAGCAGCGGCACGGCAACAACAGCAGCAACAACAACAACAACAATATCTACAACAATATCAACAACAACAACAGCTGTTGCAACGCATGGACAAACATGCATGTGGCACAATCGTTGTTGTTTGGAGGAGGCGCCAAAGCACGACACATTAATAAAATAGACAACTAGAAATATATATTTGAGCGAAGTGCATTAAAATGTTATAGAACGAAATTATGATATTTAATTTAGTCAAGTGGAGTGCTTTCCGAGCCAAGCTAACAGCAGCTGGCATTTATATGAGCCATATAATTAAATTTATTGCGATCTTGCTAATGAAAAATTCTTGGCAGGCATAAAAACTCGTAATGGGCAAAGCTGAAAAGATTTTTACTTAACGGCGAGCAATATGGAAAAATACAACAATAAGGCCGAGATGAACAGTTCCTGAACATCTATTTTGTAAATGTTGATTCATTCCCTTGAAAAAATAGTTTATATATCAATCAATATACACATATCTTTCGTATACTTCGATCGATCTAAATGTAATAACTTTGACATTCTGTTCTTCAAATTCATTATTTCAATATTTCCCTAGTTAATGGGAAGTTTGAAATCAAATGTTCCACATTTCTTTTTTTGAATTGATCAAAATAACCATGGTAAGAAATTCGTTAATTTGAACTTTCAAACCAATATGCCCTTTTAACCGTTTTAACAGGGTAAAAAACAAG
This sequence comes from Drosophila pseudotalamancana, assembly GCA_037075185.1. Taxonomy (NCBI): domain Eukaryota; kingdom Metazoa; phylum Arthropoda; class Insecta; order Diptera; family Drosophilidae; genus Drosophila; species Drosophila pseudotalamancana. The sequence goes on along the minus strand of JBAMCK010000062.1, from coordinate 237,164 downwards.
AATAATACGCAAATGTCACTGTTCGCTATAATTGGGATTTATGCTAAGTATATTGATCGACCGCTTAATAGCACTAAGTAATACCGAAATGAAATTTAATGGTTAGGCCGAGTTGTTCGAAGTATCTATTTGGATCGCAATTGCAACGGTTCGGTTGATTAGGTAATGCCTTGAAGTCGGCTTCGACCACCTGCTGGCTGTATGCTGGCGATATCCGAAACTGTTCAATTAGCGCTCAATATCGGCGAGCAATAATTCAAAATTTGACAACTTTCAAAAATATGATCTCAAATTACGGGGCTGCACTTGCACAAATCTAAATACGCGATTTATAATTAACATTTCATAAATTCGCAATCGTGATAAGAAAAGTTTTCCATTAAGAATCAATTAAAATGCAAAATTCGATCAGAAAGTGTTGTTGTTGTTGTTGTTGTTGTTGCTGTTATTATTGGTCCCATTGCCTGACTGACTGAGATGAAGTTATCGCGATTGAACCACTTTTCACACAAGATAAAGTCTAAAGCTCGGCAATGAAATGCATTTTTTTATTGAAACAACATAATTTACATGGAAATTCCAATAAATTGTCATATGGTTATTATTATGATATCTGACTGCCACAGATTGAATACACTTTAGCGGCCATTTATTCCCATATACATGTGTATTATAAATTCATATTTTAACCTGTTTTACAGCAAAACATCTAGATGTGAATTATCTAGCTGCATAAAAAGGATCCGGCTATGAATTAAACCAACCTTTTTATTAAGCCAAACCCATTTTGGCAGGGTATACGAAAAAACTGTTAAGAGCAAAAACTTATAAATACATATTAAGTAATATAAATATAGAATTCGAGTGATATAATCACGTGCAGTGTTAATGAATTCTATTGAATTCTGCACTATCGCCAGACAAAGAGACCCGAACAAACCCGCAAAGGCCCACACAGACCCAGTGCCTGACCAAGTGCCAGACCCAGTGCTAGACCAAGTGCCAGACCAAGTGCTAGTCCTAGTGCCAGTTCCAGTTTAGCAGTTGTCCAGTTCCCAGTGGGCAGCCCCTGTTGCTCTGTAGGCTTTGCTCTGTTTGATCTCTTTGCGATTGCCTCCATTGGCATGGTCCAAGGCGCCACAGCAAAACTAAATTAAGCACGTTGGAGTGCAATTGTCGGTACTGTATGACTAACAAATACCCTGTAAGCAGCATTGCAAACATTAAGACTTAAACTCTTGCAGAAATAACTTCTTTAAAACGTTACAGATTTAGTGAGAAAAGTGTTATACCCTCGTTATGGGCAGGCAAGAAAATAAAAAATATTTAATAAATGTTGTGCACTTGCCGGCAACTGCGCACAGAAATTTGCATAGACGTACGACTCTATTTTGTATGTATTTTTATTTGTAATTGTTTAATCGCACTTTGGTCATCTATGTGGGTTAGCGACCCAAGCGAACGAACGAACGAACGAACGAACGAGCGTGCCACATGGAATTTGTAATTGAAAATTAAGTCTTTCGTATTGAAATAGGCGACACGGTTCGTGTTTAAATGTGGGCTACAGCTAGAAGAAGGTATATCCAACTAAGGAATATACATACACATATATATTCTTGTTAAAATCAGCGAGCTAAATCGCTCCACCCAAGCCAATAAATCCGATGGCTTGTGTGTATAATCCTAATACTCTAAAATTTCCATTTCTATTAATAGAAGCAATAAACACGTTCCCTTATTGTACGCATCGCCATCTGCCGGCAAAAATATGCAGCTGCCAAGGATGAGCGGTTCAAGACTTGGCTATTCAGCAAGGACAATACTTCTACAAATCGTAGCTTATTCTGTTATACAAAAGTAAGGACAATTATATGTCATATAAGTTATTGGACTGGCCCTATAGGTATTATAAATAACGCTTTAAATGTTGTTTGTTTTTTTGTTCTTTTCTTATTTTATTTTTAATTTTCTTAAAGTTATACTGCAAGTAATTTTTTACATTTCCAATTCCCTCTATAAGGAAGTTTCTGGTCTGATGTTAATAACTGACGGCAAATAAACAATAAATTCTATTAGAGCTTTAGGTATTCTATATCCTTAGACGGATAGTTAGAAGAAAGTTCATTCATTATCTAATCGTAATTCTGTGAATCTTTCAAGCTGCAGCCTACCTGTGAAGTTCCTGACCAACAGATAGAATATTTATGCTCTTTCTCGTTATTTTCTTGCATGTATCTTGCATGAAAGTTTATTATCACTTAATTTACACCCATAAACAATTCAAAATACTTTGCTTTAGCTTGTTTAGTCCAGCGGGATTAGAGAACGAACTAAGTTTTTAAATTTGAATAATGCTGCAGCAAAGATTCCCAAAAATAAAAATATTAGATATATAGGTTTTCTTTGCTAATCAGAAATGCAAAGTATGCAACTTAGAGAAATTCCGGTTGATTTATAATGGAAAACTCGTATGTTTAGGCATACTAAAAGCTTCAAAAATGTTAATGTAATATCTTTAAATACACAGTCTGATCTATCGCTTAACATCATCGACCACATGTTGGTGCGGTTGGGCCAATGCCTAATGCATTTTCGACTGCGGCGGCTGTAAAGCATGAAAACAAACTGAGCAACGCCCGCATTCCAATGAAAGCGCCAGCAGCTGCACAAAAACCAAAAACCAAAAACAACAATAACAACAACAACGACAACAACATCAGCTAACATGCAGGCACACACAAGTCAAAGAAATTTGCTGTTAATTCACGTATTAACCTCTTGACATTTGGCAGCAGCGTCGCCAACCGAAAGAAAAAAAACATGTCGACAAACTTGGAACACGACGGCATTAAGAGGGACGCAGAGCAGGCGGAGGGAGCGAGCGGCACATCTGCCGTGCCGCTGCATAGAAACTGTGTCAATGTGCCAACAACAAATGTTTGGGCGTTGTGCATGAATGTGGATGTGGATGTGGATGTGGATGATGTTGGCGGCATGTGGGAGGGCCCGCAGCGAAATATCGGCGTTGGAGTTGAAGCGTCGCCTTTGGAGTTGGAGCCACGCCAAATGGAAAACGCCACGCCGCGTGTGTCTCTGTCTCTGTCTCTGTCTCTGTCTCTATGTGTCTATGTGTCTATGAGTACGTGTGCCTCAATGACTTTCAATTAAATCAATATTCATCGTTTTGTCTGCCTCGGGGTCTAAATGGCAACGGGCGGCCCCGGCACAGCCCGGCCGGGCAACCAGGCTGAGACAGAGGCTAAGGCAGCAGTGACTCCGCTCCTTGATTAGACACTACGCGGCTACAACAACAGCAACAGCAACAGCAACAACACCAGCAAACAGTTAACAGCTAACATCAATAGCCAGCAGCAGCAGTCGCAGCAGCAGCAGTCGCAGCAGCAGCAGCAGCAACGACAGCAGCATGGGAAAATGTGCAATTTTGGCCAAAAATAAATAGCAAAGTCTTGAAGAGACCAACCGAATGAGATACCTGAATGGCCTGACCGAGCCTGGGCACATTCATTGCGCAAAGCTTGTGGCCTGTCTCCGTGTCCGTACTGTGTCTATGTGTTTCTGTCTGTGTGTGGATGTGTGTGTGTCTGTGCAGCCAGGCTGCAATCAAAGATACACCACCAAATAAACATTTGAATCACTTGCCGGAGCCTTTCACAAAAACAACAAGCAACATAAACAAAGCCAAAGCCCCAACAAAACGAACAAAAACAAACACTGCACAGAAGTTGGCTCAGTCGAGAGCCGCGCGCGAGTAAATAATTAATGTTTGCCAATAACCGAAGACACCTTCACAGCCCGCAGTTGCAGTTGCAGTTGCAGTTGCAGTTGCAGTTGCATTTGCTTGTTCCCAGTTCCTGATTGCCAGCCCGCCCGGTGTCTCAGCCAAGTCAACAAGTGTGCCCGGTGGTAATGCAAATGAGGCATTTGTTATGCTTAGCCGCAGTTCGAGGACTGCAGCAAATACCATAATGGGGGGCAGGGGCTTATGGAAGTACGGTCCCACAATCATTATTGAGATCGGAAAAGAATTGGCTTGTAGGGCTCGCCGATAGTAAAATACCCTTTAACCTTTGTTAGCTTTACCCTCATTTCCGATTGATGGATATATGAGTTATGTATTAATATAGGAATAGTGCAGGAGTGCACAATATAATAATAATATTAATTAAGTAGATTTTTATACAATAACATTACCTTATATATATTACTTAGTTGGAATGAGATATGTTGTTAGTAAAACCCAAAGTAAAATATCCATGATATGTATCGTAATAGACAATGTTAATTCAATTTTATTTAAGTAGAAGAAAAGGTTTTAATTGATATAATAGTATTACTGCAGGTGCTGTTGATATAGAACTCCAACACTCATTAGGATAACAATGAGTATTCTGCATCCATTTGTATAAAGGGAACACATTACATATATTAAATGAAAGTTTTAATAAAGCACATTTCACGCATTCAAAGCTGCCCCAAATTCACTTTGCTTTTCTTTAGCCCGTGTGTCCCAGCCAGCACTCAAAGATGAAGCATACAGAGGCCAGCAACATGCCAATCAGCCAGACACCAGCCGCGGCGAAGTAGTATTCCAGATCGTTGGAATTCACCTCCTGGTATTTGGCACGGTTCACGAAGTGCAAGCGTCCGCTCTGAATCCCATTGGCGAAGCCATCGCTTTTCATCTTGAGCAAGATCCCGCCCTCGAACATGCGTCGCACATACCAATTGAAGATCTTTAGGTAGGGTCGACCATAGGCCGCGGGCATGAAGAAGGGCTGCTGGTAGATGATCTCCGGTAGCTTGTGGAAGAGTGGAACGCGTAGGAACTTCTGCTGGTACAGTGCAAACTCAATGCTATCCGCGAATCCAGTGTGCACCATACTGACGTTTAGCTTCAGTCGATATCTATCCACTAGTTGCTCAGGTGTGACCACCAGACGCTTGGCCAGCTGTGGATGGAGATCGGGCAGCTTGTGCAGGAAGTTATACTCGATTTGCTCCTGCGGCAATTTGTAATCCGTTCCTTCCAAGTCGTCGAAACTGTTTAGCTGCCTTTCGAATAGACCAGCTGCCAAATTGGTGGAGAGCTGCGCCAGGTAAAGATTGGTCAGCATTAATCCAACCACCGTCATCATAATGTAAAGCAGCAGGCGCCGCGGCGAAGGCTGAGCAATTAGATCTCTGCCAGGTGGCAGAAAAAGAGCTAGACGCAGGATTTGCAGAAGGGCATCACTCACTGAAAGGTGACCCCGAGAGAGCAGAAAGAGTGCTCCGCTGGAGTAGCTCAACATGGCCATGCAGGCCAGCCAGGTGCCCCAGCTGTAGGGCTTCAGCAGATACATATATCTGGGCAAGAGCCTGGATGATGGGGCCATAAGGAAACTATTTTCATGCCACAGAACAACGCTGGCCGTAAAATTGGGAGTTTCAGCCAGCAGATACGGCAAAAAGTCGACGACACGAGTGCTGAGCGCCTCATTAGCTTCCTTCAAAGAATCCAGAGTGACAGTTCGAATGCTTCCCTTGTAGTGTTTAATAAAGTCCAGTGCCATACGCAGCATATAGCCAGCATAAATAACGCGATTGCGACTATCTCTATAGAGAAAGGCTCTCGGAGCGCCACTTGGAAGAATGCCGCAAGTTATCTGAAAGCCGTGAAAGTCCCAAAGCATGCCACGAGTCCGATGAAAATACTGTTGAGTATCTTTCATATTGAGTAGTCGGAGTTTCGGATACGGCATATAGCTGTAGAGCTCCTGAGTGTGCGGCAACAGAACCAGGACGTGAACCATGCCCTGCCGCCAGCAATGCGAGAAGAGCTGAAGCAATTTTCCAGGTGTTGCCTCCGGATATATGATGAGTACTTGTAGCTGCTGAGCACGCCATAGCCATGTGGTCAGGTAGCTGAATATGCGCTCGGCGTGTCTATCCTCCATTTGTATAATGGTCAAGGCGCGTTCAGTATAGTTGCCATTGAGGACGAGCTGTACGGTCGCATTGCTTACCCGGATTGTTGGCAACACATTTTCTTTAGCTTTCAACTGGTTGAGAAAAACCGAATTTGTACCAAATTCAACATAGACATTCAGTTCCATGTTATACAAAGCATTGAGCTGGTCAACACACATGCTGACAAAGTTGCCCGACACCAAAGATAGATTCTGCACCGTATTCAGGCAAAGTAAGTCCATTGGAGCTCTTTGAAACCTAAGAACCTGAACACGCTGCTTTTATAGGTCTAACTTGTGTATAACCATGTGTATATTACCATGACAATTATTTATTCAAATATGCATTAAGTGGATAATTGGAACTACAAACGAAATTGAATAGTCATTCGGCATTTTATTAATTCCAGGAAGAAACACACTATAGCTAATCCTAAGCCCACAGCCCACAATCCGAACGCATAGTAGTAAAACTCCAAGTCGAATGGTTTCTGCTCAATTGCATCACTTCTTATAAGTCTGGTAATGCCACCTTCGATTGTGTCTCGCCAAGCATCGCTCTTCATCTTGCTCAATATGCCACACTCAAATATCCGCCTGAGATATGCATTTAGCATATTTAGGTACGGCATCCCGTTGACGATTGGAAAAGACATAAAACCCTCCTGAAAACTTTGAGATGTTAGCTTGAAGAGAGGTACTTTGAGCAAGTGTTGTTGATAAAGAATACCATCCATGCGATCATTATAGCCAATGTACATATAACTTGTGTTCAATGAAATTCGTGAAGCATCCACAACCATTGGAGAAACGACTATAATCCGTCGTTTGACTGCATCGGGTAGAATATTTGTCTGTTTAAGATATCCTGCATAGTGATTCTCTAGGAGCAATGGATAGGGAGCCCGTGATAGATCCTCCAAAGTGTTGAACTGCGGGTCAAACAGACCCGATGTTAACATACTCGAAAGTAATGCCAGATAAAAGTTCGTCAATATAAATCCACAGAGCATCAGCATGAAGTGGATCGCAACTTGTTGCCAGTTCGCAGGGTTGAACAACGGTTGAGGGATAAACAACAAATGACACAAGCTACTAAGGAAATGTTTTCCAAATTCGGAACCACTTTTTCCACTGCTGCAATAGAGCATTAGCATTCCATATCCTATCGTTCCAATCACCCCAAGCCACAGAGTCCAAGTAAAAGGACGCTCGAAGTACAAATATCTGGCAATGGGCCGAGCATAAGGAACTGCGATATAAAATCGAATAAGATGGAGAGGTGCGGTATATGTCTGATTTAACTGAGGGTCCTTGGGATAGCAAATGAAGTCCATTTTTTTTCTTGCAAATAAATCAACAGTTGTTCTGTATAATGTATCTCTCGTTACTTCCTTCACGATTTGCATCGAAGCATTATGTCGGCGAATGAACTCCTTGATTGCATTAAACATATACCCAGCATAAACCAATTCTCCTCGACGATTCACGTACTGGAACAGGCGCGGTTCATTTGTAAATACAATTGTGCGAATCCGGTGTTTTTGAAGATTTAAGAGCTGGCGCCATCTGTTGAGATAATCTTCAAGATGCGTCAATTTATGGGTTTGGATTGTTGGATATGGATTGTAGCTATAAAATAACACTTTCTGATGGAGTTGTTGGATTAGTAACACATTGATGAAGCCCTCTCGAAAACAGTATCTATATAGATCCTCTTGCCAGGTGCTGGGCTCTTCCGCAGTTATGAAAACAATGTGTAGCTCATGTAACTGCCACAATAGACGTGGCAAAAAATCCGTCACTAAGCCGTCGGATGGATAGGTTTTTAAATAGACTACGACTAAGGTTTTCTCAGTAAATCTTCCAATTATACGAAAATCATTAAAGTTGGTGTTTGACAGCTGTATTTGGATCCGGGGAGTATTTAGAAGCAGTAGATTGAATCCATCCTGAGAACTTTTTGCCACATTTATAAAGATATTAAGTTCAATTTCGTATGCAGAGTTTAGTTGTTGCAAAACGTGCGATAGCTCAGTTGATTGGACTGCTTCAGAGATTACGATATGTTGTCCATATGATTGTAGAGCAAAGAGCACTTGAAGAATTGACTTTAATACAATAGCTGAATAGCTGCAAATTAACATGTTGGACAACAAAACTCAGCTCTCCTACAGTCAGAGCTCTATGCACGCTGAAAGAACACTAGGCATGTTTTAGAAAAGCTTGTTCAGCTTATATCCTTTTTACTGATCCTTATCAGCTTTTCCGGCAATTATACCAATATAGTCGCTAAGTTGACATTTATAATTGTAGTTCCACTCGTGCAAAGTAGCTGCACGCTCAATTAAGTTAACACAAGTTATTTTTATCGTGCATCAACTAAATGGCAGTGACCATTTATTTGTTTTCCGAGTCAGGAGCTTTACAGATGGCTATGAGCGACCATAGTGGGTTATATAGTCCACTCTTTAGGACATGGCAAATCGACAAACATAAGATATTTCATCACAGTTTTGGAACTGATATCATCAAATCGTAGAATTTATGCTTAGAGATTACTAGATATAAAAAGTAAAACAATACCAATTATTTTTATATGATAAAACATTTATTATTGATAAACAGGTGTATTAGAAATTCATGTTCAGCTTCAGCATCATAGTTCCGTCTGTCCGTATATTTGAACGTGAGCCTTTTTCCGCAAGTATCACTCGCAAAAGCTACAGATTTGAAATTTTATTCGAAGTTTCTTTTATAGCACACGCAGGTTTGGATGTAATGGACATAAGCAACGTCTATATTGGGAATATACGGGATTTAGGGTACATTCGCCTATAGGTTTCTTCCTTCTAGTTAGATATATAAAAGGTATTAAAAATATAAATGAATAAGCAAGAATTGAAATGAAGCTTTCGATACTTAAATCTAAGGCATTGAATATATAAATAAAGATGCAAGAATTGAACTGAAGCTTTTGATACTTAAATCTGACTTGAAATAAGAAACCTTTTTTTTAATAATTTATTTAAATACATGGAGTGGATAACTTTTGTTGTAATCAATGTTGGTTAGTCATTCGGCATTTTAATAATTCCAGGAAGAAACACACTATAGCTAATCCTAAGCCCACAGCCCACAATCCGAACGCATAGTAGTAAAACTCCAAGTCGAATGGTTTCTGCTCAATTGCATCACTTCTTATAAGTCTGGTAATGCCACCTTCGATTGTGTCTCGCCAAGCATCGCTCTTCATCTTGCTCAATATGCCACACTCAAATATCCGCCTGAGATAGGCATTCAGCATATTTAGGTACGGCATCCCGTTGACGATTGGAAAAGACATAAAACCCTCCTGAAAACTTTGAGATGTTAGCTTGAAGAGAGGTACTTTGAGCAAGTGTTGTTGATAAAGAATACCATCCATGCGATCATCATAACCTATATACATGTAACTTGTATTTAGAGCAATTCGTAAGGGGCCTAAAAGCATTGGAGAAACGACTATAATCCGTCGTTTGACTGCATCGGGTAAAATATTTGTCTGTTTAAGATATCTTGCATAGTGATTCTCTAGGAGCAATGGATAGGGAGCCCGGGATAGATCCTCCAAAGTGTTGAACTGCGGGTCAAACAGACCCGATGTTAACATACTCGAAAGTAATGCCAGATAAAAGTTCGTCAATATAAATCCACAGAGCATCAGCATGAAGTGGATCGCAACTTGTTGCCAGTTCGCAGGGTTGAACAACGGTTGAGGGATAAACAATAAATGACACAAGCTACTAAGGAAATGTTTTCCAAATTCGGAACCACTTTTTCCACTGCTGCAATAGAGCATTAGCATTCCATATCCTATCGTTCCAATCACCCCAAGCCACAGAGTCCAAGTAAAAGGCCGCTCGAAGTACAAATATCTGGCAATGGGCCGAGCATAAGGAACTGCGATATAAAATCGAATAAGATGGAGAGGCGCTGTATTTGTGTGATTTAGGTAAAGATCCTTAGGATAGCAAATTAAGTCCATTTTTTTACGTGCAAATAAATCAACAGTTGTTCTGAATAAGGTATCTCTCGTTACTTCCTTTATGATTTGCATAGAAGCATTATGTCGGCGAATGAACTCCTTGATTGCATTAAACATATACCCAGCATAAACCAATTCTCCTCGACGATTCACGTACTGAAATATGCGTGGCTCAATTGTGAATAGGATTGTGCGAATCGGGTGTTTTTGAAGATTTAAAAGCTGGCGCCATCTGTTGAGATAATCTTCAAGATGCGTCAATTTATGGGTTTGGATTGTTGGATATGGATTGTAGCTATAAAATAACACTTTCTGATGGAGTTGTTGGATAAGTAGCACATTGATGAAGCCCTCTCGAAAACAGTATCTATATAGATCCTCTTGCCAGGTGCTGGGCTCTTCCGCAGTTATAAAAACAATGTGTAGCTCATGTAACTGCCACAATAGACGTGGCAAGAAATCCGTCACTAAGCCGTCGGATGGATAGGTTTTTAAATAGACTACGACTAAGGCTTTCTCAGTAAATCTTCCAATTATACGAAAATCATTAAAGGTGGTGTTTGACAGCAGTATTTGGATCCGGGGAGTATTTAGATGTAGTAGATTGAATCCATCCTGAGAACTTTTTGCCACATTTATAAAGATATTAAGTTCAATTTCGTATGCAGAGTTTAGTTGTTGCAAAACTTGCGATAGCTCAGTTGATTGGACTGCTTCAGAGATTACGATATGTTGTCCATATGATTGTAAAGCAAAGAGCACTTGAAGAATTGACTTTAATACAATAGCTGAATAGCTGCAAATTAACATGTTGGACAACAAATCTGAGCTCTCCTACAGTCAGAGCTCTATGCACGCTGAAAGGACACTAGGCATGTTTTAGAGAAATTTTTCCGGTTTTATGCATGTACCACGATTCTTATCAGTTTTGGGGGCAATTCAATAAAGCCTATATTGCCCATGTATCCAAGTACTTATTTATACTTGAACTTGTAGCCGTTATTGGTAACTGCACAGGTTGGGCTTATCGCTCATCGAAAAAATGACAGTTTGACCACAGAACTGGTATCCCAGAAATGGGCTGTTTGCCTTAACCTGGCCTTTGACTAGCTGATTACCAAATCATATCTTATTATAATAAAAGTGTACTAACTGTTAATCAAACCATTAAAGATTGTAAGCATCGTACTTTCGTCGGTTTATGAATTTTTGTTATCAGTATTAATAAAATAAATAAACAAATAAGAATGAGAAATATATTAATTATGATTTTGACCGTTTTGCACAACAAAAGGAGACTTAATTTTATATCTTATTTTATATTATTATAAATATATTATTATTTTATATTCTTAATGGGTTAAATTTTAGTTAATTATGAATGGAATAAAATTGAAAAGCTATTATGAAAGTATTTTCTCATTTTCCTCCTGAGACAACAAATCGTCCAGACTATATTATTATAAATTCTATTTTAAATTCTAGTAATTAGAATCTAACTACTTGTTAAGAATCCAAAGGACAAAGAAGAGAATATCCCTAAATGCGAAGACAATTTCACAGACATTTGTAGAAATGAGTGTTTCTGAAACATTGTATATATTTTTTGTATAAATATATATATTTTGTTGGTATTTTTAGAAGGTATCTATGAATTTGCTTAACAAATTCGAACTGTTTGAAGACTTAAAGCAGAATTTCAGCCGTTGACTGCTGCAACAATGTTTGAAACTCGTTAGCCAACAAAGGCAACAACAGCAATAGCCACAGCAACAACAATAACAACGGCAACAAGAACAGCAACAACTGCAAACAATTTAAAATTGAAATCGCTCATAAATTCTGTCACTAATTGTAAAGAATGGCAGACCTTGAATTCAAATCAGCGGCTCAGTCAGCCAATGGCTACTGCTAAGCAAATGTCTTGCAAAATTATGAAGCTACACAAATCTACAAAAACCAGCAACACCAACAGCAACAGCAACAGCAGCAGCAGCAGAAACAACAACAATATGCGATATCCATTGTGTTTGAAAATAACGATAAATAAATATAAATTTCAAAGGCAAACATAAAGAGCTATTGACTGTTGACTTTTATGAACAATTAGGCGGCAGCCACTTAAAGAGGCGAATATATTGAGATACAGATACGCAGATAGAAATACATATTCGTAGATATATCAAGATACCGAGTGCATATATGGCATACAAGTGCTCCGCTCCGCTCACATGGTTAATGGGCCTCTCTATCGGTTCTCTATGGGCCTGGCCAACAATATACTGCAATTGATTAGATCGACAACTGCAGCACGCAACAACGAATGGCAAAAGGCCAATCGGGGTGTGGGGGAGGCGTGTCGAGGGCGTTGCAAGCTTGTGTGCCTTTGGACTTCAATTAATGCATTCAAAGCATTTATGCAAATGGCGGGAAATAATTTATCACCCATTCAAGACGCAGCAGCAACTGCAACCGCAACAATTGCAATAGCTGCAATAGTAACAGCAACAAGTACAACAACAACAACAACAACAATTACAACAACTATCAAACCTTCCATCCAAGCATTGCAATATGCAAAAGTTTTGTTCATTAGCGTAACGCCCACGCAGTTAATATTAAGTGGGCGTGGCCACAATCCGCACACGTTCTCTCAGTGCATTTTTGTTTTTTTTTTTGGAGGCGGCTTCGTTTGATTCGCTTTGCCTCAGCTGTCGAGTTGATTTTATTATTGTTGCATTTTATATAATTAGTACTTAATTTATAATTTTCTTTTTTTTTTTGTTTTTTTGTTTTTTTTTTTGTTTTGTGTTGTAAATAATGCACTCAATTGTTTAGATTGTTGTTGTTGTTGCTAAGAAATCGGCGCAAGGTTATGAGATTAGAGATTTAGAAGCTGCTGTGGGTGGGGTGAAGCTGTATTGCTATAAAAGGGGATATTTCTAGCAATCACGACTGTAAACGATATAATTTGTGATTGATTGAAGCACCAACCATACAGAAATTCTGTATATTTTCCGCCTTCTCTCGGAGTTAAGAGTTCCACTTTCAAATCCAATTTGTCCATCACAACTTCTTCGTTGTTGTCAATCCGTTAGTAACGCCCACAGAATTCGACACCCTCTTTGTGTGCGGCGAAAGACAAAACCTGACCATAACATTAAAATAACAATCATCTACCAGTTACTTATCGCCACATCATAGAGACCACCCTCTGCCGCTCCCAACACTCGGACAATCTTTGGCCAACGATCTGTTTAAAGTCTAAGTATGCCCCAAGGCAACATTTGAGTTATTTCGCAGTCAGAATTGAAACTGTAGCCGTAAAATCAATTTGCCAAAACGTCTACAACTTTATCACACAGTTCACTTAGTCATAGCCGCAGACATGGGCATAGTTTGAGCTCTAGACGGTCTTTTCGGGCCATTCGGGCTATTCATAGCAAATGCCAACAAAAACTAAAATCAAACTTTAGACCAAAGCATCTGCCATCATTCAATCGGAAAGTTTCAGCTGGCAACTCATGGCTGGAAGCACATTTCTTGTCTATATCAATTGACTTTTTGGGGCAACATAAATTATATGGCCGGGGCCAGCTGTCGGTGCCAAAGACAATAATTCGCAATCGATCAATCGAGGGAGTGGAAAAGACAGTTGGGCTCTGCAATTTTCGCAGCTCAACTAATGCCAGAGATTTCGCCAAAATGGGTCACAGCAACGAGCTAAGCATTGCTATTGCTATTGCTATTGCAATTGCAATCGCAATCGAGAAAGTTATCGAAGGCTGCTGCGGTTCCTGGTCAATGGTCAGTGGTCAGTGATAATGGGTTTATCGCCGGGCCGATGGGCAAAATATTAGCGTGACCGGGGTTAATCAAAAAATTGCTGACCCTTAAGCACTTGCTGTTGCGGGGCGTATCGTATCGATGGCAGCCAAAGACAAGCCTTAGACAAGTATGTGCATTTAAAATTAATTGGCTATCATAAAATTGTGGCTGCTGCTGGCCGAAAGTACGAAGAGATTGCTTAATCAATGAGTAGGTGAATGCTGTTCGTATGCTTAAAGGCGTTGGCTGGCCGGCCAGCTTGAACTTTGCGCAAGCCAAGTTAATGGGCCATAAACATTGCTACGGTAAAAGTCAAGCGATTGTGCGCCTAATTTGTCGCTTGCCAACCCAATCAGGCCGCCAGCCGGCAACATGGCATAAACAAGTGCAACGCCAACGACAATCAAACAATGTGCGTGTGTGAATGTGTGTGTTTCGGCTGTCAATTGCTGACATTTGCAGTGGTCCAATATGCATGACATTCATTGGCAAGCCGCATGTTGCCAAGTGACTGACATTTTGCCGATTGCATAACAGGCAGCAGCAGCAACATTCCCAACAGCAACATCATCAGCAGCAGCAGCAGCATCCAACAAGTTGCCAAATCAAATTCAATCAGATGCAAATATCATTCCATCAAATGCATCAACATAGTTTTAGTCTAGTAAAATATTGGCTGTTTGTCTTTATGTTTATGGCCACCTGCACTTGGCCACAATTGTATCGAAGCAACAATTGTTGATTGATTGCCAACAATTTGCTGGCACTTTCGGGCCATATTTTCTAATAGGGCATAGTATAATGATTATTAGCTAAATGTGCCACACTTGATGTTTAGCTTTTCCGTAACCTGATTCAAGACTCTCCTTATATGTGGCCCATCCCGTGTTGCCAACTTAACCGCTTTGCTCAGTTCTTCGCAGGCAAAGCTGCACCCGACTTTTTAATGAGCACTGAACAGAAAGGTTTATCTATTAACTTGGCCCAATTGGAACTTTTCAACTGCGGTTAAGCCATGGCTAACATCTTTTAAGATCAGTTTAAAGAATATAATGTTGAATTTACAGTCAGCCTTTCTTACTTCACTTTGATTTCTTATATATTTTAATGTATTGTGCCTGATGCCAATACACTTTTTGTAAATATCAAGTTTTTGTTGTTTTAAGATAGTTTAAGCCTTTCTTTTTTCAATGTTGGAAACTATTTGAGTTGAACGGAAACAAATATTGACTGCAATCTTACTTTGAGGTTTCATGACTTTAGTCTTTAGCGATGTCATTAAAAGCCTTTCTAAAGTGTTAATTTAATTTGTATGTCCATTTCCCATAGTTGTAATGGCTCGGAGCTGTCAAGCCTCAAAATTCCGCCTTATCTAAAGCGCTTTGTCATTTGACTTTTAGCGCGTAATTATCGCAAAAGCATTTTGTTAAAGTCGCCTACGCCGGACTGCAATGGCAGCTATTGCAAAGGTAACAAAAAAACCGCTAAAGGGGGCCTAAAAGCGGATTGTGGCTTGCGTTAATAACCATAAAAAGTCAATGCAGCTCTCGCAGCAAAGCCAAAAGCCGAAAACCAAAAACCAAAAACCAAAAGCGAAAAACTAAAAACTGAAGAAAAAGTTGCGAGGCACGCAAACTAAGCCATAAAAATATGTTTAACACACCCTCTGACAAAGCTGTGAACACCGTAAAATGCGTAGGATAAATCCGTAAAATGTGTATTGCTGTTGTTGTTAGTGTTGCTGTTGCTGTTGCGACAACTGACGACGAGTTGTTGGCAGTTTTTCTTTTTGGCACTAACGACAAACGACAATTAAAATGCAAACAAATTGAATGTGTGTTCGCGCGTGTGTGTGTGTGTGTGTGAGTGAGTGTGTGCAGAAGGTTTGTCTAAGTGTTTTACGCCATAAAGTAGTGCACTTAACTTGGCCACAAAGAGCACCACCAGCAACAGCAGCAGCAGCAACAATCAGAGCAACCGCAACATCAGCAACATGAAGTTTTTAGTTGGTTTGCTGCTGCGCACGCGCGCAACATTTTTGTGTGCCTGGAAATGCGGCGAAAGTTGGCGTGCCGTTATTTTAATTGCAACATGTTGCCCGGTAATTTGTCTGCACTCGTAAATGTTGCGACGCTAATTGCCCAGCAAACACAACAGCAACAAACAACAAACAACAAACAACAAACAACAATACAATGAGAGGTGGGGGCAGCCACTTTCTAGCCAATTGTCTGGCCGGCCACCGAAAATTGATTTGAGTTTGTCTAGTGTTAACGCCCTAAGCCCCAACTTGGCTAATCAACCCGCGCTCCCCCTCGGGCAGACATTAACCTGTCAACGTGGCCAGGTTGGCAACACATTTAGTGAAGGCCGCCAGGCCCGCGACGCAGAGGCGAAATCAAAAGCAAAAGCAAAAGCAAAATCAAAATCTAATCTATAAGTAGTAATCAAATTTGTGCTTGCAGCCAAGAAACGTCGCCGGGACGCTCGCGCGTACGTGGCTGCCGCACAGCCCGTAATTATGCAACACATGTTCAGTGCAACAATTGGCCATAATTTAGTCAAACGTAATTGAGTAAGCGAGGCGCGACGCGGGCCAACGCCAATCCCGACTGCCCTATCATTATGCAGCACAATTTGAAGCCGTGTCCCCCAACCCTTGGCGCTGAGCACGCATTCCGGTAGTCGCCCTGATTGGGAAAGCCTGAGGAATCGTGGCTGCCACCGTGCTGCATGCTACCGCACAAACTGGGCGCCTTGTTTATTTATTTCTAGTTAGACGCGCATTACCTCTCCATAGTTACTTAATTGTATGGCTGCCATCCTCCATCCTCCAGCCGGCATCTGGAAGATGCGAGATGGGAGCTGGGCTTCGCGTCTGCATTCCTTGGGTGTGATATGCAAGCTGGAAGATCAGTGAGCCACCGAGAGTATCCTTGAAGTAATTGCTGTGTTTAATGATTGAAAAGAAGTCAACGTGAGCTAAGCACAGATATGGAGAATGATTGAGATTGCTCTTTAATTTGCGGAAATTGCGATTGCCAGAAGTGCATTTTACAAAACCGAAGACTCATTTAAGCAGCAGCAGCAGCAGCAGCAGCAGCTAGCAGCAGCAGCAGCAGCAACTCTCTAGCTTCTAGGCAATGTAATACATTCGAGTGTAACCTTTCAGTACGACGAGCTTCTGAATTTAGCCATAGCCTAGTAATAAGCCAAGTTATTCAAAAATAGTCTTTTACTGACTAGCTGCAACCTTCCCCTTTTGAGACGCAAGCCCAAATTAGCGACAAGCTGCAACTGGCGCTCCCCAATAAACGTTTTGGTAGCAACAGCAACCACAACCACAACCACAACCACAACCACAACCCAATGCAGCATTGGGAACATTTAAAGCAACTGCTATCCGATCTGCTGGCCATATTTGTTGAACACTTCACTTCATTTGTGCCACTTTATACACCTACAAATGTCACTCAAAGCAAAAAACATGTTAATTTACGAAATAGCAAAATTTCGAATACACTGAAAAAAAAAACAGCAACAACAATGGCAAACAGAGTTGGCCAAAAAAGGCTAAAACTGCAGCCAAATGGAGAGCGAAAAAAATCAAACGGCGACGAGATCACAAGTCACGATAATGATAAATCGCAGCTAAACATTTAGCCGGGTTACCGCTGCCACAAAAGGTCGAGGGTGGATACCGACTACAACAACAACAACAACAACAACAACAACATACAAAAAATATGTAGTTGCAGTAGCTCGAAAATTTTATTTACTCATTGTACAATAAAGAAATAAATAATAGCAAAACGTCAACAACAAAAAATGGAGTAGCCAAAGAAGCAAAAAAAAAATAAATAAAAAAAAGTTGCATGCAACGTGTCACAGTTCGTGAAATAACAATAGTTCACAATCGGTCCCAGCGGCTGGAAGATCAGACCCAATCCCCAGGCCCGGACGGAGCCAACATCGGAGCCTCATGCAACCTTAGAGAGCGAGAGATCAATATCTCAATGAGTTGACGATTGAGCCAAAGCTGCCGAACTCCAAATCTGGGGGCTATGAGTTGGCTTGTCATTCGATTGGCTTCTGTGTTGTCTCCACGGTGGAGCAGCTGAAGCTGAATCTGAAGCTGAAGCTGGACCTGGGGACTGGCGGACCTGGGAACTGCCGGCTGGGGAGGTGCCAAAGAACTGGGTCCATTGCCTTGGTTTATGCTTATTGCTTATGACAACAATAGCAACAACTTTTCACAGTTGGCGTTTTCGCTCATTCGATTTGAAAATGTATTAAATAAGTATTTTTTTTTTATGGTCTGCATAAATTATGAATGTTTATTTTAATGCATTTACTGTAAAAGGTCAACAGCAGCTTGCGAAGTTAATTTTTATTCAGATTTTTGATTCGTTTTCTTATTTATTTTATTCTATTTTTTTTTTTTTTTGCATATTTGGTGCGATATAGAAGCAGTAGTGGTTTTTTTTGTGTTTGCCTTTAGATTGGACTCGTCACGATGTTAATGACCTAAATTAGAACAAAAATAGAAAAAAAATACCCACAGTTTTCAATACTCTATTCACATTGCGATAAAAGGTATATTAGCTTGCGAGCAAAGGCTGTTCATAGATAACTGTAATTGATAACTCCACTCATTTGAGAGGTAGAGTCTGCTATGTTTTCACTTAAGATTAATTTTGTTCCATTATATACTCAGAGTAAACTCTCCAATAATTTCAGATACTTAGATTTTCATATTATACTGTGTACAGAGTATGGCTTAGTCTCATATCGCAGAAATAGTTGCTTATTAAGTTCTTTAGTCTTGCTACTCAGTTTGACATTTCTATAATTCGGATTGGGTTGGTTTAAGGCGTAGCAGATACGAAGAAGATATAGATTCAACTGTCTTTCAGTATTTCAGTTGGAATACGAATAGCCCGGTTTTTGCTTATGGTATCTAGAACAAAAATAGATTTTCGATTCATCTCAGTAAAACAACAGTACAAGAAATCTTAATAGCAACTTATTTTTTGCACCAGGCCCGACCTTAATAAGCTACAATATGCCGCTAACTATATAAATACATCTTATTCACACATAATAACTATTTGCCTAGATTAACTATAACTATTTACCCAGACTCCAATTATAAACAATTGTAATGCTTACGGTGTTGCATATTTATGGCTAGAAGATAATCATTATTGGATGAGCCCTATCTAATTACCCGCTGGCCGTTTTTACACGAGCTGTGATCAATTACATAGATCCGTTTATTCGATTAAGATAGTATATATAGTCAGGTAATATATGTATATCAGCATTGCACTGATCGGAGTGTCTCACTTGTGAATAATCAGTAGAATAAAAAACTATTACACAAATATATCTACATCGTAGTCCTATAAAAAACCGTTCTATCTTGTTCTTCAATGCAATCTCATAATTTTTGTATTTGTGATATTCACCTGAATGAGTGCGACTTAAACATCTATCTGTGTCAGCTGCTAAGCTCCATTTCCGATTCATTTATCGCCGTAATTTATCAGCGACAAATGCACAGCAGCAACAACGAGAACTGCAACAAATCGGCAGCAAAATAGCCGCTGCAACATTTGGCAGGAAAAATCAGTTAACGCTAATCACAAAATGTGGTGCGAAAAATGCTCGAATGCAATCGCATGCGACAGATAATCGGCACAAATTCACACGTCGGAGGCAATGCATTCATGGCTAATGGCGCTCGGATCGGATAGGTGTCAAATCAACACACACTGCAAAGGTTGTCAAACTTTTAGCCAAGTCGCGGCAGCTGCAACACGGCCAACAGCTGGCAACATGCATATTGCTAGTTAATTTATGCTGCGGCATTTGCATAGCGTTGATTACAAAAATGCCAAACGATCCGCCCCCTTTCTCTGGGGCACCACCGATCATGTGTAGCAGCCACAAATCCGTTGCATTTTGCCTGCTGGCAACACTTAACGCCGTTGCAGTCGCTGTTGCAGTCACTGTTGCTGTTGCTGTTGCTGTTGCATCTGAGAGGCACTGAAAATAATATTAAAAAGTAGTGTTGAAAACTTTTTGACAAGCAGATATTTGATGTTGTTGCCTATGCAGGCCGCTCGGCTGTTGCCAATCATGAGAAGGAGCATGGTGGGTCAAATGCCACTAATGAGTTGCCCCACACGCAGCAACAACAACAACAACAACAACAGCATTAACAACAACAGCATTAACATGGCTATTTTATCAATGTGGATAACTCAGATTTGCGGTAATTGCATCCTCATCTTGAAACCTTTTGCATGTGAAGAAAGCCCAGCTAAGCGAAGTTAACGAACTAGCAGTTACAACAACAACAACAACAACAACAACAGCTGAATCAATGATGATGATGATAAAGCCATCGCTGATGACCATCGCATAGACCTGAAGGACATGGCAAGCCGAGTTACAGACCTTTTTATACCCTGGAAATCGGTAAACAGTCCATATTGTATTGTGAATAAGGTATATATATTATTGATTAGTACTAGCTGTCGAGTTGAAGCTCTAACCCTCTTTCCGTCTCACCCTTTGTATGAAAGCGTTGATCTCAGTATCAATAAAGACTAGACCCTGCATATTTTGTATGTATGTTCTCCAAATGCACGCGCAAATAGAGTTTATTTCCAAAGGTCGATAACATTAGGCGTTTGTTTGTTATCGATAGTACGTTTCATATTTTCGATCATAAGTCTTACATTTTAAACGCTAGAGTTATGATGCTTAGGTAATATATATACAGCTAAATAATATACATAATTTAGATAACTTTTTCTGTTTCCCCAAAATCGAATCAAAAATCCACTTTAAGAGATTGAAAGTTGCTTTTTGCAAGATATACGCATCGTAGTACCATTCATTAAAATATCCACAAATTTTATTTAGATCTCATATTAAGCAAAATGTATAATGAACAAAATTGGCAACACTACATGAGGTGTATGGTATTTCTTAGTCGAGCACACCCATTATTTTATTACTCGTTTTTCTTTTTTTGCTTAGCGCTGAGTTTAAAAGTGCAG
This sequence comes from Drosophila pseudotalamancana, assembly GCA_037075185.1. Taxonomy (NCBI): domain Eukaryota; kingdom Metazoa; phylum Arthropoda; class Insecta; order Diptera; family Drosophilidae; genus Drosophila; species Drosophila pseudotalamancana. Next base: position 216,264 of record JBAMCK010000062.1, on the reverse strand, counting down.
CTGGTTAGATTTATTGGCCTTAAGTAGCAGTGAAATGCGTCTTTTTTGTGCTTTAAGTTATTGGCCACATTATGCTTCCATCCGGTAGCACCAACAACTACAAAAACAACAACAACAACAAGTATCTGGCAGGCTATGCAGATACACATCATTCATTTACCTGCGAGTTTATTTATGCGAGCGATGACGATGTCGACACGAGTGCTTATTACAATGCATTAAATATCAGCTTATCGGCAATTATAAAAATATATATGTATATAAATAAATAGTAGAATCTGTGAGTTAAATGCAGCAGTTAATGATAAACATATTCCATAACTAGCTTCTTGTTAGGCCTCACTTATAAATCGGTTCGACTGGCTTCAAAAATAATTAAAGTTTAAGCGAAGTCCAACCGAGTTCAAATGTGACGACGAAGTTAAATAATTGTTGTTTGAAAATGTTGCTGGGCTTAAAATTTTTGGAATTTTGTGAATGATGGCATCTTTACAACTTGCAGCAACAACAACCACTTGACGCTGAAGAAACCTCAAATGTGCAACTGAAAAACAATTTTCATCTGCACGGCAATAACTCAGCTCATTGTCAGCGGCGACCCACAGGCTAACCCCGACACATCCGGACGCCGGACGGACGGACGGACGGACGCACAAGTGGATGGACGGACGGAAATCTCCACATGTGTTGGTCGCGGTAGTTGGGCAGGCGTTGTAGGGGGTCAGCTTGGAGCATTTAGAGGCCACGCGGCCGCTGCGGCAATTTGTCAATTTCATAATTTGAGCGGCACGCGGCCCGAAAAAAAAAAAAATTGAAAAAAAAAAAGAACTCCAGGTCTAGCTCCAGGTCTAACTCCGGGTCTAACTACGGGCGGCCGCGCACTTGGCGGCTGGCCGGCCATAAAAGAAATACTTGGAAAGAATGTTGCAGCGGCTCAATGGAGGCCAAGTCGAAGGCCAGCGCACAAGAGTCACATGTGAAAGTCAAAAGCCAGACTGCTCCCATATGCATTTTAGCTGCCCCTGCCACGCCGTCTGATGTTTCATTACCGATGCGGGCCACTTTTATTAGAGTTGCTGCAACATGTTGCCTGGCACTTGCAGTCGCTGTCGTTGTCGTTGTCGCTGTCGCTGTTGTTGCTGTTGTCGTTGTCGTTGTCGCCGTTACGTTGGATTAGAATAGGGCAACAAATCATCTCCATTAACCTAAACAAAACTGCGCAGACAATCGCGGAACGTGCATCTGCAGCACGCCAGTGGAAAAGAAACCCTGAGCTTCGACTTCGAGCCTGCCCTGATGGTGGTCCACAAAAACCATTTGCAACAGCAACAAGCCACAACAACAACAGCAACAACAGCAACAACTGCAACAACTACAACAACAGCAACACATAGCAAAGGTGGTAAAATTGGTGTCACTTGTCACGTAGAACGTTAATTGTGAAACGGAAATGCTGCTACGTGCAACGTTTTGAGGCTGTTGCTGTTGCTGTTACTGTTGCTATTACTGTTGCCGTTGCAGCTACGCCTTGGCAACATGTTGCAACTTCAACCTGGCTGCATAATTTTCGTCTTCAGCTCGTATGTGATACGAGTGTGGCTCCTCTCCCATTTGGCAGCGAGCTGCTTGTGAAAATTGAAAAATGAAATCAAGATACCATGAACTATGTCACGAGTGCAATTCTCGATCCCTCCGCCCAGCCGTGCCGCAACCGTTGCATGCCGCTCCACGGCAGCCCCGCCGACACTTAAGACCCGCATTGGCATTTGCATATTTTTCGGATAATTGAATTGTTGCCCAGCAAAGAGCAAACAACATTTATGCGGACACTCATGAGACCAACAGTCGCTGTCCAAATGACAATTCGAAAACGTAATAAAAATGCAAGTGTTTCTCCGCACCGGAATTCGGGGATACAACACAACGGCAGTTATTCAACGTCCACGTCACACCGACTGTCATGTGAGGGCGCCGTAGGCAGCCGCCAGCCGGCCACAAGACCAGCCGCGGGCAGCTCGCAGCAGCAGAAACTGATTTGCGTCAAGCCGACCGCCGAACACCCTTTAAGGCAATTAGGTTTAAATGGAAGAAGAAGTTATATTTGAGAAAAGTGCAATTTTAATTACTAGAAAAGTATGAAAAGAATGCTTAAATTAATTTGCTTAAATTAATTTACTCTCTCATGAGATCTTTATTATATATAATCCCTTGTTAGTCACAAAAAATTCATTTGTATACGTGATTGCTTTTATTTTAGAACTTAACTTAATCTATAATTATTATATCTTTTTATTGTGTATATTTTTTATGTATATTTTTGTTATGTATATTGTAACTAAAGTTTCAATGTTGTCTTAAATAGTATAGCTTGTACACTAGATAGATAAATAAGCATATATGTATATACATAAATTTATTTCGAACTCTATCGTTAACTCTTCCGCGCTTGCGTTTATTTCAGAAATAAATGTTGAGGAAATTTTCAAAGATAAAATAATTTGGGCAGGCTTATAACAAAATGTAGTTAATAATAATGTTATAAATATGGATTTTACAGCTTCAAGTCAAACCTTTACCTGGCAGCTCTACCTTTTCGTCTTTGTTAGCCTTTACCTTATATCAGCTTCATGGAGACGGCAACATCTCAGTGCCATACGAGTCAGACCTCCTGTAGACATTATACTACCCTTCAGTAGGGTATTAAAAACCAATCAGAAACGCAAAAATCTCTGACAACGTAACTGCAGTTGGCGTTGCACAGTTGCGCGATTAGTCGCGTGGGCGAAAGCGCAACATGACGGCCAACAGATATTCGGATTGCTATAAAGCCAGGGGAGCAGGAGCAGGAGGATGAGGCGGATGAGGAGGGGAATGGGGTAGGGGATACCGCTTAAACGGCCGCCGTCCTACGGCTTCCAAGTTGGCCAAGTTGGCAACGGCTACGTGCGGGCTTTGTGATTGGATTTATGTTAATTTCTGACGAGATTTGTGCAACGCTTTTAGCTGCCGTTTGTTGTTGCAGCCAATGTTGCAGTTGAAGTTGGCTGTTGTTGTTGCTCTTGCAGTTGCCGTTGCTGTTGTTGTTGCTGTTGCTGTTGTTGTTGCCGTTGTTGTTGCTGTTGGTGTTGCTGTTGCTGTTGCTGTTGCCGTTGCCGTTGCTTTTACTGTCAGCTGGCGGCTGCAAGTGGCTTAAACTGTTTTGTGTGCGTAATTAAATGGTGACATTTTTGATTGCAAAGTGTTTAGCCATGGAGGCAGCACTCAGAGCCCCAAAGCTGCCGGCCTGGCATTTAATTGTGGGCCATCAGACAGATATCGAATTCCCAGCTGCACCCAGGACAACAACCTGTTGAGCTTCTATAACTTATTAGATGCATAAGCCAGTTTTAAACGATAAGCACACACAATTGATGTGGTATTTAAAGAGATTAACACAACCAACTATAAACTATTATACTATATACTCACATACTTATTATTTATTGCTATTATTGCATTTAGTAATAACAGTAGTTGTACATAAATATTTCTTTCAACTGAAGCACATTCCATCGAAGGTAGCTGATGCATTCATCAGATACAAAGTAGGAGACAGCTGAAAGATACTATACGAAGTAATTTATTTGAATATGCTAAATAAGTTATTCGATAAGTGCATCGCAATTCGAATTATTTAAAACCTTATCTTTTCACAGCGGAAGTGTGAAGATGATAAATTGCAACGGATGAGACTCTGTTAAATATAATTTGATGGGTAGCATAGATATAAAGTGAAAAATATACTTATGATTAATCGATCTGAGTTTGTCAGAAGATAATAAATAATAAATAATATATTTCAGATTAAGATAATTTATTTATCTATATATGTATATATATCAACTATTATAGCATATACAAATTAACTGTATAAATATAAATAGTTGCAACTCTTGATGCACTGCGCAAATTTGCGGCATATTTAAGCAAATACTTTGTGACAGTCATCCAGCTGCCACCTGCAACACACCGCAACAAGTACAATGTGAACTCTGCAAATGCCACACACACTGCCACACACACACACGTACACACAGAGAAGCACACATACACAGACAGTAACGCACTAGAGTCAAAGCCAAACTGTCTCGTCTGTTCAAAAGCTGGAGCCGCACTTGCATTGTCTGACGCACTGCCTCAGACGCAATTCCAGTCTCCATCTCGCTCTCCCTCTTCCTCTCTGTCACACGCTATGTCTCCGTCTCTGTCTGAGCTGCCAGTTGCAGTCGCTGCGGCATTGGCATCGCATTACATGGCAACAATTTTGAAAACAATCAACAAATAACTTAAAATAATTTTCTAGCCATTTGTGTGCAAGTTGAAGTTTTTACGATTGCGGCGTGTGGCTTTTTATACACTTGCCCCGCCGACTCCCTTTGGCTGCAACAACAGACCTGCTGCGATCCATTGGCTGGATCTTTGGTAATGCCCGAGGCCCAGCCTGCAAAACTCGACGCTTTTGTCAGCTCTCTGTTACTCTAATGGGTCTCATAATTTTTGAATTATGCAGTCGTTGTAAGGCTCTTTCTCTCTTTCTATTTTTTTCATTTTCTCTCTCTTTCTCTTCAGCTTTACTTATTTCTTTGGTCTGACAATACATAAATTTGTCTTTGAAGTGGGCCCAAAAGGCCGACGACAGCATTGACAGCCGCTTGGCGAGAAAACCATTGTTGTTGTTGTTGTTGCTGTTGCTGTTGCTGTGGTGTTTGCTGCCGGTTTGTTATTGTTGCAATTGCAACGTGGCGATCGTTGTTGCAGCTTTTTGATGTGTCTTGTGTCATTGCTTGATTAGTTTTTAATTGTGTGATTTATGAACGATGCCATTTAATTCGCATTGCACAAAACGCTTGCGCACAATGTTAACTAATGCTAATGCTAATGCTAATGCCTCCCAAGTTAATTGAGAAATTAGCATTAAACATGGCTGGTGCCTCTCAACTCTAATCGGACGACGGGCAAGTTGGTTGACCTGTCACACGACTTTGGCCAAGACGATGCACATCAATCTTTGCCCATTTTATAATTTGTTTGATTTATTAAGCAAGCGAGCACGAAGCGACATTTTGCTTTTAACAAATATTAGCATAAGATATTTTTGCGCATTGCCCGCGGCTGCTGCAGCTGCTGCCCACACGCTCTTGAATCTGTTGGATCTGGCTGCGATCGGAAAATGTTTGGCATTTGCCAAGATTTTCTCACAACGCCCACCAAACACCAAACACCAAACACCAAAAAGCCGAGCTGGGGCTCAAATCCATTTCCAAGTGCTACATAAAGGCCAACAAAATGAAAACCAAATGCCCAGCCGGCCTCTGACTTTCGGTAATTTGAAAATTAATAAAGTCGTTTGTTATGCAAAGTGGCAGCGGGAGGCAAAGCTGCCGCGGCTGCCGCTGCCGCTGCTGCAGCAGCTGTTGCTGCAGTTGCAATTGCAGTGGTTGCTGCCCATGTAGGTTTTCAGGTGTGTGGGGAGCAGCTGGAGGTGAGGTCTGGCAGCTGTTCTCCTTCGTGTCGTGGCGCAGTGCAAATTGCTTGCCACAAACTGTGGCAACTTTGTTTCACACACGGCACAACTTGCAGTTGTACCACATGTTTCTCGTATTAGGGCTAAGCTGCGTGAGAGAATTAACAGTTAATTAAATCGAATAATTAAACACTTCTTCAATCTATAGATATTTTGTTTTGTTTACCAATTCTAATTCCTGCTTATCTTCATTTTGAACATAAGAATTCCATTAGCAAATAATATTAATTAGATAATGCACACCTTATAAATGATTTATCTTGGTAAACGATTCAAATAAATAGCTTTTTAATTCAGCTATGCTTATACATTATTTTTATTTTAAAGGGATTACCTTACTTTTATTGCTAATAAATTATATAGTATATGAAAACTGTGTTATAGAGAAATAAAAATAAATAAATAAATTACATGAACCCCTAAATTTTCACATATCAATTAATATGCTTTTAGCTAATATCCACATATCCTATAGAGCACAATCACAGCTCTCAAACTTGTTACAATCAAGCCTTAGCAATATTAACTCAGATTATATCCATATACTGTTTAATGATAGCTTCTTAAAGGCAACTCTCGAATGTCATGGAGAGATTGTCATTTAAATGAACGTAAATTGCCGGGAACATCTGTTTTTAGTAGACCATTAGCCGAGCTTAGCTCAGGCTGCAACTGGGCCAAAGCCAATTAACCCAAAAATAAATAAAAAATAGTTTGGAACCATTACAAAACTAAGCCCAAGCTGGCCATTCAATTGCAAATGGAGTTGGACATATGGCAGCCCTGTTTGGTCTCAACGGACAGCTGTGTGGAGCCGTGGAGCTCGCTCCAATCCCATCCAGCGTCGAGTTGACAACCAAGTGCAGGCAAATGTATCATAAATTTTCATATAATTTTTAAGTCTTGGTTGGGAAAAACTGCTCAGAAAAAAAAAAAAAAGGCTAAAGACTGGCTTACAAGTGCCTTGGCGGCTGCCAGACACTTGCAGCTGTTGCAGATACAAAGCAGATACAACAACAACAACAACAACAATTCAAGCACTTGTAGTTAATTTTTCACAACTGACGGCAAGTTTTGTGCAATATGCGCGCCGAGGTTTTGGATACTTTTTGAATACTTTTTGGGGGGCTGACCTGTCGCCAGGTGCAAGACAGCACAAAGCTGTAAAAATGCAAAGATTTTAAGACTTTTGACTTTTTCTTCAATCGTTTTTATTTTTTTGTTTTTGCTGTTATTCTTTTTATTTATTTTATTTATTTGGTTTTCCTTTGTTGCCACTCGCTTGGCCTTTCGACAGCCACTTAAGAGAGTCAGAGGCGGCGATAATTAATTCTCAGCAAAAATCCGGTTCAATTAATGCGACCCAAAGAATGTCTTAAGATTTTTGTCAAATTGGAGCAGTTCCATTTCGCACACACAGCTGCACGCTGCCCACCAGGGCGGCCCCAACTGTGCTCCAACTCTGCTCCAACCGAGCTCCAACTCCGATCCAAATGCCAATGCAGTCGGTGTGTACTAAATTCTCAGGCTTGTTAATTGCCGTTGTCAGTTTCTGGGCTATTTATAAATTGTTGTTGGATACTTCAGTACCCAACCGCGACATGTGTGCATAAAAATAATATCAATAAAACATATAACGGCGACTTATGCGATCGATAGTGCGAATAGAGAAGAAATATGATTTGAATTGAAGAAATCCCGAATATTATATACTCTTGAAATCATTCTTATATGTAGTCTTGATAGCCTTGCAATTTGGTAGAAGAAGATCAATAAGAGGAATACTAAAATCAATATATTTTGTAAAACAAAAAGTTTTTATTCATATTGTAAAAATAACATTTTTTATTTCTATATAATGGATAATAGCTTTTATTTTGTTTGCTTTTTAAAATAGTGAAAAAGAATGTATAAACGAAATTTTTTCAGATAGTCTTAAAAAAGACTGTTGCTCTTGTCTAGCATATCTATTTATAAGAAGGAGTATCTGAGTCTTTTATTGATCAGGTTGAGTCTTTCAAGATTATTAAAATCGCGAGTTTTTAAAAAAGATATTTCACAGATTTCCATTCAGATCTTAAGATATCTAATCATTATGCATTCCCCAACTTAGTTATAAATTGCTTTACTAGAGCATTTGGCATGCGGTTAAGAAACTTCGTTTGTTTATATAGAGATTATACCTTAAAACTGGGTTTGAATTGTGCTTCAGCTGTTTCCCGATTAAATTAACATTTTTAACAAATCGCAGCTGTTTGTTATCCTGTCCATTGGGGCAGCTGCCGCAGTGGCAACCTGCGATTAACTGTGCTACAGTTCACAGTTAATAACAAACTCTATTTGGGGTGTTGAATTCCAAATTACACGAACAAAATCGTCGAGCTGCCGCCTTAGTCAGCGTTCAGCTATGTAATCTGGCTGCATATATCAAAAATAGTTGTCTCTGCTGTTGCTGTTGCTGTTGCAGTTGCAGTTGCAGTTGTTGCCGTTTATTAAAAACAAATTAAAATGCAGCAGGCCCCGAGGGCTTTCGGCCTCAACGCTGACCACCCATAAACTAAGCAAAGCGAGCGAAAAAAGGCGTTAAATGGAAATCGGGTAAACGTGCCACCTTGCCCCAACGCTCCCTCGACACATTAAATACGCATTTGTTATGTGTTGCAAGTTGCATTTTCTTTTATTGCATTACTGTAGCTTTGCTCATATATCATTTTTTATTTTTCCACATAAAATATATAGAGTATAATATATATAATAAAAAAATATAATATATATATAAATGCTACACACAAATGTTTTCTTTCGAAACTTAACTGCTCTATTTACAAGGTATCTTACAGTCGAGTTGTATACTTAATGCTTAGTTGGGTAATTTAGTGCAGCCCGCACTTCTCCTCTGATAATTCGGTAATATAACTCGAGGCAATTGTTTTTTATTTTTTTTGTGTTTTTTTTTTTTTTATTTTTTTTTTTGTGTAACAATCGTAATTGCAGTTTCAGATACAACATCGAAATGTACTTTTAAAAGGCGCCCAGAAACAAGCTCAATGTTTGGGTCTAGAGTTTGGGCTACCGTTATGTTACAATCGGGGCCACAATGAATGACAATTGTTGCCTCGCCTGATCCCCGTGTCTGAAGTGACGCACACGATTGGAATAACTGACTGACTGACTGACTGACTGACCAAATCCATTCGGTTTTTTATTTGTGGGGGCGCACGTTTAAGAAATCCCCTACTCCGCCCTCCCCCTCCACTCCTCCAGTTGGAGCCCCTTAGACAGCCAGTCTGCAGCTGCTGCCTCCCTCAGTTCTGGCCAATTTTCATTCTATGCGCCGCACGTGCCACACGAAGCAAATTGATTTTGCCAGTAGGTGGAAAATAAAATTAACTTTGGGGTTTGGACTTGGATTTGGAGTTGGAGCTGGAGTCGGATTTGTTGCTCCATTTGAGCGGGGCGGCCAGCAGCAATCGTCCAGTTAAATGAGTTTCGGCTTTGAAATTAGCTAGATTTAAATTTGAATTTGTATTTGATTTGCTAATGCCGAAGTTAGCGTGGGTCTATCTGTCTGTCGGCTGGTCCGTTAGTCTGCTGGTCTGTTGGTCTGTTGGTCAAGATCTCGGCCCGTACGGCTGTCAGTCACAGTCACTGGCAACTCAGAGCCAACTCGGTGACTGGGACTCGCTTACAAGGCGCCTGCGGTTATATTGTGCGGCTTGATTTATGGCAAGAGATTGGCCAAAACCACCAACAACTCGCATTCGCAATTGTATAAGCATTTTTCAATTCATATGCTGCACATTTAGCCCAAGTCTCTGTGCCCACAAATATACAACAGTTATTTTATTTTTGTTTTTGTTGGTGTATTTTTTTTTTTTTTTTTCATCTAAAATATAACTATTTTTGGCTATTAATTTTGTTGAAATTTCATGCATTTGTAATTGATATATTTTTAAACATTTTACCAACACGTTTTCGAGTGCCGAATCAAAAGACTTAGGCAACGAACTTGCCGGCTGCCACGAACAAACCGTGTCCGTCCGTCGAGTCGTCTGTAATTGGTCGTTCGGTTTCGTGTCTCTGCACAATTATCAATTACTCCAATCACTTTTATGTCACATGCAAATGCCACTGGCCGCCAAAGCCAATAATAATAATAATAGTATAGTTAGAAGTTGCTGTTACGCCCACATTTTGCAAGTACTGCTGCCTCCATTGGCCATTTGGCATTAATTAGCCAGCAATTTTCGCTGGGGGCATTTAATTTTTTGTTTTTTTATTGTTTTGTTTTTGTTTTTTGTTTGTGTTTATGGTTTGTCTTTTTTTTTATTTTTAGCCAGATTACCACCCACAGACAGCGCTCGAGACATTGGAGACGTGGAAGGTGTTGTACAAAACAAATAACACGCTAAAGATCAATTAGACACGAGAAACAGACACAGCGTGGAGCAACTGGAGCTACCCGTAGATTGACTGCGAACACGATGTATCCACATACATACTCGTATACACAAATGCAACTCGCTGGCACACTAATTGCAATTGCAATTGCAATTGCAATTGCAGATACTTGGGACCTACTCACTTATAAAGCAAGCACTCAAAACCATCTTATAAGTAGCTTACGATTGTGCTCGATTAAATCAAAGCCTGACCGCGAAAATACGTGGAAATGGAAAGAGCTGTGGAATATGCATGAAATCTTATAATGTTTATGTCTGAACGCATAATCCATGAGCCTGAACTAAAAGTGCGGAATAACACTTGATGGTCTAACGAAACAGAAAATGTGGGGCTAATCCGAATAACCCAAGCAATAAAGGAAAAATTAACTTATTGTTCTTATTTTTATAAAATTCAAGAGTAATACAAGTTAAGATGGGCACCTTAAGAGAAGGAGTTGAACAACTGGACGAAGAATTAAAAATGGCAAATAAACGAATTATTGTAGGTAGTTTCTTAAATAAAAGGTCTGGTAACATTTAAAACATGATGCATTTTTATTAAAAATATTAAAATGTATAATAAAGTAAATACATTCGTTATAACCATCGATCGCGTCGATCTCAGCATTCATACAAGCTGGAGACCTAAAAAAATTGTATATGTTTATTTTCCTATAGAATGCGCAGTTCGAATTTGTTCCAAAAAATCGATTGCTTGTGTGCGTGTATGAATGCGTATTCGTTAGTTAAACGTTGAGTCACCGATTTTGGCATACATATGCATGTTAGTTCTTCAGTTATGGGCATCTCGTAGTCTTTTTTTTTTCAATTTTACTTTGCTTATAGAGATTAAATTATTATGATTACAATTTTTTTCTTTTTTAACTTCATATGAGGGTCACCGTAAAGAACAATCTAAACATTATCTAAATGTGCTTATTCGCATGTGTGAGTGTGTCGGTGTGTGTAACACTTGGATTTTGCAACAGCCAGTGGCGATTTGCGAAGCTCAACGCTTTTGTGGAGATTTCCTGTTGCAGTTAGTCTTAGGAAATTGCAAACGCTGGTCAAGACACGGGAAACACACATTAATTGAATTATGTAAGTTGCGCCGGAAATTATAAATGATGTGCCATATTTTATGCATAGACATTTGTTAGCCTGCCTGGCTGGCTGGCAATATGTGCATATGCCTGCCTGGCTATATGTTTTATATAGTCATATTCATTATAAGTACGAGTTGCCCCCAAGCATGAGAGCTGTGCCAATCAAAAGCATTTTGCGGCTGTTCTCAAGGTTGTTGGTATGACTTTCCAATAAGAACTCGCACAAACACACATGCACACACGTGCACACACACACACACATACGGACACATGCACACACGTGCACACACGCATACACACATGTGTAAGCCCATGATTGATTTATATTGTCAGTTGGCCAGGGGGCGGCCAAGAGAGAGGCGTGGCTCAACGCCATGTGAGCATAAATGTGCAATTTGCTAATTGTAACACATAACGGCAAACGACGACGGTCCGTCCGCCCGTCTGTCTGTCAGTCCGTCCGTCCGTCTAACAGTCCGTCAGTCCCTTTCCCGCCTCATGCCTGGCCTTTTGATGTGTCTGTTGTTTGTGCTCGTATCTAAATCTGCCGCTCCACTCGTTAACCGTTTGTCATTGTTGCCGTTGCTATTGCTGTTGCTGTTGCTTTGGCTGTTGCTGCGGTGGCCTTCAGCAACATGTTGCTGTTGCTGTTGACGTTGCCGTTGCGGTTCTTTCGCTCGTTTTTCGCATTGATGTTTCAAGGTTGCCCAATTAAAAGTGACATTTTGCAACATAATGCGCCTGCACTTAACATGTTTCTTGTTTTCGCGTCGCGTTGCTGTTGCTGTTGTTGTTGTTGTTTCTGTTGCCGTTGCCGTTGCCATTGGTAATCGCGTTCTTTTCCATCCATCTAAGGCTTTTGTTATTTTCCTATTTTTCATTGCTTTATTGTGTGTTGCTGCTAATTCACGCTTAATTTATATAATTGACTTAGATTTCGTAAAAATATACATTAAATTCCAATTTACATTTTAACTATCGCAAACGAAATTGCAGTAAAAAAGCGCAATTAATTGCCTCAAGGCTATAATTGGCTATAATTCATTTGGTACTTAGAAGTGGGAGTCGCTAGGAAGAGACATGATCAAATACCTTTTACTGTTGCCACACAATTATATTATATATTATATATAATTTACAATATACAGTTTACTGGAGTACTTGAAGGCTATAAAATATAGTTGTTTAATTTGGCTTTACTGACATGCTCGAGGAATAATAAAGTTCGTAATTACAGAGAATTGTATAACAAAAAACCCCCATATATAATAATATTATTTTTTGTTTTTTTTTTTTGTTTTGTGTACCAATTCCTTTTCTAAAGCTTAATGACAGAGTAGTCCGATCTTGATAAGATTTTGTTTATATTAAACGTAAAGCTCGTTAATGGCATTTTTGGTGAACATATCTTAAAAACTAAACAAGTTTTTTTTTTAACAGTACCTGATTTTTGACGGACCATTGAAATGACAGCTTTATATTATATTCCTATTCGGTAATGCTAGTAATAACGGCCCAAGTTTCGTGATGCTAAGCTTTATATGGAAGGAAAGAGAGAGAGAGAGAGAGAGAGAGAGAGAGAGAGAGAGAGAGAGAGAGAGAGAGAGAGAGAGAGATAGAGAGAGAGAAAGAGAGAGAGAAAGATGAAAAGTCATATCTCTATATACACTCTAATCGTATTCAGCCTTATCGGATTCCATCTTGAAGCCCTCAACATATCCATTCAAAATATTTTCTGTAACTGTATTTTAATTATGGTCGCATATAGAAACAGAGAGAGAAAGAGAGAGAGAGAGAGAGAGAGAGAGAGAGAGAAACGAAATAGCACATCTCTAGTATATACTCTATAAGGTAGAAAATGTATTCAGCTTTATTGGATTTCATCTTTAAGACCTCAACATATCCATTTAAATAGTCACATATAGAGACAAATCCTTACAAAATATTTTCTGTAATTAACAATATGTATTTTAATTATAATCACATATAAAGACAGAGAGAGAGAGTGATAGAGTGAGAGAGACAGAGAAAGGGAGAAACATATATATATGAAAAATCATATAGTATATACTCTATAAGGCAGAAAACGTATTCAGCTTTATCGGATTCCATCTTTAAGACCTCAACATATCCTTTCAAAATATTTTTTTCTGTAATTAACAATATAAATTTTAATTATAGCCACGCGTGTGTGTATGTGTGTGTGTGCGTGTAAATCGAAACAGCTTTAAACACCGACTAGCAGTCAAACAGCTGGTCAGGTATTCATCTTCAGGTGGATGCCATTCGCAGCCATCTGCTGAGCAGACTCCGCAAGCTTAGAGCTGCGATTTTCAATGACCAGTGGCCGGTGGTTCAGTGGCTCAGTGGTTGATCGCCCGGTGGTGCGAGAGTTTTGCTTGTCATAAAAATGCGCATAATGCAACAATTTAAAAATGTTAAATATGCGTCTATGCGTGGAATGATTACCACTGTGCCGAGGCAGAGGAAGCCAAAGCTGAAGCCGAAGCTGAAGCAAAAGAACCTTACCAACGGCCAGAATGGCCAGAACGGCTCTGACTTGGCTGGGATTAAAAAGCTGCTGCTGTTGCTGCTGCTGCTGCTGCAATGTTGGGTAATTATGCGCACAACACGTCCAAGGTAGCGGTAGGTTGCTCCACAGCAACATGTTGCCATTGTTGTTGCTGTTGTTGTTGCTGTTGCTGTTGCTGTTGTTGCGTAAGCCATTGAAAATTGCATTAGAAAAATCACTTTGCAGCGGCGGCTACAATTAAAGCGACTAGCATGTTTTTCGCTCTAAGTCGCCTGGGAACCACAAAAGCCGCACTTGGAGCTTGCTACAGTCAAGTCATTTCGAGTTGGGGTTGCCTCCATTTAAAGCCGCACATTCGCCGGCTTTGACGTTCTAAAAGTCACGCGGCATTTCGATTGCGGCTTACACTGAGCGATGTCATGCGTCAATTGATGCCAAAGGGCAACTGACAAAAGCTTAGAAATCTACTTAAGACCCATTCAAATCAGTTACAGTTAAAACATTTTTTTTTCTTTTTTGTTTTGTTTCAATTTTTTGCTTTGTCGCTTGTTCGATACTTGAATATGCGCTACTTTCTGAGCGAATTCATACTATCTACTAATTAATATTTCACAGGGTATCATTGAAATTAGCAATAAAGCTGTATTGAACTAGCCTTATAAAATGACTTACTTTATTATATAATTCATTTTAAATATACTTGCTAACTGATCATTAACTTAAATATTGCTCTATTTGTTTCTCTCTCTCTCTTTCTTAAATAATATATGGTTTTTTTTTATTTATGCTTTTTTTTAAATATAGACTTTATACTCATCAAGTATAGATGTATAACTATATTTCAATTATTACAACATTAAAACATCAGTATAAGCTACAGGGTATTGCGGGGTATACTATTTTGCAAAGTTTCAAAAAATGCTTATAACTTAATTCCCATATAGATTTAGCACAGTTTGAAGCATTATTTGCTTGCTTCCACCCAACTTCCTTCCACACCGCCTCTCCCTCCCTCTCTCGCACTCTCTTTCTCTCTCGCACTCATTTACACACTCGCTATTTGGCTTTGCTCTATAATGTGTAGAATTTATTAGCATTACAAATCTTTGAGGCGATGTTAATCGCGTACAAGCCTCTAGCTGCTTTTATTGTTTGTTTGTTGTTGTTGTTGTTGAAGCTGTTGTTTTAGCCGTTGTTGCCGGTGCGATTCATACATGGTCTGAGCGTAGCTACTTGGAATACCCTTTGGGGCAAGACCTGCACTGGCGTCGGCAAAATAAAATCAGCGTAGACAATTTTAGCTATTTTTCACCAATTAAAAAACGGATTCTCCCGCCAATTCTTCACGGGTTTGCCATGGAGACCCAGCTGTATGCATAATAGTTGTTGTTGCTCTTGCTGTTGCTGTTGTTGTTGCTGTTGCTGTTGTTGGCACTTAAGTGAAAAATGCAATTTGCTTTGTTGCACGTTGCATGCTGCACTGGCCGCAAACAGACTTGCGTAGGTTTCAATTTATGTATGCCGTAATGGCTGTTTCTATACATATTTGTTCAATTGCATAAATAAAGGCCAAAATGTAGTTGGCCCAAAATGCATGTTTATTTATCATATTTAAAATGCAATAAAATGCGTTTCATGTCGACAGCCGCGCATAAATTAGGCTTATGCATTTTTAGTTGTACATTGCAAGCCCTAAGTGTCAAAATAATTCATTATAATTGCCCACAGATCATTTTTGTCAACGCTTTTTTTTTGCGCGCGTTTTTTTCTTTATTTTTATTTTTGGTTTCTCGCTTTGCCTCGCGTGCGTTTCGCTTGCGATTTTCTTCTTTTATTTTTATTTATATATTTTTGTTGTTTTTTTTTTTTTTTGATATTCGTAAATTTTTTCGTCACTTGGCTTGAGTGAATAATTGCAGGCATGCCATGTTGTTTGTACTAAATTTAATTAATGATGACTTTTATTTATGTATGCGTGCCCAGCAGTCACACAGCTGGCCACATAAATATGGGCGGCCACTCCCCAAAAAAGAACAAAGAAGTTGTCACTCCAATTTTTTGTATCAAAAAATGATAGGGTTATCAGATATATTAGGAAATTTAGGAAAAATTTAAGGATATAAGCACAGGAAGTTAAGGTTCGGTATAGAGTATTTGTGCATATATGTACGTATATGCTCCTGATTAGTCTGATCTAGTTAGGTAACAAGATTCTGTAGTTAGGGGCATGGTATATAGGGAAAAATATGTGTATATTAGAGTCTTACAAGTAAATCCACTTAACTTTAATGACTTTCACATACTTAATCAATACCCTACCTTAAACCCTGCACTGGTTAAATATGCATAACTTAACATCATTAAAAAGTTTTTATCACCCGGCACTCAGAAATTACTGTAGCAGAACTAGATTATTCGATTGCAGTTATGACCAAAAACTATTTCAGTTAATTAACTTAGTGCAAAATCTTTTTCTCTGCCGCTTGGCTTTGAGCTCGTTCCTTAGGGTTGCAGATGATGCAGTAGAATCCAGCATTATGCTACATCAAAATATAAAAAAAAATTGAATCTAATAAATGGAGTTTTAAGTGTGTGAACCTTGGAATAAGCCTTGTGTTCGAGCCACAAAATCAAATAACACGCTATGATTGTTAATTTAAGCGTATATCCATATAAGTTTAAAAGCCACAAAACTAAATATTTGTATATTTATTTAATTACCAAGTTATTGGCTCACAATTACACACGATCCCCGCCAATTTTAATTAGTTTTACAAATATGAGTGTGAGTATAAGTATTAGCTCGACTGTCCCCATACCAGAGAATTCCACTTATGAGCGTTAAATCGCTTTTGTCCATAGACGGTTTACAGCAAAAAAAAAAAAAATGATTGCGCCGAACAAATTTTGTAGCAATATTTTGTTGTTGTTGTGGGCCATAAAAATGTTAACATCATTATAAAGCTTAACACCTGCAACTGAGCAACTGGACAACTGGGCAACTAGGCAACTGGGCAGCTGACCAACAACAAATACCACAACGCACAACACACATATTTTCGCATCTTGGTTTTATCGCTAATCGAGCCGAGTTTAGCTGGCCACAAGAAACAACAGCAACAACAACAACTACAACAACAGCTACAACAAAGGCAACTAGCATCTATAAAATTTTGTCGTGGCCGGCTGTTCCACCTCACTTTGCATTCACGCCGGCTGTTGGCCGTTTCTCACGCTCCTTATTGGATTTGGAACGCAACTGCACGCGAGCAGCGGCTGCGAACTTCGGCTGCGGCTGCGGCTGTGGCTGCGGCATCGTCGCTTTGCGTGCACAATACAAACCGGAGGGCGAACATTTTGTCTGTGCCACCGACGCAACCTTGCCATGCGGCATGTGGCAAGTGAGCGGCCAACGAGGACAATCGCAAAGATGTAGCTGCTGCTCCGACTTCCTATGATTTGTGTTTCCAGATTGGACTGGCGCCCATTTTGTGATTTCCATCAGTCGATCTTCCCATAGTGAAGATTCTAAATCAAATCTCTTATAAGAGCTCCTCATATGTCAAAAATCCTTAAGAGAAAGATTAAAACTTATAAATCCTATAGAAATATTACTACTATGCTATGGTCCTATATTATTCTCACCCAAGCCCTAAGCTCGAAAACGTGGAAACTATAATTCTATTGTGCCTAATAATAATTATAAATTCGAAATTCACTATTTTAATTTATTACAGGTTATACCTATCAAATAATTATACGCATTCATCATTCGTTTAATTTTATTATTATAACCTGAGCCAATTAAAAATGGGAATTCAGGGTATAATTTATTTTGAAATAAGAAATCTATTAATATTCCTTAGCTATAAATCAGTATTAATTTTTATGCCTTAGATATAAATTAAAGGTAAATTGAATTTGGAACTCAACTGTTTATATAGTCCAACATATTTTTAAATTTCCAAATGTTTAATAAAAATATGTTTTGAATTCTAACGTAAACGTTTTTTCTTTATTGAAGAGAGCAAAACTTACTTCTAAAAGTATGCACATCCGTCTGGCATTATTTGTTGTTTTCTTAATTCATTTTAGCTAACACTATTTTATTTATATATGGATAGAAAAGAAATTACAAAAATTTAATTAGTAGTTCATTGCATTATAATTCTGGTAACCTTAACAATATTTTGTTGTTACAAACGGCCTTCATATAATTCATAAGAATATTATTTGCTACATATTCATCTGACATTTCACGTTATACATACGTGAAATGTTCATTTAAGTCACTAAGTTGTATATAGCTGATTCAGCTTTTTGGAACATACTCCATTGCTTTTCAATAATAAAATATAATGCCTGAGACTAGGAATCGCGCATTCATAGCGCTTAATGATTTATATTTTATTTAGTTTTCACCTTTATTTATCGCCAAGTAATTGGAAACATAGTTGGCAATAAACTGATACTGCATACGGAATAAATTATCCCAGCGAGCCTGAGCCAAGGCAAGCTCATCGGCAGAATTATCTACAACTATTGTATTAGCAGCGCTCTCTTCAGTCCATTCTTCATTTTCGGATTGAGATTCAGTTTCATCAGCATTATCATCATCATCATCATCATCGTCATCATCGCTGTCCGCGGTTAGTGTGTTCATTGAACTACTGCCTGTCTGGCTGCAGTGCAGTTCATCAGTCTCATCGTCAGCATCATCATCGTTAGTAGCTTCTTCTGATTCCAGGGACTGACTCGAAGAACTGCTATCGTATTGTGAGGTTTCAATGCCCGAGGATGCGCTCTCTGATGACTCCACGAATCCGCTCGATGAATACGGATCGATACTGTCATTTTCACTGTTGTCATTGGCGGGCTCGACGCCATTCGGAGGCACATATGATCCAGAATCCGAATTCTCCGAAAACGCATCTTCACCATTATTATTATTATTACCTGTTTCATTATCAGGTGGTATGTTCAGTTGCTCATTCACGTACACGCTTAACTTGCTCAACGGCTGCTGTAAACAGGAACCACCTTTTATGATATCCATTAGTCTATTGTAGTTGTCTAAATTGGAAATATCCGGCAGGATGAATTTCTTTAACTTTTTTAACTTGCTATGATCAACATAGTACAAGTGACACATGGATTCGTAAAGAGAGTCTATCCAATTATCAGTCCCCTTAATAATATATTTTCCTTTTTTAATATAAGCTGCCATACGTTCTTCAATTTTAGAACAATTATCAAATTTCTTCCGCAGAAGCATCAGTTTTTGTTCCTTTGTGATGAGCATCAGTAGTTTCTGGAAATAAAAAAATTAAATTAATTATTTAATTTTTTTTAAATATTTCTCATGGAGTTCTCACATTTATGTTAAGATTGCCAGGCCGTTTTTTTCCCCTGTTCAATCTCTTGCGCACATGCAACTTCTCGTTGTTATTTGGTTCATCTAGATATTCCTGGATAGAAAAGATTTTTTTTTAAACGGTTGCCACAATAAGACTGTATATTAACTCTAAGCGTTATTACCTCTGATTGTTGTCGATCATCTTTTCGACTTTCGTAAAACGAAACATTTTTGACATGGCGCCCCTTATAATACAAGTATATATGACGTCTGGCATTGCGTTGCCGACGCTTTTGGAGTATTTGATGTGACACAGCACGCTTAAAGATGAGTCGCATATCGCTTTCTGAGTAGCAGCTACTGTATGAATCATCACTATCATAATCATTCTCCATGCTGTCGGAAATTATGCTGCTCGCATCATCGACAGTGTTTGATATGCCCTGTGGATGCAGCGTAGTTGAACTCTGTTCCGTAGGTGCAACAAGGCAATAGGTTTTGGTATTAATTGAGTTTGGTGCTGCTCCCGGAATTTCAGTCGAAGGTGTCAGCTCTATAAACTCAATGGGCAATTCATGCACTTCTGTAGGTTTCATATATTCTTCTCCACTTTTTTTTAACTCAAATTTAGTTATATTCATTTTTTGGCTTTGTGGTTGGTTGCTCGTGACGTTTTCTTTATTGTCTTCCATAATTGGATCATGCTCTGTTTCTATTATAGTTATTGCATTGAGCGCATTTTCTTTAAACTCAGAAACCTTTTTCACATCAGTAACGGTTAGCTGTTGTTCTACCTCAAACGGCGGTTCATTAATAATGTTTATCTCATCTGATGAGTCTCTCATCTTATTCAAATACTCTCTTTTGTAGTTGGTTGCATGTTCGTCCTCATTATCCACGGTTAATCGTGCTTTCCCTTCACATCCAGGTCCCTTCCAACGCTGTTTAATTCGCTTAAGCTCTGCTTCTCCTTGCTCATGCGCCTCTGTTTTAAGGTAATACGGAAAATCGTAGGAATCGAATTCCCAAAAGTTGAAGTCATCGCATTTATTTGCTGGGAACTCCAACACTGACATGCCTGTGCCAGCCTCAGAAATAATACGCTTGAAATTTTGGCATTGTTGCGGCGAGGAGATAAAAGTAATTGCAATACCCTTAGAGCCGAAACGTCCAGCACGTCCAATGCGGTGCAAATAAGTAACAAGATCGTTAGGCGGATCCAAATTAATAACCAAGTTGGCATGCGAAGAGTCAACTCCACGTGCCATTAAATCGGTGGCCACTATTGTGCGCATTTTGAAATTGCGATAACCCTGAAAATATAAAAAATATTAATAGTAGTAGTAGTAGTAAGATTATAATGAGTAGTAGCTTTACCTGAAAGGTAACTAAGCGATCGGCTTGCTTCATAGCTCCTGACATGAGATCACATTTTATGCCATCGCGCTGTAAATAGTTGCGAAAAGAATCGGCGCGGCTTTGTGAACTAGCAAAAAGTATAGCCTGCTCATAGGACAGTTGTGCAAAAATCTTCTGTAGAGCACCCAGCTTAGCTATCATTTCCTGCATGCTGTTCCGTTGCTCGGACAAAACATAGACAAATTGACGAACCCCCAACAACACGGTGGCACGTTCACTGTTCGACACCAGCACCGGTTTGTTCATTAGTTTGGCCAGACGCTCGTCTAGCCCATTCGGGTAAGTAGCGCTGCAGGCAATGATTTGTTTTTCGTGCTGCAGCGATGCGACAAGAGTCTGGACATCCTTTTGCAGCGAATCGGTACAATACAATTGGTCTGCCTCGTCCAGTACGAGAAGGCTGATTGCCGATGTGTTGAATACATTGTTTTGTAGAAGATGTAGTAGACGACCGGGTGTTCCCACCACAATCCGTCCTCGAGCCATGCGCATGCGATCTTTTGTTACATCTGTCCCACCAATAAAGCTAACGCCGCAGTAAGCATTTGTGTTTCGCATATTGTAGGCTAAGCCATTCACAGTGTCCTCAACCTGTATGGCCAGCTCTCGTGTAGGCACTATTACCAAAGCTTGCGGACTGTGGATCAACTTATTCATCTTTTGAAATGCGGCAAGCACATAAATCAAAGTTTTTCCGGTTCCACTTTTTGACTGCACCAGCAGATCTATGAAAGAAGTTCAAAATAAATATATTTTATTAATGTAATTTCACAGTCTTACCCATTCCAGCAATAGCCATGGGTATTGCGGCTGCCTGAATTTTGGTTGGCGTTAAAAATTTGTGAGTCTTCAGGCACTTTGAAAGGTTCCGTTTTAAATTCAGTTCATCGAACGAAATGGGACCCGCAGCCACATCGCTTGTGCGCTGCTCCCCATTTTCTAGATCATGCGCTAGTACGCTATCCATATTTGAGCTCGTTTCCGCTAATGTCTTGCAGCATAAATCAAAATTTTAATGCGAAAATAAAATTCACGCTGCCAAAAAATCCGCCAAGCAAAACACACACACTCTTAACATATGATGCTAATCGCCATGCCGCCACAACTCAAACATAGTTTTCGATAATAAATTGAAAACCAGTGCTGTGTAACTTTTCCAGCGTTGCTTTGAGTTTTCTTATAGCGATATGTATCGATAGAAGACAAGATAAAATTCATAATTTTAGACCGACGTCTGAAGCCCCTTCAACCACATCTTCAAATGGACTATATATGATCTGTAGATGTGTGTGTTAATTATGACTGAAACTTCTTAGCTTAATTAAGTGGATCATGATTTAGACTGGCTTATAAACTAAAAATTAACACGAAATTAACCAGATATGAATTAAATGGTTTCTTTCAGACGTGTACACAACGTTTTCTGCCATCTCAATGTATCGATAAGAGCGATAATTAATAAGCTGGAAAACATGGAAAACCACAAAATAACGGCTTTTCTTATAACTGGTCTCCCAGGTAAAGGCTGCGTTTTAAATAAGTTAAATTAATTAATTTATGCATCCACA
Source organism: Drosophila pseudotalamancana (assembly GCA_037075185.1). Lineage (NCBI taxonomy): Eukaryota > Metazoa > Arthropoda > Insecta > Diptera > Drosophilidae > Drosophila > Drosophila pseudotalamancana. Next base: position 194,274 of record JBAMCK010000062.1, on the reverse strand, counting down.
GGAGTCGGAAAGACAACATTGGTCCGTAAAATATGCTCCAAATTGGGCGAACATTACAAACTTGCAGGCTTTTACACCGAGGAGGTGCGAGCGAACGGCCAGCGAATTGGGTTCGATGTGGTTTCCTTGAATGGTCAACGCGGGATTTTGGCCCGCGAGCAACCGTTGGATAACTTACGCCGGCCCAAGATAGGCAAATATTCTGTGTATGTGAAGGATTTCGAGAATTTGACGTTGCCAATTATTGAACCCGCTTGCCACTCGGAACAGCTGTTGATTGTGGACGAAGTTGGGAAAATGGAATTGTTAAGCAATCGTTTTGGAACTGCCATCAATGAATTGCGCAAGCAGAATATACCAATTCTAGCCACCATACCTTCGCAAACCCGTCAACCCATTCCAATCGTCGAACGGCTGAAAAATGCGCCGGACGCGGTCACATTCCAAGTGACCAAGAAGAATCGCGATAGCTTGGCCAATGACATAACGAACAATATTGTTACGAGTTTGTTTAATGGAGACTGAATTGTTTGTGCTTCATTGATCGGTGATGTAGGAAGATGCAGCGCAGGCGGCGGAAACAATGTTATTGTGCCTTTTAGCTGTATTTGTTAGGGTCTTTGACACACACAACAGTCAACACATTTTAAAAACTAAAATTTCCACATGAACTTTTGACAAAATGAACTCTAAATTTGCATATGTTTGTTTATTTCTGGTATTAACACTTCTGCACATTTGTGCCCATTTAAAGCCCACCATCGAGGCCCATGCCAGCATAAAAACCATCAACTTGAAACTCACTCGCAAACTGAACCTCTATGTGGGCTATGAATATCATCATACAATGCTTTGGCAAGCAGTTATGAATACTGTGCTGCTTGTGTTTGGAGTTTGGCTTTGTCAACGGGAGGTGGACAGAAAAAAGCTGGGGACTATCGACGAGGAGCTTAAGCTCAACGGATCCCTAAGGATCTCCGCTGCAGCCGAGGTGAAGCTAAACTGGTTGCGCAGCAGAACCAAACGTCCCACCAATTGGCAGCTGTTTCCGAAGCGCCTCTTCGCTTGGTTTAGTGTGCCATGGCTGGCTACCTTCTTGTTGAATGAATTTTGCAATTATGCCCAACTGAATCTGGTCATGCGACACTTCTGCACCTCACAACCGGAAGTGATTCTACTTTGTGTCCGTGTTCAGTTCCTTTATCTGCAACGTTTGCTGACAGGTCTTGTTGGACCATACTTGCTTCAATTCACAGGAGCCTTCGAGTCCCTCACTGTAACGCATGCAAATTACATTAACTACGAAACCAATCTGTTTGTCAAAGATGAATGATGGGAATGAATGAATGAATGAATGTAATTTGGTAACCTGGAACTCAAATCATTATAAAATTAAGTGTAAATTTTGGTACCTCTTCATATACATTGAGTAATAAAGTCGCGTTAAGCGAACAGAAACTATAATAAAAACGTGTTTCCTGATTTAACATTTTAACATTTTATAAACCAAAAGTATTTGGTCACGGGGTAAATGAGAAGGTTTTTTGTTGTTGACAATTATTTTTACCATCAGACGAAAAAGTCTCGCTGTAAGGATTTCGTATTCATGATGAACACGAAAAAAACGGTCTTAGACTTGTAGCCAACATATTGCGATTTTTTAATATGATGGATGAAAGTATTCTTCGTTTCGATACTATAGAAATTGAAATTGAAATTGTCGTCTAACCTTCCAAGCAATTTCTGGACTTAGCAACCCTGAAAGCTAAGTTAGTTCAATGTCAATGTCACATTACTCACATTGAATATTCAAAATCGTTTCACACAAAAATTAACAAGACATAAACAATTTCAAACTGTGGACTTTTTCTGTGATAACACAAATCCGTGTACAAGACTGTTACGGATGCATCATAGGAACAATCAGTCGGGCACATAGGAAAACCAACATTGGCATCAATTCTGTGGCCTAACTTCCTAAGCGGACACCAAAAGGACTATTCCAAGTTATTGTTTTTCGTTTTGAGTAGTTGGTGAGTTTTCTTATTCCAGGGCAATGTAAAACAGTCCTACCTTACCGATCAATGAGCGATCGATCTGAACTAGATTATCAATATACGTAAAGACCGTCATTAAAGACAAGTGTAGATGCAGTCGGGAAATACTATTGTAACATCCATGAAAAAGATTTCCTTGATTATTCTTAAATCTGGAATCTTGAAAGTATATATATTCTCGATCAGGATCAACAGCCGAATCGATTTTCTCTGTCCGTTCGTACATACGTATAAAAGCGTCGATCTTAGCATCTAGAAGATTTACAGACTTCATAGTTTATATTTATATTCTCCTATAGCATGGGAAAATAGAATATGTTTAAAAAATTGATAATTTAATCCTATTGCTCGCTATCAATAACACGCTTAAGTTTTTGTGCATGTCGCTTACATCTTAAGATCTAGTCTTATCAAACTTAGTATAAAACTTATGTATATGTATCAAAAAGACACATATTTGGGATATGCGTGTTTTGAATAACGCCCCCAACTTCCTAATCCATTTTTAACGATAGAAAGTTATACGCAGAAGATGTTAGCATTGCAGTCCATTAACATATCCCAAATATTAAATGAAGATCGGATAAAATAAAATATTGTTCCTGGGTTCGAAGCAGTGCAGCTCTTACGTCCTTCTATATCTTTTGTAATTAAGATATCGGGTATATGAATCATCAAAATACAGTTACAAATAGTGATAATTCAACTTGGTTATTCATGCTGACCAAGAAAATATATACTTCATATAGTCAAAGAAATTGGCCTTACTCTATATAGAATATATAGAATATACAATGAGATTAAAATTAGGGAGATACAAGGTAATTTTTTTAATATCATACAAATACATATATAATATAATACATATATAATACATAATATCATTCAAATACATATATAATATAATACATATATAATACATATCATTCAAATACATACATAATACATATCATACAAATACATATATAATAACTATCGATACAACAACTAATAAGCCAATTAATAGTAATTCAGTTTATAAAGTTCTGCATTGATTTGTATTTAACTTATCTGTATGTATTGTATGTAATACTTAGGTCAAAGGTCAAACTCATGTATAACACTCGAACTTTGTGTAAGCAAAGCCTTAACTCAATATTTGAAATTAGAATTTGAATTTGGATTTTTTTTTTTGCTTAGTAGGCCTGTCCTCAGGTTTTGTGCTCATGCTACATCTGATACCTCTCATTTTCATTTACTTTTCAGTTATACACAACGTTCCTTCTTTTGTTACATATGTTCCGGTAGTCATTCGTTTGTTTTTTTACGTAGAAATCAGTGCTCCAGTAAATTTTAATTTTTTTTTCAATTTCGACTTTTTTTTTTTCATTCGATAAAAATAATTTTTGCGTAGTTCAATTTTGATACACAGATTAGAGTTTGTGTAGACGCGAAATCGAAACAGAAAAAAAAAATAATTACCATATACAATCCAACTATCACGATGCTTTCGTTGCGTGGACAATTGAGAATGCTGTGTGGCCCCTCCATGGCCAGGACTCTTCGGTTTGTCAACCTAATGCGACTAAACCGAGTCTCCTTCCTGCGTTACGCATCATGCGAGGCAAACAAGCAAGGCGGCAAGGGCATTGTCTTGGGTCTGTATGAGAAGGAGAGCGGCAAGGGACCGAGACTGACGCCTGCCGGTGAGAAATTTGACGATCGTGTGCAGGGCAAATTATCGGAGTTAATTTGTGAGACAAAGATTACGGGACGATTAGGACGTGGAAAGGTATTTAATAATGTGGACACCGATTTTCGATCAATTTGCATTGTCGGCCTCGGCCTCGAGGGCATTGCCTTCAATGAACTGGAAATGCTGGACGAGGGAATGGAGAATGTGCGCGTGGCGGCTGGCATTGGCGCCCGATCCCTGCAGACAATGAAGTGCATCGAGGTGCACGTGGACAACATGGACTATGCTGAGCAGGCAGCCGAAGGCGCTGCCCTGGCGGTTTGGCGCTATGATGAGAATCTATCAAAGAAATATCGTCAGGTGGTGCCCAAACTGGAATTGCATGGCTCTCCCGATATGGACTCCTGGACTCGTGGCCTGTTCAAGGCGGAGGCCCAGAATCTGGCCAGACGTCTGTCGGATGCGCCTGCCAATTGCATGACACCAACGATTTTTGCACAGGCCGCCGTCGATGCACTGTGTCCATGCGGCATCACTGTTGAGGTGCGCACAATGGAGTGGATAGAGCAGCAACGCCTCAACTCATTCCTCATGATTGCCAAGGGCTCGTGCGAACCCCCTGTCCTGCTCGAGATCGCCTACTGTGGCACAGCACCAGAGGACAAACCTATCCTTCTTGTGGGCCAAGGCATTACTTTTAACTCGGGCGGCATCAATCTGCGTGCGTGCAAAGGCATGGATGAGTTCCGCGGTGACTTAGCGGGCGCCGCTGTTATCTTGGCGTCCATGCGGGCGGCCGCTGCTCTCTCATTGCCGATTAACATTACGGCAATTTTACCTCTATGCGAAAACCTTCCCTCGGGCATGTCCTGCAAGCCGGGTGACGTGGTCACCCTCCTCAATGCCAAGTCGATGGCCGTGCGCAATGTGAGCCGGACCGGAGTCGTCGTCATTGCGGATCCAATGCTTTACGGACAGATGACGTACAAGCCGCGACTTGTGATCGATGTCGGCTCCATGTGTGTGGGCATCAAGAGAGCCGTTGGCGGCGGAGCCACTGGCATTTGGTCCAACTCCCACTACATCTGGAAGCAATTCCAACGTGCCGGCTCTCTGACTGGTGACCGTTTGTGGCGTTTCCCCTTGTGGCGCTTCTACAAGGATCGCGTCGCCGAGAACCTGAGCTACGACTTGGCCAACGATGGCGACGGCGAGGCCTCGTCCTGCTTGGCAGCGGCTGTCCTTCATGAGCTGGTGCCATGCAGTGATTGGGCTCATCTGGACACTTACGGCACTGGATTGCTGAGTAAATTCGGCATTGTGCCGTATCTGGCTGCTGGACGCATGACAGGACGACCGACCCGCACTTTGGTCCAGTTCCTGTACCAAATGGCCTGCCCCGAGCAATCTAAATAACTTTCCGACCCACCCATTCATTCCGACTCGGTTTCAGCCCTTTCCAGACATTCTATTGGATTATAAGCACATTGAAGGGCTGTACGCTTAGTACATTATATTTCAGTTACGTATCAACGAATGACAATGGTGAAACACTCCTGTAAAGGACTTTAAGCGTGTAATAGTTTAGTGATAGTCCAGGACAATTATTGTTTTAAGAATTTCAGACAATTTAATGTTAGCTGAAACTCAATTTTACACGATCCAGATACATTTGGTACTACACGTTCAGATTTTGGCACACTATCAGAACTTACAAATTGTGTGTACAAAATTCATTTGTTGAACTCAAATTAAGATTAATTTAAAAGTAAAATAAATTTATTGTTATTATATGTTAAATGGTCTTTTTATTTGTAAAAAGCATTCGAATAGCATTTGCTATAAACAATCATTGAATGCGATTGATATAGGGAAGAAGATGCATCTATGAATTAAAGAAAGATTAGTTAAGGGAGGTTTGAACTACGGATTAGATATAATTCATAAGATTAAATTAAATGTAAAATTTATATGTGAAATGTTTTTATTTGTAGCAGGATTGAACTACAGATTAAATTAATTCGTAAGATTCAATTAAATGCAAAATAAATTTATTATATGTGAAATGTTGTAAAGAATCATTGGAAATAAAAAGATGAATAGGGAGAAATGCATCTATAAATTGAAGAAAGAGTAGGTAAGGGGGGTTTAAACTACGGATTAGATATAATTCATAAGATTAAATTAAATGTAAAATAAATTTATTATATGTGAAATGTTGTTTTTATTTGTAGGAGGCTTAAACTACGGATTAGATTAATTCGTAAGATTCAATTAAATGTAAAATAAATTTATTTTATGTAAAATGTTGTAAAGATTCATTGGAAATAAAAAGATAAATGCGCTTCGTATAGGGAGAGAAGTGCATCTATAAATGGAAGAAAGGGGAAGTAAGGGCGTCTTGGACTACGGATTAGATGTGATTCATCCGACAGCCGGCTCAAATCTGGCCATCGACGGCCCAGTTAAAGCTGTCAGAAAGCATTTGACCCGCTTGCCCTACAACTAGCGAAGTGAAGCTGATGGACTGCAAATTCGTGATATCTGGGCTGTGAATTTTGGCATATCAATAAAGCTGAAAGTGTAATCTTTCGGCCAAGTTTCTGGCACGTCAGCGAAAAGCAAATCCGGTCACGTATCGGTGTGAAGATGACAGCCAACAGAAAATTGAAAGATTATGCAGATTATTTGGCGTATATTCAATGTGTCTGGTCAGGGCCTGGGGGGTCAATAGTTGACAGACACGTTTGAATCGGTGAGCAGATATATAAAAACAAAATAATAAAAACAGTCACCAAATGCACAATTTTTGGTGCTAATGACCCAGGTCATTTATCATTATAAAATTTACTTGGCATACTTGGATGCCCATCAGCAATTAGCGCATCGGTTATTGACAGAGGCTTAAAGTGACAAATGGATCAAAATAACAAATGAAATATGAGGCTCAATTATTATTTCTTAATGCGTTGATAATTGGCATAAAATCTGTATAGAATGTTTTGTTGGTTGGTGATTTCAAAATACCCTATAAATAGACACCTGAATAATGCATTTTATGAAGTAGCCTATAAATATAATTAGTTTATTCAGATGAGGAATTCTTATTTTGCTGGGATTTTGCCTTTAAAGGCTTATTTTAAGTATGAAAACCGAAAGAGTTCAGTTCTTAGCTTCTTTAATACTACTAATAAAGTTAATAACTAAATGTGGTCAATTTAAATTAAAATTACTAAAAAAAAACATTTGTTTTTATTGGTCAAAAGACGTATAACTATCTATTAATTCTTACTGCCTTTCACATGTTTTCTTTTGATATATTTAATAATAATTGTGTTCAGAAATTCTCGCTTTGGTATAATTAATTATACATAATTGTTTATAATTGCTTCCTTTTTACTGTGTGAAGCTTATTTATAAGATTTTACTTTTAACACGCAGCAATTTTGTGCTCTGGCCATTAAAATTTTGGTCTTTCGGTTGTCCTCGACCTCGTCCTTGTCCAGGTGGCAACTGCTGTCAACAGTGAAACTTATTTCGTTGCTTGTCAAGCTTTTAATGATAAAGTGTTGCCTTTTAATCCTGCATGCGGCATGCCTGCACTGTGGCAAGAGTGCCTGCCGCACTGCTGCGGTGTGGCAATGTGGCAGATGGGAGTGCTGCGTGGCCAACAGGTCGTAAAAGGTGTTGGGCCAAAGCTGAGCTTCACAATTTCTGACAACGTTTTTTAGTTGTCGGCTTAAAACTATTAAAAAAGCGCGTGGCAAGTGGTTTCTGCCATCAGCAAAATATTTAAGACCACCTGAGTGCTGGCCCTATTACCATTTCTTTTGCTGAATATTGAATTTCGCTTCAGTCTTCTTCTTACCCAATATAAACTGCACTTCGTCATACTGAGTTGCGATTGTTATTTATGACGGACATCGAAAGCAAATGGATATCCATGGCTGACGTAACGTGAGGCACAGACGTCAACCCAGTTGGACTCTTAATAAATAACCCAACATTCATCCATATTGGCCAACTGTTCCACACTCAAGCGAATGCACTGAAATGCCATTTCGGTTCTCAGTTGACACTTGCCACGTTTTGGTTGCTGCAACTGCAACTGCAACTTCAGCAGCAGGAAACGTGCTCTGCTGCAATTTGAGTGCCACTGACAAATCGTTTCGACCCGGATCCTGTGTCCGCGGGTCGCCTCCACTTGGTAAACAATTGCCGGACAAATTGTGATTCCTCAACCGTGGCGGATGACTCGAGTATAATAATTAATATTAAATATTCAAATTGAAATCAAAATTGTTTTTTGCAAATATAACGTTTTCAAACTAATTATGCATTTAAAAGCAAATTACATAAGAAATAAAATAACTTCGTAGAAACATTATTTCTCACATTTGATAAGTAAAAAATACATTGAAATACATTCAAATAGCGATCAGTTCACTTGGTAATCTATTATTCAAATACATTTGTCATAAGTTTACTAACAACCAAAAGATTTATAAGATATTATCTATTGGAAAAACTAAACTTAAGCTAGTAATTATATAAATAATATGTAGATAAACCTATGTAGAAGTATTAACACTAATTAATGGTATATATATGTCTAGTATCTGCTAATTTAGCTGGTATCAAGGACAAATTGTTAAGATAAACAGAAAAAAAAACATATAGATTAAAAAATAATATATATATTAAAAGCACAGCTTAAATAATATTTTGTAATTTCAAAGATTGAATAATAATATAAATAATATGTAGATAAACCTATGTATTAACACTAATCAATGGTATTAAAAACCTAATAATAACATCAGGGGCTAATATATATGTCTAGTATCTGCTAATTTAGCTGGTATCAAGGACAAATTGTTAAGATAAACAGAAAAAAAAACATATAGATTAAAAAATAATATATATATATTAAAAGCACAGCTTAAATAATATTTTGTAATTTCAAAGATTGAATAATACGTTGTTAAAAGAACAATTCCTAGAATGAATGCTGTAAACAATAACAATATCTATACCCATACCAATACCTATTGCCATATCCTCGCTTAAAATGTATCCTCGATCCCCGTTGTACAGTTATGTAAATAACTGCATTACTTGTTCAACTTAATTCTTAACTTACTTCGAAATAGAGAACTGCTAACAGATTTAACAACAAGAATGGCACAAAAGCTATATATATATTTCTACATCTGTGTGCAATGTTTAGATAGCACGTTGCAACTCAATTTGTGGCACAACATAATTTAAAGAGCACATAAAGCGCACATGTTTCACATGTCCTTCACGGAGCTAAAGTTGGCCACAAATGTTTGGGTTAGTCTCGTACGCAGCATCCGATGCGTAGAGCCAGATTTTCCGGGCCCACTAAACATGACCGCAAAATGGTCAAGAGAGAGTGGAGTCGCTTTTAATTAATGGTCCGCCATATTCATGGCGCATAAATTCACGCTCGAAAATGCAAAGAGAAGTGAGGCCCAGTTTCACAGTAAGTGGGTCCAGAGGCCGCTAAATAATATCGCTTTTCTTTTTGACGAACATTTTTGTGAATGAGCGCCGTAAATCCAAAATGAAATTAAAGTGGAACTTTCTCTTATTTTTTCTTTTGGCCACCTGCAAGGCAAATAAATTAATTAATAAAAAAAGGGTGGCTAGGTTAGCCCCCACCCTTGCGCGTATTTAGCAATTTGTATCTGGCCGAGACGTTTGAGAATTCAAGAGCTGGACCCTTGGAATTTGGAATGCAAGGTCTCGTATATCATACGCAAACCCAATTCAGTCCTTTTTTTTACAACCGTTTACTTTAAAATAAATAAAAATAGATAAAATGTGGGCGAGGTTGAGAGGAGTACCAGAAGTATAATAGTACAGTTTTTACAAAGCATTTGAATTCTCGGGAAACAAAGTCTGGAAAACACTTGTAAATTAATTTCAAAGGGATTTACTACATACTTATACAGAATATAGTATAGTAGTATAGTATATTATAGTATCTTCTCTGATCTCCGCAGTCGATCTATCGACATTTTTTGCAGCGACAGGATATAGAATAATGAACAGGACTTGCAAAATAAACAGTCTCGGTTGTTTCCCTGAATCGTCGTGTTTCCAAACCTATGTGACACCGTCCCAAACGTTGAGGAAATTGCTTCACACACATGCTCATTTATACGGAAATTGCCAACATGAGCTAAGTGAAGATTCAGCTAACAATTTCATTAAAATTTAAAGCAGACAAGAGAAGACAATGGGACATAAAAATAAATGGAGTACACATGTCACGCTTGTTATGCGGTGCACCCATTGAAAATGTCGATTAGAGGTATACTGGCTCTGAGAAAATGTGTGTAACAGTTAGATATTCTTGATAAGATCTATTTTTATTTTTTTTATCTATTTTATTTATATTCTCTCCGTCCGTCCGCCTCTGGAAATGGAACGTATATGCTAAAGAATGGTTTGTCTAGTCCGTAGTTCACATTTTTCCACTTCCCATAAAATCGACTTAAATATATTTATAATTCGATATGTACATGTCGATAATTCGGCTTTGGCTCAAACCAAAATTCACTTGCTATAAGAGCTAGAGATATTTTTACTTTCTGAATTCTAGCTCAATTTCCTACCTATGTGTTGGGTATCTCTTAGTCGGTCGCAGCCAGACTGTTGCTTCATTTTGGAGTTGTTGTTGTTGTTGTTGCTGTCATTGATGTGCGGCTTGTTTTACATACTTGTACAACGACCAACAAAAAATGCGTAACAGGCAAAAGGAAAAAGTCATTGATTAGCTAGCTAGATACCCTAGAAAGACATCCACACAAAATATATGCACATGAAAAAGAGTTTAATTAGTCAGAAGTGGGAAATGGAAAATGGGTCAACACAGCACACAGGGTCAAACGGCTAAAAAAAAACATTATTTATTGGTTCCGCAATAGAAATGAGTTCTCGTCCATTGGCATTTATCTAGAACATTTTCCATTATCTAGACCATTGGACGTGATTTTCCTGTCAGATGGGCTTGTCTGCATGTTACAATTACAATGATGGAGCTACTTGAATGCAGAGTGTTTCCACATTGAAGTCACATCAAGGCCACTAAAAATGGCAGCCAAGCGTCCTTGGCTCACCTGCTTCCGGGCGTTTGATGCTTTCAAAAATAACCACCCATTCTGTTGACTGGAATTTTTTTTGCACTGTTTCTTTTTTTTTTTTTTTCTTGTGCGCAATTGGGAATTTATAAAAAACGGAATCTGCGTTTTCCGGCGGAAAAAACTTGGCTGCTGACTGTTGACGGCGGACTGCGGACTGCGGACCACGGACAATGCTCGCCGGAAACGCGGCAACTTGATTCAATTCGAAGAAGTAAATGGAAAACAGAAATGTGGCGGCCAAAAAGCCAAAAGCAACAAATTCACCAACAGCAACAATGCGAATGTAATCAAGACACAATGCAAAGCTTGTTAAATGCAGCAGGTCCAGAATACCAGATGGTCAGATGGTCAGATGGCCAGAACGCCAGAAGGTCAAAAGGAGCGGCTAACGCATTGCGAAAAGAAAGTCGAAAAAAGGCAACAATAAAATATTTCTATGCTGGAAAATAAAGCTTAAAGCGAATGCCAATTGTGGCAAGTGAGATGCTTACTGCCACCACAGCATACAAACACACACACACACACACACACACACACACACTCGCACGCACACATTTGTATATACTTTTCTTAACTGATACTCAAGTTTCTTATTTTTTATACACAGAAAAAAGAAAAATTGGGATTATACGTGATATTTTATGCACGCTCCGGCAGAGCATGCCACAACACCCATTGGCACGCATACACACACACACACACACACACACATGCATAATGTACTAGACGCCATTTTGTTGTTATTTTATTTGCTGCGTTACGCATACGCCGCATGTGCGGAGCTCCTTTGCTCTCCATCCACGATTTGTTGATGTTGCAAATATTAAATATCGAACATGGAATTATGCGCCACAGATAATGTCGAATTCAAATTTAACATTTTGTGCAACATTTCATTTAGGATTTACATTTTTTTTTTATTTCTTTTCCGGTTAATTTTAGCTGCATAGCAATGTCAAATGCAATGCTGTTGTTGCTGTTGCAATAATTGCAAGAGGCAGCAACAATTTAAATTGAAAAAGACACAACGATAATGTCGCATATTTGTGTTGCTGCCTCATTTGTAAAACTGTCTCATTTCTGCTTTTGCAAATTGATATTTTGCAAATAGTGCCCAAATTATGCGCGCATATGCCTAATTGAATTTTGTTTTTGTCCTCGTTGGACATATTACAATTGTGCCACAGGACTGATAATGGCCACTCATTATAAATCAAATGGGCTTATAAAATGACAGTCATTTTAATTTACGGCTTCTAATTGCCTACAAGTTGGCCCTTCGCATGCATCACAAATTGGAAAACTCAATATCAAAGTAGGGTATTATATCAGCGCTTAACCAAAACTTGTTATTTTTATTGGTTCGTTTCAATATCGAAGATCCAATTTCAAAGAACAAACAAACTGACAGCTTGAGCCCAAATAATTCTTTGAGTTTCGGCCAGAAGCCAAGGTGTGAGTTCTAGCCCTAAAAACTGGTCAGCTCAACCACAAGGTTTCAAGGCTTCATGCGCAGGCCTTGCGGGGCGAAAGTCCTTGCAAATCCAATTGAATTATGTTGCCAGCATTGTGAGCCTTAAGCTGTCAGTAAATTTTGCCAGGTGAGCCTCACCTTTACTGACACCTTAAGCATTGAACACAGGCTTGCATATGTTTTTGTTGAATGTGTGGAAGAAAAAATTGGTATTTAAAACGGAATCAATGAAACGAACTTTTGAGTCTGTTTAATTAATGTTCAGACCTTAAAAAAAGACAGCATGGAAAAAAATAGAAAGCAAATTTTTTAAGCAGGAGAAAGGAAGCCAAAGTAAGAGAGAGAATCACATGAAAAGGGAATATGTGAAAGAAAAAACATTTCTAATTAGTTTACAGCACACTGTAAAGGTACTTTGATCAGTGTTTGATATGACCATGCATATATACAAATATATGTGACATTTACACTTATATAGCTAGTATTTATGATTGGGCCTTTGCCTTGATCACCAATCCATCAAAAAGTCGGTCGGTAGAAACTCCTTTGGGTAAATATAGATATCGATTTTGGAAAGTAAATTGGTAAACTTTCAACTCAGTTTAAGTCTGCGGCATCAGCTGCCCAAGTGCCAGGCCAAACATATTTGACGCCAAAGTTTTTCGGGCTGCCACATGCCATAAAATTCAAATTGATTTTTGTTGGCTCTTTGGCAGAATCTGCGCCTTCGTTTGTTGTTGTGTGTAATGAACCATAAAGTGTTTAAAATATGTGAAATAGTTTAATGGCCAAAGCTTTGGCAATTGTGCAAAAACTATTTTAAATACTAATTCAGACTTAACCAAACAATAAAAGCAACTAATTCAGTGCCAAAAATAAATACTGTAAATTTATATATATATTTAAATATTTAAATATTCTTCTGATTAATAACGATCTTAATTGTTTCAGAGCTCTGACCATTAAATTGACGTCAGTCGAAAAAGATAAAAATCTTTTTTAGAGGAAATGATTTCTTAGAGGAAATTGTGTTGGCTTTAATGGAAACCGCTTTTAATAAATTTTAGTTGGGAATACATTTTCAAGCTAAGACTTGTTATGCAATAGCAGCACATAATTTTCACATCTCAGCTGCTAAGCTGCATTAATCGTCAATTATTCTATTGGTTCATAATTCATTTCACATCTCAGTCAGACATTTGCAGCTCTGTTACACCCAAATCATAAGATTTTGACAAATGGAAGACTTTAATGCAGGCCATTTATTTGGGCGGATCTAAAAACTACTACTGCAAAGTCATCTACTTTAAAGGATAGTCCCAGAAGATAACAAAAAGTCTGCAGTGCACACATTTGCCAAAAATAAAATCTTCTTCAGCTTCGCCAGTTGCTGCGTAACACACACAACTCATAGAGAGAAATTTTCAATTTAATAACGGCAAGAGAAATTACACTGCAGCATTTCTGTCTGCCTCTCTTTCGCACTAGCCTTCTCATTCTCTAACACAGTCTCAGTGAGCGTCTGTGAGCGTCTGTGTGTGTGTGTGTGTGTGTGTGTGTGTGTGTGTGTGTAGTACAATACTTTCAACTGCATTAATTTATGCATGAAACTCTATGGCACGTTCAGTAATGGGAATATTTCTTTGCCATAGAGGCAAGAGACCAAGAGTCAGACAGGCATAGAGAGGAAGCAAAGCCTGTGGCAGGAAGTGGAAGCGAATGTGCCACAGAGCCAGTGGCATTGCCACAGCCAGGAAGTCACTGGCAGAGGCTTATTATCAGACATGGCCTGAGTAACTGGCCCAACCTTTGCAACCCTTCCTCCTGCTCATCAGCTGTCGCAAGCTTTGTCTCATTGCTTGCCAAATATGCATGGCTTGTAACTGCAGTTGCAGCTGCAACTGCAACTGCAAGAGTGCCCGCGGTTGCAGCTGCGATTCGACAGCTAAACACGTGCCACACAATTATTTGCCTCTTTAAGAACTTTAAGGCATTTCCCACAAGAGGTTCGAGCTTTTAACTATGTCAAGCTCGTCGGTACGTTTTTTATTCCGATTTTATTTTTGCTTTTATTCACGTACCGTTATTAAGATTTGTTCCGTCCGGATCCTAAACAAACAAAAACCTAACTCAAGTAGATTATTTGTCCCCTTTCTACTCGTTTTTCCTTTTTGCCCATTTCATGTACAACTAAACGTAAATTTGATGCTTGACGTCGAACCCTTTAAAGTCGATAAATATGTAAGACCATAAATTTTAATGTGAGTCTTTTTAGTTTATTTTGTGAAAATAGTTTAATTTCAGATTAAGCCCAACTAGTTGTTAAGGATTGAACTTGATTCAGATCGTAATCTTATTATTTGATTAATAATTGTGCAAACAGAATCTTAGTTTAATTCTTAATTTAGTCGCTCTTTAAATCTTTGTCTATCCTCACTGTCGAGTAGACAATGGGTCTTACAGTTCTGGTCCTGACGTTTGTTCGTTTGTTTGCATTGTGTGCATTGAATTCGCATTTGAATGGGGTCACTTTTGCCTACCTCGACACAAATTATGCAACTCAATTTGTATGTGCCAAGGCCTTGACTCAATTGCAGTTGGCGCTTTAGAACAGAGCCAAAAGCCGGTGGCAGTTACTAGCCAACATTTGCTAACTGAGGCTCGATGCTCTAGTTTCGGCTCTTTTAAGGATAAGTATTCCCTATCAACCTAGAATTCACTCATTGAACCTAATTTACATTTTATTTATGAGTACGAATCTTAAATAGCTCAAGTTATGAAGTTGATTTTGTTATGGCAAAGAAAGAAACTGTTTGAAATGCTGAATTTATTCCAATAATATATCATTTCTTAGATTTCTTACTTCCTTTTTGTACCCCGATTCAGTCGAATTTGAATAGAAGTCCATTTTTCCTATTTTCTTATTTTGAGAGAATAAAATTATCATATTTTAACATTTCTGTTTTCTATTTCTGTGTGTTTATTTCTTCTGTTATTCAAATAGAATTTTTTCAAGCGAATTATCACATTATTGAAAATGTTTTTGAGTATAAAAAATGGATTCACGAGTGAGAAATTTAAAATAAATTTAAAAGCAGAATTGAATAATAAATAATGTTGTATTAATTTCATTATATTTTGATAAATTTATTGATGTTTTTCCATTTGGCTTATTTATTAAATAAACATTTTTTAATGCTTTACAAAATAATATTAGAAAATATTTGAATACAAATTACAGACACATATAGGATTAAGGACTTAGTATTCAACCAACACACAAAAGACTATCAAAAGCCAAAAAAAAAAAAAAAAATCTACGTACGGCGCTTAAGCAAATAAGCCAATAAAGCTTTGTCATGTAATTCTAATTAAAATAAAATCAGTGCCGAATAAAAACGCAAATACATTTACATATAAAACGATAAACGTGAAAATAGACAAAAACAAAAAAAGAGAGAAAGGAAAGAAGTTTTGGTTGTGTACGAGCCGCAGGACCTTCAGGATGTGCCTGAAGAGGTGCTTAGTTATTCAGGACATGCTTGCGTTGTTGTTCGACTGACAAACAGGCTGACTGGTTGACTGGATGACTGAGTGACTGACTTACTGAGGTACTACCTGATGCACGACTGACTAAGTGACTCGCCCGGACTGCAGCGGAATGAATAAGAGGCAGAGAAAACGCTTAGTCTACATTTGGGCGCACGCTTGTTGACCGGAGTGAAGGTGAAGGTGAAGGACATCATCGCTGGACTGAGATATTAGCAACAATATGTTGAGCATAATAATGAGCAGCACACACAAAAATGGAGATTGAGCCAGATATGCTTGGCTAGTTTTCATGGAACTCTCCTTCTCACTCACTCTCTTCGCTCTCTCTCTTTCTCTCTCTCTCTCTCTCTCTCTCTTTCTCTCTCTTAGTATGTCAGCATTTGCATTTAGTGTTGTTGTTTCCACTTTAAGCGAATTATTCTTGCCTCGTTTCCTGTTAACTAAACGGCATTCAAAGCAGTTTTATTTCTGTTTTTATTTGTCGCATTGCTAAGCTTTTTACTGCATTTAAAACCGAAAAACGAAATTTAAATGAATATGCAAATGCGCCATGGTGACAATTTCCTTTACGTATTCCCCCAACCAATTAGTCTGCTACTTACCTTAAATTATTTGTGTGTGCTTCAATTTTGTATTTATCCCTAAAGCTTCCACAATCTGTGTGTGTCTGTATATGTAGTTGTTAATGTCTTTATTCTTGTGTCGGTTATAATAGAAGCAATTAAATAAAGTTATTTTCATTTGAGCTTTACGACTTACAAAGCCAAAAACTTACTTCATAATTTATTCACAAAAAGGCAGTATATAACATTTATATTTTATTAATGAACGTAAATTGATTTGAAAATTTTCAATTACTGTAAGCTGTTCGATTTTATCATTTAGCTTCTTACTTAAATTCAAACTAATAAAACCATATTTTCGTCTGCTTCAGATATTTTGCGAGCACTTTAATATGTTACGTGTTCAATCCGCCGTAAGCGTAAAGGAAAGAGCAAAATAAAATTACTGAAGCATCATTTAAAATTACCTACGGCGGTTGCCATTAAATTTATTACGCTGTTAAATTATTACGCAAACGCAATTTTAACACTTTATAAACACATTTTATTTGCTTGTGAAAAACAATGAAAATAGAGCAGAGCAAGGGAAATGGAAAGGGAAAGGGAAATAAAAGTGTCGGCTTAGCAACTAGAACCCACATCAAAATACAATTTGCAAGTGGAATGACACGAATGGAAGCACTGGGCAGAAAAAAATGCAAATATGTCGATTAGCCGAACCTAAAATACCCTTCAAAAGCTGATGGTTCAAATGGAGTCAGTATATTTTTATATTCATTATACCAATACAAATTTGAATTGATTTATAGTGAAGCTCTTGCTTGCTGATGATAACAAAGATCAAAGTTAGGAATTCATAAGTTTAAGATAAGAAAATTAGTTTTATTCTTGATCAAAAGTTGTACCGAATTGCAAAGTAAAAATACCCTCATTAGGGTTACAAAATTAAAACAAATATGCATAATGTTCAGACTCTTCCCCATGGACATTGTGTGTCATAAATCAAATGACTATTGGCCACAGCACGTGCCCAGATAAGTAAACATAATGCGAAATATACGAATGTGCGAAAAAGAACTAGGCAAATGGCTGCCACGCCCACTTTAGGCCAATAAGAAACAGCTGCCATCAGGCAGCACATTAAACTCAATGAGTTGAAATTATTTGCAGCGAGAAGGTCAACAAAATCGTGGCTAATGTGCTGGGTGGGTGGCTCCTGAACACGGCCGACGGAGTGGGGAAGTGGGCGTGGCATCTGGGCGTTGCCATAAAAGACAACTTCCGCTAACAATAAATTTAGCCCGCCAAATGAGAAAAAGTGGGTCCCCGGGCAACTCGTGGCCAGCCAAGTCGAACGCATTGGAACGCGCTTGTGCCGGGGATTACGGCGGGGCAAAGGTCCAGACGTACTTATAAAACGTAAGCTCCACATTTTTATATATCTATTTTAATACATATAGATTTTGCTGTTGTATAGTTGGCAGCGTTTTCATGGGCAGGCTAATTAAACTGTTATACATTTGATTCTGTGAGTAGCTCCCAATTTCTAGGCTTAACGTATATCCTATATATCTGTTCTCTTTCTATTAATAAAGCGTATCTATGGTATCGACTTCTATCCCAGAATTTTAAATGCAGGATGAGCCTTTAGACTTAATGGGACAGAAGCTAAAACCCAAAAAAAAAAATACAACTTGCGGAACAAATTTGCAAAATAAAGAATTTAAATTGAGCGAATTTCCGAGAAAAACCTTTTGATGAGCATTTGGAGGCCAAAGGAAATGTAATTGGAAAATCAGCTAATCGGGCTAATTGAAGAAGGCAAACGCACAGTATATAAACAACTAATTTTAAACAGATAAACAAGATAAAGTTCGCAGGGCGAAAGTAAACGACGAGAAGATACTCTGCACACAAAATCGATTTGCTGTTATACTTTACTCTAGTATAGGTTACTGATTGAATGGAATAAATTTAAGCTTATATGGTAAGTAAGATTCGTTCTTTATTTAATGTCAATAATAGAAAACCTTTGCAACAGTATAGAAATAACTGCGACAGACAGTACCGAAGGTAAACGACGAGAAAATACTCTGTACATAAAATCGATTAGCTGTTATAGTCTACTCTAGTATTTACAGATTGAATGGAATATATTTATAAGTTTATATGGTAAATAAAATTTGTTCTTCATTTAATGTAAGTAATCGAAAACCTTTACAACGGTATAGAAATACATGTATACAGAGAAGTGCGACAGTCGGTAGTTTTGAATGATTTGCTCTCAATTTAAAAAATGCAGTTAATTAAATTCAACTGTTAGGGCAATAAACATTAATTAGACACACATAATGCACTTCAGTTAACATTAAAAGTTATTTTTTAATTCATTTTAAAGGTAAAGCTTGCACTTCGAAGACCTAATTATGCACTCGCGGGTCTTGATATTTCAATTTGTGACAGCGATCGCGATCGCGATCTTCAAGGGCCATTCAGTAGTGAGAGGCGGCGCCATTCCGACAGTCAAGCCTATTGGCAAGTGCTTGAGTGAACTGCAAACCGTAAACCCGAATTTCACTCAGGCGATTGAGTGTCTGGCCCATACTCGTAATCATACGGCCTTCTTTGAGGACACGCTCTGGAAGTTGGACTTGCTGATGCGGCGAATATCAAAAATGGAGGCAGCTAAAGAGGCTGAAGGCCATAAACCGTCTCCTTTCATTAATATCGATGATGTGTTGAAGATTGAAGGAAGTGTTCTGGGCTTCAATTGCCGTGCTAAGCAGCAGGTTGTGCAGGCCATACGTAGAAAACTGGATGAGATCAATTTGCAGATGGTCAGGGAGAGCAAACTCTTCAAATGGCCCTTTACCCAAATGAAAGACCAGCTTGGACTATTTCAAATAGCTCCAACTCATAGAAGCAAGAGGCAGACTTCCCCCTATCTGCATTCATCGGAGACAATGTGCCTCATTATGTTCGCCATCGAGCGATTTTCAAAAGACGATAAGGTACGGTTCGGCTGATATATCTTCTGCGAATAATTGAATATATTTTGTGTATAATATAATTGTTAATTAAAGTTAAATTAACAGTTGCTCTCACCTGTGTCGAGGAGCACGCACAGCAATTGCTCACACGCGGCGTATAGCAGTTGCCTCTGACTGTGAGCATCAGCTGGCCCTGTTATAAGCCAAGAAGCCCAGAATTCCGGCTGCATGCAAATGTGGGCCAAAGGCAACGAGGTGCTTTAAGTAATTGCTTAGAAGTGGCGCAACATGCGGCACAGTAATAACAATAATAACACTATAATAATAACAGCAATGGGGCACGCAGCAAGTCGCAGTTGCAAAGCAGTGGCAGAGCAGTTGCCGCCTTCTCTCTTGACTCTCTGGCATACTCTTATCTGTTCCGCTCGGGGCACTTGGCAGAGGCTGCACTGTAATATTTTGCTATGCACTTGCGTTGCTTATTTTAATGGGCATATAAAATAATTCAATGGACGCGCATGCAACAAGCGGCCAGAGATAAACACTCGACAGCGTGGCTTATGGAAGGGGTGGGGGGTGGGGGCTGGCGGGAGCTGTTATATAATTAGCATAGCGTGCAACATTAAATGGACTTTGCGGCTTGTTGTGTGGCACACTTCGTAGGCACTGACCAGTGGGGCCCATCAATTGGAGTCGAGCCATGAAAACCGCGGAACAATAGAGTGAATTCTCTGGTACTATTTCAGTTATGAGAGAATTGGGAAGCATTCAAAAAGGACAGTTAATAACGCTTACTATTCATAGCATTTATATACAAATAAAGTTCAGTACTCCCATTCGCTCTACTATTGAATACCCTTAAACCAACAATAAAGAACAAATACAGCAAATCAGGCACTCTGTTGTGCTTGTTCTTTCCTTGTAATTCATGAAAGATGTATAGCTAATTATAAATAATTATTATAATTATATTATCTATACTTAGACTACAACTACAAACGATTCTTCAAAAATATTTTATATATTTTGTATATTTAGTAAACTTGTTTACAAAACTATTATTTTATCAGAATATTGAAAACCTAGTTTTGAAATTAATTACTATTCTTATTTAGATATTATTATTCTGATATTATATAAAAACAAGAAAAAAAAGGGAAAGCATAAAGCCTATATATTTACTGAGGTGCAGGGATAGAAGCATATTATTATCTCAAAGCTCGTCATCGCAATGTTCATCCGTAATCCCATATAAATATTTTTTTTCTCTTTTGTCTCTTACACTCATTTGTAAAAGACAGTTATTCCTTTTTGTACTTATATAAAACATCTACTGATGAGAACAGAATCATAATTACTTAATTAGCAGCCGTCCAGTATACACTAGATCTATAGGGCTTCCTTTTTGAACTGAATTCGTGTACAAAGTAGGAAGTGTATATTTTGTCAAGCACTTCGAGGGGCTGCTGTCCAAGGCAACGAGTCCCAAAAACGTAAAATATTCTAGAATTTATTATCAACTCATTTGTAATGGCATTTAAAATGTTTCAGAAGATATTTTGTGAGACATAAATTAATTTGAAGAATTTCCACGGACCATTTTCATCTTTAATTTTCTTGTTTTCCAGCTCCGCTTCCGTGTGCGTCATTTCGCAGCCATTTCTTTTGCGCAATAGCATTTGTGCCCCACAGAACTCAGCAGCTCGGCAACTCGGCAGCTCGGCTGCAATGTCAATAAAAATTCAATTACGTTTCGAACAAAACTTGTCTGGGATGCCTTTCTTATGGCCATTTAGATATTGACTATCGGCCGTGCAGACGCACAGCGATTCGAGGCATCAACTTTGTTGTCTACTTTCATTTCGGCAATGCGAAATTTGTTTGACATTTGAATAGCAGCTTCAATTGAATTTGGCCAACAAAAGCGGCTTCAAGTTGCGTGTCCTGGAATCTCAAATCAGAAATCTCAAATCTCAAATCTGGAATCTGGCACTCGGTCCACAATCTAAATTCAGTAATCAGAAATCTGAAATCCGAGTCGAGCCACTTAAATTTGATGGCATGTTTATGTAACCCAACGCCCGCAGTAAACACTAAATAATCATTATCATAATCATAATTTAGGCCAAATTGAGCTCAAGTCCTTTCCCCTTATGCCACATCTTCAATAAAAACAAATTGTGCGCATTTCTAATTTACTGAAAGTAATTTGGTTTCGGCCACATATGCCAAAAGTGTTAAATAGCCGCCGTCAAGCCGAATTTCAGTTAAGGTCAATGTGCGTGCTAATACCAAATCGTAATTTGCTCTCTCATATGGGCAGGTGTTATCAAGCCCTTTGCGAGTTACAGCCTCCAAAGACTGTAGAACACGCTCTCCGCAAGCAGCATTCATCTGTTATACTGTTATACGCCCGCCTTTGCCTTGCCATTGCTGCTGCATACTTACAGGCGCGCTTAGACTGTGGCCTCAGTCTCCCTTTGCCAGTGCTCTCGTTCACACTGACAACAATCGAGTGCCGCATGTCGAACTGAATGTGCCACAAGAATCGCGTAAACTGTGTGTAAGCAAACCTCAGCAGTCGCATTAATCAGGCGCACATATTTTTGGGCCTGAACAACGTTTACGTTTACGTTTCTTTTGGCTTCATTAGTAGCCGCATCGTTCTGTCTCTTTCCCGCTCACCGTGCAACCTTTGTGGCTCGTGTGCGCGCGTGTGTGTGTGTGCGTTAGCTTAATGAGCCAAAAGTGTTTTATCGTGTTGTGTGTTTAATATTTAATACAATCTCGAATATATGTTGCATAATCTGCGTGTCGCTCGGCATTAGACGCATCTACAACAGCATCTCATATTAGTTTCAACCGCAAGTAAATAAATAAGCAGAGTCTAAATTGCGAGGATCAAGTAAGTAGCATCCAGTCATTTATTATTCAGCTATATTGTAATTAGATGTAAGAACTAATAAAACAGAAACCAATAAATAAATCCTTTTAATACAAATTCCAGAGGTTTTATTGCCAAGTTGCGCCATTTAATTAAACATTGCTGTCAAATTTAATGGATAAGTAGGTGTTTTAATAGAAGAAGAGGAAGCCAAGAATTGGAATTCCTTTAAAATTATATTGACTTATTCTCTGTATTCCAGGGAATGCGAAATATAATTAGATTTTGCATTGTTCGAGGATTGCTCAAATATAACATTTTACGACTCTTAAATTTTTTTCTATTGCTTTCTTCCTCCTACAAGTTAGAAAAAAAAAATAAAAGAAAATAGGTATTGTGTTTTTTATTAAAAAAAACTGTCTGATTGTCTACAATTTCTATGCTTATTATAAAAAAAATACTCTTAATGAAATTTATATACAAACATTTTCCAATTAACATTAAATTTCGCAAATTACCAGCATAAATGGTTAAATTTCAGTGAATTCATTTGAAATAACCATGAGGCAGCCACAAAATGTGGTATGAACAAACGTACACTTACGCACGCACACGCACACACACTTACCTTTAAATGAGGACCCAATTCCATTTGCTTTGTGGAGAAATTCAAATTAATTGTAGCCCAACATTGTGCTGCTTGCCACAACTTACTGTAATACTTGTTCATTTGCCACACCCACACCCACACCCACACACACACACACATACACACAAACACGTAATGCGTAAAAGCATCCCAACTTAGTAAATAATGCGTAAAACAAGTCGAGCGCTCCCACTTGCCCTCAGCCCCTAACTCAACCCCTTACCAAGACTCGGATTCACTCGCATAGGAAAACAGTCAATTGTAAAATTGTAGCAAGGAAAATTTTAGCTTATGCTGCACGTTGTTTTCGTTGTCGGCTGATGACTGTCGACTGCAGCTTGATGAAGGCAAAATAGGATTGTCAGGAAGGGCTCAGGCGCTCGCATCCCGGTGTAATTCATTATGCTGACTAACTCGAGGAGGGGGAGAAGGAGGAGATGCTTCAGCAGCAACGGAACCATTGTCAATGCCGGCAAAGCTTACAGAGCAATACTTTTCATACAGATAAACATTTGTGCACATGTGACGGTGACTATTTAAAAAAAATGAGAATAGAAAAAAAATGTATCTAAAGCTAGAATTGTTTTTTCAAACGCAAGAATTGTCAGTCATGGTTAGACTTCCGTCATCAACAACATTCAACTGAAGCTGTGCCACTCGAGCTATGTATGTATGTTTGTGTGTGTGTGTGTGTGTGTTCCACTATGGCAGTTGCGTGTTTTCCATGCCTGTTTGTGTGTGTGTATGCTTAACCATTTCTTTTATTATTTATGCAGTCTGCAAGTTATTCAAGTGCCAGTTGATGGCTTTTAATTAAGCCAACAAGCAAGCGGAATACCAAAGCTATGTACACTGAAAAAATGCTTTTAAAAAACGTTAAGGAATTAACAACATTTTTTATCCAGCTACGTCACGTAATGGTAACTTAATTTCAAAACTTTTAATGCAAGGAATAATTTTACAAAAGCTTTATTAACAGGCGCATAACTTAAATAAATAAAATTGTCAACAGGAAAGGAAAAAAATTAATTTACTTGTGAAAAAATACTATGTATGCACATATATTGAGAATCATAGTTAATCAGAAGATGGAATACCCTTGCTATATTCTAGAGATGTAACACACATATTTAATTGTTTAATTAATTTAAAGTATGGTGAACATAAAAAGAACCAAAAGTATTATTCTCAATAAATTCAAGGCAAACAAAATCTTAATAATATAAATAAATTGTTAAATATATACCCTTAGTCATACCCATCTTTATAAATGTGATAAATATTTATACCTAATTTTTTGTATCACATATTCGTTTAATGGGTAATACATTAGGTTATTATATTGAATTACCCTCTGCTTTATACCCTATAGAGAGAGAGCGAGAGCTCGAAGCATTACAAAAACATTTTGTGGCACACTAAATAAAAGTTTTTTTGGTTTTTGTGAGCAGCGCCGAAAAAGTTTTATTTTGACAAGCTATAAAAACTGCGCGCCATAAATCAGCGGGGCGTGTGTGCATTATACGCCCACACACACACACACACATGTATATGGGATGTATGTAGACCATATAACTATCACAATATTGTGGCATAAACAGCAATTACTCTTGAGTTCGAACCTTGAAGTGTTTGGCAGAGCAAAAGTTTATAATAAACTGAATTCCAGCTGCTTCATTAATAGTTATTTATATAAAGCAGTTTCAGGAAAAGTCAGGTAATGTATTCTATAAATATAAAGAGCTTAAAACTTTCGAATTAGCAAATGGATTGCTGAGCATTGATTTTCGTTCAGAATGTTTCATTTTACAGCTGTCACAAGACTTCAATTTCTAAGTGTTTCTCTTCTACACATACCTGAGCTCTTATTAACCGTTATATGTAAAAGGCACTTTGTATATTATATTCTTGCCTCTGGTGCTCCCATGGCGGGGACTAATCCCACGGACGGATTTTTAATAAATCTAATGGCATTTAGGTGCCATTCTTGTGGAACTTTTTATTTTATTTTATTTTTTTTTTTTGCAAAGATTTATTTATTCCGCATAAAGTTGATTAAATGCTTCGCTTCCCACTTTGTACATTAGCATACAAAGGAAACTGGCTGAAAGAAAACCCAAGGAAAGCCAAATATACTGCTACTTACGAGTTTTCCACACTTAGCAAAACTTTCGTCTCTCGACCACATGTAAAAACAAGAACAGTTCCTGATGCTGCTCCTGGGGAAAATCCGCTTAGTGAGCGGAAAAAAAAATAAAATTTTCTTTCGGGCACTTGCGTCAATCACGTATTAAAACAAGTCACAGCACATTTATAGTCGAGCGCTACTGACTGTATGATACACTGTTCAAAGTTATTAATATTGTTTTGTATAAATATTATTTTAACCAAATTTTAATAATCAAATAACATTTTTAATGAATCTACGCTAGCCCAAGCTGATATACTCGCTTCGAGCTTATGAGCAGAGCATATGCATAAACCTTTGCGACAACAGCACAGAAATTTCTGTACAGTATTTTTATGCGTGTATGCAAGAGATTTTTATCGCATCGCATTCATTTTTTCCATTTTTTTTTTCGTAGTTTTTGTCGCTGTCTCCCGCAGCAGACAACAATTTATCACATTTCAATCACTTGTATCATCAATCATCAATCATGCCAAACATATTTTCGCAATGCCAAAACGAAGCAATGGACCAGAACAGTAAACGTTTTGTTAATACTTATCAACTAAATGGAAAATGGGATGAATGTAAATAAACATATATTTGTTTTACGGTTATATCCTATCCGGGACTTTATCATGATTTAGATGTGGTAATTAAACAAGTAGTTATTGTATAGCTTTTACACACATATTTATTTTATTTTAATTAGTTTGTTATAAAACTAAGAAGTTATAGATTACGCTTTTATAAAGTTGTACGTATATATTAAAACTCAAGAAAGGTCTTAAGTCTTAAAAATAATTTACTTCATATTTTAAATATTATTTATTTACCAAAATAAGATAAGAAAAGAAGACCATGAATAATTTACCTATCGAGCTCAATGGATTTCTCTTTACTACTTTTGAGATATTTTAACTTTCTCCAACAGTTGGAAGTTTTAACCTTAATTAAAAGACTGATTGTAGCACAGATAATGGTACAAAGCCAATATGCTCGTTCACATTGTTTACTTTACAGTGCAGGCAATCATTTATATGATTATATTTGGTTCTCCAAGACCAATGTACAACTGTAATTAAGACGATAGTTGTTCGTCAGCGAAATCGATTTGAAGTACTATCACACACTTTATGTTCGGCATCAAATAAGTGAGCTTATTAGACACACACATGGTAGGCACACTTCCTATCAATTGCTGCTGTTGCTCCATTAAGCGGATACCATTTAAGCCGTCCAACTTAGATGCTCCCTACTCAAAGTACACCGCACCACGCCCTCAAATACTCGCAAAAAGTGCCGTATACTAGAATTATTTCTATACCCTGTACCCACAGGAAATGGGTGAGCGTGGTATATACACTGTGCTGAAATTTACGTAACAGGTAGAGTGCGAGTCGTGTACATAAAGAAAAGGCAGACTAAATGAAAAACTCTTGAAATCTTTATCGACACAAAACTGTAATCTTCCTCGCACATTTCAAGAGGAAAAGTATTTATAGAGATATAAACTACAATATATTGTAAACAGCAGCAAGAAATAAGAATCAAGGTGTCTTATAGTCGGGCATACCCGGTAGCAACTTTTTTATTTCCTTTACTACATGCTTGATGCTGTTAGCAAAAGCCGCATAAAACAAGTAAAATGAGTATTATTGATGAATCCGACTTTCAGATATCCTGTAAACAACTTTCAGGTCCTCTTGTGTAAACAGATGTAACAATAAATATCTTCTGTTGTTTTGCCGAAAATAAATATATATTTTATACTTTGTTATTTCAAGGCTGTAAGTCTTTTGAGATCCACACATTTAGTATATATATTAAAATATTAAACGATATTTAAAAGATTGGTATTTCTCGCTAGTAAGGTATAAATATAAATATAATATATATATGCCTACAAATGTAAAATGCCTCAATTATTTAGAAAACTAAGCAATGATTATATGGTATGTATACCTCCATGTTAGTTGAATTTTCAATAACTTCACTACTGAAAGAAATAACCAATTAATATTCTTTACGTAGTCACACACAATCAGTATACCCATTTAATCCATTGCCGAAGCGTGCAGGGTACAAAAAGTGCGCTAATGGTGAAGGTCAGACCGTTGTTACGTTTTGGCCTTAAGTACGGGGCTGTTGCTGTCGTTGTTGTCATTGTTGTTGCTCTTGTTTTCGTCCACTTTTCTATTTCTTTTTGTATTTTGTATGTCAAATATTGTGTGCTTCTGGATGCGGCATTTTAGAGCAGAGCAAAGTCGCACTCCGTCTCTTTCTCACACTCTCACGCTCTCTCTCTCTCTCTCTCTCTCTCTCACACACTCTCTTCCTCAACTCTGCTCTTTGGTCATGCGCTGTTTGGCGGCTAATGTTGGCCGTATAACAGTTTAAGAATTGCAGACTTTTGGCCGATGCTGCTGCTGCCTTCCTAGTGTGCGTGCGTTCTTTGTATAACTCTTGCGGTTACAACAACACAATAAAAATATTTTTTTTGTTTTATTATTTATGTTCAGATGCGGTTATTTGCGCGAGAAGCATTCGCGCCGTGCAAACCAAATATGAAGTGATTTATGACTAAGGTTTGGTTATCGAGCAAACGAACCGCGCACACATACAAAGAGAATCACGCACACATAAGCGATGAAATGATTAAGATAAAAAGTTAGGTGGAAACATCGAAATCATATTAAATTTAGGAAGGTCAAAATGTGTGGTATTACATCTATTATTATTCCATTATGTAGCATTTGTTAGCATAAATAAAGTAATCATCATCATCATTTAATAATATTCATCTGTAACATTTACTAAAGAGAACAGTTACAAATAGTGTATAATGTGTCTTAAATACCGCTTGACCAATCCAAGCTGATAATTTTTTATTTCCTTAGAATACATTTTTAGTATCTAATATTCAATTATGTGTCATCATGAACATCTTCTTTGCTACAAGAACTAGAGCAGTAAATAATGTTTGCTGCACTTTTTCATCTGTATTATTTACTGAGCTGAACATTTAGAAATAATGCATAATGTGCCTTAAATACCGCTTTTTATTATTATTCCATTATGTAATATCATCATTATCTTCTTTGCTCTAAGAACTAGAGCATTAAATAAAATTTGCTGCACTTTCTCAATTTCAATATTTTCAGAGCTGAACATTTAGAAATAATGCATAATGTGCCTTAAATACCGCTTTTTATTATTATTCCATTATGTAACATCATCATCATCTTCTCTGCTCTAAGAACTAGAGCATTAAATAAAATTTGCTGCACTTTCTCAATTTCAATATTTTCTGAGCTGCACATTTAGAAATAATGCATAATGTGCCTTGAATACCGCTTGGCCAATCAAACAAAAAAATTTCTTCAATAAGCAGTTTAGCTGTTTATTTTTATTATTATTCCATTATGTAACATCATCATCATCTTCTTCTCTAAGAACTAGAGCATTAAATAAAATTTGCTGCAATTTCTCAATTTCAATATTTTCAGAGCTGAACATTTAGAAATAATGCATAATGTGCCTTGAATACCGCTTGGCCAATCAAACACAAACATTTCTTCAATAAGCAGTTTAGCTGCTGCTTTTATTTACCCTCAGGATAAACTCTAAATGTTTGACCCACTCAGCGGTCTTCAATCGCTTACTCAATAGCTTCTGAGCCAACAATTTGAAGTGCATTTCAGTGCATTTGGACTCATGATGATTGCCGAAGGCAGCTCGAGTGTCTAGTGTCGAGTGTCAGGTTTGTCAACTGGCTGAAATGTGCGATGGGCGTACTTTAGAGGCAACTAAATCCAAACTTAACCCCTGCCACATGCCACTGTGAATCCCATAAACTGCCGCCATAAGCTTTAATAACTGACTTGAGTCGCTTTGCCGCTGTCGTCGTCACTTTAATGTCATTTTCATAATATGCCTCAAGCACCTTCGCAATTTTTACATCTTTTTGGTCCTTTGGCTGCAGCCGTAACTCCAGCCAGCGAAAGTTTTATGGCACGTTTAATGCCAAGCTCTGGGCTGGGGGTTATACGTTAAATCTCTTTGTAGCGCTTTGCCGAGTCCCGACTGAAACTGACAGCGCAAATGCGTATTTAATTCCACTTGCGTTTCCAACGCCACGCCCGCAACCCATAAACCTGTCTATAGCTGTTGTTGTCATTGTTGTTGTTCTTGTTGTTGCTGTTGTTGTTGCTGCTGCGTTCACATTAATAAATGTCACTTTTCAGCTGCACTGACGAAAGCGACGGCTGAGCAGCATACCATAAGATACCTAACAAAATGTAGCATACATTTGTGCGAGCGTCGCGTCTGCTTAATATTCAACTGAATGACGGACTGGCTGAATGACAGACTGACAGACTGAGAGACTGGCAGACTGGCAGAAGGAGTAGCACAAAATGCTGATTGTGCGAGCGCTTTAAATTAATTAGCTCTGCTATTTTCTATCCATCTCACTCTTTCGGTTTCAAGCCCCTTCTTAACTTCAGCGCTGATAAGTTGCCGACAAGCAGATTTGCAACATTAGCAATTTATGAAGAAAAATAAAAAGAAATTGCACGCTATTTTAAACCGAAGCAGAAATACTCTTCTAATTTAACTCATATAATAAAGTACTCAACATTGAAGCGTACATCCAAACATTTTTGCAGATGTAAAGAATCGCAAGTTCTTAAACACCGATAAGTGAATACCATTTCTTTAAGACAAATTTGCATACGATAGCTTTGTAATCCTTATATTTCATGAAGAGAGTTTTAAGACTAATTTGCATAGAGATAAAAAACAACATTAGGGTCATATGTTGCCTTCGCCCGGCAGATTCTAATTCTCTATGTTAGAGTATTTCGTAATTAAAGACTGAAACTTCCACTGAGTTTAGCGGCAAGTTAAAGTGAGTGCGGCATGACTTGCGTCTGGTTCTGTGGCGGTAATCGGCTTAATGTGGCAGTCACGCCTGCCATTGCATACTTATTGGGGCTAGCAGAAGCGAAGAGCAGGTTTTTATGTACCAGCAATTAGGCTAATGACTTCGAATGTGAGCTGAAAAATAATACCATTTTATTTGATCCGTCGTGCGTTGCGTCTCCGGTTTTCGCAAATGTCAAAGAGTTCGATTTTTTGCTGGAATGTTAAGAGTTGCTTAATCTTCCAGCAGTCACAGCAGCTCAGCCAAGCGTTTTATTGGCCAAAACACGCACAACCATGTAGCACTGAGTTGCATTTCGGTTTCGGGTCCTGCTCCCTTCTGATGCTTGTGCAAATTTGCCAGAAGTTTAACGTTTCCATTTGCAGGAGCAAATGCCAAAGATTGGACTTAGGGAAAAGAGTGCGCGAACTGCATATTTGCCAAGCACACACAAACGAGTGTGTGTTTACTTATGTGTGTGTGTGTGTGTGTGTGTGTGTACGAGTATCCTTTGTGCCGGGAGATTATGCCCGTTAGTTCCACTGCTAAGCACGCAAACAGCTATGAGAAAAATCAACTGCTGTTGGTTTTTTTTCTCCCATGAGAAATTAATCACTTAATAGCAACCTTATTGAGCTTGAGAGAAATAAAAGGTTGTTGGCGAGCAGGTCTTTAGGCTCAGGTGTCCGACAGTATACCAGGTAAATAAGGAGTAGTGGTAAGTAGGCAAGCAAAAGCAAATACATCCGTTTGACCAGATATACGGCATTCCTTCTTCTTTTCTGGATTTAAGGCTTTAGCTGAAAAAGCTTTTTCTCTAGGGTAAATCTGTCTCAAACAAACAAGTTCTTTATTAATTCAGATATTGTATTTCTTTTCTTCAAAATACTTAAGCAAGCTATTATAGTAAAAATATATCTGAGAGCAATCATATTTTTGCTATTCATCAATAGTTAACAATAAAAGTACTTTAATACACATTCAATTGATAAAATGATTGCATTTAATAGGCTGCAAATATTGCCAATGTTTTAGATGAACAATGATAAACCATTGCGACCATTAAATAAGTTCACTTCATTTGCCAAAAGGTCGCAAATGGAGAATTTAATCAGAATTTATAAATCACTGCATTGCAGGAAAATAAATTGTGAAGCTGTGTGCCAAGTTTTCAATAGAAGTTGTTTAGTTGCCAGAAATACGTATATGCCGAATTTCAATGTGGTGTTCGGTGTTCGGTATTCGGTATTCGGTATTTGGTCTGTGGTTGCGGTCCTCGCAGTCTGTGGCAGCGGCTGTTTGCCACTTACGCTTGAATGCCCCGACCAGCCATTGATATGCGAATGTGCCACAAAAAGTTGAAATTAAAAACACTCGACTGTGTGTTTTCCCAGTCACTTGCAAAAGAGATTGCGAATGGCTGAAACGAGAACAGAATACGACAAAAAGAAAAATCAAAACAAAGCAAACAAGTTGCGCAAATCAATTTTTTGCAGATATCTGATATCCATCTCATCGAGTTAGGAACTTAAAGTTGCAACTACGAAGTCCATCCAACTGTTGCGCACACTTTAAAATGCGACTTGACAAATTGTGTAGGAAAAGTTTGCCAAGGAAAAGCCGACAGCACACGTTGCAAAAGTTTTCCAACTTGCTGTTCCATTTCATATGGCTAATCGACAGGCATACAACTAGAACACCGAACAATTCTTGGCCAGTCCGATTGTTCGTGTCCATGGACATGCGATCTCTTAGTCTGCTCTCATTAAAAAGTAAAACAAACAAGTGGAACTTTCAAAATCAAAAGCAGCAGCAGCAGCAGCAAAACAAAAGAAAATGAAAAAATATAAAAAAGAGGAAAACCACTTGAGCAAGTAGCAAAAAGTTTTCCATTTATAACGAGCACAGTGGCATGTGTATTTGCAGAGGGACATGTTTGGGTATGCGGGTGGTTGCTCGCTCCTTGTGTATATCCTGCTGTCTCATTTGCTGGATGTGCATGAGTGTTGGTGAAACTTTAAATGCGCGGTAATGAAATTGTTGGCAACAAATGCTGTCAACACACACTCGCACGCTCACACAGAGAAGAGCGTTTTATGACATGGTTCCGGCAAATGTCGAGCATGCAGGCATTCTGCAGATTTCCAGGACCTCACCAAAGCTAGAAAGTTGTCTGACTCAAGTGTTACGCCCCAAACAACAAGAAACTGTGTTAAGTTGCCACAACTTGGATACGCATCATGGCTCATGGCTGGTGGAAATGTTTAGGAGGGGATTAGACATTAGCGAGGGGGAAGTGTGGGGAAGGGAAACGGAGGCAGACCCGCACGTCCTGCAATAATCACATGAATGGCTTCGCATTTGGAGCATAATACCGCGGTTAAGCCACTAAGATAGTATATAAACTTATATGAAAAATTCATTTGTAACAGCCCAATGGAAATTGAATGTGTGCTCAAACAAATAACACTCGACGATGCAGTTTTCCACTATCGCAAATGGCTTGCAGTCGAAACTTAAGCTTAGCAAAGTTTTCTGTAATTTTAAAAGCATTTTCAAACTCCCCTTTTTTTCGCCCGCTCAGCCAATGAAGTTGAACATTAATGGATGGCGGATAAAGAAACGTTTTGTACGGCGTTATAATCCCATGAAATCTTCGTGGCTAACTGTTATTATGCTAGCTTTTGGTTCCCCAAACTTACCTCTTGTTTGCTTTATAGTATTAATGGAGTCGGAACTCAAGACATTCTTAAACATTTTCTTTAATTGAAAAGAACTTGGCATTTGTTTAAAGTTCGACTCTCTTTTCATACTTTTCATACCTTGTGAACAGAGTTCGAAGAGAAGAAGAAGAAGAAGAAAAAGAAGAGATGAAGCCATGCAGCTCAAACAAAAAGTTGAACTTGGGCTGGCGAAAAAGTTCATAATAGCAAAAGCTTAAAACTTTAAATATTGAAATACAAGTTCATAAATGATAGAAAAATGTTGCTTTTACCGTTAAAGGTGGTTCCTTTCTATCTGCTGTGCATATTGGAAATTGAAATTGTGACGCTGAAAATCAATATAAAACAGAGTATTGTGTTTGGTATGCAGGGTATCTCCGCATTGATTGACATTTTGCACATTCAATTAAAATTCTACGGAAATATTCCAATAATAAAAGTAGCAATGGAAAATGGATCTGCCAATTAAAGAGATGAAAGGAGATATCCCATATTTGTTTGTTAATTTTTAATGAATTTAGTGAAGGCGGCAACAATTTCGCTAATTACAAAAAACAGTCGTTGGTTGCGCCAATTAACATCAAAACAAATGAGTTTCACTTAATCAGATTGATAATTATTGAAGCAATTGAATAATTAAAGTAACAAATTGCATTTAATAAACTCCCGGCATAGTGTTAAACATTATCCAATTAGTGAACTGTCTAATTATGTAAATAGATATTGCATTATCAAAAAAGGTTTTGTGTTAAAATTTACCCTTTGATTATTTTAATGGTCTGCAGTTGAATAAATATAATATACAATAATTGTTCAATTGCTAGAGCTCGGGATTTTAAATATAAAAAAAAAAAAAATTTTAAATTTTATTATAAAATAAATATTTCTTTGATGCTTCATGCCACGCAAAAATTATTTCTCGGAAGATTTCATGCTTACTAAAGAAAATTTAATTTTCATTTTATAAGAAGTCGAAAATAATATTTTGTTTGAGCTTAGTTATGTATTAGACGGTTAAGTATTAGTTCAAAAAAATTAAAAAAATAAATAAATAAAATATTTAATTGTAAATAATGTTCACAATATAATAAAGTATATAGAAATATACATGTTTACAGTACACAATTATAGACAAAATAGAATAATGAGGATTATCTTAAGATATCACAAAATGAAATTCGCAGCTAGTTTATCCACAAAATATGAAACTAGAATAGCTATTATTAACATTTAGTGTATGAAATAAACTATTCTTATTTGTTTAAGATAAAAGCCAATTTTGCAATCTATATAATCAGAAAATATATAGAAGAATCTTTTCGATTTGATCGACCTCAGTAGGCAGCGCCCTATCTGTCAAACCGATAAACTGTCACAGCTGGATTTGTAGACCTATTTTGTCAGTTCAATGTAATCAGTGCTCGTGTCTTGTTGTTTTGTTCAGTGGAAGTTTTGAAAAAAAAAAGAATTTGTCCAAATTATTAAGTGTAGTAGTTTATATATATATATCTTTTTTTTTGAATTTCTGTCCGTCTGTTGTCCTTTTCGTGTTGCTAAAGGAAATTATTTATTTTTGAGCAGAAGTTGCAAATTTTTAGTGTAATTAAATTCAAGTAGTCATTCATAATGCAGTGTGCTCGCAGGCTATTGTCAAAGTCGAATGTTAAGCGCGGCTTTCCCCTAATGGGAAATGTACGCTACACCTGTAGCAAGGATTCCCATGGCAAGGGACTCATACTTGGTATCTACCAGGAGGAGGGCGACAAGGAAGCCAAACTCTCAGCTAGTGCGGAGAAAATGAATGAGCGTCTGGGTGGAAAGCTGGCCGAATTGATATGCGGAACGA
The DNA here is from genome assembly GCA_037075185.1 of Drosophila pseudotalamancana. NCBI lineage: Eukaryota > Metazoa > Arthropoda > Insecta > Diptera > Drosophilidae > Drosophila > Drosophila pseudotalamancana. The sequence continues at coordinate 159,592 of JBAMCK010000062.1, read as the reverse complement.
AGATCACTGGACGATTGGGAAGGGGCAAGGTGTTCAATAACATTGATCAAGAATATACCAGTATTGCGGTCGTTGGACTGGGCCTGGAGGGCATCGGCTTCAATGAGCTGGAGATGCTGGACGAGGGCATGGAGAATGTCCGTATTGCGGCAGGGATTGGAGCTCAATCGCTCCAAAAGCTGAAATGCACCGAAGTTGCGGTCGATGGCATGGAATATGCCGAGCAGGCGGCCGAGGGTGCGGTCCTTGGAGTCTGGCAGTATACCGATATGCTCAACAAGAAAAATAGACCAGTCATACCCAAGCTCGAGCTATACGACTCGGCCGATTTGGATGGCTGGACCCGTGGAATTTTCAAGGGGGAATCACAGAATCTGGCAAGGCGACTCAGCGATGCGGCTGCCAACTGCATGACGCCCACACTTTTCGCCCAGGCCACCGTGGATGCACTGTGCCCCTGTGGCATTACCGTGGAGATTCGCACCATGGACTGGATAGAGCAGCAGCGGATGCATTCCTTCCTCATGATCGCTAAAGGATCGTGCGAGCCGCCAGTGCTAATGGAGATCAGCTACTGCGGCACTGCGCCCGAGGACAAGCCGGTTCTCTTCATCGGCAAGGGCATCACATTCAACTCGGGCGGCATCAATCTGCGACGGTGCAAGGACATGGACGAGTACCGGGCGAGCATGTCTGGAGCAGCGGCCTGCGTGGCCATGATGCGATGCGTTGCGGCCCTGTCGCTGCCCATCAATGTGGTCCTCATCATACCCCTCTGCGAGAATCTGCCCTCGGGCATGTCCACGAAGCCGGGCGACGTTTGCACCCTGCTCAATTCGAAGGCGATGGCCATTCGCGATCTCGATAAGGCGGGCGTTGTGGTAATGGCCGATCCCTTGATCTACGGCCAGACGAGCTACAAGCCGAGGCTGGTTGTGGATGTGGCAACCCTCGGCATGGGCGCAAAGAATGCATTGGGAGGCGGTGCGTCCGCCATCTTCTCCAATTCACATTACATCTGGAAGCAGTTCCAGAGGGCCGGCTCTCTAACCGGCGATCGCCTCTGGCGCCTTCCTCTCTGGCACTATTACAAAAAGCAAGTGACGGACGAGCTCGGCTACGATCTCAGCAATGACGGACGTGGCCATGCCAGCTCCTGTCTGGCGGCGGCTGTTCTTCACGAGCTGGTACCCTGTGCGGACTGGGCGCACATCGATACACGTGGATCCGGAATGCTCAGCCAGTATGGAATCATTCCCTATCTGAACAGCTGGCGGATGACCGGACGACCGACCCGAACATTGGTGCAGTTCCTTTACCAGTTAGCGTGTCCAGAGGTTAAATAGTAATCTATAATGTTATGGTATTTGTACAGCGTTCTGTAACGGTAATGCTTTTACTATCCCCCATGGGAGACTTTCCAAAAAAATCCACTGAATTCACGGACACATCCTTTATTTTTGTATTAACTAACAAGATTGTACTATTTGAAATTTACTCAATGTACGTGACGGCTTTGGAGGCAACTCCGACATTGTATGTAAATCAGATAAATAGATAATAGCTACGATAAAATTTGTGGTTTTTCTAACGGAGCTCAAGGGGGGAAAGTGCATGGCTTTATAATTTTGATTTCAGTCTATATTTAAAAGCTTGGATTAAAAGGAAGTAGCGGATGTTTTACTTCCCTACGAGTATCTGCAAGTATGCTCTACTCAAAACAAGTGAACTAGTTGGGTATGCTCGACTAAGAGATACCCTGAACCACTAAACGCACGCCGCTAGCGAACATCGCAAAGCTGTACGTCTTTTTGTTTGTATATGATCACATCTAAATGAAATTTTTGGAATATGTTAATCATACAAAAATACGTATATCTTTCTATCTTTAAAAATATTTTTTTTTACCCAAAAATTTATGGAGGGGGAGCGGAATGCAAAATCTAAAATCTGCAAAATGTGTCTCTTAGCTGCATATATATAATAATTTTATATAATAATTTTATTTTTATATTTTTTAATATAATAATTTTAATACCTATAGCTCTTAAGAAGTAGGAGATATGGCTGAAAAAACTAAAACGTGGTATCGATAACAAGCAAAATGAAAGAGTTATCGATAAAGGAGAACCTACATCTAAAATTTCAAAGCTATAGCATTTGTAGTTTCTGCGATGCGTTCATACATGCGTTCATGCACGCGGACGGACGAACAGAAAGACGGACAGGATTAAACCGACTTATTTGGTCGACCACCCCTTCTTCTGCCTGTTACATATATTGTCACAAAAATATTATACCCTGTTTACATATTTTTAATGGAAATATTAAAGCATATGCCAGCAAAGAGCAGAGCGGCTGTTAAGATCGGCATAGTTATATTTTCTTCACGAAAAATACTTCAGAAGTAATACTCATTAATGCTAGCTGTAATTCCTGAAATGCAAATAAATAGAACGAGCTGAAATATACCTATACAACAGGTCGACCCATCACTTGTAATTCCTGAATATATATACATATATTACAGGCTGAAAATATACCTTACAAGTCAACAAACAGACCCATTAAAATCAACAAGTAAGGCTAGTTCTGCAGTCATAGCAAAGTCAACTCTCAACCAAAAATAAATTAAATAATAAACTTTCTATATATTAATTTGTAAACTTTATTGACTGACTTGAGGCCAAATTATCCCCCAGTCAATCAATAATAATAAATAAAAGACACTACTTTTATTTTGCTACTGTCGCAATATATTTACGTGACTTCCATTATTGTAATAGCATAAAGACAATTATTCCATATACAATATCTTAACTCTTATCGGTTTAAACGTTCTTTAATAAACAAATTGTCCATTAAAGCTTAACTGTCGCCGTTTGCATTTATTAAAAATGAAAAAATGAATATTCACAGGACTTTTAGCAAATTGAAATGCCACAACTAGAGAGATCCAATTACTTGAGCTGCGCACCTTGGCCAGTATTTGTATATTTGTATATTTTTTTATGGTCTACTTGGGAACTATACATAGGGGACGTTTATGTACGTGCGACAACCAATTATACAAACAAATTTGCAATTTTCACACAGGCATTTGCACGTTTGACACGTTTAGGCCATTTTCCAGAGCCCCTAAGCATGTCCTTGCTGCCCAAAAAGGATATTTGCTTTTACACATCCACTCGTTGGAGTTGAGTTTGGCCTCTCAGCTTTTGTTGATGAAATTGCTGCAGGATATTACTTTGAATTATCATAAATAACAGCGCACGGCAACAGAAATGGCACTTATGCAACCATGCGTGTGCGCTTATGTGTGTGTGTGTATGTGTGTGTATACATGTATGTGGTGGTAAAAGGGATCAGGTGCTCGTTCGCTGCTGGAGCTCAATTCGGGGGTTGTCTTTGGCCGAACTCCGATTATGATGTGAATGTTCATACCTTTGCAAATGTGCAGAAGCGTATGTGTATTTGTGTATGTGCGTGTCTGTTTGGTTGTGTTTGTATATTGGGAATTCAATAATATGAACTGAATGTGTGTTGTGCCGGATGAAGATGAAATGGAGGCCGAGTTCAAGTCGGGTATTACACATAAATTAGCCTCAAAGAGCTTTAAACTGTGACTTTTCATTGAAATGAAAACTGCTTTCGAATTTTCTCTTTATTCATGGAAAATGAAAATGCTAGCACTTGAAATGAAGTTCGCAAAATTAAAAACATTAAAAAGTTTTTTTCTTAAATCGTCTCAACGGAGTTTTTATTGTTGCTGCGTTGCTGCATTGTATCTGTAATGGACCTTAATTGCATTTTTTTTGTTGTTCAGATTATCTTTCATAGCATATTACAATTCCCCGTTTGGCATTTAAATTGTTTTCCAGCTCCCAGCTTCCAGCTGCTTCAGAGCCTACTTTTGGGCCTCGCATCTGCTCGCTGACATTTATGAAAAATTCAGCTTAATCTGACTTTTGTCTGTCGCCTGTTGGCCACAATTTCGTTTAAATTATTGCGGCCAGCTGGATGCTGGAAATTGGAGGCCTTTAAAAATCCATTTACGCATTTTTAAGTAATTGCATTAAACTCTTTCACTCTTTGCAAATTGCATAAAATCTTATTAAGGAGCTGAATTAAATCTTCAACTTTATAAAATACTCCACTGCAATATCGAGGCCTTAATTAATTATGAGCAGAAAAACATTGTGATTTATGATGTCTTAATCTCAATTACACTTGAAACAATTTCGTGTGAGTACCAGAATAGGCCATTGGGTAAACATATTGTTGTCTCATCTGTTTTGTCAGCCAACAATAATTTGCCTGTAAACAATGAAAAATTCAATTACAGTTGCCTTTCAGCCACTTCTTACAAAAGCTTTTCGAGCCACACAAAGCCACAAGAAAAGTTTGCACACGTATGTGTGTGTGTGTGTGTGCACATGTATGTATGTATGCATTATCCTTATTGTATGTAAAGCACATCGTGCAGAGAAATAGGCCTTTGCCTAGTAGCGAACAAAGAACATCCTTTTAGCCACAAAGCAGCCATTGACTTGTGCCAAGGGGTTGTCGAAAGGGATGGGGATGGGAGATGGGGAGTAATATTTAATAGCCTTGGCTTGGCTTGTTTTATGAAATAAAGCAGCAGCTGGTATAGGGTATATTTTGTATTCTTTTGACTTGCTTTCTTCCACCTAACTGTAAAGTAATAAAATCAAGATTTTTGTGTAATAACACTTGCCCCTACGATTGTATTTAAACATTTTCCATTTCTTTTACATGTATGACAATTGAATACCAGATTTAAATGTAAAAGTAACCAAAAATCCAAAAATACCCTGTAAGTGACCTAGACTTGGCCGAAAGCACTTAAAAAAACAATTAAGATCCATTATTATATGCTTCTGTTAAATAAACAAAATATAGAATTAAGGTATATTATTATAAGATCGGGCAATAGACTTACCAGTTATATTCAAAATTGAAAGGTTTCTGTTGCAAGATATGTAATCGATTAAAATTCATTTACAGTTGTAGTGAAAGGCAACCTTACCTGGTATCTAAAATTGGCGGAAATTTTTTGATGCTCCTCAAGAAATTTACAAAGTTTCCAAAACATATACGTGGAGTTAGCCTGATGCATTTTAGAATTCTTTTCACGCAGCTTTGAATTGTACATCATTTTAAGGAGCACAGGCAAACAGCTTGAAATTCGAATCATGACTGGAACCATAAAATTTAGAATTTTTTTTATATGTTTCGCTTATTTTATTCTATTTATTTCTAAATAAATCGTTGCTGTTTTTACTTCACCAACTATTTTAAACTAAAAACACACTGACAGAAATTTCAGGGTTAAAGCAATTTGTCAGAAAACGAAACTTCTGCGCCTATCGAGTTCCAGTTCAAGTTTTGCTACAATCTACTATATATTGTAGTATATATATACCAACATACCAATATATACTACTATGTATGCGTGTGATTAACTACTATATATAGTAGTATATGTATACCAATATACCAATATATGCTATATATATATATAGTATATATGCGTGTGAATAAACGCATTCTTTAATGCAAATCTGCTATACTTTATACTATACTACAATTGACAACTGTGCTGATATAGGAATAACTACTACTATAAACTATTACTACTACTATACGGTATCGAGCTCTTTTCTAGTTTACACTACTCTACTATATCTGCTAAATAGTACTATGCTGTTATAATGACAACTAGTATATACTAATAAATGGTACTATAAGCGATACATTGTATTATTGTATATATAGAGCTAAACTACTATCTATTATAAACTGTTGCCAAACTATTATCTACTGAAAACCATTGTACTGCTATACTATCTGAAATAAATGAAATATGCTGCTATATTATTGTAAGCTATTATGCAGCTAGCTACTATATGCTACTACCTTATACTTCTACTTACTATCATATACTATTAAACAGATATATATATATATGTAACTATATGCTACTTTATGTCTTTTTACTTTACCTTAATATATATAACTTTAAACTGCTTTATAGTACTATGTAAATACTACTAAAAGTTCTTTATACAACGATATGCTACTATATACTGCTATATAGCCCTACAAACTTGCTCGACGAGTTAACCATCTTATGCGAGCGAAAAAAATAATAAAATAATAAATTAAATTTTAAAGAAATTTTTTTCTTTTACTCATACACTACTAAATTAGTTATCTATCAAATGCATACGAAAGCTTTGGCTGTCCCTTAATTTAGTTCCATATTTGATTTAATTAAAGTGCATTTTATTAAGATCGATTTGTCACAAACTAATCAGAGTAAAAGAAACCCCAATCGAAAGCTGTAAACGTGGTCAATATTGTGAGTGACAGGAAGAGCACGAGGAAGAGGATATCGAGGAAAAACATTGCTAAAGGCAATCATCGCAATTTAATATTCATGACATTCTCACAGTCAATGTATTTTGAAAGTGTTGCCAGGAGCTGCGACTGGGGACATGCTAAGGAGCGAGTCCTGTACTGCGTTCCGTGCAGGCGACACGCATTCCAAGCCAAAAGTGATTGATGAGTTTCTCATTGGAAGAAAACAAGAGAGTTTATCATATAGACGAAGTACAGAAGGTGTCTTTGATACGGTATTAGAAAAAAAAGAGTGACTGGCTTAAAGTGATGAATGAGAAATTTAAGAGCACCAGATAATTAATTAATTAAGTCAAATTAAATAATTCATATGCAGTTTTTAGCTGACTTATTAAGTGTACCTTATGCTAGCTTAAAATTCTATTAAAGATTTAGTATATGCATAATCTTTAATATTACACATCGAGCTCTTTTGTATAGTCTGAGACTTCACTTTCCACTTTTGACATTTTTGTCGCCTGGCGTGTGTCTGTTCGCTATCATTCTCTCAATAAGAAATGAACCCAATTCTCCCCCTCGGTGGCACAATGCTGACACAAATTGCTCATGTCTTATTTATCATATTGAGCGTTGTCCTCCATTGATGATAACCTCTCCATGTGTGCTCCTATTTTTACTATTGTTGCAAATTTATTCTTCTTGTGCATTTGTTGTACCCTCCTATACCCTGTACGCATTGCGAATGATTGAGAATGGGTTCAAGTGTACTGTGCAAATGTTTGCACGGCTTTATAGATATGTGAATATAAATACGAAGTTATCTAAGAAGAGCATTTCATAATAGCTGCAAAAGTACTTCTGTCTGCAAATACTACTAACAGGAGATGAAGTATGTGTGTGTATACTACTAAATGATTCTTTTACTGTCTACTACTATAAACTGTTTTATACTTCTACTTAAACCTATACAACTTTTTACAACTTTACTTTATTTCTACTACTACATTCTATTACATGCTTTAACAATATACTACTTTTTGGTTCTATATGTTATATAATTTTTTTCTAACTAGAATAAACTTCAATAATAAACATATACTATAAGTTGCTATATATAAATATATACTCCTATTTTATTTACAGTTATATACTTTCATTTAATATTACATACTATTATAAACTATATACTAGGATTTACTACTACTACTACTACTACTTCTCTAGCACATACTACAAGTTACTATTTATCAATATATACTACTATTTACTACTTTACTTTAAAATATACTACTATTACATATTTCTATTGACTATATACTTGGATTTAAATATATGCTACTGGGTACTACCATACTACTACTATTAACTATATACTATTTAGTATTTTTAGGATTTACTACTAACAAACGTGTACTACAAGTTGCTTTATATCAATAAATACTACTATTAACTTAAATATACTACTATGTGCTACACATACAGCTACTACTATTACATACTACCATTACCTGTATACTAGACTTTACAACTACTACTATTTTTCCACTGCTATAACAAACATATACTACAAGTTGCTTCATATCAATAAATACTACTATTAACTTAAATATACTACTATGTGCTACACATACAGCTACTACTATTACATACTACCATTACCTGTATACTAGACTTTGCAACTACTACTATTTTTCCACTGCTATAACAAACATATACTACAAGTTGCTTCATATCAATAAATACTACTATTAGCTTAAATATACTACTATGTATTACTATATATACTACTATAAACTAAACACTAATATTAAATACTACTACTACTATAGTATACTGTTTACTGCTATATACTGCCATATGCTGGTATATACTGCTTATTCGACTACCCTTAGCTAAATAGAGAGTATCTCCTGCTCGGACACGCACTTTCCAAAGTAATCTGACTTGTTAAACCCTTGCCTTGCGGCATGTTTCCCTTTTTTGCCTTTCGCTCCAATGCAAGGAGCTGATTTGCTATCATCGATAAGCCAGAGCCCGGATAGTTGGGCCTATTGTTCTCCATTTTGTGGGTTGCTTCGTGGGTCTTTGGCAACCGGCAGCTATTTGGGCAGTCGTCTGCGAATTAGATTCACAAATTGTTGTTGTTTCTTCTTTAGCTGGGAACTATCAGAGAAGAAGAAGCTCGCTTCGCAGTTGGGTTGTAAGTAACAAAAGGCCGCTTTTAACTGATTTCTGAAACACTAGCAATATGCCAGGGGAACGAGCCTGTTGGGTTATTAATTGTGCTGCTATCGTTGAACCAGAAATAAATTGGCTTTTCAAAACTCTTAACAAGTCTTTGTGTGTCGGCCAATATCTTCATTGTGCAGCTTCGGCACATTGTTTGTGGACAAACTTGACTGCACCCGAATTCTGAAGGACTTGTTTGCCGGTCCAGGCACGAAACTTGCAAATGATTAACGATGCCCAAGCAATTTGGTCTCCCTTTTTGGTATTGGTTGGCGCCGCCTGATGGCCGTAAACAATTTGGCTTATTGACATAATTACGCCGAGTTTTAAATAAACACTATCAGGAGCTAATCCTGGCCAGCAGTCGCTTGATTTATGTACTCCATAATGGCCAAACATAATTTGCCTGCGGTGTCAACATTTGCAAAGGCTTACGCCAAAAAATTGCATAATTAATGATGAAAATTAAAAGTAAATATGCCGGCCCCATTGTCCAACCCTCGTCCAACCCAATCCCTCCCTCCCACTCCGCCATTCTTAACGAAACATTCCTTCAAGTCGGGAAATCTCTTTGCATAATTGAAATCTGGTGCAAGGAAGTCGCATTTTAAGTCAGCGGAACGCAAAAAAAAAAAAAAAAAAGAAGAAGGAAAAATGTCGCGTTGGCTTCCGACGGATGAAAGTACGGACGAAAGTGTCCGCTTTTTCCAGATGACGGTAAAATAGGTAGCTGTCAGGATTGCTTGATAAAAGTTGCCCCTAAACCGACCTTTTTCGATCGTAACGTAATTTTGTTACCCAAATGTCGTTATCTGTAGTACTTAATTTTATACTATGAATATTTAATTTCATAGGTCAAAGGGTAGTTTAATCGGTTAAACAAATTAAAATATTCATTTAAAATTTTGTTTATATACTTCGACGTTTTGTTGTATCTTTTTGCAATATTGTACATCGTTCACTAGCTAAAAGGAGTATATAGGTTTTGTTCATTACTTCAGTGGAGGTTTTAAATAAGAATATTAGTTAATACTAGGTATTAATATAAATGACTGTATTTTCATTAATTAAAATTTGGATGAAATACTAAATTATTAAAGTTTCCATAAAACGATTGAAAATGTGATATAAAAAATATTTTAAGGGCTGTATTTTCCAAATTAATTAATTGGGTGCAATTATTATTATCAAATATATTATTATCATTTAGAAATTGAATTGCTATTGAAATACAGTTTTGATTAAAAGAAAACAATAATAATAAATAAATATAATTTAATGTTGTCTCTTAATTTTTTTTGTTTAATATTTCTTGTTCAACTGGTTTTTTTAATGTTGAATATATGTATACAGCAGACTTTTAAACTTATTCCCATTTTAAAAGTAAAGTTTAAGAAATATTTATAAGCCGAATATAAATACCCTTTTCGGCTGCCTTAACTTTTATTGTTACACATTATTTAAAGTCTGTCAGATTTTTAAGACTTTATTACATGTTTTTATTTTTAAAGTTAATTTATTTGGCTGTATTTCAAAAGCATAGATTTTCTTAACACAATTGAGGAATTGCAGGGTATCTGCTTGTGCACCCAGTTACTAACTGAATTTTCGCATTTTCCTTCGCTGACTTAACGTGTTTTGACGCAAGCTACAACTTGTACATTTTGCTCCATTATAATTTTCCATTCTTTGCACTCTTGTTGTTGTTGTTGTTGGTTGTGTTGTAGAAATTAGCCGCACGGCTGTAAATGGAAACGCGTTTTTCTTGGGGTGTTTTACTTTCTATTCTTTGCTGCTGATGCTTTTTTAGCTCACTCCATTCTTGACACTTTAATGTTGCTACTTCCATTGTGGTTGTTGTTGTTGTTGTTGCTGCTGCTGCTGGTGCTGCTGGGAGATTCATTAATGAGCACGTGGCTGCCGGCACCTCATTTTATGGTGAGATAAAATGGCCTTCCTGTCTTTAATGTTGACAACAAGCCCCAAACGTCGTTCTACAGATTGGCCCAATATAAAGTCGCGCTGATGTTTGTATTAAATTTGAGGCTTTAAAGCCCCCAAAAATTTACAAAAATTATGCCAGTACGTATAAAAATAAAACATCCATATGCAGGCGTGTATTTATTATATACATATTACTTATATATATTATATGTATGTATATCCCTTAAAAGTTAGCACCTTTTTTTGTTTGGTTTATTTTCTGTACTTATGGTTAAAGAATTCAGCGAACACGTTTATTTCTGTGATAATTCTTTATCATAAATCGAAAATTTAGGAGTTAAAACACGACAAGTACAGTAATACCGATTACTGGAAATCGAAACCGAAATCGATTACTATTAAAATTTAAATACAACTTTTAAGTACACAATAGCTTAAATATAGCTTTACAAAATACAAAATATATTATATTATATATTATATAAAATTGAACTGTATTATGAGAGAGTTATGCACCAATAACTAATATTTAGATTTGTATAGAATTTATCAATCCATTTGGGTAATGAATGTATTTCAAACTTAACAAGATTTTGTTGGATAAACTTTATTTTCGAATATCATATATTTGATAAGCATTAGAATATTTTATTGACAGCAGTTTTACCACCTAAAACGAAATTTGAGAAGAAACCGACAAACAGAAAGATATGACTATAACTTTACAGCAGATCAAATATATATATATACTATACAAAAGGGACATTACGAATTGTATGATTTAAGTTGTATACTATATACAAACGTATAATTTGCAGATCAAATAGATATGCCATATGTATAATATAATTTAAATATACATATATTCTGATTGAAGAAGAATACCCTGTACAAGTGTATATTATGCAACTGAGACGCCTGCTGCTTGTATTCACATGCATTTAAGCTTACAGAATGTGTTTCGACGCCCTCGAGAATGCCGCACGGCGATTCAAATTTATGCAAGTTGCAGCAACAGAGCAACTGCAAATTTACGGTTATTCAGAGCAGCTTCCGTCGGGCGAAATATGCATACGGAATTTGCATTCCGCAAAGCCTCAAGGTATGCGCCGCTCTTTGTGCCTCTCACCTGATTTATGCGTCAAACAGTTCATTAAAATTATTAATTTATGCCTATCGCACGGCTACTCGGCAAATCCGAATTATTCCATAAAGAATGCCAGCATTAATTTAATTAATATTTAAATATTGTCAAAGAGATTAAAACAGCATTACAGCAAACACTTTTTTACAGGTGCGAATTTGTGAAAATAAATCTGACTTTAAAGTGGAGTCAATTTATAGATAAAAATCAACTATTAGCAAGAGATATTATCTCTTTCTCTCTCCCCTTCTCTTTCTTTCTTTGATAATGATGTATTCATACTGGCGTATATAGAAGAGGATTAATTATAAAACCCCCCAAAGAGTAATGTTTAAAGGCAAATGTAAGGCATCTGCGATCTTTATAAATATAAGCATATATAGAGATTTATATAAATGGAGGCATCTGCGATCTTTATATAGAAATCCCTATAAATATATAATCCTCCATTTTACTCAATAAATGTATAGCTTAGTGTTTACAGGGTATACAAGTGCGAACAACTTGTGTGCAACGGAAAACTTTTTCACTTTAAGTACAGATTATGAAAAACGATGCGAAAATTTGAGTTTTTTTTCGCAGTTCGCTTTTCGATTGCTGTTTATTTCCCATGGATCATTATGCACAAGTCGAACAAAGTTTAACGAGCTGTTTGAATTTGTTTGCTGCTGCTGTTGCTGCTGCTGCTGCTGATGCTGCTGCTGCTGCTGCTGCTGATGCTGCTGCAGTAGCTCAATTAAAATGGCATTTGAAGTGGTCGACGGATTGCATTCATGTGCACATTTTGTCCTTAAGGACTTGCTGGCTGTTGTTTTGCGGCTGTTCTGTTGTGTTGATCGATGCCTGCTTTTGCTTCAGGTGCAATTTACAGTTGACATACTTGACGACCACTGAAATGCAAATGTTAAATGCAGACATCCGAAATAAAGCAACAAAGCCGCAACACACACACACACACACACACTCACACACGCACACAGTTACACTTGCAAATGCGTATTTACATATACCTCAATGTATTCTGTTATGTATTTACATTCATGCTGGCAAATTGACGTCACTTATGTCCTTTTGGCTACTACTGCAAAAGTGGAATTTGCATATTTGTGCTGCTTCCATACACACCCACACTTTGCCAAACGATGTCCTTGTTGAAGCACATAACAATCCTTGAATAGCAACGCTACATTGTGTGTGTGTGTGTGTGTGTCGTGTTATAACGTGCCCAAAAAAGCTGTTTAAACGCAGCTTACAGATTCTAAAAGTTTGTACTGAAAAATGTGACATGTGTTTCTGTCAATTTTTCGCCCAGCTCCTTGATGCTATTGTTATTTTTGATATCCTGCCCAGGCGCATGCAATTTTCCTAAAAAATATTCCTAGCAAAGTATTTTAATAAATTTCCTTTGTCAACGAGCAATGCCTGCCGACCCTTGTGGTTAGTCAAAAGGTCAACATAAAATTCGTCACACAAATAGGCATACAAATTGCTTCATTAAAAAGCAAATATTGTTGCTCTAGTTATGAGAATATTCCATATACACAACAATTCTAAATAAGCATTTTGCGTACAAAATTAGAAGTCCTTGTCAAAAACTTTACTGTTGCCTAAACTTGCCTATTTACATTTTTATTATATTTTACAAATAAGCAACATTTAATAAAAATTACTAAAAATTGACTTTTCACCAGTGAGAAACACTAAACCAGCGCACCCTTGAAAGTATGCTACACTTTTTGACAAAAGGTGAAAACAACTAAATGTAGTGCCAAAAAGGGTACCTGTCCAAGCACTTGACAACAAAAGCCATCAACAAGAACAACAAGTAGCGAAAACAGTAATTGAACTCTTAAATAAACAATAGAAAGAGTGCTGAAACGTAACCAAAGTGTGGGCTGCACTTAACCGCAGAATTCTTTCCATGCCAGACAGCATGCAAATTAGCTGAAGGTCAAGCAATCGACGAAAATGAATAAACACGAACAATTCACAAAAACAATAAATCTCAGCCACAAGCAACGGCGGCCAAAACTGTGAATCGCCACACAAATTTATTTCATGTTTCGCTTCTCGTCAACTGAGAGCCGTGCGGAATGTAAACAAAGCAAGCGGCAAAGAGCGAACTCTGCAGATAAAGAGAGCGCAACTGTAACAGTTTTTGAACTGTTATACTTTATGTTACTGTTGCTGTTGCTGTTGCTATGGTACAAGTGTACCAAAATGGTACTTTTTACAGAATGTTCGGTGCGTAAATGGTACTTGATTTCGTTAGGGTTTGAAAAAAATAAGTTGTACCAATTTTTTCAATATGTGAGATATACGAAAAATTATAGAATTATAATCTTTTACATAAGTATAAACTTATACTTATAAAATGGTACCATTGGCGATTTATTGGAATTTCTGGTACAAAATTGACCTAACTTCTGCCAATGCTGTTGCTCAGTACAGATGCAAGCTGCGAAGTGTGAGCGAGTAGAAGAGAACAAATGGGAGAGATTGTGTGTGTGTGTGTGTAAGGTGTGTTTGTTGATGAGAGAGAGTGAGAGAGAGAGAGAGAGGAAGGGAGGTAGAGCCACATACTATTGCAATTCGGCGTAGCCTCGCGGTTAATTTGATGTGAAAACAAATGTTTAATGGCCAGAGCTACTGTTAGAATTTTCCATGCTTCGCTTAAGTACTTAACAGAGGCAAATATTTGTAGACAATTTAGAAAATGGCTGACAGGTGCAAAAGCCGAACATAATTAAGTAAATGCAGCATTCGAAACTGCGGCTAACACGTTAAGCTAATAATTGATATATTTTATTGTTGTTATTTAAGTTAATAATTGATGGATTATTTACTTTTGAAATGTAAGAAGATGGGATGTTAAAATTATATGGGTTAAATTAATATATTTTTTGCTCCAAATCATACCAAATATTGGTCTAACGACTGCTAGAGAATTAAATAAAAAATACCTGATAAGAAATTTATACATTAAAACTCAGATGTTCGAAACAGAAGAGTACTTCAGCTACAAATTGACTTTTTGGCGTATATTTTTACTGTCACTGCAAAAGAAAAACTGCGGAAAAGCTATCAACCGATTCCCCCGAGGAAAACTCATAATCAAAACAAAACCTCGAGCAGAAAAAAAGGTTTGACAGTGAAAACAACAGCTGTCAAAACAGATTGACAGTTCGCGAAAGTTTAAAATACAAAATAACGTGAATTCTTGACATATTTATTTTTCGCTATTTATACACTTTTTTGCGAAAGTCAAATTTGATTTACAAGCAGTTAGAGTCATAGACTAACAGCTATCCAATAAAAACGGTTTAATCTGTTGATGTTAGATCTTGGACTTTCTCTTTACTTAGTAGAGAAATAAATTCTTTACCCTAATTTTATTATATATAGTATATTATAACACAGTTCTAGCTTAAAGGTTAAAGGACAAAATTTAAATTTTAGTTATAATAAATCTACAACTATTTTGTTTAATGGCCTTCAAATTTGTCGTATCCCATTTTTTGAGAGCAAATATTTTATTATTATAGAAACATATTTCTCAAAGCAAACAATGTTAATAACTACACTAGAAAACTTTTTAAGTGGAAATAAAAATATTTAACTACAACAACAATGTTTCACAGGATTTTCCTGTTTTCCGGCACCCATTGAAAATGTGTAAAAGGGATGCCATAAAGTTGTTGCAAATGTTTTAGATGGCGCCTTGTAAAATGTTTTTACTGTTTACCGGGCTGGCAGGCGGAGTCCTTGTGAGCAAGAATCTAAGGACATAAATCTTGATTTAGAATTCAGCAACCAGCCATAAAATCTTGATTTGAATATAAGCAGTTATATATATCAAAATTACAATTCGATTTAGGGAAAAGGAAATACAAACCTAAATTTATTGCGCAAAGAAGAAGCTCAAGAGCTGCTCATTACACAGCTTAATGATATTTCGCATAGCTGCAGTCTAAGCAAAATTTTATATATTTTTAGACTGGGTATCTTAAGGTCGATCACTCTCAAGCCAAACGCTGTCAAATATGTGAACGTCTCATAAAGTGCAGAAAAATGTTGTCAGAAAATTGCCCGCCGAGTGGAGCTCAGTGGGTGGTGAATGGGTGCTCAGTGGGTGCTCAATGGGAGGGTTCTTGGTGTTGCCAAATTGTCAATTGCGCTGACTCACACACACACACACACACACACATGCATGTGTAATTGTAAAATGTGTATGTATTTAAGCAGCGGAATATACAAAGCGTTCAACAATTTACGAGCTCTGCATTTGCCATATTAAAAATCATAAAACATGGCAAGAATAACAGTCGAAAGACGCGAATTAGCTGGCATATGTACTAACGGATGTTGCTCGCATTTAAGTTACCCATTAAACGGGAAAATTATAAACAAATATATATATTTGCACTAATATAAAATATATATATAAACTTATTGATATTTCTTTCAGTCAAAATTTGCTTGGCATATACTTTAGTAGCTTGGTTACAGGGTTCGAATTGCACAGAAACCGTATCAAAAAGTGGAACTTCAAGCTATTTACAGTATATTTTTGTTGCCAACAGCATTATAAAATATTGTATACATATATATGTATATGTATATAGATGTGTGTGTGTGTGACTTTATATTCTCGCTTAAAGTCACGCGGAATGCGAAAGTAAGGGAAATTCTCAGAAATATTTTACGCGTGGCATCGAAATCTTTTGTTGCAGCCTTTGTTATTGTTGTTGTTGATGTTATTGTTGTTGCTACTGCTGTTGACTCGGTGATTGTTGTTGTTGTTTAGTTGCCTTGGGCGCTACTGAAGAGTTTTTAAGCAAAACAAACAAATAAACAAACAAACGCAAGAAACTTTCTTATTTTTTGCGCAAAACAAACAGAAAAGCGACGTCAGAGTCGTTGCCAACGTCAGCGTTGACGACGACGTCGACAGCGACGCTGACGCCGGAGGCAGCAAAGTTGATTAAGCACAAAAAAAAAAAAAAAGTACGTTTGAACGTTGCAAATGGAACGTCCTTGGAAGTTTCAATACCTTTCTAGTATTTTGCATTATTGGATTTGGTGAATCGACTATCGGCAACTATGTTGCCAATCAAATGGAGGAGCGAAGCCCTTTGAGAGCAGAAAAAAATAAAACTTATTGGACGAAGCTCTTGAGATTTCATTAGAGAAATGAATGGACAGTCGAGCAGCGATGTAGTAGCATAACTTCAGCTGCAGATAAAGAGAAATGTGCCTAGTTTTATTTTCAATCAACTCAATTTAGAATTCAAGAGAGTCCCATAAAAGTATGCTACGATTTTTTTAAAAAATGCTTTCAGTTTCTTTAAACTATTTATTGGTTTGAAAATAGAAATATATTTGATTTCTTTAGGAAATTTAATACGTTAGACCATAATGATTAGTAATAATATATATAATATACTAATAAAATATAAAAATTACTATTAATTACAAAAATTATTTTAAAATTTAAATAAAAAAGAGACCGAAATGTTTTTTTACTCTATTTTTAAAGTAAAAGTAGCGTTTTATATGGAAAATCTGTTTTTTTGCATTGAGATAAAAAATAAATCAAGATAAAGAAATCTATTCTTAAAATATTACTTACAATTATAAGACAGTCTCAGTTACGATTTGCACATAATTCAATTCATCTTTATGATACGAATGATTTGTTACACTTCCCTTCATTCCTTTCTGCTATACATTATGACACAGTGAACACACCCTTTTCAGCCATTTTCAATGGGTATATGCGTATCATAGTCTAAGTTGGATCCGTTCTAGCGCTTCAGTCAGCTGGCTGTTGTGTGTCCTAATTGCTGACACATTTGGCACATGCCAAGCAGTCGGCTTCAAACAAGCCATCGAGCTTTTTGCCTTGTTTCTCAATAACCTCGCTACAATACAGACCCCGCACCCGGCCCCTGCCCCTGCCCACAGCAATGCACCCCGCTTCGCCTCCGTCTTTTAAATTCCATTCCCCGTTTACTGCAACTTGCAACATTGCTAATGTGTCCCATTTGCCATGGCAAACCACTGAAGCTTAACACGTTGTCTACGCAGACATTGGCCACAATGCCACGCCCACAGGCAACAGCCTCGTTGCATACACATACACACACACACACACATGCACACTGATGCAGACAAAAAGAGCGCAGTGTAAACTTTTGCAGTGAAATGTCTGCCTCTGTTTTTGCCTTTCTTTCTGCTTGGCACACATTCATCGCTGGTGTTGCATTCACCACTTGTGCGTGTGTGTGTGCAAAGCTGTTCAAAGTTGCATGCAGCAGCAGCAACGGGAGTTGACTCTGACGGCGTTCCCAACGGTAATTGTCTCGTTACTCTCTTTGCATGTTGGCAAACATGGCACATTTTTGCAACGCTCCAGGCAGAGGCTTCACTGTACGAGGGTGTTTAATAAAGTCATTCATTATAAATCATAAAAAATGATCTTATATGTGCTACAAATTTAAATCTTACAAAATATTGAGTTTAGGTCGAAAAAGTTGGCTTTCATTGGGCTTTTAATCTGATTCCCAGCTAGTTTCCATTATATACATATATATACACATGTATATATGTATTCGACATTTTATCTTCTTTAATGAAATGTAATTTTAAGAATCATAAATAAATAACAATAATCTTTTATTACACTCACTTTCCTATTTATGCGATAAAATGATTGTAAATGTGATTAAAATAAATCAAAAAATAAATTACATCATTTAATTAACTTAATTTATCTATTTTTGTATATTAATTGTAAATTTAATGATAAATCATTTTATTAATAATTTCTGTTTTTAATATAAATCCAATGACTAATAATTTATTTTATAATTTAATTTAATGATAAATAATTTAATTAAAAATTTAATTTAATTTAATGAATTAAATGTATCTATAGTATCGAAATATAAGCAGACTCGTTATAGCCGGATTCTACTGTATTTAATTAATAATTTGAAAGATTAGTAAAGTTTAATACATTTAATATATCTATCGCATTGTATTATTTATAAATGTAAGCAGATTGCATTAAGGTCAATTTTTCTTACTTTCGATTGGCACTTTTATTGGCAGTTTTATAACTGACAGAGCAACCCTCGCTGACGTTGGCCGGGCAAGGGTTAACAGAGAGAGCACACAGGTTGACGCTCGGCTAATAATTTATTTACACTTAACGTTTTATAAGCCCCAAACGGAAAAGGCGTGGAGTACTCGATGCAGAGGAGGTTTAGTGGAGGGGGTGGAGGGGTGAGAATCAGACCGTTTGATTATACAAATATTTGCTAGCAGGTTTTCTCGTTTTACCTCTTAACTGGGCTGCCATTTGCCATTTCAGCGCTGAACTTAAGTGAAATATGCACAATTTCCGTTTGCCATTTCGGGCTCGAAGCTTGTTGGCAACGTGTGTAAAACACAGTTAGATGTGTGTATCTGCCACACACACACACACACACACACACACACACACATAAATGTGCAGACATTGCAACGGCATTTTGTTAAGCGGAAGAAGGCCAAAGCGAAGCTCAGCTATAGCTGCCAACAGGCAACAGCAGCAACCGTTAAGGCCATTTCTCTCTGTGTGTGAGTGTGTGTGTGTGTGTGTGTGCTAGAGTGTGGCATAAAGTACAAATGGAAATGCATTTCTAATGGCTATTGGCTAAGACAAAGTTATGCTATGCACTTATCCTATATCCCTTAGTACCTATAAAGGATATTAGTCCTGCCAACCATTTGACAGGCACTATTTAGCCAGACGTGGACATATGTATAACCATTTTCTATTTACGTTCAGCTCAACTATATTTATTTTTATTTATTTATTCAAGGTCAATTCTGGAGACTTATAATAATATATGTTTACCTCGATATTTATATACATATATATTTATTATTATTATTATTATTTATTTTATATTATTTATTATAATTTCAACAAATTTGTTGAATTGAGCTTTAAAACTGTGGAAAATATAGGTGTTACACATGGTATTGTCCGATTGGCCACGCCCCTTAAAACGTCCGCATAGTATATATATATCAAATTTATACCTACTATACTATATAAATATACTATATACATATATTTCAAATTTACACCTGCTTATATTCCAAATTTAAATTCTTTAGCTTCATTAGAATGAAGGAACGAATGCTTTAAGTAACGGAATATAAGTATTTTCCGATCTGCCACGCCTCTAGGAGGCGGGTAGCCTTTGCCTGCTTAAGGTACCAATAAGTATATATACAAAATTTCCACTAAAATATATATACATTAAAAAAACTTAAAATATATATTTATTATGGGAATTCTAAACTAATTGAATACAACATTTAATGCTGAGTCATGTTCCGACTATTTTTCTGTCATTTCAGTTGATCTATGTTAAACGGATAAGACTACAAACAAATATCGTATATATATATATTTATATACATGTCAAATTTGATGAAAGGTGTAGCCTAAAGGTTCTGTGTATGAGAGTGTCAAACAGTAAGAAAACATTATTAAGTAACGATACTTGATCTTTAACAAAAATTAACAACATTTATTTGAACAAATGTCTGCCGTTGAGCTAAATGGCAATGTGCAGGCCATGGATTTTCATCAGAGACAGGTGAGTGGAAGCAGATAATTCTTTTGTATCACATAATTGATGAATGTGCAATAAAAATCCACCTACTTAGAATTTAGGCTTATGTTTAAATTTATTGTTATCTTATTATAATGTTAACATTTTATGTAGAGATGCAAACAAGAGAGAACGTTGAAGCCGACTGTGCTTCAGTTGTAATACTTTATAAATATCAAAGTAACGGTATTATCATCACTTCTACACTTTTTGCGATAATCACGCCATAACATTTAAATTTAAGTTTTTCAAAAATTATTTATTGCAAATTCATAAATATTTAAGACAAAACAAACTATCTGTGCAAAAAGATCATTGAAATCCATTAATTCCGTCTGGTTTTCACATTTATATTTGTTGGTATTTTTTCATGTTAAAATTCTAGGAATTCCACTTTAGTCGCACTTAAATCACAGCTTCGATGATTATTGGTGTAGCGTAAGGCGTAGAGACTGCGCCTGCAGAGGCAAAGGGATCCGGGTTCGAATCTAGCTGACTTTTAGTTACTTTTTTTATTTTTTGAGGATCTTGATTCGAAGTTCGAACACTTATGAAAAAACGTTTTTTGTCTTTTTTATTTATTATTATTAATTAATAGCTATGAATAGCTTTTATATAATTAATATCTATAAATGTGTTACATCCTTTGACCTCTAGAGACATAACATTTCAGTTTAGTCAAAAGATAAAGATTATACATATATTACATGCACACTTATGCAGTCACACACACACATGCAGTCATACTTACACATGTTTCTCATATATTTTTACATACACACACACTGACATAACGCAAGAATAGAATGTTTTTCGGCTTGCTGAGAGAGAAAAAGAAAGAAAGACATCATCTATATACACCGGCGGACAAAAAAATCGTACTGGTACGATTAAAACAATTCATGCACACATAACTCTTGCAACTTAGTGCAAACATTGATATAGTTACATTTTAATTTATATATTAGTAATATTTTGTATTTATGCATTGCAAATGTAACACTTTTAATGGTACCGGACACTTTATTTTGGCCGTGGCTGTAATTCTTTTTTGACGCCTGCACATATATATGTATATACATTTCGGTCGACTTGGTAGATATTGGTGATCGGTAAACAGTCGCGAAATTAATTTTGATCAGTGCAGTTCATTCTCCGTTGTTTAATAATTATAAAATCTGGGCTTTTGTTTTTTTAAATTCAATTTGCATATAATTTGTGTATATAAAGTGACGTTTTTAATAGTGTTTGATTATTTATATAAAATGGAAAAAAATTATCCTAGACACATTTGCAAAATGAATTTGGAGCGAAATAAGAAATGGAAGCAATTGAATTTGCAAATTGTTGATTTATATGAAATGGAAGATTATCCTTGTCACATTTGCAAAATGAATATGCAGCTAAATAAGGAATGGAAGCAATTGAAATTGGAAAGTCGGGTGCGTTATTTTCTTTTTTATTTTCGTTCTCCTTGTTTAATTTTCAGTTTCTTTCTACTTTGCCATAACTGTATTTTACTTTATTTCTATCCTTGCTTCTTTTCATGTGTTTTAAATTTCCTTCATAGCCTGTTGCTTCAGTCTTCAGAGCTTTCAAGCTCCAAGCTCCAAGCTCGTCGTCCTTTTTGATTTGCTACCGCTAGGATATCTAAAGCTTCATTATTGCCCACAACAGGGGGCGCCACACACAAATATTGCGGCCAAAGCTTTTTTTCCTTTCTATGTTAGCAAAGGACAAAAGCTATTGTATTGCAATTTTGAAAAATAGAGGGCGCCACTGTGCGATTCCGACACGGCAAATGCTTCGAATTGTTCTTATCCATTCGGATCTTGAAATACACAAGAGCATTGGCTTTAATTCTATCATTGCAGAAATGTTTCGTATTCATACATTTGTTTTATTTGTTTTATTTTCATTCTCTCTGATAACATTATTATTATAATTAATAATTATTTAGGGAGAACCGTTTTCGGTGTTTTGAGAGAGATCGGATCCCAAATATAGAAGATGTAATCAAAGTCATACAAACTATTCATTTTTAGTTTAATTATATTTTTTTTTCTTAATATATGTATATATATATTTATTAAAAGGACTAAATAATAAAACGGTATTAAAAAATGAAATTATGCCAAAAATAATTCATTGGCAGATAACTTGGTTAACGTGCCGTTAGACCAAAATGCACACATATGTGGAGAAAAAACACTGTGAAAATTGGCTCAGATTTAGAGACTGAATAGGCCAACTTTTATTGACTTCCGGCGCATTCGCAACGTGCAAAGTGCAGAGTGCAAAGTTCTGTTTGGGGCAGGCTGCAGGCGGCGAAGCCATTAACGCAATCAAATAGCAGTAGATAACGGTAGTGTTAAGGGGGAGTGTTAAGGGTTGGAGGCAGCCACGTCAGCGGTTACCCAAATGCCAACATGCAGCAGAATAGCATCAAAATCAACAACAGGTTTCGCTTCAATGCGCGGCCGAAACCCGTTTTTCCCAGCCACACATTTTCGCTCATCCCCATCCCTACCCCCTCACACACACGCGCAACCATAAATGGGCAACTGTTTGAGCTAATGCAAAGGCAAACACAAAAAAAAAAAACAAAAAAAAAAGAGAAGAAATGATATACTCAAATTGTATAAGCAGGCAAACTAAGCAACCAACTGCACGAAAATCAACAGCGACAACAACAACAGCATTAGCGGAAACAACAACAACAACTTGGACTGTTGCCGTGTCGCCAACACCCGACTGCTCCATACTCTGTTCGAAGGCGCGAACTAATTAAATCTGATCCTGTTTGATAACTTTTAGCTATAAGTGTTACATGTGTTTTTCTTATAATATATATATAATAAATATTTTTTATTTAAGATATATTTTGAAATTGAAAATTGATGATAGACAAGCTAATATAGCTGTTTCGATTACAGCAGCAGAGTGTTAAATAAAACGGCGAATGCAGCGCAGAGCATAAACAACTAACTAGAAACATTTTCGACTGCAGGTTTTGCAGTTTTTCGACGGTGTCCAAAATTCAATTAACTCGCAACGTTTCACACTTTGTTTTTGATTCCTGTTGCCCCACGTTGCCCACATGTTGCCCACGTGTGGGCGTGGTCCGTGTCGAAATTGTTTTGCTTTCGAGTTGCGGAACGTTTTGCGCGGCCCTTTAAAGTATGCAATAAATTTTATTAGCCCAGCAGAGTTTTTTTTTAACTTATGTTTAATACTTTGATTTAAATATTAGAAGAATAAAGTAAAGTAATTAATATTTTTATTAATTTATACAAAAATGTATCGCATAAGCAACATACGGCTGTTAATAGAGAATTTTTGCATAAAATTCATTGCGGATTTTGAATAAAGGATTTCAGTTGAATAAAATACATATATATTTATATATAAATATAATTAAAATTTTTTTAAATATAATTTTTCTTAGATATATTTCATATGATATGTGAGTTAATCTAATAGGGGATACTTTAAGGCAAGATAAGGCTAAAATGGAGTTCGAGTTTTAAGGCCAAAATAAATCGACAAAAACAAACTTTAATTTATATATACTACAAAGTTAGAATTATTAGATTTAAATTTTTACGAGTTTATTAGTTATGGAAAAAACTAAAATTGGATCTAAAAACGTCACTTAATGAAATATAAAAAGTAAAAGAAATACAAAAGTTTATATTAAAAATGAGATAAAGCTTAGCCAAGGCCTGAATTCATATGGCTTATATATACTCTGTAAAAAGGAAATGTTACATATTAAATAAATTTAAATTAAATAAATGTGAAATGAAGTTAATTAAAGCTTAGAAATCCGTTGGTTGAAACTGACTTTGAATGGAAACCAACAACAACAACATATTGCAAGTACAGGGTATTCCAGGAGTTGCTTAAAATACGGTGCACATGGGCCACTTACGTAACGGGCGTTGGTCAATGGGGAAGTCCGCAGTTCGAACCCCGTCGCACCGTCAGTGGCATTTCGTTGGCCAATGGCCAAAATAAAAAGTCAATTTTCAATAGAAGCTTCACACGCGGCACACATCACGTCTGCAGCAGCGGCGACTGAGCTGCCATTTTCCGTTTTCCATTTGCCATTTTCCTAGTTGTAAAAGAAAAGTCGGCCATCAAATCAAAATGGCGACTGCACTTGTTTTATATAATACAAGAACTGCGGAAATTATCATAGCAAAAACGAAAAACGAAAAACGAAAAAGCGAGAAGCGAGATGCGAGAAGTGTAGAAAGAAACAAAAGAAGCAAAGAGAACATCTCTTATAAATTTCGCCTGTAGCAAAAGGCAATCAAGATCTACACACACACACACACACACACATGTACACACGCGATACACAGCCTCCATTTTGTTGAACTGGAGGCAGACATGCATGGCGGCATTTCCGGTTGCTTGGCACCATTAGTGCAGCTGCCACGCCCCCGTCGCCCGCCTTACATTTTGGCTTTTTGTCGAGATAAGCAGTTTTCCCTCCGATTTTCCCCCTCCCCCGACCGATTGCTGTTGCTGTTGCTGTTGTTGTTGCTTTTGGCCTTGCTGCAACTTTACGCTAGAAGGAAAAACTTGTTTTTAAAAAGCGCATTTGACATGTGTTTGCTGCAGGCCCCTAAAAGAGTGAAGGAGGGGCTGGGGGGTTGCCCCTCCCCTTCACCACTTCACCCCTTCACCACTTCATCCCTTCACACCGCATTCTGTAAGCTCCTCTGGCCAAAAGTCTTTGCCAAGAACTTACCAACTTTCTCGGCGTCCTTTGCTTGAGCCTGTGTGCGTGTGCAAAGTATATTCATTATTTTGTTTTCATTTGCTCAGCGCCGAACTTTGCAATTGAATTTTATTGCTGCTTCTTCTTATTTTCATTTTTCATTTTTTATTTTCTTTTTGGGATTTTGTGTGAAAAATACGTTTTTCAACCGATTCGCCACTCCTCTGAATGCATTTCTTATGGACCACATTTTGTGGTTCTTGGCCAAAAGTTTGCCAAAAGGCACTTTTCCTTCATTGACTTTGGCATCGGTAATTGTGTGATGGCACTTGGCCTAAACATTATGGCCCATAAATATGGCCTTGATGGACGGGTTTATTAACTTTGTAACAATAAAATATATACATATTCATTTTAGTTAACTGCAAGTAAAAGCGCCTTAGAGGGGTGTGACCGACCAGCAGATACCCTTTAAGCCGATTCAATATATATTTATGCATACACACACTCACAGCTGTGCTTCTTCTTGCAAAACTTAAATTTAACTAATAAATTAATCAGTTTTGAATCAGATCAGATGTACATATAGAATATATATTTTATACCAATTGCATGCATGTATATATAGTTGCAAATTGATATACCCTTTAAGAAAACATAATCGGGTATTTTCGACTCGACTCGACTCTTTCAACAAATCGAACTATCGAATGCTTAAATAAAATTTGTTTAACATCGAGCAAATGTTGGTTCAATAAACTCTAAGCTCAAATGCAATGAAGTGTGTTAAAGGGGTTTTGGATGCTGTGGGTGTATCAATGGGTGTCTACTTGGGCATCGAGCTGTGCAGCATTTCAAATGTGCGGGCCTGATAAACCGGCAAAAGCTTTTAACTTTTGCAAATGTTGCATACTTTTTGGCTTCCTCCCATTTGGACAGACGCACACACACACACACACCCACCTACATATGAGTGTGTGTAAGTATATATATGTATGATGAGGCTGTTGCTCTTTACTAATGCGTTCGCTCGCAACTCCCCAAAGTCCTCGAACGGAGGCCCCGTGGCTCCAGCTGTGGAGCTTTGGCGCTGTTCCTCTGTCTAAGCAAATTATAATTGAGTGTAAAGGACGAGCGCATTGAACTGCCGCCTTCTGTCATCAGCCACGCCCACAAGCCAGGCTGGCATTTGCCTTGAATATAATTTTAATCATCAATTAAATAATATAGCAAGCTTTCAATTCGATCTGATATTTGCTCCGAATATAACTTTAATCATCAATTAAATAATATAGCAAGCTTTCAATTCGATCTGATATTTGCTCTGAATATAACTTTAATCATCAATAAAATAAAATAGAAAGCTTTCAATTTTCAGCTTTAATTCAAATATTAATCTAAAACTAAAAATGCGATGTTTGCAAGTAATTGAACTGAAAGCTTTAAAAGCTTTTGAAGAGAAGTTTAAAGCTTTTGCTCTTAAATAAAGCACATTTAAGTTCTAGTTAAGCTTTATTATGGTTTTAGCCCTCTATTCTAGACAGAGTTATTTAATTACTTATGTTATTTTATTTTTATTAAAGCTTTAATGTGCTTTTGAATTAATAGAATGAAAACAAAGTATAAAAAAGAACACAAAGAAAAAAAATATGTTTATGTAATAAATAGTAAATAAACAAGACTTATGAGCGAGCCAAAAGAAAATTAATAAATGATAGATTAAAGCTAAGAGCTTTTCTTTTGTTTCAGCAAGTAAAAGCAAGTAAAAATAAGTTGAAGTTTTTCATTGCTTTAATGAAAAAGATATGAAATATTGTGGCTTTAAGAGTCGGGTCCAATGCTCACCTGTCTGCTTGTATACCTGCTCTTGTGGCTCGTGTTGTTGTTGTTGTTGGTGCTGTTGTAAGCGGCTCTTTGTGGCATGTTCGAAGCAAATGCGCTGCCACTTGAGACGAGCTGCTGGCCGAACGCAATGCTCCACGTCGACTTCTTCCCGGGGCCATAAATTTTGTGCCACGTTTTGCCATTTTAATGAATGGATTTTTTAATGCAATGTTTTTGGCTCGTTATGTTGGCCCAAGTGCTGCCTGACTCCTTGCTCCTGACTGCTGGCTGCCGGTGGCTGGCTGCTGGCTGCTGGCTGCTGGCTCCTTGCCTCGCATTCAGCGTCCTTTAATTTATTGACTAATTTAGCTTTTTTTCTTTGGCTAATAGATACTTTTAGGCACTCTTAATGGCCAACTTTTGCTTTTACGCATGCATATAAAATACATTTTTTCTTTGCTTTTTTGATCATCTTTTTTATTTTTCATTCAGACGGAGCTGCTTTTTAATTAGGCTCAAGCTATTGGCGGCCTATTTTCAAATGTAATTAATGTAAATTTTATGAAAGCATTAGACAGGTGCAGGTGGAGGGGGACGAACACCTGAGCCGCAGTTCAGCTATAAATATTTGCGATTAGCCTGCTCAATGTGGCAGGCAATTACAACAACAGCAGCAGCAGCAGCAGCAGCAGCAGCAGCAGCAGCAGCAACAACAATTTGGGTACAAATGAATGAACACATGTTTGTGCTGCGTTTTACGAGCGCCCGCCGAAAAGTATGCACTTTTATGTTTTGGTTGTGCTTGAAGATTTTATCTGCGTTACGCGCCATTGCCAGCTGCTGCGCACAAACACAAACACACACATACACACACATATATATATATAAATACACACACTCACTCACACACACACACCTTTGTTGCTTGTGTCGCCTTTTTGTGTATTTCTTGCCTTTGGGCACCTTTTGTCATCGTTTGCCTCGCGTCGCGGCGTTCCGGCTGTGCGATAACAAGCATCATAAATCCTTTTCGCCTCCAAATGGCACAGGACAACGCCACCCCCCATTCTCCACCCTTCGTCCCTTTCGGTCCCTTAGCAACTCGTGCAGCTTCTTTGTTGCCATTTTGTAGGCGTCATCAGCAGCCAGCTTCTGTTTCGGTCGCTGTTTGTGTTGCGCCTTGGCCATCGTTTGTTATTGTTTGCGGTTTGTTGGCCACTCGCAACGACCCGGACCAGCCCCCAACCACCCAACCATCCAACCACCCAGCCATATATCAACTCTCTGCCTCTGACTCCGGACTGTTTTGCCACCTCGGGGCAGCAGCAAAAACAACTCTCTGTTAGTTTTCTCAGGTTTCTGCGTTGTCTTTACCCGAATACCCAGATTGAATTTAGCCCAAAGTCCAAATAGTTCAGCTCCAAAAGAGCGCTCCAAAAGAAGCATAACAAAATAATGGTGGATTATGTGTGAGTCTTGCGGCTTTTCGTCTCTTAAAGTAGAACAAAGTGTTTGCTTAGCTCAAAACATGTTAGTTTTCTGTTAAGTTAACAGAACTAAGTGTTTGCTTAGCTCAAAACATGTTAGTTTGATGTCAATTAAACATAGCTGTTAACTGAGCTGCTGGCTTTAAATTAAGTTACATTATTAAAATATACTTTCAATATTGCTTTGTTAATGTTAGTATACAATGTTATACAACTGTTAACTTTGCTGTTAGACAAGATACATAATAGAAATATTCAATAAATCGTTCAAAAGAAATTAGTTTCAATAATAATAATTTGGCCTGAAAATATGCTATATATCTTTAAAGTTGACATTACTGTTAAGCAGAAATAAAGGACATTTTTCTGTTAGGATTTTGATCTGCTAATTCGAAAATCAATGTACAAAAAACTTGTTATTTAAATTCAGCCATTTTTCGTTCTACATTTCTCTTAACTTATTAATCAGTTAGCTTACAATTCAAGTTAAAGCAACTTCTCTATTTAAATTGTTGCTTTTGTTCCCCTATTTCGTACAGTTGTATCGATCATGTTAATATTCTGTTATCTTAACATAGCTGTTAAGCAAGCTTCAGCAGCTTCTATGTTAGGATTTTAATGGAAGGTTTTGCTTGCTCGAGTTCTCTGCTAAACGCATTTAAATAAACTTTTTGCCACTTTCATATGGCTATACCCTGCATTTATCAGCAGCTGATGGGAATCCGCTTAGCAGCAGCTTCAGCCAAACTCTCCACATGGTTGTTGTTCTGCTATTCCCCCTGTTGAGGCGACAATTGCCGCCCTTCAGGGATTAAAAAGTTGCCGGCTCGACGGCATTTGCATTTATGCAAGCAGTCCGAGTGCCAAAAACAACGAAAACGGGAAAAACAAGCTCCTGCAGAGGGCGAAGCAAGGATATCTGAGGGAGCCAGCTGCAGGATGTGGGCGGATGCAGCCACTTGCACCCATTGGTGGACACACAGAAATTGCCACCAGCGGCTATTTGCATTTTAAATCTGGCCCGTCTGTTCGCCTCCGCTTCGCCGCTCCTTCGCTCCTCCCCTGGTGGAGTTTAATAAGCCTCGCACACGCTTTGACGTGGCAGCTGGAGAGTGGAGCCGTGTGGCACAGAGCGGAGCTGTGTGCCCCAATCCTGGCTGTCCACATGCGGCTAATGCAATCTTGACAACGCGTCAGTCATGTTGTTCGCCAGCCGAAAATGAGGCGTGTCACTTTTGATTTGGTTTTATTGCAGCCGTGGCAAGTGGCATGTGGCGTGTGGCATGTGGCATGTGGCAAGTGGCAAGTGGCAAGTGGTCACATAGGATGCTGTTTGTGGAAACGCATAACAACAACAACAACAACAACAACATGTGTCCTGTGATTGGATGGCTGCAGGAGTGCAGTTTTTAATGTCATTAACAATGTGTGCCCAACATTGCCTTCGTTGTCCTTTGTCACAAATCAAAACGAAAGCGGAAGGAATTCAAATTGTATTCGACTGCCCAGCAATCAGCATTTCAATTGTTTTTATTATTACTTTAATTAAACTATTATTATTTTTATTCTATTTGTAATTTATTTGCTATTTAAAGCTTTTCTTACGCCTTGCAACATAAATGCATTCTTACCAATTTTAAGTTCGATTATAATTTAAAATTTCCGCGCTACACAAGTTATCGATAGGCGGCATAAAGTAACAGCGCTGTTAGCTGTTCTGTTCGCTTAACACCACTACCAAATATTACGAAAACTATCCACAGATAAAGCGTAAGAACTATACTTTACTTTATTATTATACTATACTTTATTATTAAATATTTAAAAAAAATAAACAATATTTACAGTACTATTTAAACTCATATTTTAGCACATTGAGAAAAATGTGAAATATATTAATGAATTTTAAAGTCGGCGCCAAATGTGAATGTTTCAGTGTTGCAAGACATTTAAGCGTTTGTTTTTACTCTCTCACTATGCCGCTCTCTAAGTTGAATTGTGAATCTCTCAGTTTGCGCAACGCACATAACATTCTGCCGCGCTCACCTATGCTCGCATCCTCTGTAGTCGCGCTCTTCGTTTTCATCTCTCATTCGCATTTCATTTCTCGTTGCGAGCGGACGTCTTTGATTGTTGCTGCGGTAAATTTAAGCGTTGCGCGCGTATTTCCCTACCAATTGTAGTTGAATATTCTCGCTCTTCTCAACAAGTCGTGGGAGTCGAAGACGCTTTAAAGTGAACAGAAATTGCACGCCTATAGTTTATAGTTGGTGTCTTCAATCGCAATCGCCATCGAATGAATAGAAAACATGTAATCCATGTGTGCAAATGCCAAACAACAAAACCCAATTCAAATACGTTTTTAGATGAATAACAACAACAACAGCAACATCGTGAAGTGCTTTCAAATTTAAAATAAAAGTGCAGTGCAACAACGAGCTATGTTCAAGCATACATATTCACATATATACAAATTGGAATCGACAACGTACAACGTACAGATACAAAATGAAATGAAAAGTTAAAAATAAATATATATGCCATCTCTCTCGGCTGCGGCAGCGGCAGCAGCAGCAGCGGCGGCAACGGCATCGTCACAGAGCCAGACAGGCGCGAGGGACGTGATTTCTCTTGTGCCTGTCTGTTCTGCCTTCCCCCTTTGGTCGATTGTCCGCTTGGCAGCATCATTGCTCATACAAAAAGAATTATACATATATGTATATATGTATTAAATATATATATATATAAATATATATATATATAGAAATTCATTCAATGTGCCACATGTTTTTGTTCGTTATTCTTCTGCTCCCTTCGCAATTTATTTTGCGCACATTTTTCGCTCGCTGCTTTTTGCGCTTCGTTTACATTTCATGGCTGCTGCGCCTCCTTGTTTATCCTTTGATCCTTCTCGCATTGCCATTCGCACCACCGTTCGCCAGCCTCTTTTCTGATTCGATTTTTTACGCCTCTGCCTCTCTCTCGCTCTCTCTGCTGGCGGCGACGGCGGCAGCGGCGGCACCAGCAGCATCCACAAACAGACGCTCAGCTGCTTGTCCAATGCAGCGCAGCGCAGCGCAGCGCTTTGTCTTTCCCATTCAATTAACGCAAATAAAATGTGTGTGCCAGATGATGCTGTCGCCTCGCAAGAGAGAATAACGTGTAGCTTAACCAAAAGTTGCATTTAGATGCAGTTCAACAATGATGAATATATAATACCGTGCAGACTTATCGCTAAATAAAGCAGCCAATAGCAAGAATAACAGAGCCAACAACAACAAAAACGTTTGCAGTGACAACAGGAATTCGCAATAGAAATATTTTTGTTATTTGTTTTTTTGTTTTCTTATAAACATCATTTCATTCAACTGGAAACTGCGTCTACCGCTTCCCCTGCCCGTCCGTGGCAATAAAAGCGCGTGGTTGTCTCTCATGCCTTTTGCCTGGTCTCTTTTGTTTCGCGTTTGCGCTGTGTTTTCATTCCGTCTTTTTGCGCATTTTCTGTTTTCGTTTCGTTTCGCTTGGCAGAGCCACAGTCGCTGCCACAGCCGCCGTCCAACATCCTTTTGCCCAGTTGGACGAGAGAGCAACCCTTAAACAACAATTAAATTTACAATGTTATGCTTTTGAATTCCTTACACAAAACATCGGCGAACAGAAATGAATTTGTTCAAATTGTTATAAATATCTTTATTAAGTAAACTGCGCAGAAAGCATTCCAGAAATGTGCAAATCGTAAAATTCGGGAATAAAAAAGTAGAAAATCAGTGAAAATCGTCTTAAAATATCAATGGAGAATATTATATGTGCATCTGTTGATGTGATATTCTTGGAGAATTTGAATATCTGCCATCCTATTTATATCAGATAACATATTTTTTAATTCCGTTATAATTTATCTATCTATCCGATTTATTTATTTCCCCTTGAATCTCCAACAAAAATTTGGAAAATGTATTTTTAGTTCAATTCAATCAAATCGTGAACTGCAACTAACTCCCAAGTGAAACTCACTTTAATTGTAAATTGTGCCAAATAGAAGAAGAAGAAGTAAATTGTAAATCAAATACTCAAGAAAATAGTTAAGAAAATTAATGAATATACAACAAATACATAAATCAAATGCAACAAATGCGACGTCAAATAAAAATTCAGTGTTAAATAAAGTGCAATAAGAAGCGTGACTACCCCTATTTACAGAGTGTGGACTACCCCTAGTAAAAAATTACAAATAAAAAACACAGCACACAATTTGTTAGTGTCAATTATACGGGGCAGCTGTGCATATAATTTGCGACGCAACTGTAAACACAAAAAGCCGTCAAACTGTGGGGCTCCGGGGCATTTTTTCTTCCTCCGCAAGGAATGTATTATCCGGTAAGCAAACAAAATAAATCTAGCCACACGCACACATTATTGCACGTAAGTGTGGACATTATGGCGACAGCCACTGTATAGGTCACACAGCAACAACAAATGTACACATTACAGTGCACTCTATAAATATTGTGACAAGGCAACGGCCAACAGCTCTATGCGGTTTGTTTGCCTTTGCTAGCTGCCGTTTTTTCTTCGTCTCTCTATCTGTCGCTCCCTGTCGCTCTCGCTCTCTAACTCCGACTCTCATTCACTAACTCACTCTACGGTATTTAATCGTCGCCTAAGAGCAGCTTTTACTATTTTGGCAAACTACCGTTGTTTTCACTCTCAATTGTAAGCAAAACGAAATTCTTAGGCGTGTTTGCTTGTTGTTGTTGTCGTTTATTAGTCAAACTGAAACTCTCCCTCTCCCTTTCGCTCTCTTGCCCTGTTGGGATTTGTTTACCTACATATTTACATAGACAACAACAAATATGTATGTTAAGCATTGTATTCACACGTGTGCCCAAAACTCTCGTTTCCCCAACCTTTGTTGACTTTGCCTTTACTTCAAAAACATTTTCTTTTCTTTTTCTTGTTCTTTTTTTTTATTTATTTATTTATTTATTTTTGCCAATACGCGTAAAAAAAGTTCCTAACCCAAAGCACGTTCTCTCAGTGGAGCTGTATCTAAATCAAGGAAGGGGATCTGGTAATTTGATAGCCCCTTAATTCGGGTCGACTTGCGGCTTTCAATTTGTTGATACTTCATATCGGGTGTTCTTTCCCTAATATGAGGCTCACTTTTTGCGTATTATATTGTGCATTCCCCCCATATCATTTGATCCATTCATGTGTCAACTTTTAGCGTCCGTTTCTCGCTTCTCGCAACATTTTCCCACGTAATTTAAATACACATACATATTCATATATGTATCTATATATAATATCTTATGCAAATGATGATATGATAAATTTTTCAAATTATTAATTTATTTGTATTTGCCTTCGGTTTCTTTCTTTGCAGGTAAGCTCTTTCAAATGCAAATGTATGAGTTATATGGAAATTTTTCATGATTGATAAGGAAGTCGGCTATAGCCATGATTTGGAAGTTGATTAATCTGTATGTGAGTACACCAAGATAATGATCTAACTCCATGGGTTTGTCCAGTTTTTAATGATGTCAATCATCAGAGATTCGGTTTTGATCTCCCACTAAATTAATAGAAGCTCTGCAAGTTTATGGAGCTCTATTTAATCAATTGCCAGGCAACTATTCGATTATCGTTGAAAGGTTTGCAATTTGCTTTTAGAGTGTAAAGTAATAAATATTATCTAATTGGAATCGCTAGAGCTGACAAATTAATGATATGATAAAAAGAGGTTTTTGTACTTTGGCTTATATGTTTGAAATCAATTTTATATATTTTATAGAGTTAGTAGTATTTCAACTATTTAGTTGGATTTACCTTGAGAAACTATTCAATCATCATTCATTCATTAAATTGCTTGAATATGATTCAGAATTTTTCTTTTTAGTAAATTTATATGAGTACTTAATTACTTGTTTAAACACAATGAGTACCTTTTTTAATTTAAGCAATTACTAATTGCATTTCATAATTTAAACTATGATTTCGCTGTAGTTAATTATTACATTTTGCAAATGTCATTTTAATAAATAAAAAGATAAATTAAATAATTGCAACTACATTTTGTACAGGTAACATTTAAGAGGCAGCTTATAAAGTTATGTGACACAAATTAAAATAATATGCATAAAAAATAAATGTATAAGTAGCTGCAATTTATAAGCCGACTATGAAATACTCTAGAAAGTATTCATATTGGAAGAATTGATACACAAAAATTAATAGATATAAAATATATATTTGATAAATCGTTTCCAAAGTTTTATGTATTACACAAAAATTTATTCTTAGTATTTTAACTAAAGATAATATTTATCTAGAATTCATATGTCAGATTATTTTTGATATTCGTAAATGTTAAATAATAAAAAATAAGTATTTGTGATGAAGTTGTCGATGCTCAAGTCAATCGTAACTAAGAATATATGATATAATATGTATTTTTAACATTACAAAATGTGTGACAAAATCATAATGCCAGCTTGTAGGGTATTCTAGTTGAGTTGCTTCAACGAAATCTTCCGGTTTTTGCGTTTGTCGGAGCCACAATTGAAAAATTGCACATAAATTGCATAAATCGTTATTGTTGTTGTTGTAAGAGGCGGAAGGGGTGGGGGATGGTGTTGATGGGTATAAAACTATATACATATATATATTTATATTTATCTATGTATATAATAGGAGCTGCTAGACTAGGTTCCATTGTGCGTGCGCACTTAACCGCAAAGTTGGTAAATTTTGGTTTTTATGATCAACGGATCTCGTTTTCAGTCGACCTCAACGCTATTTTTTTTTCCTATGAGCAACTTTTATGATGTTTGTTTATAACTGATTACGCAATAATTATAAGCTAAAAGTAATAATAATAATGATAACAGACATTGGATGCTTTACAAAAATTACTTTCACTTAATTGTCCGACATTTTCTTCCATTTCCATCAGTCTAGTTAATCTAAAAGAGAGATAGAAAGATATAGAGAGGGAGTGAATTTGAGAGTGGAAAAATGTAGAAAATTCTGTCATAATGAAAACATTTTTCAATATTTTCAATTAGCTTGATTGATGGCTCTCATTTATAAGCATTTTTAAGTAGCACTCGAGAGGGAAAAGCCCGCAGATATGAGATATACTCTACACGTAGCCCGCATATTATTACAATTTTTCTTCCTCTTCATCCTCATCCTCTTCTTCTTTTTGTTTTGTTTAATGCCAGAGCGCGTCTGTTTTCTATTTCAGCGCAAATGATATGACAATTTATTTCAATTAAAGTTGATTTAAAATTCTGTTGCCTTCTCACTCTCGCACGTTGCATGCTGATTGATGAAAATTGTGTAGGGAGGTGTAAGAAGAAGCACAATAAGCAGAAACGGCTCGGAAAGCGAAAGAAACCTCGTGGCCTATTCCAATTTTTGTGTATCTCTAGATATCTTTATTAATGGGGGCGTTTTTATTAAGTAACCGGATGAATTTATAATTAAACGTTAGATTTTAATCGAAAGTACAGTTTATTTAATTTTTATGCAAGCGAATCTTGCTCTATACGATTAAAACTTCGAGTAGAGCCACATTTCAAATTTCAAGGTACACTTTTTCAAAAAATATTTAACCGTTATTTCAATTATATACTTATATTATGATTATTTTGTGATTGAGTTTATTAAACTCATATATATTGCTTTAAGCCTGATCTAAGCTTTGATACACAAAATTATACTCATATATGTATGTGTGTGTGTATTGAAGTTACAATTTCATTTCGTTGCTTCACATTTACAAACACATACATATATGCATGCATTTGTATTGGAGTTATAATTCCATTCCCTTTCATTCCATAAGCAGGCTTGCTGTTATAAATTTGTCCTTGTATGTGCTTTGGCGCTTCGCTTTACACTTACACTTACGCATAAATGAAGCTTCATAATAAGTGTGTGTGTGAGTGTATATAAAAAAAACAACCAAAAATAAGTAAAGATTTACAGCTTGATATTCGCTCTTGGAGCACATTCGAATTTGAAGGCGCGACGCGACATTTTGTCGAGCTGCTGATAAGGTGCAGTTGATTTTTATTATAATTGGATCTGGCAAACCGCTCACACTGTATATACGCTATATATACATACATATGTATATGTATGTGTGTGTGCCTTTCACCAAATGCCTGCAATTGATATCAGCGATTAAATTGCGTTTAATTTGCATTAATTCGAGGCGTTCGCTTTTTATAACACAAAATAAAAAATAAATTAGGCTTTGTTTAGCTAATACAATACATACAAATAGACATACATACATACATACATAATATATAATAAAGATGTGAATCGATTAACTGGAATGGTTCGAATTGCAGCACATTTAAAAATAAAATGTGCAGCGAATAAATTAATTTTTTTGGGGAATTCGCAAATACGAACAAGATTTTGCATGTCGCTAACATGTGAAAAAGATGGGAAGGGGGTAGCGGGAGTAGAAGCGCGGCCGCAAAACAAATCGCAACCTACAGCAATGTGAACGAACCTGCGGAGCAGCAGCAGCAGCGATAAAAAAAAACAGTTGGTGAAACGTTTAAGGCAAATCATCATGCAAATTATTTGGTTCAACTCAAAACTGTGACGGCGACGGCGACGGCGACGCCGACTGCGGCGGCAATGCTAATCGCCAGTGTCACTCACACGTCGTTGTTGCTGGCAATTAGCAGAGCGCCGCACGCCTGCGCAATGAGTCAGCAGCAGGAGCGACGCAGACGCAGACGCAAACGCAAACGCAGTCGAACTGTAACAGGTTTTCTTTTTCTTTTTTTTCTTAGCCTATGTTGTTGTTGTTGTGCGGCATCAGCATGAAACGGTAATTGCAGCAACATTAGCCTTTAGTTCCATTCCATTTTGTTTCATTGCTCGTTTCGCTCTCGATTTCACGCCCACATGCTTTCCACAATATTCTCACACACCAGCGTTACATTTTATTGCCGGTCCGTTAGTGTCGCCGCAGTTTGTTTATGTTTTATTTTGTGCACATTATTTCTTCTTTTTTTTTTTTTAATTTATGCGGCCGGCTTACACTTTTTTCTACTCTATACAAGCCGAGTATTATGATTTTGTCAGAGAATGTGAAACGCTGATCGTAAAATACAGTTTGTCAGGGTATTTCAACTTCGGCATGTCTTGGGTAACAGTTTTTTTTTCGATTTTAAGTTTATTTGCATTTCTGTTTAGTTGCCGGTGCACACGTTGTTCTAGTTCTTCTTGTTCTTGTTGTTGCTGCTCACAAAATTTACATTTTATTGGCTTGTCATAAAATGTATCTGTGAGCGTCTATATCCATATGTGTGTTTTGTTTGTTTTATTTACTCGTATTTTCCTGTTGTCATTTTTAAATGTTTGTATTTTTGTTGTGTGCTTTGCTTTGCTTATAGAAATATTTTAATATTGAGTAACGCGCAACGGAAAATAAATTCTGTTTGCATATATTGACATAATTCGCGAGGCGACGATTCAAATTGTTTTAATTTTGTATTATACACAAAAAATAAATAAAACCGAACTACTTCTGCATTAAATTATTTTGTTATTTATGCGAAAGTCTTTTGCTAACAGCTTTGTCATAATTCAAATAAGATTTTACAGTTTAATAAATGTTATTTGATTGAAATCACAAATTTGACTTGTAACATTATATTTAATAATATCTCTCTTTATTGTTCAATATATAATTAAGTGAATTATTCTGTCTGCATCTTAATATCAATATCGATACTCTCTCCCTCTTTCGCTCTCTCTCTCACTCTCTTGCATTCTCTGTCTGACTCATTCGCAAACCGGAAGTTTAAAAATTTATTGTGCATAGTTAAATTTATAATAAATTCGTGTTCGAAATTGAATAAAAAATTGCTTCATTGATTTAACAATTGAAATTTCTATTTTAATTGAAATCCATGCGTAATTTATGCATATTCAATTAAACAATTAATTTCTACAACAACAGTTTCTCACATGCAAATGTGAAAAGCAACAGCAACAACAATCGGCATATTTACACGATTTTTTGCCATAAATTATCAAAGGCGAAATATATTTCTTTTTTAGGCCAAAATTGAGAAAATAAATAAAAGCTAAAAAGGTGCGCGAGCGCGCGTTTTTAAACGCTCGCGACATTTGTCGATAATTTTAATTTATTGCCTAGTTAAAATGTGCAAATTTGTTAAAAGCTATGCCAAAGGAAAACTCTGGCTGTTTACTTTGCATTTATTGTGGCCAATTAGCATAAAACGGCAACAACAAGAATAACAACAATGCAACAAGGTAAACCAGGTAAATTGCAATTAAAAGATAAATGAAGATGCGCACTGACCAGGCGCCGTACTATTGTTAACCAACTTACAGGTGATAAAGGCGATGACATCACCTGGCCACCAGGTGGAGACACTCTGACCTTAACGGCCATTTGTCGACGACCTTCGGCTCCCTTTATGGCTTTTTAATTATTGCAAAGACAACAACAAAATCAATTTAAATAAGGCTTGCAGCATAAAAAAAAAAATAAACACTTGCATTCAATATTCTAAATGCATGTGAATTATGGAATATCACGATGTGTGTGCATGCATATAAGGTAAATATTCCATAAAGCGAAGCAAACCGAATGACACGTGTTAAACATAAATATAATTATCTACGCTAAACATACATTTTTGATACCCTGCAACAATTGGCTTTGTGTAGATAGGGTATATTGTTTATGTGATTAGTAATTATTAATACTATTATTAGTCAAAGTATCTTGGTATATAATCTAGCTGAAATTATAAGCCATGCTTGTCTCGGTAACTATATTACAGTTTTTATCAGAAAGAAAGAAAATAAGAAAACTTTTTTTAAGGTATTAACGAGTCGGAAAATTAATTTAACGATAAAGTTCGCTGCTGAAGTATTTCTAATACTTCTTATACTACTAATAGAGCTCAGGATTTGTAAGTCATAAATAACCATTCAATACGTTCTTTTAAAATTTATAAAATATACGACATAAAATAAAAAAAATATTTACACAGAAAAGCAGGCCTCAACTTAATTATAATCAAGTTATTAAAATAATTTTGTAAACTTAAATACTTTATTTAAGACTGAGAAATTCCACAAAAAAAAAAAGAAGTTATTTATTGTTTTGTTAAATTATTAACCGGACTAGCCGGAAAAAAAATCGTAATCTTTTAACAACAAATATATATGTAGGACAGAGGAATGGGATTACTTTTGTTTTGTTTTAATTATTTATAAAATTTCTTTTGTTCACAATTGAAATAATGTAAACTTGAAACAAAATACGGCAAAGTCGACTTTGCATTAACTTTGACCTAAATTGTTGTTCGATTTCTTTGTTATTTGTTTCTATAACTTTACAAAGTTCTTAAGTTTTTCAAAGTTCGTGAGCTTTTCGTCTGTCAATAAGTTTTCTTTTTATATTTATTTACATAAATATAAATGTTATATAGATTATTACTTCATGTCTACATTTGTTTTTACCGTTTCGTCAGGGTATTTGAGAGTCGTCTTCTTTAGTATAGGTTTGGCTTGTGGTTCATCTTTGTTTAACTTTTACGCCAATAATGTTTAATGTTGATTTTAATGGCTGTCAGACTTTTGCATATTTATTTAGTTTTTACATTGTTTTGCTTATTTGTTTATGTCATATGTACTTTTATTTATTTCATTTTATGTTTATTTTTGTATTTTTTTTTCTGCCGACCTTCAATTCAACATTTTGCACGATTTCGCAATAATTTTTTTTATTTTTGCATTCATATCAATTTTCAATTAACATGTGTGTAATTAAGGCCTTAAGCAGGCTTACAGTACTTGAGCTGAGGATGTTGTCAGGTGTGTTAATAGCTGTATTTGCAACACCTCAACAAATATTCGAGTTCCGTTACGAGCATCAATTGAGAAAAGAACTAATCGAAGTGCTCTGGGAGGCCTTTTATGCTGGTCAACTAATTCCCTTTGATTAGAAGCCCGAATGGTGAATTGAGTGAATGGCTGACTGGCTGATTGAGTGACTGACTGACTGACTGACTGAGTGGAGTGTCTAAAATAGACAATTTCCTTTTCGCATTAAATGCTATTTGTATTTCACTCACAGACCGAATGCCGTTTGACTATTTATTTGTTTTTAGCCTTCTGTCGGTCCACATCCAATTACTGGCACTCACGCACACATACACACACACACACACGCACACCGGTTGCCAGGCTTCCAGCGGCTTGCCTTTGGGTCTCCGGACACGTGGCCAGCATCTGTTACAAGTTTTCCTCTTCCTCGACTTTCTTTTTGGGTTTCCAAATCGTGCATCGATTTGCCGGCGTTTTCTGTGTGAAGTTTGGCAACGTTTAACTTACACACATTAAATGCATATAAATACATACACATATACATATACATTTCATTTATGAGAACTGCTTAAAACAAATCACATTTTACTGAAAATGAAGAGTGAGAGGGAAAGAATGAGCGAGATAAAGAGGGAAGGAAATGAATGTACAGAAAGCCAAACGAGATTCAAATGCGAGTGCTTGGGGTCAGGGTCGTGTAGTTGTGGCAAGTGCAAAATAATGCCGCACGACTCATACATATTTCATTTATTTATGTGTGCACAGGTCACACACACATACAGAGAGAGAGTGAAGCAACGGGGTTGTACCCCAGAGCAAAAGCATTGTGACATTTAAGAGGCTCTCGAGAGCAGCAGCAGCAGCAGCAGCAGCCGCCGCGGGTGCCTTCCAAAGTGTTGAGCTAAAAACAAAACACGCACCACCCAACCACCCATCCACCAGCACACGCCCACTCCCAACCTACAACCCCAACCCCAACCCGAACCCCAACCCTTACCGTTATACAATTTTCACAGCAACCCTCGCGATGAGCCAGTCAAGTGGTAAAGGTATGAGTTGCTGCTCGCTGTGCGGCCTCTCAGGAGCTTCGTTTTCACAGCAAGTAAATGCGAATGTGTGTGTGTGTGTGTGTGTGTTTGTGTGTGTGTGTGTGCTGCATACTTTGTGGCGTTGGCGGCTGCTTAAAATAATTAAAAATCAATATTTAAACGTTGCCTACAATCAGCCAAAGCAAACCTTTCAAATGGCTCCATTGCAGAAAACCCCAAAGTAAAGAAAACACTTAAAAATATACGTATTTATAAATATATATATAAAGCTATATTTATATTCTCTTTAAAGCAACACATTTGAATGTGTTAAAATTCAATTCTTAATTCTTATTTATGTCGCAATTCAAAATTATCTTTAATTGCGA
The DNA here is from genome assembly GCA_037075185.1 of Drosophila pseudotalamancana. NCBI lineage: Eukaryota > Metazoa > Arthropoda > Insecta > Diptera > Drosophilidae > Drosophila > Drosophila pseudotalamancana. Next base: position 117,855 of record JBAMCK010000062.1, on the reverse strand, counting down.
CACGCTTAAGAATTTGCATAATATTTAGTTTGGGAATTTCATTATTTCTCCTTCTTGTATTAATTATTTACAAACTCGCAATTTGCCACAAATTGTGCCTCTTGCCACATCCACTTGATGCGACTTCCGTTTTGGCTCTGGGGCATAGAAATTTTGGTGCAAAATTTGTTTTGCCTTGCAATTTGTTTGCGTTAAAAAAGTTTTTACTTTGATTTCAATAAAATTTTATTGGCTGCTTAAAATACGATTTAATCGAAAAGTTTTAAATAATAAATAAATAATTAACTGCTTGTACTTTTGCTTGGCGTTTAAGTCTTTATTTTAGCCATCAAGAAATACAGCCAAATGCTGTTTGAAAATCATTTTGTGGAAAACCATTTCAAAAATTGCCAATTAAAATGAAAGCAACAATTTTATTGACTAACCGACGCCTCAACAAAAATACGCCGCAAGCTGTGCAAAGACTGCCAAAAGTCTCGGCCATAAATAGTAGTATATATTGTATATCGATTATATATATATATATATTTTTATATATGTGTGCATATATGGCTTATAAATAATGCCGATCAATGCTCTGGGAGTCAATGAAAGGTAAACAACAGCGCCCATAAAGCATACGAGCTGTGAATAAATCACAAAACCACAAACACAACAACAACAACGAAGCAAGTGAAACGTTGAAAGCAGCGGCTAACGACTGCAGCATACTCTGTTTTTTTTTAGAAACTGAACATGTTTTTTTTTTCAATAAGGTTTTTATTATGTATTATATAACTTGATTTGGAAAGAAGTTTATCGAAAAATAAGATTACCAAGTCTGTGTTTCTAGTTAGTGATAAAACAAGTTTATAAGCTATAAGTTAACTATAAACTATAAATTTATTAATATTACAAAAATAAAAAAATGTAGAATATGGCAATTGCAATAAACCTTTATACCCTTCTTATCTTTGAGAACAGAGTATTAAAAGAAATATCAATAATTATAGTATATATATGAAATTTTATATGTCTGTCGATCAAAATACGAAAAATGTGTTTTAATGCAAGTGAATTGATTTATTCTTATGGGAATTACTATATCTGATCAAATTTTAATTTCTTTTAAGACCAAAGCTCGAAATTATTTGCGTATTCACTTTGTCTTTATACAAAAATTTGTATATAAGTTTAGAGGTGTATATATTTTTTATTAACAAGCAGTTAAAAACACTCACCATGATAAGTTGTGAATTGCATTTCTTTATTTATATTTTTTCTTAATCATTGTCATAAGAATATTAAAGCTAAGCGAAGACTAATTCAAGAAGTTCCGGCTCTGAACATTTATTTGATTTTTTAAATAATGTTTTTGGCAGTGTAATATCTTTAAAATATTATATTCTTTATGGGAACGTTAAGATCTTACTATCATCTCACTCTTAAAGCGGTTCTCTCAAAGGTTCGATATGAATTGCTCATCTTTTGAGGTTTTCCACACGTCACGTTTTCCGGAGGCGTCTGGTGGCTAACCGAATCTTAATTGACGCATTTGCAACCACTGAAACCCACATGTGCCACACGTTGCCTTCCATTGGGTTGACTTTTCAGTATTCGTGCAGTTCATTAAAAGCTCGTCAAATGTCGCAAAAAAACTTTTTTACTTAACTGTAACTCATTAGAGATATTGTGGATACAGTTATGTATACCATATATATTTATATTTATATATATGAATATGCTTTAACTTTTGCGATAATGAATGTTGTTCTTGTTTGTCTGTTGGCCGCGGAGCCAATGGGAATTTGCTTTCTGATAAGATAAGCGAGCAAAAGCCGCCGCCTAAACCAATTAGAATTTAGTTGATGGGTGGGGGGAGTCCCGTTTTATATCACAAAATGAAATGGCGGCAGCTGTCACACACTCACACACACACACACAAACACACGGATTTGAGTTTTGTGTGTGTGTGTGTGTGCTTCAATCAGAAAAGTTGTATTTTGTTTTGGCTTTTGTATCGCAGTTTGGTAACTTTGTGTGTTAGCCAAACATTTTGTTACCTATCTTGATGCATGTTACTGTCACTTGCCTGCCATACTCATCGACATGTGTGTGTGTGTGCGTGTGTGTGGATGTGTGCTGCTATCTATGAGGGTTTTGCTTTTGTTTAGCTATTGCCTTTTTATTGGCTGCCAATCAAATGAGAAGCAGAATTGAAACTGAGGTGCGCCGCCCACAACACACATGACAAGGCATATAAAGTATCGGTTAGATAAAGTATCTGTTAGATACATAAGGAAGACAACTTAATTGTTGGCAGCTGCATTCGTATTTCGTGTAATCAATAAAAGTTATGCTAAAAGCCACAAATTCCAATTGAGCATCAAAGTTCTTTTACCCAAAAATTCCTTTGTCTTCCATGGGTGTGTGTATGTGTGTGTGTGTGTGTGTGTTACGTGTGTGTCTGTGAGTGTGATTCATTGTGGCAAATATGAATTCAATATTCATGTTGTTCGAATGTGCACATAAATTTACATTAGCTCGGCTCAAGCAACGCTCCAATAACAACAAGTGAGAACTGACTGCATGATACACTGTTCCAGCATCATGTGAAATTAAAAACTATATCATCTGTTAGACTTTTCTTCAGATTTCGTGACTCAATATTCATAACGGTTATAATTACTTTGGATTTTATGCACCTGCTTTTATTTCAAATTTCAATTCCAACTTTATGAACAGAATCGCAACCAATATTCTCCTTTTCGCATCGCGCACAGAGTATAAATTCCCCAAACTCAACGTGCTGAACAACATTGTTGCGTCATGTGCGTCATGTGGACAAACAGTTTGTGCCACACACACACACACACACACACTTAGAACCGCACCCTGACGAACTTGCCTCCCTTTTCCCCCTACCCATCATATACGTAGGTATTTTTTAAATACCGAAAAACTGTTGTTAATTATGTGACTGGGAGTGTGATCAGAAAAAGGTTTTTTGCCTGTCAGCCATGTACAAAATATTAATTAAAGATGAACGCCAAAAAAGGGGCAGATTTAAGGGGCGTGGCTGCATGGATAAGCGATAACGCTTACAGCCAGAAAATTTATTAAACGTCACGAGGAGAAGGCCAACAAAAAGGACCCCAAACGAGCCGTTGATAAAAGACCGAAAAATGTTATATGTCAATTTGAAGGGACGACATGGGCAACAACGAACATTAATTAATTCGAAACTTGGCAAAACTGGCGGAGGGAAATGTTACCAAATGTTACACCTGCCTGTCACCTGGTTTCCAACTGAAAGGCCGCAAATAAACAACAGCAAAAGGGACTTCAAAGCGAAAATGTTGCACAGATTTAAATAGCAAAGGAAAATTCTGGCAATTCGAGCTGCCTTAAAGAGTTTTTCATTTGGAAAACCATTTCAGAAACATATTTCTTTTCCTTAACACAGGAATTGCACTTGAAATGCATTTCATATTCAACTCGACGAGTTGCAGAGAGAAGCGAAAAAGTTTCAGCCACACAAATAAATTGTGCCATAATTTATGTGATGTGCACAACACATAATTTAGAAATTTGCCAGTCATTCATTTGGGAATCGGTTTTCCATTTCCCTGGTGTGAAACTTTGCCACTGATGTGTCATAATAAAAGGTCTTGAAGTTGGGGAACTGAAAAACTTCTCTCAAATGACGCTGAGGAAAGTTAAGTGAATAAATTTGACTGCCAGCTGTCAAAAGCAATAAGTAAAAGTTAGCCAAACAGTCAATTGAGATTGCGAACAGCTTAATATATTCATAAATATATATATATATATGTCAAACGTTTAGATATATTTATATATAAATAAAATTCATTTTTCTTGTTGACTTACGGCTATCTAAAGATTTGCTTCAAATTACAATTTGACCCTTACTTATATTTTAATTGTATAAGACCAAATCTTTTGCATACCCAAAAAAAAAAAAAAAAAACAAAAAAATACCATTTGCCATGGCAACTTGTTGGAGTCTGTAAATAAAATCCGTAGAAAATTAAAAATTTGTTCAGTTCAGCTCATTAGGTTAATTAAAATAATAACCTGCAGGCCCACCTGCTGTCAGAGAACCCTTCATTAAATCTTTTGAGCGAAACCCAAACTCAGCACAAAAAAAAAAAAGAAGAAAAACACAAAAAAAAAAAAATAAATAGATTGAAATACCGAAAGCGAAAGAACAACTAATTAAGGCCTACAAAATGTATTTAGTTACACTCGCTAAACGCTTCAATTATTAATTATACATTTATTTCTCTTTCGTTCGTATTTCGTTTCAATTTGTGTTTGGTCAATCATCAAAGATTCGATTTTGGACCCCCATTAAAGAAGAAGAAAACGAGATAATAAATCAGCAATATCTATCGAAAGATAAACTGCTCAGTAGTCGACTGTTAAATACCTTGTGTGTAGTTTCAATATAAGTTATGAACATTTTTTTTTCAATTCTAATTTAATTTTAAAGCTTAAAGTTTGGGATTTGAAAATAATTTGTGCTTGGATAAAAAAATAAATTTTAAATAAACTATATAATATATGGATAAGATAAATATAAAGTATTAAAATAAGAATCCCACGTCTAACTTTAAAAGTTAAATACAAAATTATATGAATCTATTTTGCTATTATATATATATATCTATAGTGAATACTTAATAGATTAGTGCGTGTGTGAAATGAAACCGTATAGCTAATATACTCTCTTACAATTTATGAAAAGGGCAATAGAATAAATGATTGGCATGCTTTGCTTTTAAGAGGCCTTTCAAAAAATTGAAAAATCCGCAAACAAAATCTAACAAAATTTTTACGCTGTCTGAGAATTATTTTGCGAAGCTTCAAGCGATTTGTCCTTGAGACGAGGTTGAATCGCAGCTGAAATCGAAGCTGAAGTTGAAGTTGAAATCGAAGCTGAAGTCGAAGTCGAAGCTAGAGTCGAGTCAATGCAGAAGAAGCACTTGAGCTGAAAGACAGCTTCGTGGCTTACATAAAGCCGTCTGTTAGCCAGGCTGAACAGGCCGTCAGTTGACAGTCGGGGCGTGCCGTCAAAAGGGGGAGGGAAAGTGGTATGGGGAGATGTGTAAACTGATTATGACACCGTAGCCACGAGGCACTTCGTCACAGACCGGGGAGCATTAGAAGAACCGGATTAACCAGTGGAAAAGCGCGCAATGCCAATTGCTGAGTGCAATAAACCCGGTCAAAAGCAGTGAAAGTGGTTAACCAGCTGCCAGTTGGCCAACTGCTGTGTATGCAGACTAATGTGAAGGATTTACAGTGGTCACATCTGGCTTAATGCCCCTCTCTCTCTCCCTTCTCCGTTCGAGCCACCAGAACACATTCAAATATGAAGAACTCTGCCATGAAATATGGCTGCGCAGGCATAAATAGCAATTTCCGCTTTCCATATGAGAAATAATAAATATGTATATTACATACATATACAGAATATACGTATTTAAATGTATATTTACGAGTGGGCAGCAGAAGATGCAGGTGGGCAACGAAAATCCATATGAAATGAAGAAAAGTTGTCGCCCGTTTCAATGTGCACGCGCGAGTGGCCATAATTTATTCAATCAGCGCCACAGCAGCGAAAAAAAAAAAAAATATGCAACAACAACAACAACAGAAGCAGAAGCAACACCTAAATTGTCTAATGATGCCATCATTTGAGGTGCTGTGCGCGAGTCCCATAGCAAAGCCAGGTGTTTGTTGAGGAGGAGGAGGAGGGGTTGGGGGGAGACAGGAAGCGACAACGGCAGGAAGCGACACTTGACAGCTATGAAATATAGAATTAAATAAAACGTTGCCAGATATGAGCAGCAGCGTCTAGTTGAAGGCGGTGGCACGTGCAACAATAGACAGCTGCATGTTGAGTGGCTGCCACACGGACTACTAGAAACATTGAAAGTCACTTAAAGATACAATTGCAAGCACATATATATATATATATATATATATATATATATATATATATATATATATATATATATATATATATATATATCTGTTATGTATATCTTGCTTTATGCGCAGCTGCTTATCTCATTTGCTTTTAGCCCAATTGTGCAAATGTAGCGCCTCGCCTTTTGGCACCTGATGAGGCATTCAACACACTCTTAACCGCAACAAGGAAAATTGTATAAATAGCCAGAACTTAAACTAATTTGTAATGACAGACGGACAAACAAAAGAGCACAAGGCAAATGCGGTTAAAGCGATCATTGATCATCATCATTACGATCGCTAATGACAATTATCATGTTGATGATGTTCATGATGCTGAACCAATACAAGGCAAATGTATCTTTCAATGACATATGTGAATGTACATACATATGTATGTATTATTTATGTACATAGCACCTATCTAACTTGGTTTATTCATAGATTCGGTTTCCTGATGTGAATCTCAGTACAAAAACTGAACAATGAATAAATCGTAATTGCGTGGAGAAGTGCCGAGAACACTCTGAAAGGGAAATTTCGTAATATTTCGCTTGTCATAATGGGTTTTGTTCAATTAAGTGAAGGTTATTTGTAGGCAAGCGGAAATTAACCGGCTTTAGCCGACTTGAGGCTAGTTTTTGTGTTCCATTTTTATACAATTCAATCAGTGTTTCTTTTTTGTATCTTCTTATTTGAGATATAATATAGGGAGTATACTTTTCTTCTAGACCATCCAACTAAAAATCTAAAACACATTTCTCTTGTTTATTTGTTTCTAATATTGATACATTTTCTAACAAATGTTAACTATGTGATCAGTTAGAATCCAGACTTAACTTACGGTATGTAGTCATGGATAACAACTTTCCTTTCTTATGTATCTCTGCATTAAAAAACTTCCTTAATTTGTGGAAGGCGAAGCACAGTAAGCGACAATCGTGTGTGATATTTTGTATCTGTAACAATTGACATAATCTAGAAGGTTCGTATTAGTAGCACGCTACGGAAAACAGGGTATCCTAGTCGATCACATCCCACTACAGTTATGATACTTGTCTATAACAAATTGTAAATGAAGACTTCAATTTCGAGCTCGAAATAGTGAGTGAGAATCGTAAAGATAAAAACAATGTTCTTAATGATTGCTCCGAGGAAATTCTCTATGGCATATGGACTAACACGCAAAGCTTATGACAGCTTTGTTACTTTAAGCTCTGCGGCCCATCATGTCCGGCTGACAAGGTTCTTGATGAGAACATGAAAACATGGCCACATCATTAAGAGAACATCCCAGCAGAGAGCCAAACGGTCGTTGCTCTGTTAGCCAGAAAACTTATGTGCACGCATTTTTTTTTTTTTTTTTGACTATTCCCCAAGAAACAAAAACAAAAAATGGGGAAAAAAAACCCAGCTGAAAAACACCATTCGATAGATCTTTCGTACATTTTTGGGTGCTTAGGTCGATGCGTCGCCTTGTCGCTAATTCCGAATCATCAATCAAAGCCAAAAAGCGAACGGGCGAGGCGCAGCCACATCGAGATTGAGTCATTGAGCGGGTCGCTAGAAGGAGTTCTCACTGTATGCTTCCTATAAGATAAATGCACTGTCGCCTGCGATGTGGGCGTGTCTCTGGGTGGGCGTTTTGGCGAACAACAACGAAAAAAAAAAAAGAAGTGCAGCAGCTCTAAAGTTTTCAACTCTTTTGTCGTCTGATGACAAAAGTTTTTGTAGGCGCAGCTTTTGCGACTTTGACAATGAATTTCGCCTTAAGGCGAAAAAGGCGAAACACAAAAACCCAAATCCTGTTTTGTTCAACTGGTTTTTTGTTGTTGTGGGAGTCATCAAGGCGCCTTTTGTGGACGCACACAAACACACACAAAAAACAAACAAACAACAACAACTTCTCGCTGACAAGACGAGATTGATGGCCATCTAGAGCTGCGTCATGTTGCATTGCAGAAGGATTGTTGCATGGATTAGTTCCTTGATGTTCCTGTTGAGCGACTAGAAGTTGGTAATAGATGCAGACTTCAAATGAAGACGGATTTCTTTTGGCCAAGTTATGAATTAGCTGGAGCTCTAAGAAAGAGAATTTTAGAAGTTCTCAAAATCTGTTCCCTGGTTCAGCTTACGAGATGAATCAGTGGCTCATCTTGAAGTTCGCTTTGTGCAGATCAGAAAGTGTTAAATTAGGCTTAAAATATAATTCAAAGATTCAGTGATGCGCCTTGAGATTAAATTTATTACAGTTTTTTATAAACTAGTAAAATTAAAAAATCCATTAATGATCTAGTTTTGTTTTTTTTTTTCTCTTGATAGAGTTTTTAAGATGTAAACGTGTTTTCTATGATATTTGTGGCTTTTGTGGATGGATTTTTGTTGTCTGGTTTTTATTTTAAGACTTCGCTTTAAGAGTCTTTTAGAGCTTGTACTTAACCCTCTTTGTTTGCTTTCTCGATTTCTCATAAGCCACACTCACACACACACACTTCTCATAAACATTCTAGCTAATTTTTGCTAATTACTGATTCTTGTTTTTTCTCTTTTCTCTCTTGTTCTCTTCCATTACAGGTAAGTTCAACAGCTCCCAAGAAGTTGGGGCATAAAACCCAGCGGGTCCCAAAGTAATTTCCTCAACGCTGCACGGCGCCCGGCGCCCGGCGCTGGGACTGACCGAAAGCAGCTTTAATTAGCCAAAAATCTTCACGCCCCGCGCTAAACTCAAGCGGTTAGCCATAAATCTGGCAGGTAAACAGCTAAACAACAGGTGAACTCTGAAGTTTCGGCTGCAAGTTAATTGAATTAATGACAGCAGCAAAGATGAAGCAGGCCTATAGAAACAGCGGCCTATGACAGAGAGTAAGAGAAATGGATAGCCGAACTTTTCAATGTCTTTGCAATATTCATCTACAAGAAAAACAAGAAAAAAAACGTAAACATTGCGCTGTAAATTTCGCTGCCTATAAAATAAATTAAAAAAAAGAAAAAAAAAAACAATCTACAACAGCTGCTGCGCAGATTTCCAGCAAAGATAAGCGGGCAGTAAGAGAGAGCGATAGCCGTAGTGATTGCTGAGTTAGAGCAAGGGAGAAAGGAAGAGAGCGTTAAGGCGGGTGTGGAAAAGAAAAGAGAGCGGTAGGCAGTTTAAACGGGCAGCGGCTGAGGCAGAGGCTGAGCAGAGGGACAGCCGAGAGCAGAACCTTTGCAAATGCAAAGGCAAAGACAAAGGCAAAGGCAGAGGCAAAGCCAAGGGCGGAGGCAGATGCTTCAGTATAGGCAGAGGGTAAGGCAGATGCTTCGGCAGAGGTTTCGACAGAGGCAGAGGGAAAGGCGGCGGCAGTTGCCTTTGCTGGACATTTCCATGCTTAACAAGATAAAAATCTCTACGGATTATTTCATACACTTTTGCCTGGGCAAAACATTTTTATAACTTTTCTTAGCTTCTTTCGTTGTAGTTGTTGTTGTTGCTGCTGCTGCTGCTGCTGGTGGTACCGCTGTTGCCACGCCCAGTTCAACGCCCAGCTTAGCACTTTTGAAGGCGCTCTGCGGTTGCCTCTGTTTCACTTTTGGTCAATTTTTGTTTTCGTTGACTTTTTCATTTTGTTTTCTTAGTCAAAAGTTTGTTCTGTGTGTAAATTATTCGCAGCGTTTTTGTGGAAAAACAACTCAAAGCCAAAGGTTCATTTGAACAGGGGGTAAGGGTAGTTAGTGGGGTAGGGGGTGGGGCACAAAGCTTACACGTGACATGTTTTGGCAGTTTTAGGTTAGTTTTTTTTTTTTTTTTACATTTGCTTTAACAGAGATTAGAACGTCGTACAAGTTGTGACTTTGAAGAGGCAAAAGATTGGCAAACGGTGCCACAAAGTTTTGAGCTTCGAGTTGCTAAGTTGCTGGTTGCCAACTTAAATTTTGGATGCATAGTTAAGCCACACACACACACAAACACACACATTCAAATCTATGAAACTTGCCACAAGATGTCCAATAAAATGTAATGAAAATAATGCAAATGACATGCTCATACTTATAAAAAATATATATATGGCAGCTTGATGATGATTATGATGATGATGGTGATGATGACAATGACGTTGATGCTGTTGACTGTCATGTTGCATAAAAATCTGTGCTCACACATCTGCCCCACTTCGTTGCGCCTCCCCTTGTGGACCTTCTGCTCAATCGTTATCTGTGCGCTTTTCATGCCCCTCGAAGCGTGCAACAAGAGGACAGCAAAAGTTGTCATTGTAACTGCATAAAAATGAAATGCAGTAAAAATACACGCAAAATACTGAAACCAAACAACAACAGCTACAAAAGCAACAATAACAACAGCAACAACACAACAAAACAAGAGACAGCACATAAAAATAATTTTAAATGAGCAGCCAAAGGGGAGTCGAGTAGAAAGGAGGAGGAGGAGAGGGGTCCTGTGGTTGCCGCACAAATGTTGAAGCTATTGAATGCCAAACAAAACGTGGCATCGCAATCGACAAGACAAGAAGGAGATGGCTATAGAAAGAGAAAGAGAGGGCAAGCGCGAGATACATGGCGTATACTTAACCGAAATATTTACTCGCATCAATTTGTGGAATGTGCAAATGCGTTTGTTTGAGTGCAGCTCTGTGTGCGTGTGTGTGTGTGTGTGTATGTTTGTGCTGGTGCTGTTTGCATTGCAGATTAAATGGCTTTCATGTTTATTTCTTAAAAAGTTGTTGCTCGCCTGCATTTTATTTGATTTTATTTTCATTGCTCGTTTTTTTTTGTTTTTGTTTTTGTTTTTGTTTAAACTTTGTGGCTTATGAATGGAAATCCAAGTGCTGCACACACCAAAAATTTGCGAGATAAAGTTTTGATACGGAAATGCAACCAAGTGTGAGTTTTGATGTGGAGTAAAGAAAAGAAGGGTAACTAAACTCCTCTTCAGCAGATAAATGGAGTTAGATAAAAAGTTTATGGGTTCGATCGTATTTCAATAGCTTAGACTACAAGTTTTTCCAAGTTATCAATTACACAAAGCAATTGAGAAGAAAATTCTTTAAAAGGCATCTGGTAGCATTTGAATTATTGATTAGGTTATCTTTAACATGGAAGCTCACCTAATTGAATACCCATTGATTCCTCTTTTCAATCGTTGAGATTATTTTAGATTCTAGTAAAGAAATAGTTAAATTGTTGACTTGTTTCGTTTAAATTTATGTCAAACTCCCTCTCTTTCTCTCACTTGTTCGCCCTCTCTGTCAGCAAAAAACCTTTTATTGGAGACATTCGCACATTTAGAAATTGCCATCTGCTTTCTCTCTGCCGCACATAAATCACTTCCTAATCACTTTTTATCTATTTTTGGGCCACAAGGTCGTGAAAATGGCAATTGAAAGCCATCGATCAATGTAAAAGAAAATGCACCCGCCTCGAATTTTCCCCTACCTTCTGTAACTGCCTCCGATTGTCCTCTGTTTAATGGGCCAGAACTGATAAATTCTAAAAATATTGTGCATTTTATTTCGGTATCTTTAATTGGCTGCTTGTGCACCTCTTAATTGCAATTAAAAATATAAACAAAAAGAAAATCCACAGAACAATTCGACAAGTCAAGCACAGTGCTTGCCAATAGTTTTTGCACCGTCTAGACAGATAAATAAACTAAGATAATTCGCTGTGGCTGGCCAAGAATAAAAAAAGATAAATTGCTTTCAGTCAAGTCGCAGCCACTTTGCACTAAGCTCTGTCAAAACTGAAAATTAATTGACAGCTGGCTTAAACCGCATTGCATTAGGCCAAGAATAGCATGAAATAGCATGAGGAAAACGTTAAGAAAATTGCTTTGGCATGGCCCTTGGCCAATGGGATAACAATCCACTTAAACATAATTTCGGATCAAAAATTGTGCGCATAATCAAGTGAGCTATTAAAACGCTTATCGCAGAGGAAAATTCTGCTGCTGCTGCTGCTGCTGCTGCTTCTTCATTTTTGCAACTCCTGCGGGCACGGAATGTCCTAGACCCTTGGAAAACTTATTGATTAAACTCGCAGCAAAGTTTTCCAGCTAAGGGTGTAAGACGGTGAAAGGGATGGCGGAAGGGGGGGCACTAAAATGCGATCCGACACGCGAGCCAGCAATTTTGTAGTTTAGTTTTAGCACCCAAGGCGGAGCTCAATGGAGCAAAAAGGGGGGCGTCGAAGTGGGGCGTGTGTGTTAATAAGCCGAGTCATTGATTGTTGTTGCGATTGCTGTGACTACAAATTGCTTGGGCCGAATTGTTGTTGTTGTTGCTGTTGTTTATTGTTGCCTAATAGCAAATGTAAACAATTTAGAAATTTAACGCTGCATTTTTATGGCAAAATATTCACAACATTTTTTTCCCTTTTTTTTTTTACCAGTATTATCTTGTCCGTAATGAAGCAATTAAATAAATTAGACAAATAGTTTGCGATACGAACAATAAAAATATAAAGAATTAATAATAGTTCGTATATCTGGAGTTTTGGTTTCAAATAGTGGATTAATTTCAGGGCTCAATTTAAACGGAAATTAATCATACGCCGCGTAGCCGCATGAATGCTTGAATACGTGTAAAAGAATAGCAAGAAAACCACAAGAAGTTTGCAATCGACTGCGTGATACTCTGTTTCAGTCTAATATGAACAATGTGTGCTCTACTTGGAATACTTTTCAAATATCAAAAGCAAATCAATTTTTTACGCGGTCAATTTAATTATTCACGATTTTTATTAATCTTAACTCTGCTTACTTAATATGTTCCAAACATCGGGTATCTAGCTTTAACACAATCCATATACTCCCATTTTCGTATAGTGTGAAAAACATTGATTACGCATACGCAGTGTGTGACAGCTCACCTGTATTTTTTGCCAATGCGGCACATTGTTGCAACTTTAATGGATTCCTGCACCATATTTTAATTAATTTTTTTGAACAATGCATCCACAAAAAATGATTTTGCAGGTGCACAAAAAACGCCTCTCGCTCCACTCGGGCGAGATTTAAGGCCATCGCCGTGTCTGCCGCTGATTTAAAATGATTATTGGGAGAGCGCAGCCAAAAAGCGGTTGCACTTCAAACGAACGAAGTCAACCACAAAAAAGGGGCGGAGTGGGGCGGTATGCCACGCCCCCTTCATGTAAAGCATGGGCACAAGCAGCATTTTTATGCTCGAGTGTTTCTTTTATAGGCAAACGGGTTGAAAAAAGAGGGTATATTGGTTTTTGTTGCAATGCGAATGACAGAAAAAATGTAGAGGAAACCGGCTTCACATGTATTATTAATCTGGATATATTTATTTTTGATCAGAGGAACGGACAAAACTATGGAACTATGAGACTAAAAAACCATATAATGCTGTATTTCATTTGAAAGTATTTATTATATTCTTGGTATTTAAAAAAAGAGTTCTGGAAAAAAGAGTTGTCTAGAGAAAACCGTAAAGAATTTCTTACTAAATTACTTATTAAATAATTAATATTACGAATCAAAATAGAATTTCTATCTTACGATTAGAATTTTATGAATAAAAATGTAAGCACATAGATCTTTGATCTTTGTTTAAAATATCAAGATAATATCAAATTCTATGAGGGTACTCTGCCTGCTTACAGGGCATCTCAGAGTCGGGTACACTTGACTGGAACACTTACTTGATTGCTTTTATCTTCCAACTTTTTTTTTATTTTTTGCGCGTTCGTGAAAAAATGTGGAGGGTAATTGCTAAGAGGCACTTGCCACAAAGGTTGCAGCAAGTGCTCCACTGCACATATGTAAATTTTGTATGTTTAATAATATATATTTACCATACATATGTATGTAATAAATCAGCTTGCCACACGCCAAGCTTGGCAATGGGCCCCAATTTACGCCTGTGCCACAAAATGTTGACTTATTATTTTTATAATTATTATTATCTAATTATTTGCGGTGCATAATTGCGTGTTAAAAGTTTGGCCGTAAATTGAATTTTATTTTGTCAGTAACTAAAACCTGCGGCTGACAACAAATGAATTCGTTGCTTACCCAAACAATATAACCACAAACAACGGGTATATTAGTTTTCTAAAATGTGTTTGAGTCGTAATTGAATGATGAGAAAATATGCGAAGATAAGATACGGGAAGATACAATTCTAAGCCTCAAGATCTTAATATGTGTATTAATAATAATTAATAAGTATAGTTTCAATAATAGTCTCTCCCTCAAAACTAAAGAAAGAATAACAAATGACTTATTCAAATGATTTGCAGAGTATTGCGCAGTCAAACAACTGTTAATGGATTGATCATCTCTTTTGTGTTTATTTGCAATTTAATTTCATTGCAACTAATGAACTGCAATTCGAATCGTGAAACATTAATTTAATTGCTGTATATGAAGTGATGAAAATTTTGGTGAACAAATTTAGTTATAGATCAAATAGAATATTGATGAAAATTGACTTTATTTAAAATTTGTTCAGATGTATATGTAAAATACATTATGGAAGATGTAACATAATATTCTTGTAGCTGAGATGTTGTGCAGACAGATGTGTCAAATTTACTTACGTTAGTGAAATTTCTTTCCAATTGTAGAGTAATGCCTCGCTACCTTTTGCCTCTCACCTGCTCAGTGGAACACATTCCAAATTTAAATATGCCTCGAGGCTTGTAATTCGAGCAGTTTTCGTGTTGACAGCGAGAATTTGTTTTGCGACACAATTTTTTCTATTTTTTTTTCTACTCAATTTTTTATTTTGTAGCCAGAGTCAAGTTTCAGGCTTTGCCCTAATGGGATATATATATATTCTGAATATAGTATATATAAGCATCTATAACATATCGATATGAATTGTCAATAATGCTTTGGGTTGAGCCGAAAGACGACAACGATTCCGTCTCATGCTTAAACTCTTTGACAATTTCAGCGATAAAAATGTGTCAGAAAATATTCCAATTTTCATATGAAAGAAAATGTGGAATGGGGGGTGGGGGTAAAAGCGGTCTCTCACACAGCTTACACTTTTCAATTTTCTGAATATTTTTTGGCAGTACGCCAGTCAACTGATTTACGGCAACAAAGGCGCAGGTTTTTGCTCTGACTCAATGGGGCTCTGATGTTCCAATTGATGGATGCTCTGACATGGCGCTGACGTTGCGCCAATGGAGAAGAAAAAGATGAGAAGAGGCTGGGGTAACAGCAGCTGTGCTCAGTAGTAGGGGGAAAAAAAAAACAAAAAAAGAAATGCCGGAAATGCCCGACTCAATTATTTATCTAGCTCTCTAGAACAACAAAAAATTAGTTGCCTTTTGTTATGCAACTCAAATATTTGCGATGAGTCCTGCAGACCAAAAGGACGACCATTGTTAAGGCCATTGTTGTTTTTGGCATTAGCTAGCTTTCCCCTCGATAGCTGGACAATTGCAATTGTTGCTTCTCCAACAGCAGAGGGTTACCCTCTCTCTCTCACTCTCTCTATGTCTTCCTCTCTCTTTCTCTGCTCTCTCTTTCAATTGTTTGCATGCCAATCTGAAGCGCAGGTTGGCCTCCTCGTTTGCAGACCTCATATGGTCATGCTTTGGGTTGTGTCATTTAAGTGCCTCATAAAAGTGTCAACTTGTTGTTGCCTCTATGGCACTCGTACTGTCATGCCCTTTGCCCCCGCCCTCATCCCACCGGCACATGCCCCTTCCTCTACCTCTGGCCGTTGTTCAACACTGCTGGCACTTTATGCATTCATTCGCTGCTGTCGGCCTTTGTGTGCGTTCACACTCACTCACATATATATATATATATACGCCCATACATACATATATACATATATATTTATATATATTTACATACACACATATATTATGTGCATGGCATATAGGGTCCAGCTATTTGTCCCATCCTTTGTTTGCTTGCACGTATAAAAGGATTTCATTTCATTTCTTTCCTACTGCTGCTTCTTCTTCTTCTTCTTCTTTGTTGCTGTTGTTGTTGTTGTTGTTGTCGCCGGCGTCGTTTGTTCGCTTTTCATACCTTTTGATAGTCGGTCGGTCTGTCTGTCCGACTGTCCATGCACTTAATACATATTTTTGTCACCCTTATCTGGTCAGGGACGGTCGCATGCTCCACGATAACATTGTCTCTGTGCCGGACTCCCCAGGCAGTTGTTGGGAGACGGGGGTCGAGGTGGATGCCACTGTTGGGCCTTAAGGACCAGTTATGATTGCCAACTTGATGGCTTTCCATAACGCTCGCACACATGTGTGAATTTCCTCAGTTGCTTATGAATAAGCTTAAATTGTTTGCAACTATCCAGTAATTGGGATGTATACCTTATCCAACTGTAGTTCTTACTGTCAAGATTTGTTACCACCTTATCCCTTTAATTCTTAGTTAGTTATGAATTAGCTAAAATTGTGAGAAACTAATTGGGATTTACTCTCGAGGTTTTCCATGTCAATATTTCCGACTTTTTCTTCTAATTTGTCTGCCTAATAATTTCATTAGATAGTTATGAATACGTTTTAGTAAGTTTAGTTTAGCGACTATTCAATAATTGGGACACACTTTTATACATCCATACTCCCAAGTTTAATTATATATATCTTTATTTTTGGTAGTTATCCAGTAATTGGAATCTATCTCAATCTTACGCATATCCATTCAATGCTTTTGCTTGAAATGCTGAATTCAATCAGATAATAATTTTATTTAGTTGCCTTTATTATAATAAATTTATGTTCTAAGGAAAATACAATTTAATATTTGCCGCCTTAAAGCTCTGGCTTTTTCCTCTGTTTGAACTCGTTTTGCCGCTCCTATTTGCTCGTTTAACCCTTTTCTGGCTTTTGTTTTCCAATTTTCATTTACATATGAAAACCATTTGTCTTCTGTCTGTCTGACTGTCTGACTGTCTGTGTGAAAGCTTGGCTTACGCGACATTCTCATAATTTAGCCACTTGGCCATAATTTAAAGCGGCGTCGCCCCCTTTTTGCGTCTTTTTAGCAAAGTTAATAAAGCCCATGAGACAGTGTTGCATTTTGTCTCCCTTTACAACACTTCATTTCCGCTTTCTCTCACCCTCACACACACACACACACACACATACACACACACACAGACACACACATGTGGCAGACAGTACGTGACTTCCGGCCAAAACAAAACGGTTTCTCAACATTTTATGATAATTTATTTGATTATTTTCTTGTTAAAGTGCAAACTTTGTCATCTTTTTTCTTTTGTATTTTATTTTTGAGTTTTTCCTTTTATGTTTTGTTATACATATTTCGCACTCAATTTTCTTTTCGCTGTAGTTTCGCTGGCTGGCAAAACTTTATGTTTTATTTGGTGTAGCAGACGGAAACGGAAATGTTGCTCAGCATATGCGACATAACTGTTATTTGACTGTGTAAGTGTAGCAAAGCGACTGTCTGTGTGTGTGACGTTCGCATGGGGCACAAATAACTTTTATTGCATATTTTTTGGCGCCATGTGACACTAAGCCTTATACATATATATACACAAGTATTTTTGTATGTGTGTGTCCAAAAGTTTTTGCCTGCTGCTGCCATTCAATCAAGCTAGAAAAATCGAGCGCCAAAAAAAAGTAAGCAATACAAATGAAAAGCCAAACCCACATTTGGTTTTTTGCCCAATGTGTTTTTTTTTTCTACAAAATTTTTATTACAATAGCTTATATATACATACATATATATATGCATATATGTATTTGGATATTTTGTTTTAGTTTTGGCATTTGGCAGGCCACTCAAAGTTTGTTTGGCATCGGCAATATCCTGACTGTGGCGGCTCTGCCGGTTCACCTGTGCGCTTTACGCAGGTGAAAGGTGGGGAGCAGCTGTGCCAAATGCTGCAATTGATTGAGCCCTAAAATCACAAGTGTGTGTGTGTGTGTGTGTGTGTGTGTGTTTGAGTGAGAGTGTGTTTGCTTTGCAAGCAATCAAAGCGAGTGCAATTCATTTAATTAATTTCCATAATATATTATTATTTTATTTTAGTTCGCAGGGAAAAAGTTTTTTGAGTGCATTTCCGGGCAACCAAAATGGCGCCCGAACTTCCTGTCAGCATCCTCCATTTTGTTGTACGTTTATTTTTGCACGCTTTATAATTGGAATGCATAAATTGTGAAAAGTTGAAACGTCGCATCGCAGCTTTCGAGGATCCCATTCTTTCATATTTACCATATTATAATAATAATAATAATAATTCCTGCTTGCCGCATTTGCATTTATCCCGATGCCAACTTCCAGCTCTTCCGGCCCAGTTTATTGTGTTCGCTCGATTTGCAGACTGAATTAAATGCGCATTTTGGCCAAAACAAATGCCGTGAGAGGCTGAAGTGGCCAAAGTTCAGCTCTCTCTTTTTTTTTTTCTTTGTTTGTTTGATCAACGTTTGTTACAATTCGCGCCTTAAATACACAAATATATAGAG
The DNA here is from genome assembly GCA_037075185.1 of Drosophila pseudotalamancana. Classification (NCBI taxonomy): domain Eukaryota; kingdom Metazoa; phylum Arthropoda; class Insecta; order Diptera; family Drosophilidae; genus Drosophila; species Drosophila pseudotalamancana. Next base: position 99,441 of record JBAMCK010000062.1, on the reverse strand, counting down.
GTTTGTATGTATATAGTGTATATATATATATCTAAATTTATATTCTCACTGCGGTTTTCGTCTGCATCCGACGTCGCTTCCTTTTCGTCCTGTCTCTGTGCCAGTTGTTGTTGTGTTTGTATGAAATGCATAAAATACACATTTGCCGCAGTTTTCACAATCATCTTCTGTTTCTCCGACTTTGCTTTCCTTCTTTCCTTTGCTTGCCTCACATTCGAAATACCAAAAAAAATTAAGGCATAAAAATGCAATAAAGAATCTAAATCCGGACTGGGCGACTTTTTGGCCCGATTGTTGGCCGAGAGGTAGTGGCCGAGTCCTTGGCTGGTTTTCTTCACTAATTACTTGGCTCTTTGCATAATTGCGCCTTTCATTAAACTTGCAACAGCAAGTGGCAACAAAGCATTGTGTTTGAGCATTTTGCAAATCTGAAAGCAAACGCTTTATTTCTTCGTCTCATGCATATGTAAATAATATGCAAATTTCTTTGCCTCCTGAGTTGTGGAAAATTCTATGTGACTTTGCTTGCCAACTAAACTTTCCACACGGATGAATTAGATGTCCTTTTGTCCATGCATGCGCTGTTTAATTGAATGCCAAGTAGTTAAGAACAATTTTATGTGGCTTCTCATATTCCGAAAGGATTTCTTCATTGTTCTAGTTAAGTTAATAGCATAAGCACATTATATATTTATAAAATTAAAAAATTAACACATGTTTTGCATCTGTTCAAGGGAAAATACGTGTAGAGAATCTGAAAAATGAATTGAAAATGAAAAAACATTTTCTTCAGCTTGTAGCTACTTTATTTAATGCAATTCCCTTCACAAAACTAATTTAATTTTTTAATGAAGTCAACATCCTTAACTAATATTCAAGTGAAAATCCTTCGCCAACAAAAATGGCTCAATTTTCGCATACAATTTCGCTGTCACAATTGACACAGGAAAATTGCTGGTGGAAAAGTTTTCATTGAAGTAAGCAGCAGCTCAACTCCCATTCTTCTTGTTGTTGCTGTTGTTGTTGTTGTTGTTCTTGTTGCTTTCTCATTTGGTTGGGCTTTAGAAATTAATTAAGCATGGTTGGAGCCGTGCTGTACAAATTTTCATTTGAAATGACAGTTGGCCAAGTTTGTTGCTCTCAATGTTGCGCTGCGTTGAAGCGTAAATCTCATTTTAATGCCAAGAGAGTTCTTAATTTAGTTTAATTACAGCAAACACACACACAATGATAGGGATATATACATATATATAAATTTATTTGTGTGTCTGTATGTGTGCTATGTACACCAGTCAACAAGTTTGTTGCCTTGCCTCAAAGGCAAAGTCTGCTTCAGCCTCTGCCTGTCTGCCAGCTTGCCTCCGCTTCAATGTGATTTTAATTACAAGAAATTTATGCAGTCGACGTTGTTGCAACATCAGCTGAAGTCGCGCTCGTGCAGCATGATGTATGCGTCATCAGTGAGTGCCAAACGCAGACAGCAGCTAAAACTGTGACTCTGTATTTATGTCTGTTTGTGTGTGTGTGCCCCTGTTGGCAGGCAACACTTTTGTATCTGCCACATAATTACGCTCACACGAAATACTTGCAAAATTTGCAGGTGAGCGACAACAAGAACCGTTTCCAGCCGCCATTAAACACACAATAGCAATGGATGCTGTGCATCCAGCTTGACAGCCACGTTCATTATGTCTTCTCCCTACCGCTCTCACTCTGGCTGTATGTGTGTGTGTGTAATTTACACCTGTGCTGGTGTAATTTAGCAACCTGTGCTGCACTTTCAAATTTCGAGTCTGCCTTTGCAATTAGCAGAGCGCTGCTTGTAAATTGTTTGTGAAAATCGCATTGCAAAGAGTTCTGTGCAGCAGCTGTGAAAAAAACACACATACACACACACACACATTGAGAGGTCTGTTGTTAAAGAGGGGCAGCATCAATTTATATACTTTCATTTGATAAGAAACAAGTGGCCCGTCCCGGCCATGTCCCGACTTTGGCTTCCACTGCAGCCACGGACCGTCGAAACGTGACTATGCAGACAGGCTGGCTCTCAGTTGGAGAAGGCCGACAGAGGGCAAGCCGGCAAGCCTTGGCAACACTTTATCATGTCAGTTACCAAAAGTGGAAAGAAGTAACAAGGCCCCTCCCCTTCGAACCGCCAACCCCGCATAAAAAGCAGCTGCAATGGCGTATATTATTTTTAATTTTGTGTGACTCTCGAAGACTACAACAATGAAGGTCGGAAAGGAAGAGCACAACGAATTTGTCATGCTCTTTGAAACATACTTCTAGCTGTTTTCTAGCTTATTCGTTCTTAGAGTTTTTCAGAGGGCATTCAGTAATCGGCTTTTATCGTTTGTTTAGCTCTTGCTATAAGATAAACTCGTCGGTGGCAACTTTTTAGAATAGTCTCTGGTGTAGCATGGCTATAGAATAGTGTTCACTGTAATACACTGTGCAACCTGTTCTGGATGTGTACACTCTTCGCTGCGTTGCCAAACTTATGCGAAAGTTGTTTGTGTGCGAATATGTCTGTGTGTGTGGGTATGTGTGTGTGTGTGCGTCTCCCCAGGGTGGGAGCAAGTGATGGAGCCATGGCCTGGCAAAAGTTAAAAACCCCAAACGAGAACTGTGCGAGGACACCGTTGAATATGCAAATGAAAATGCCACAACATCAGCACCAAAAGAAGAAGGAGAGGTGGCAGCAGAAGGAGAAGAACAAGAATAAGGAGAGTGGGAAGAAGAAGAAGAAACAGTAGCAGCAGCAGGACGAATGAGGTTAAGTTGAGCAGCGTCAATTGTAGCTGACGGAAATGAAAACAAGATATGTGTAAAGAGGGTGTGTCAGGGAGTCTATGAGTGTATATATATGTGTGTGTGTGTGTGTGTGTATATATATATGTGTGTGTGCAACCGGGCGTATGCGTTACTTTTGTAACCCTCTGCAAGTGCGCTGCGCTCTTGGGCATAAAATTCAAATGAAAATGTCGCGTGTTTTATGAAAAACTGCAACAATGAAACGACTTCAGAGACGTGCCACGAATTTCCAAATTGTGTGCCTTGCAAAATTATTATTTTTTTTCCTCTTTTTGTCGTTTGTTTTCCATATTTTTTGCTAAAGCCAGCTTTAATTTGATTGTAAACAAACTGTTTTTTTTTTTTTGCTATGCGTAGACAAACATAGCTTTAATTAAAAATTGCCTTTATAGAGAACCAGAAAGAAGGAAAGAAATATTTTTGGAAAATGTCGTCATCGTGTACATTCGAAAGGGATTCAATTTTGAGAGCAAGCATTGATTGCCTCTTTGGATTGAAATAGCAAAGAAAAACAACAGCAACAACAACAACGGCAGCAAAAACTGTAGTAAAAACTTTGTTTGTTGTTTGCTATTTGCCGTTGTGCGTGTCACATAGCAACACACAAACACACACACACATACACATACACTCACAATATTGAAAACTCATTTGGAAACCGTTTGCAAAATGAGAAACTCGATTGCCACTTTTTTCCCCCAATTCGTGTTTTTTTTTTTTGTTTTTTGCACTTGACTACTCGTAATGAAACTTTCAACTTTGTTGCCACAACTGAGTTGAAATATAGATGAGCTGCATTAGGAGTGACCTTCAGGCTGCGGCCCAAAGTTGGCTAACGGGCAGTGCTGATGCTCCCCACCTGTCATTAGTAAGCGCAAAAAAAAAAATTACAAATTATAAACCATATAACGCACATTTTACCTACATACGAAGTTTCTTTCTGCTGGCATTTTAATTATGTACCCGCTGAGTTTTAAATTTTTTCGCTTTTATCTTTATACACTGTTCCTGATGGGAAGATGGGTATATTAGCTTTGTGCAATGTCAGCTATTACAGTTGGAGATTTGGAATAAATACTTATCGATCCTTAAGCAGGCAAGGTTCTAAAATCATGTAGATATAACCCTTAGAGGCAATGGCAAATTGGAAATTGAGATATCTTCCATAATTTTGAAGCTAAAGCCTTACGATCTGCCCTTTAAGATAGAACCACGCCCACTATGGTTGGTAGCAATAAGAAAAAGGGATTTTTATAATAAATGAAAGAGTTTTCTTTGAAAATAAAACAAACTTCCATAAATTAAACTGAAACAGAGTATGGCGCGGTCAGTTGTGTTCGACTGCAATGTTCTTACTTGTATTTTTGTGCGTGGCCAAAAAGATCATAACACGGCTCAAAGTCGGCCTAAACAGACTTGAGCAATAAGTGTTGTGATCAACGTTCGCCGCTCATTAAAAACTAACAACTCATCGCATTTGCGGCAACTCTTAACGAGCTTCAACGGCTGCCATTGTAGTTGGCCAAAAGCAAAAGTTTCATTTATTTGCCTCGTTTGTTGTTTTCCCACATCCATAAAAAGTGCCAGTAATGTTAAATATTTGCCCCGACTCTACAAATCTACAAATCTACAAATTCTTTGACTAAACATGCTCTCAACACATGTGTTCAAATATAATCCACAATTGATTAAACAACATCATTTGAAATGTTTTGATCGATGTCGTGTACTCATCGCAATTTATCTTCATTCTATTTGCAGGTATGTACCAAAAGACAGCCTCGGGACAACTTTGAGAGTGTCGAAGATTGATACAGTGCTAAGTAGAAATTGATTATAACTGGGCTTATATTGTGGGCGTGGCACTCATAAATTGTTGCTTCTATTGAGTAAACAAATTTAGCTTAAGTGTTATTTTGTATGGCAATTCGTTACGTAAGATGAATAATTTGTATTTTGAGTAGGTGAATATATGAATAGGTACTTCGAAATGCATAATCATTTCTTATCTTTATATAAAATAAAAGGAAAATAGCAGTGAAAGCGCCTTCTCTAGCGTCTTGAGACAGGATGTGATTAACATAATAAAGAAAACGATAAAGTCTCATAAACAAACTGTCTAAATAAACAGTTAAGCTTATTTTATACACTTAAATCACTTTGTTACCCCTTAATTTCTACATTAAATCTCGAAGAGATAGAAATACATTTTCTACTGGCTTATCGAATGGTTATCAAAACAATAGTTAACAAGTTTACCTACAACCCGATGATTTTTGTTGGGCCAAAGCAAACTTTGCCGACTGGGCAGATAATTTAAGCTGGCCACAGTGGACGGAGAAACTAACGTTCATATAATGGATCTTTAGTTTATATGTACTTTAAGCTACTTCTCATCTTTCGAAAGCAAATTTCCAATCGTCGTCGAGTTGATGGTTCGCCTCTGTGTTGACGCACAACAACAGCCCGCACTTAGTTGCCTTCTGCTCTAAACGGCACTTCCACTTCCTCTCTCTCTCACTCTCTCTCTCTCTTTCTCTCTATATTTTTCTGTGTTTATCTATATGCCGCTCTCTATCGCTCTCGATGCTGATATTGCAGCATTTCGCCTCAATCATTTCAATCAGCTTTGGCTCACTTACAGCCTCAGCTATATTGACTTGGCTTTTGGCTTCTGGCTTGGAGTGTGGCCCCATCTCAAGGCTAGATAGCTCGTTGACTGCCTGCTGGGCGACCCTAAGTGTTTATGTGTATCCTCTGGATCTATTATAGGGTGTGTCAGTGTGTGTGGGTGGGTGTAGGTGTGGGTGTGGGTGTGCCTGTGTACATTGTGCGTTAAGTTCGAACTTTAATCAAAGTCAACTTTTATGCGAGCTTTTTAAGGTGCTTTTTTTTCTATTCTTGATGGATCCTGAGACAGCTCTTACACAGCTTCATATCCTTTTTCCATTCTATCACGCCCTCATCCTGTCCCTAGCATAGCATTTAGGGGCGTGTCATATAAAAGCACAACTTGAAACGTAACAAGTAGCTGTGCAAAAGAGGGAGAGGGAGGGGGGAAGCGGAAGAGAGTGAGATGGTGAGACGGTGAGAGGGTGAGAGGGAGACAACGAGTGCTGCTGTATAAGAAAGCGCAAAACTTTAAATTGAAAATTGTATTCAAGCGTTAAATTGGCTTTTTTTCGGCTTTGCTCTCCAGCGAACTCTGTAAAAACCGCACGCAGCACACATAAATACTCACCTCTGGGCCTTCGCTCTGCACTCCTTTCTCACTGTCATCGCTCCAGCATGTGCTATAGTTATACATTTATTTTTTTCGCTCACTTTTTATACCCTGTACTCGTTCGCCGCGAGTTCAAAGAGTCGGCAACAGCAGCCGATGCTTTTAATTTGTAACGCACGTTTCTACATAATCGATTAAAATCGATAAAAATCGATTTTCAGATTAGATCCAAAATGCAAGATCAAAGATCGCTTTGACCTCAGCTCATTTTAATTTAAAAGGTAGCTAAGCGATAAATATTATTAAATATGTTGCTTTTATTTTGTTAATAGTAAAAATAGATCTTGTGTATATATTTTATAAGATATAAATGTGAATGTCATGGAAATTTGTAGCTGTGTATACGCAACAGGGTATCTCTTAGACACTTACATACGACAAGCTCTTTAAACCCTTTATCTTAAATCAACTGGGCTCCCCGTCATTGGCCTTTAGCCGCTGCTCTTGCTCTTGTTGTTGTTGTTGTTGTTGTTGTTGTAGCTGCTGCTGCTGCGGCTTTTATTATTATTGTTGTTGTATCAGATGTGGCCCATATAAACAATTTCATCAAGATTAACGTTGTCATGAAGACGAGAAATACCTTTTTGTTCTAACTCCCTTAAACCTATGTCTTTTATTCTCTACCTCTTCCGCTCCGCCCTCCTTTCCCTCTCTCGATCTTACGAAACAAAAAACAAACCAATAATCGTTGTGCTATACGTTTTGCATGTTAATTATGCTCGCTAGTGTTGTCCCTCTCCCTCTCTCTCTCTCTCTCTCTCTCTCTCTCTCTCGCTCTCGCACTCTTCTCTTCTTTGCCATTGCCATGCTTTATTGTCATTTTCATGTTTTTGCGTATTCAATAAACGCAGCAACTGCGGCCTACAACAACACACATGCACACACACAAATATGCTGAATCACTGCCCTTCACCCGCCGCCCAGCCCCTTGACACACACACACACACACACACGCAGACACACTCACACAGTTGCAAAGTCGATTCTATGATTTTGACATTTGTTTTCGGGTGCCTCTCTGCATGCAAATGGCGCTGGCGTTGATGGCAACGCATGCGAATTGTAGCCGGGGAGAAGGGTTAACGGTGAATCTAAATCGCAGGGGGCGTAAATAGTATGGCAACCGACGAGTGTTTTACACACATACAAACACACTCACACACACTTGTGTCACTTGTTTTAGGCCCGTTCTGACAGCAGTGCCTGACCAGAGCTTTGGCCATGTTACATAATAAAGTGTGTGCCATATGGACTGTGCATGAAAACTAGATAAGTTAAGACCAAATGTTTTTGACTGCTGTTCCATAACGGAGAGGAAGTCCATGTTATCATCTCTTACTCTCTTAAATAATACTTATGTAACTGTTAATATAACACGAGGAATAAATAACTTAAACTTAGCCTATTAGTCTACCAAATAGCAAAAGTTTCTCTTTCTTACTCGCTCTCTCTTTCTTTCTTCGGTGAAATAAGTCTTATAAATTGTCATAATTAGTTTATTTAAGAATCTGGAATAAATAATTATAAATTATTGATTAAAATTGAAGCCTGCAGTTATAAATCAAATTAAAAAGAATTACTTTCGATGTAGTTCATATGTTCTCAGTCTTCTGTTCTCTCCATATTTATTATGAGCATCAAAATATAAATATCTTTCGATTTATCGTCAAGACACTCAGTTTGACGATTTCAATCGAAGGGCCACAACATAATTTTGTTTTGTCTTGGGGAATTTGTAAGCAGTACCTGAGATGAATTTCTTATAAATGCGATTTGAGTATCTTGGTTGAGTGTGATTAAAGCAAACGGTAGCTGCATTTTGTCGGCATTCAAAACACAGCACAAAACACTTCCCAAATTATCTTTGAAGATACAAATGTAAGTTAATGTGGCTGCCAAATCGGTTGCGTGCCAGATAGCCATCAATATGCTGGCAATATTTATGAGGCGCGCCCGCAGGATACTGGCTTTAATGATGGCCTAAAACAGGGCACTTAATTTCAGCTTGATTTGGGCAGCTCCCCCACCCCTCGCTGTTGCTCCACACAATCAATAACGATTTGATGAGGGCTGTGGCACAGGATCTCACATATCCACCTAGGCCAGAACCACTTAATTCTATACACATATACAAGTGTTTGCGTGTGTGTGTGTGTGTGAGTGTGTGAGCGAAGCGAAATAATAATGAGGGTAATATTAAAGCAGCAAAAAAAGAAGCAGTGGAGAAGAAGCAGAAAGAAATTGGTCAGCAGAAACTACAAAAACGTGGCTGTCAAGTATGAGTTTATTTTAGTGGATTGTTCCAAACAAAAGCGAAAACTAAAAGTAGCTAAGTTTTTGCCTCATTGTTGTTGCTTTTGTTGCAATTGTTGTTGTTGCTTCTGCTGCTGCTGCTGCTGCTGTTTTTAGTTGTTTTTGCCGGCCATGTCCTGGCAGCCATTTAATGCCCGCCTAACACGCAAACCTTCCCAAACTCCCAGACAACATTTTTTGTTTGTTGTTTGTTGTTGTTGTCTGCCAGCGTGGCAGAGAAACAACAAATTCGTATTTTTTCTTTTATTTATTTTTTTTATATTCGCTTTGTGTTTTTGTTATTATTTTTAGTGTGTGTGAAAAAACTAATAAAGGGGCAATTTAGGCAATTCTCGTTGATCGTCCGCTGTGCGCCGTGATATCTCTTTGACAATGGAATTTATAATGCCAATTATGAGAATTTATTCAGTTGCATATTTAACCATTGAGTGCATTGAATGCATATTGAAATAACCTTTGTAAGCGGCTAATTTGTATAGATATTTGAGTGAATAGTATTAATAATGTTATTAGTTTTAACAATAAGCCAAGCTTATTTTTGTATATATATATTTATTTGACTTTTGATTTTATTACACAATTAATCTGGTTATCAATTTGCGCTTCAATAAATACCATAAGTAGAAGAGGTATTAAATGCCTTTTATGTGGATTTTGGCTTATGGTTAATTAAATACTTAATCCCGGCGGAGTGTAGTATTTATTGTGAAGCCGTATATGGCTTTAAATTTATTTATAAGTATAATAACTTAATTATTTAAGTAATGCGATTTATTGCTGCAATTAAGAATTTGTTAATTTATTTATATAATGTTACAGTTGCTATTTTCAGAGCATTTCCAACAGTGATTTATGTTCAGGTGCTGTTGAAGTCTTTCAACAAAGTTACAGTAAATTAATTAAAGAAATACAATTCGATACAATTTTGAATAGTTTGATTTTTGTGCTCAAGGTAAAGCCTATATTTGAGCTACTAATTATATTAAATACATAACAGAATCTTGGATATTTTTAAATATTTATGATGTCAATCATACGACGAAGATGTCATTAAAAGTGTGCGATGGAGAAGCACAGCAGCTACACGTAATCGTAATTGTAAAAAAAATTAAGAAATAAGTATAAACAGTCAAGATTAAATAGACTTTTTACTTATAAATATATTTGTGTAATTGTAAAAAGTGTAACCCGAAGCCTGCTGCTATTTGTACAAGACCAAATACACTCCCTTCTACAGTGTAAACAGAGTATGAATATAAATAGCGTTGAGCATCAGAATTTCGTGGACTGAGCGCGAAGAAGATTTAAAGCATTTCCGCATCTGCTTAGTTAGAAGCATCTGTTTCCATTATACTTCATGCTGTGTACATACTGAAAACCATGTGCACTTCATCAACGCCTACACACACTCGCGCATACACACACACACAGCCATATGCACATATGACAATCTTTTGCTATACATCTTTGTTAAGTCAGCACTTTGGAAATCAAAATAATGTACAGCTTTAGCCACGCCCAGAGCTAAGATCAAAATAAATAAAATAAATGTTGCGGATTTTGGTGCTATTGTTGGTGTTGTAGCTACCGCCCCTCTAGTTGTTGTTATTGTTGTTGGAAAAGCCATTACAATTATTTATGTATTTACGTTGGAAGCGCCTTCGAATTGCGAGACTTACAACGATTCGCCGTTTGACACAGAGCGCTTAAATATATTTTTTGTTTAATTTGAATGCTAGTCACGCATATCCTGATGGTGCGTAATTCGAACCCCTGCCTGTCATTTAACTTTTCAATGTTATTTATAAATTTTCGCGTGCCTTGTTACAACATTCCCGCTTTGACGATCTTTGTAATCTCAGCTGCGTTGTACTTTGCTTTGGTATCCAGGCCGACAAACAAACACACACACACACACACAAAAGAGACTCTCACACAGACACTCGAGCATTTCCTGTTGCTCTGCTGGGGTATTGAGTTTTCTGTGAAAAATGTTAATTACTTGGCATAGGTACATTAGACTAACACATGGCGCATTCAATATGGTTAGCCTAATGCTTAGTTATCTATTTTTGAAATTTATGATATTTTTTGTTTTTTGAAATGCCGATGTAGACAGCCAACGCCCTTACGAGTACTGAGCTCTGGATTCTGAGTACGCAGCACTCAGTGCTTCGATGGCAGAAACAAAAACAAAATAAGCGAAATATTTCTATCTTAATGAATTTGACCCCCAGTGTCAATTTAGACTGATTAAACGGCCAGACTGGGCCGCAGAGCTCCGAGTACAGCAAATGTTGAAAATGTTTTTTTTTTTTTTATATTCATTTTTCAAGTGCCGAACGAGTGTTTCCCCTCTCTTTCTCTCTCTCTCCCCTATCTCTCTGAGAGATTATCTCTGTGTTTCCCAACTCTTGCTGCAATGCGCTGCTCTGTCAACAATTTTCTATTTTGTTTATGTAATTGAAACATTTGCCAAACAATTTTTTCTATGCTGTCTATTTTGTTAGTTCTTCGTTCTTTGATACCCTACAGAATCTGTCACTTCGTATATGTCTTATCTATATATTCATATCTATATTTGAGTGACATTTATTTGTCTTTTAGGTCGAGGCTATCGAAAGTATGTTTTCTATAATAGTTAGCTACCGTTAAAAGCCATAAATTGAGTTGTTGCAGGGTGCTTAAACCTCGATCATAACCATCATAATTGTCTAAACAAATGTATTCATGTTTTGTATTATTGGATTATCACTAAATATGCGCATAATTAAATGTATTTATAAATACATTTGTTATGCATATGTCTAAGCCATAAACCGTGTCCATAATTAGTTAAATCTCTTTAAAAAAAAATGCAACTAATTTGCAAAAAAAAAAAAATTCAATTTGTAAAAAAAACCTTTAAAGAGTTTTAATTATATTTTTTTTTCCCATGCGGAAAGTTTTGTGCTTAGGGAAACGTTAAAAATCACAGAATTAAAAACTTTTTTAATGCGTTTGACAATTTTAATGAGAACACAATACGATAATTTAGTTATTAGAAAGTTTCAGAAACTATTAAAAAATTATCTGTTAACAAATGATAATTTTTTGTTGAAATTAAAGCTCGAGCTAAAGCTAATTGTGTTTATATTTCTCTTTTTCGTTTCAGGTATGTAACACATCAACACTGCACAACACAATGGAGGTATAAAGAAGTATATACATACGATATATGAATAAGTCTTTAGCCCTCACATGTGCTGCAGCCTTTTGTATTTCCTTTCAACAAGAGCAACACGCATTTTGCTTTCAATCCACTTGTACATGCGAGTATATACATAGATAATGTAAAAAGTCTCATTATGACCATTTTAAGCCCTATATTTATTATAGATGTAAGCGCCTTAAGAACACGATATTTACGTGCGAGTATATACGGTTATGTATATGGGCCTATACGGACCTTATTTACTACACACTAATGCCACAAATTAAAATGCTGTGCCGTATGTCGTTGCCATTGCCAATGGTGCTTAATGAGTGGAGCTCATACAAACGTGCAATGTCCCTCGCTTGTCTGGAGTCTAATTTTAGATATAGCCGACTGCCGGCTGCCCAGTTCCCTGCCCGGGTCCGTGTACGGCCACAGCTACTGGTACGGGTCTAGTGTCTGGGTCTGAGTACGGAGTCGACACTCAGACAGTGGCCCACAGTCGAATACGCAGCATGGGGTGACCGCTCTCAAATCTCAACAGCCCTAAGGAGAAAGAAATACCCACACACACACACACACACACACACACACACACACACACACACACACACACACACACACACACACACACACACACACACACACACATACTCATACACACTCGCAGGCAAACGTGGAGGTAGCAAAGACGAAGTGAAAGAAAACAAAAAGAACTGAAAACTTTATTAAAGACCTGATCCGATGGCTCTGCTTGCCTGCCTGTGTGCCTGCCGGCCTGACTGACTGAGTGAATGGCGACGAGCTCTACATACGCAATTACGAAAAAATCCAGTGCGTTGGGTGATAATATGAACGAACGACGAGCTGGAGCTATAAAAATAGACAAGCATACACACACACACACACAGAACACAGACATCCAAGAAGTACTCCTTACAGAGTTGCTCAGTTACTCAGCGAGGAGTTGAAAAAGAAAAAAATGAAGCTCCTGTGATAAAGGATATTGTAGCAAATGGTTGCAAATGGATGAAAAGTAAAGCAAACACAAGGAAAAGCAAGTGAGAACGGCTGCAACCGACTGTGCAATGCTCTTTTTCTTAAGTCTAAAATAGTTTTCGTTATTATGTCAATGCCACCAATGTGGCATTTATTTGGAATGTCTTATTTGGCTTTTGTTTGTTTCTCAAGTTATGCACAATGAGTTTGATGCACATGCCAACAAGCAGATTTAACTTGGCTTAGACGAACATAACTCAATCTTAAAGCAGCCTGTAAAGAATCCTAATAAAGATGATAACCGATAAGTCTGTGAGCGTAAAAAGGGCAATAAAAATAACTTTGACAAATACGTATAACAAGTGAGAGAACTCAAAGCGGGTGTGCACGACTAGGAGGTACTCTATACCTCATGTCGTGCAGCTGGTTATATACTAAGCTTTTAACTGTACCTATATTTCTAAATATCAGATATCAAAGCTCAAATAGATATAATGGAGACATTGCTAAGCCAAGTCAGCTGTTGATCCTGATTATGGTATTCCCTGAATTCATCATACAAAAAGATTATATCACATGCGATAATATATGGCTTTATTCTATCCAGTATACTCGTAGCTTTTAATCTTCACTTACTTTTTCGCAAATCATTATTTGTCTTATTAAATTGGTTTTCCTATTCTTATGCTCTCGGCTAAATGTGGCTCAGTTTGTGTGTTAGCCAATAAAATTGAAACAAAAAAAGATATATATATATATATATATATTATTTGTTGTCTTTGTCGCTTCGCTAATGCTGATATAAACTAATATAGCCCATTGCCAATTGTTAACAGTGTATGCAAGTCGTGGCAGATGCCGCCGCCATGTGTTGCATTTCAAAGTGTGTGACTTATTGCGCAAGCAGAACGCCTGCCAGATGAGTCGACAAAATGACTAACAACACTGTACAACATAAAATTGGTTTTCGCTGCAATTGCAATACCTGGCTGACCCTCTCTGCTCGGCTGAAAGCCTACGTTCACCTGGCCTGCAACCAGATGCTGCACACACAGATAAATCGAACCGCATGCAAATCAATCAATTTCAATGCGGTCTGCAAAACAATGCTCAATAAATTGGGAATGCAATTTTGTTGAAGCTGCAGCTACAAGTTAAACCTTTTAAATCCGATTCGTATAACTGGCCTTTATTAAATTGAATGAGAATCAAACCTTTGTTGCTGCATTCAGGGTATTGTTTAGATTCCTTTTGTATAGTATATGAAAACAAGCAAAATATAATTAATGCCAAATCGTACTGTTCATAAAATTGCATTCTCAGCATCCTTTTTATCATAAATAAAAAAACATGTTTTAAAAAATACTAAAATTTTGTAGCATCACATAAAATATGCATTAAATAGCAAAATGTTGAAAACTTACTGCTGAAGTTTGCCACTAAAAAGTTGCTCGTTGCACGTTGCACGTTGCACGTTGCAAGTTGCATATTGCCCAATTTGAAATAATTTTTTGCAGTTCGGGTACTCAAAGGCGAAAATATGCATTAAACATCAGCTGTTGCGGAAGTTGTGTTAATCATTGAAAATTCATCAGGATTTACATTCGAATCGACTTGGTTTATAAGCATGAAAAAATATTAAAACTCAAAGCCATAAAAATTCTTTTGACTCTATTCAATATTAATCTTTATTCAAAATCTGTACAAAATTTCTTCTTCACGCCTCGTTTATGTAGTTTAGTTATTTGAAATCTATAAATTCAATATTTTAACTATATTTTATTCTATGTATTATTAAAAGTAGGTTGCATACATTTGGTATTAGAAATTATAAAATAGAAAATTCATATTCATTTTCTTGTCAATATAATTTTTCATTTCCAACAATTAGCCTTTGTTTTTTCTGTCCACATAATTACAAACTTCCTGCCAGCATGTCCTGGATGTCCTGCAAAATTGCAGGCCATTAATTACAACAAAGCACTACAAAAACCCATTGGCCACACATTTATCATAAGAGGCCTAGGAACTTTGCATTTCAACAGCTTATAACCTACCTACGACATAGAACTCTCTCCCTCTCACTCTCTCTATCTGTTTCTCCTTCTCTTAAGAGCTTCCGCTCACCTGTTTCAATAGCTAAAATTTTAATTAAGGCAACATTTGGGAGCAGCTGACGCTGAAGGTGCAGAGGAAAAGCCAACCATTTAGTCCCAAAAGTCAATGAGCTGAGGTCACAATTTTTGCCTCCTCTTAGGTTGGACTGAGACAGAGTACGAGTAAAGGAGAGTGAGAGAGAGAAAGGAGAGGTAGAAAAAAATGGCAAAGTCAGGTGTCGTTGCGACAAAAACTAACCGCTCACCTCTTTACTTTTTGGTCATCGCACGTTGTTGTTGTAAAAATGATAAATTATCCGAAAAATTTGCAAAGTTCTGAAAATTACGCATTAAATCATGCAGAAAACATTGAAAGCACCTTTGCTGGGGGCAGCAGGTGTTGCATTGCGGACCAGAGTGCAAAGTCATTGTAAACTTTATTGCTGTGATTGCGGGCGTATCAGGTGGGTGGGGGATAGAGTGTAAAGTGTAACAGGAGTTAGCGAAGGCATTGTGCGTTACGGGTTATAGGGTATCAACAATTTTATCGCTCGCATGAGCAAAAGGTCTTGCATTGCATTTTATAATGCTTTGGCAGTCGTTTTTCTTTCATTTTTATACATTTTACTGGTCACGTTTCTTGCCCAACGACGTCTTCTGCAATGCGTGTAGGTGGATGTGTCTGTTCATCGTAAATTTTGGCCAAACAAACAACACAATAGAGCAACAACAATAACAACAACAACAACAACAATAACGGCAAGAAAAAAGGTTACAACCATTTGTAGCATAAAGTTGAAGCACCTGGTTTTTGGCTATTTTGTATTTTCATTATTATTACTATCCATGCTGATTGCAGTTGTTGTTGCTCTCAGCTACGATTTTCGTTTGCTTGGCACATATTTCATGGCTATGATTTACTCGTTGTTCACGGCCGTTGGCTCAAACATCCAACCGGAGCAAGAACAACAACAACAACAACAACAATGACAGCAGCAGCAGCAGCAGCAGCGACTACAAACAACAACTCAAGCAGAACAACGGCCCAGTTCAGAGTAGCCAACCCCCTTATAACCCCTACCACAACCCCCATCCCCTATCCCTTCACCTTCGGCTGGACTGTTTGTTTATTTTGGCCTGCTTTGGGTCAACTAGTTGAGACATGAACCTAATTTACTGCCTGAGTGCTTTTCATATCAACTCTCTCCCCCTTTCTCTCTCTCTCTCTCCCCCTCTCCCTCTATCTGGATATCTCTGCCAGTTATTCTTACTGCGCATTTGGAATGTCTTATTTGGCTTTTGTTTGTTTCTCAAGTTATGCACAATGAGTTTGATGCACATGCCAACAAGCAGATTTAACTTGGCTTAGACGAACATAACTCAATCTTAAAGCAGCCTGTAAAGAATCCTAATAAAGATGATAACCGATAAGTCTGTGAGCGTAAAAAGGGCAATAAAAATAACTTTGACAAATACGTATAACAAGTGAGAGAACTCAAAGCGGGTGTGCACGACTAGGAGGTACTCTATTCCTCATGTCGTGCAGCTGGTTATATACTAAGCTTTTAACTGTACCTATATTTCTAAATATCAGATATCAAAGCTCTAATAGATATAATGGAGACATTGCTAAGCCAAGTCAGCTGTTGATCCTGATTATGGTATTTTCTGAATTCATCATACAAAAAGATTATATCACATACAATAATATATGGCTTTATTCTATCCAGTATACTCGTAGCTTTTAATCTTCACTTACTTTTTCGCAGTTCATTATTTGTCTTATTAAATTGGTTTTCCTATTCTTATGCTCTCGGCTAAATGTGGCTCAGTTTGTGTGTTAGCCAATAAAATTGAAACAAAAAACGATATATATATATATATATATATATATATTGCCGACGACGGTTATTAACGTTAACTATCGCCTGTCGACAAAAATCTGAGCAGCGATGCGTGAGTGATAAACCGTCAACAAAACTCATTCGTCTTGCTGACTGGTTAGCGTTAATGCTTGCCAATTTGTGTGTTGGTTAACAAGTTGAACTCGAGGACTCAGCCAGTCGAGCGTCATCAGATGCCAGTTGCCAGTTGCCAGTTGCTAGTTGGCAGCTGGCCCCGCAGAGTATGCAATAAAAGTATTCGCTTTATCGTTCTGACATTTTTTCCATTTTTCCATTTTCATTGTTAAACGTCTCGAATTACGCATGTGTTGCGCTCTGAGTGGCAGTTCGGTTAATGGCTGACAACCTTTTAAGTGGAAAATCAGCAAAGTCGTGTCGATAATTGCCAGTCACATACACACACACACACACAGCCACACTCATGTGTATGTACCCTCGTTTGCCTTTGGTTGAGCTTTCGCTTTTCCGCTTTTCATGTGCTGCAACTTCTGTGTGTGTATGTGTGTTTGAACACATTTTATGAAGTCTGTCAGCCCAGTGATTCTACAAGCACTTGATAAACTTTACATGTGTTAAGTGTCAGCCCAATGGGACAGACTGTCAGTGAAACAAACGCTCACACACACATACACACATACACACACGCGCTGAGAGACTGAGACAAATGTTCAGCTTTTAATGAAGGCTCATACCCAATGAGGGCTTTAACTGCAATTGCAACTGGAATGCAACTGCAACCGGTCTAGAGTCGAGTCTGGCCTCATCTACCAATTACTTAGTCTTTGCAGCTATTACTCCCACTTTATGGTCGTAGTGCTTACCTAATTGTTAAGCCCGTCTCCACTCACTTAGCAGCAGCTCTTCCAAATGTATCTTAGCCACTTTTCAAGTACAACAACAACAACGACAACAGCAACACCAACAGTTATGTAGCTTAAAGAGCCGCAAGCCAAAAGAATGTGGCCTTTAGATGCCAGAATACATTTCTTAGCCGCAAAAGCTAATGCATTCGGTCGTAAGATTCTTCTGTTTATTTAGCACTCACTTTGTAAAAAGGAAAATATATACTATATACATGCCATAGCGGTAGAATTTTATGTGTGTTAGTACAACATAGTAACCGATTTTTTAATTGGATTTTCCAAAGGTTTTTGTTTAGAAGCCGAATCTTAATTTTCAGCTGAATTTGAAGGCTTTTAGCACGCTCCATTGAAAGCCTTACATAACGGCGTTTATTTTCAACAACATATCGAAAGCAAACTAACTAGCAACAACAATAACAACATTTCATATTCGATTTAACTTTGCACCCACACACACGCAATTGACCCATTTATGAAGCTTGAAAGCATGAGTATTAATTACATTACAAGCAATTCAACAGTCGCTCAAGCGAATACGAAAAGCCTATATACCCAACCAAGCCAACAACAACAACGGCAACAAAGGTAGCAACAACAACAACAAGAATAACAAGAATAACAACAACAACAATAGGGCAACAAAATAATTCCCACACTTTTACGACTTCAGAATCCTTGCGGCAGTCGAGCGTTTAAAGCTTAGCTGGCGCTTAAGCCAAATGGCCAACAGCAGGTGGCGACTGCAACGAACGTTACCTGTAAACTTAATTGATTTACAAGTGTGAAAAGCGTGAAAATCACCGAGAGCCACTGCCAGTGCCACTGCACGGTCATAACAATAATGGAGGAATGGAAAAATGAAACATAAAAAAAAACACTCACACACACACACACACACACACACACACACACACACACACACACACACACACACACACACACACACACACACACAAAATGAAAATGAAAATGAAAACAGTATTAGAAATAATACCCAAAGAGTGCGACACAAAGAGTGGCATATTAGTATTAGTTTAGTTTGTGTGCTTGTGTACAAAACACAATCCGCTTAACGGTAATTGCCTACTGCAGAGGTGTGTGTGTGTGTGTGTGTGTGTATCTGTGTATGTACATAAATATCAAGCATACGCCGCGTAGTTTGGCAAATAGCCCGCACTGTCGGAGCTTTGTGTCGCGTGCTTTAAAGCGCTCCTAACGCGCATTTAATGGCACTTTTTTATGTACACATACCTGCTGGCCACGCCCACGCGTCCATAAGTTGCGTGTAATGTGCCGTTAGGCTCAATAACAAGCAACAACAACAACAACAAAAACAAAAAAAAACGAGCTCATTTACTTTTCATAACTTGCGCGCCAGGAAGTGAGCTTTTGTTTTTAGCCGTCAGTTCCTTCCGCCTTCAGTCGTTCTTTGTTTATATTAGACCCCCCCCCTCCCCCTTCCCCTTCCTCTACCACTACCACTACCACTACCACCGAAAAAGAGGTGCTGGGGGCGTGGCGGCAGTTAATAAGCCATAACAATCAGTTTGTTGCCCGCGCGCTGTGGATTGCGTGTTTACCCATTTTCGATATGCAACAGAACTTATCGCCCTGAAGGTTAAGAGCTGTCAGGTGTTTCTATTGATTGCTGCACGGCTTGATTTATAGCCGTGTCGCGTTTGGGCGTGGCCAGATGATTGCATTTAAGGCCCAAACAAATCAATCACAATCGACTCCCAGTCAATCTCTTTTTCTATCCCCAATTGTGGCTCCAAAGCGAGCAACAAAAATTTGCAATCATCGCCGGCAATTGTTTGCCTCTGTATGTGTGTGCTGCAGTTCAGCTGTTGTTCAATTTGCAGCCGCTTAACGGGTAATTCAACTGCCACGCAGACAACCTCCACAACCCGATTCTCCTCCCACGCACTTTATTGGATGTATGTAATGCGATATTTTGTGGCTTCATTGCAGTTGCAAATGCATCGAGAGTGAAAGAGAAATGAAATCGCAAATTGTCACAGAAACATCGACTGGTTATTCCAGTCGCTCAACTTTCAATTATTTTCCAGATATATTTAATATACTTCGCGTAGAGCTCATGAATTCATGAATTTCTGCGACGCTGTCAAATTATGTTTTGCATATGAATTATGCGTGCCAAGA
The DNA here is from genome assembly GCA_037075185.1 of Drosophila pseudotalamancana. Classification (NCBI taxonomy): domain Eukaryota; kingdom Metazoa; phylum Arthropoda; class Insecta; order Diptera; family Drosophilidae; genus Drosophila; species Drosophila pseudotalamancana. The sequence goes on along the minus strand of JBAMCK010000062.1, from coordinate 79,807 downwards.
TTTATGCATTTCTTTCCAACATCAAAACAAATTTTATTTTATTTTATTTTTGCAAATATGCCAAAACTTGTGATATTTTTAAGTGCCATAAATCAGGCAGCAAATCATCGCAAGATGTCGCCAATTCGCAAGTATTCCATGTGGATAGAGGAACTCCAAAAATATCTATTCAAATCCCTTTCGCGGATGTTGGAAACGTAAACCCATATTTTACAGAAAATGTAAAATAATTCGATGTTTGAAATGATCGACTATGGGTTACCTTAATGGAGGAATGCCGAAAACAATTTGTATACGAAAAAGCATGGCCAAACTCTTACTATATTTATTCTTGATTAGGATCAACGGTTTATATAAATGCGCCAAACCCGGAACCTTATCACAAGTTATCGCTTTACTGAGTGAATGGTATTGATTAAAGACCTAAATTAGTAGTATATACACATGTGGTATATACACAAAATTCCATTTACAATATATATAGAAAAGAGTACTTCATTCTCTTCTCTTATTCATTCAACACTCGATGCAAAACCCATTCATTAAACTATTAATTGTCTCTTTTCGTTATATTCTCTCGCCACTATAAACTATGAAGCTTTATTAAAGGTAATTTGCACCCTATTTGTGATCATCATATTATAATATGTATATGTTTAAATATCATATACATTTTTTAACGACCTCATTCTATTTGGGGCAACAAAGAGTGATTAATATAAAAAACGGATTTTATTTTTAACGTTTTATTAAGGCCCAAATTGACGGCACCTTTAAGCATGTGCACATAATTTCTCGTTGTTGTCTTTTATACTTAATTCTTCTTCAGCTTCTGTCAACGCATCTTTTGGCTGCCATAATTCAAGTCTGTCAGACGGTCTGACAACTGGCACGCCATTTGCATAGCTAAACATTTGCTTCTAAATACAAATTTCGACGATTTTTTTATGTACTTTTATTTGCACGCGTTTCATTTTGATGTTTGAGTTTTTTTTTACACTTTTTCCATTGTAGAACGTATTATAAATTCGTCACGGTATGTGTAACATATAACAGTTGACATCTCCTTTCTCTTTTATATGAATTTAATTATTTTTTTTTTGATAAGAACCATCAGACGATTTGACTTTTCGAGACAGTCTATTAGGCACTTCATTTATCAATATCCCCAGGATCGGAATAATGTGTAAGCTGTAAAAAATAATGAAGGGTATCTAGTCTTCAGCATGCCATTTGTTCTATTTGTGATTTTCTTTTTTTTTTTTTTGCTTTGCATGCCTCGTTTATTGACAAGGCTAAGAACGTGAAGATTTTGGTAGTGTGTACTTTTGATATTTGTCTTCATTTATTTTTATTGATTTTGCTGCTGCTGCTGCTGCTGCTGCTACTGCTGCTGCTGCTTCTGCTTCTGCTTTTGCCGCTGTTTTAGCTGATTTACTATATAATGTGGCAGTAAAATATATAGGCGAGGAGTGGCCGATGGCCAATTTCAGTTTCATTCGCTTTAAGCCATTGAATAATCACAATGCATTTTTTTTATATTTTTTATTTTTGCCGTCTTGCCAGCTTCTATTTTGGCCTGGCATTTTACGACCTCTGGCAATTTTTCGCACACTCTTCTCGGTTGGCTGGCTGTCTGAATGGCTGGCGAACGCTTTTCAATTATTTAATTTTCCACTCACGTTCGTTAGGTCGACAAAAATTTAGCGATATAAATCCGGAAAGTGCATCTTCAGAGCGCACTCGACGGCGACATTCTCACGTTTTCATTGGCATTAGGGTTCAGTTTGATGATCGCCCTCGCATCTTGCATCTTGCTTCATCCTCCATGCTGCGTGCTTCATTTGGCCAACGACGATTGATGCCAAACAGTTACGACTCGGAGCTAAAGCCAAAGCCAGTCGACAATTGGAGTCGGAGTTCCAGTTGGAGTTGGAGTTAGAGTTAGAGTTGAAGTTGGAGTTAGAGTTAGGTTGGGTTGGTGCATTTGTCGGGCTTGGCTGCATAAATTCCATTGAAATGGCAAGCCATTCGTATCATCATCATCATTAGCATTAGTATCATCATCGTCATCATCATCGCCATGAGACGTCTTCAGCCTTAGTTGGGCCATTAATAACAACAAACACCGCAATGTGGGCAGCCCAGTGACACACAAAAGTGCCAACTTGCAACACTGGAATAAAAAAAAAAAAGGAGAAGCGGCAAAAATCTCGAAATCTACCACTGGAAGCTGCATGAAGACCGCATTTGAGTGCTGGTGCCGGTTTCCCCGGCTCAATGCAGTTAGTCGGTGCCTCTGTTTGGCCAAAACTTTTTGCAGATGCGCAGCTTGCTTTCAGCCAGCTTCCCCGCCAGCCATTAAGCCCACCGGCTTGTGGGCAAAGCCAAGTTGCGGGCCTGTTTGTCGTTTAGGGCCAACTCGTGCCTCCTTTTTTTTTCATTTATTTCGATGTGTTCAGTTGTTGTTGTAGCTGCTATATTGCACACCTGGAACTGACATTGGGGCTTACCGTTTACAGCTGCCGCTTGCTTCGCTTCTCTAATGCTGTTTATTTTTGTTTTAGCCTCGACAACCACTGCTCCAGCCTCAGCTTGAATAATAAAACACGCAATGTTCAAATGTTTAGACAGTTAACCACAGTTGGACAGCTTTGTGGTCCCTCATAAGTATCACTGCATTCTAAAAATATATATTTGTATAAGTCCAATAAGCCAACAGCCCGTAAATGAATTCTTAAATGTTTCATACAACTTTGACATGAGTTTGTGGATTTCTTCGAGATGTGAGACGAAGAGCTTAAATTAATAACCATTGTACCATAAACTATTTATTTTTATACTTAATGACAGTAATAAATTTCAATCTGATAAATAAAACGATCCTTCTTAATTATGTAAATAATTTAATTTGAATAATTTAATTGATATTCAAAATGTCTTAACTGTAGCAGAAGAACTTTATTTGTATTTAAGGGTGATCTAAATGTTAATGTAATAAAAAAATAAAAAGCAATGCCAAGAATTTTCTTTCCATTTACGCAGAAGCACAATTGCAAAATGTTCATTGCATATTTTATTGTTGTTGTTTTTAAGACTTAAAATTTAATTGTGTACACAGATATGAATAATAAAAGTTTTCTTCTAAAATCGAAATGTATGTGCTTAACATTTATTTATCGTTGTAGTTTGGCTCATATACCTAAATTTTAAATATACATTATATTTATTTTTGAAGAACGTTAATGAAAAAAAGCAGCACTTTAGCGGAAACAGGGCACGGCCCGGCCGAGCACACCCCGCTAGAGCTCTCTTAGTTAGTATTAAAAATCCACATTTGAAAAGAATTTAAGAATTTCGTTTGTTATCGTTGCGCTAATATTTATTGAGCATCGCATTTTGTAGATTTAATGCTATTTGAGCATTTTAATTGGTTTGCTTTGTAGTAACATTTCAATTATTTCATTTCAATGCTGAATTTGTTGTCTCTGGCAGAGCCCAACAGACAAATTACGTATACGCCGCGTGTTGTGTGTTGTGTGTGCTTTGCCCACTAATTTGCGCTCGTTTTTCTTTCACCTGGCGATGACACTATTTGTATCCCTCCCTCCCTCTCAGTCTCTGGTGTTGTGTTCACATTATTAAGGATGTTGGATGTGCAACGGCATTTCAGGCAAAACACGGCACATTTTGTATTTGGAAAATAAATTTCCGGCTCAGTCGTTGATTTGCAAAACAGAAAGCCTCCCACTTTAGAGCGAGAGCTACACGTATCTGGTTGCTGACACCTGCACGCTACATTTGCAGCCAGAGGCAAGAGCTGATGTTGCTGTTGCTGTTGCAGTTGCAGTTGCAGTTGCAACAGCAGGAGTCGCAGTAGTCATATAACGTGTCATTGGGGCATGCATGATTCCATATCATATAGCAGCTGGTTCCAACTAGACACACACACACACACACACACGCACACATCCTTTCACACTTCAACACGCTTTTGCTATAATTTCCTGTGCGCCAAGAGCTAAAATGTAATCCTACACAGACACAACATGCTGCTGCATAACTGTGCTACACCTCGAATGTCTGGCTACGAGCCCAACTACCTACCTGTCGACCTGTCGACCTGTCTTCCTGCACTAATTCCAAATAACTTTAAAGTTATCGCATTCTAATAGACTAGATTACTTTCGGCATATTGCCTTGTTAATTGCATTGCCAGCTAACGGAAAGTGACCTTCATCCGGCCAATTGCAGTTCGGCAAATTGACTTTTTGCAGCTGCCTTAGGCAAATGTATGCAAAAGTGCTTTCGCAACTGGAAATTGAAAGGCAGTCGTGATTAGCGTCGACCTAGAAAGCTTTCTACAGCACGCCCATCAGCCAATTGAGACACAAATTTGGTAAGACAACAACAATGGCAACAATAACAACATTGAGTACAAAATAAAGTTAAACAATCGACGCGCGCTGCACAAAATTTCAATTTCAATTTCAATTTCAATTGGGCGGCCGCTTTAATTGGCATTCATCGCGTCGTGCCGTTTGGTAACCAACTTGGATTGAGCCGTCCGAATGGCACTTGGCCTGGCTTTTAAACGAGTGTCGCCAGCGCCCCAAAAATTTGCCATTGCATTGACCAAAATGGGCAAATGGTCAAATGGGCGCCTCAATTCAACGTCAATTGCGTCAGCGCCAACCGGCGGCAACTATTGAGCAATTGGCCAAATGCTTTTCACTGTGTCAGGTTCAAACTCGAAAACATGTTCGCTGACGCACAACGCCGGAACAGCACAAATTATTTGGCATAACAAACATACATATAGACATATATACATATATATTATATAAATATTGCTATATATTGTGCCATTCACGTCACGATTTATTAATATTCTGTTGATGTAATGTAACTACCAATATATAATTTATTTACCTCTATTTGTGGCTACTTTTTAACGTCTTCTGAGGTAATAGAAAAGAGTCCTTTTGTAGGTATTGTTAAAAAATTGTTATGAAAGCCAATTTCTTGGCCATTATTTTGTTTCATTCTTAACTTTTTCAAGCACGCACTTCATCAATGTCTCTTTTATTTATTATATACACAATAAATATTAAACAACACGATTATTGCAATTCGGTCGGTTCTAGAAAAAATTATATTCGAATTATATTAGCAATTAAACATGTTTTATATGAATTGAATTTTAAAATAACTTCAGAAAGTTAATTGAAGGGTGTTTAAAAAAAGAAACTATACTGATTTCTTCATATAAAACACAGTTACAGTTAAATATTTCTGATTTGTTATTCAGAACAGAAAGTATGAAGGAATGTGCTGAAAAGTTGTTTCGCTCAGAATTTACGACTTCAAGCACAAATCTCAACAACTAAATTTATATAACAGCCAACAAAACCATATGGTACACTTCTTATTATACTTGAAACAATTTTTGGCATGAATCTCATGCATAATGTAACGCAATTTTGGGCCATCAATCAGCTGACAGAGTGTGACATATTTAATAATCAAGTATACGCAGCGAGTGCCGCCCGAATATGTAAGCGAGTGTAAGGCATACATAAATGTAATTTCATGAACTTAAATACATTTAAATGAATGGCAAAGGTAAATTGTGCTTTGTGCTTGTGTATTTATATACGTATATGTATGTGCAGCAGATGCTGCTGCATTGATGAAATTTTGCGCCAACACTCAAGACAAATACTTCAAATGCCACTTGAAAAAAAAAAAAATACCAAAATAAAGAATGGAAAGCGTTAAGTGTTTTGTTGAAAAGCGTTACAAAAACAACACATAGAACAGCAGCTGCAGTTGAGAAATGTAAACAAACTGTGGGTCCAAAAGTGAGGCAGTGCATAAAACTGCGCCAGTTGGCAGCAGAAATTGAGATTGAATGCGATGCTGCTAAAGGACAAGCACAATATATAACATAAAAAAAAAACGTGGAAAAAAGCGGGAACAATATTTGCCATGCAAATAGGACTCATAACAAAAAAAAATTGAAAATAAATGCAGCACTCTGACAATATTCGAGTGCAATTAAATGCAAAATATTTCAACAATGCAGCAATGCATACAAATGAAAGAATCGCATCGCCAAATTGAGGGTAAATTATAAAAGACTGCCCCCAATCAATGGACACGTTAATTGCACGCAATAAGTGCGACAATATTTAACTCCGAAATATTGTTGACTGGCTTAAAATAACAGGATGAAAGAGTTCAGCTTCAAACAGTTATTCAAAGGCATAAATGCCATGGGAATGCCAACAATCTCTTTATTATAACTGCTTTATAATCGTCCATGCTAAAGTAAGCCTTAATATAACACTCCTTCAAATTCGCAAAATATCTAACTATCTTCAAATTGGGTCTACATTTCCGCATATTAAAATAGAACTAAATGTGAACCTGCATAAAAGTTCGCCACTTCATGCATTCTATTTAATAGAATTCATATACTCTTTATAAAAGAACATCAACTATAATGTGATTCAATATAAATCAGCTAGGACTGATAGTCCTTTACAACCCTAAACTCTGTTAATCGGTGTAGAATTTAATCAGTTTATTATTGTTAACAAAAGTCTTCGCCTTATGGAAGTCTGTCATAACTTAAATTCCCCTCATAAAAGCATTTACTCTTCTGAATATGGTATAAGAGTACTTCGTAGTCGGCGTTTTTTCACCACTTTCTTAAGCAAGCCTTAATGAGATGTTAGGTAAAAGTCCACTTTCTGAGTGCATTGTTTCAAGTGCCACTCGGCTGGCACAATTCAGAGAACTTATGCATGAGGCCCCCAAACTAGATCATTCTGACAGATAAATTAAGTGTTGCAAAGGCGACAGCTACAACAAGAACAACAACAACAACACATTTCAACATGTTCAACGTCGAGTGCTCTTATTTGATGACATCCTGTCAAGACACTCGAATACCTTTCCCTTGAACAAGTGCTTAATTGGCTGTCGTATATACATATATATAGATATATAGATATTGGTATCTGATGCATAGAAAATGTTTATGTGTATATTAAGGTTTAATCCTCAATTCACAAAGTTATTTGGGACCATGTTCCGAATAACTTCGTATATATAGTCGGGCACGATAGATCAGTGATCTCCAAAATGGAATTTCCTGCACGCCATATCTCATTAGCTCTGTGTACAGGGTATAAGGCAGTCGCCAGCACTTCGGTCGGTATTTGCATGGGACATCAAAATGAATTTGCGCCGTATTTTATGTAAATTTAACATGAATATTTTGCTTTTAGAATATACAAAAAATGCGAATACAAATATGTATTTTGGTAGATATTGGCGCACAGCACGGCGAATATGGCGACGGATACGCCGAGTGTACGCCAATTTGCACGGCAGATTACATCACAAAGCCGCAGTGGAGGGGTACACTGGGTGGCGCAGGTGGGGGGTGAAGCAACTCAACATGTCATATGGCTTGCATTTAATTAACAAGCTAATTTTTTAAAGCACAAATCGCTGGGCATTGCAGATGAACACTGAGAGAGAATGAGATAAGGAAAGAGATAGATAGACAGGAGGGGGAAAACAGTCGCCGCCGTCTGAAGACTGGGGGCCAAAAATATGAACACTGACATATGTGTTTCTTCACAGCGGTTGCTCTGTGGATTTCCTAATGAGACGCGATGCGAACCGCAGCCATTGCATAAGAAACGGTTTATTATTGGATACCCAAGCGCATTCTGTCTGAAATGAACTTTTCTTAACTTTGATGTGAATTGCTTTCAATTTGGAACAGTTTATTTTATACTCTCTTCAAAATTGTGTCGTAAATTACGTTGGTGCGACGTATAGAGTATCGCGCAGTCAGTCTGTCAGTCATATGCGGCACGCCACAAACTCTGACACGTTCTTTTGTTATTGTTTTTGATGGCAAGTGCTATTTATAAATTGTCACATTCCGTGCAAATAATTGCTTTGACATATTAGTTTTTAAAAGTATGTTTAAAGTACGCTACAAATGTTACATAAATCACTTTTAGTTCTCCTTCAATTTATGCAAACAAACGTATCAAGTTACTTAGATATCTTTTGGAAGTATATTATCATTTATTTATATCCAACCAAAATTCATATTAAATGTTATATATTTGAGTACAATTATGTTTGCCAATTGTGGAATTTTGTAAGCTGACATACATTTCAGCCTCTGTCAGTTTTTAAATTCCACAAATATATTCCCTATGCTTAATTTAATCCCTAAATTAATATCCATTTCATGTAGCTTCAGCCTCTGAGTTGTACCCAAGAAACACAACAGCGGCATCAAAATTTACAGTGAAACATATTAAAATGCCACTCACACGATAATCTCCTTCCCTACCCCCTCCTTTCTCTTTCTCTCTCTCTCTCTAAGAGTGCGCTGTCTCGCTCTGGCTTTTGAAAATTACAAAAAGTTTGCTGACAAAATGTTTGGGGATACGAAGTTGGGCTTTGCATTAGGGGTTGGGCTGTGGTTTATTTAGCTACAATAAGCTGCAAATTTTGCATATTTCATAGATGTTGACAGTTAGCTCTGTCTCTGTTTGTATCCATATGTGTGTGTGTGCTTATGCTTGTGCTTGTGTGGGTGGCAGCTGGCAGGTAAACCAAGCAAAATAATGGCTAAAATTTATACAAATAAAAATTGCAATTTAAAACCCGCACCGTGTTACTTCCAATGTATGTGTGTACCAGAGTCTGTGTGTGTGTGTGTGTGTGTGTGTGTGTGTGTGTGTGTGTGTGCACTTGGGCAGTTAGTTGCCTTTGTCTGCAGAAGAGCTTAGCGGCTGCCATAGATACAGGTCGTGGGTTAGCTGGAAAAATAAACTATATGGATTTCATTTTGCACTTTTATGGCAGAATCCAACCACACATACATAGACAAATATGCGGGTGGACCAGCTAAAATGAAATGCGTTGCCATAAATGCTGCTAAAAACAAGTTTTCATTGCCGGACTGCACGATACCCTGCCATGACTAAACGAGAATTTAAACATAACTCATGTTTTTAGTATGTTTCCAGTTAAAATATTCAGTTCAGGTAAAAGAAGTGAATATGCCCGAACTATTGTATACCCTGTTTATTTTGTAACTTTGCGAAAACATATCCCATTCATTTTAATGTAATATGTACATACAAGAAACGATTTCCATACTAATCCGACTCCCTCCTCTCTCTCTATCTCGCTCTCATTTGCAGCACATGGTGCAGGCTGCGCCGTTTCCAGGCGCACCGACTGGCTACCCCGCCGCACCTGGGCCAGCGGCAGCGGCTGCTGCCGGTGCTCCGACAGCGGCCGAGAGCCTGTCGCTGGCCGTGACAGCAGCCGCCATCAAAGCCGAGCCTGGCATGCAGCTAAAGGCAACCGCCGAATCTTCAGCACCCGGCAGCGGCTCCACAACAGTTGCTGGCGCGGCTCCGGCAGTCGTCGCGGTGGCCACCAGCGTGGCCGATGGCGTAGTCGTCAATCCGCCGATGTATATTCAACAGAAGGTGAGTTATGTCTGCTAATTACTATACTATAACTCTCTCACTATCTCACCACTCTCTATATACCAGTATATATATATTTATAAATGTGTGTGTATTGTATGTGTGTGTGTGTTTGTATTTTGTAGCGTTTATTTGGCTTTGGCTTTTGGGTTCGGTTTGTCTTGCTGTGCTTTGATTTGGTTGCATTCCATTTTGTAGTCGTTGGCTGTGCCTATAAGTATGCACAAACACACACACGTACACACTCATACACACGTTCACCATGTTTGTTGTTATTGCTTTTACATATTTGAAACATAACTGTGAAAACAGCAGCCAAACCAGAAGAGCACATACGCAAAAGCTCTCGGCTCGAATTTTAGCATTCATATTTTTTATAGCATACTTTTGGGGATGGTCGAGCACGTCGCCTTTGTTTTTGTTGTTGTTGTTGTTGTTGTTGTTTATGCGCAGCAGCAGCAAGCGCCGAAGGACATTTTGCAGAGCTCTCTGTGGCTTACTGCGTTCGCATAAATTTCACAGTTTTTTCTAATTAAAACATGAAACAAACGATAGACAAATGCAACACGAGCAACAAAAACAACTACGAGCTGATATGAAAGTTAGAAATATAAAATTACAAAAATGTCCAGCATAGAGGAGTCTTAGGGGAATTAAATTAAAGCATTTAAATTAAATAAAACTTAAATATTTTATTAGGTACATTCAATTCAGCCAAACAACATATTTTAATCACAAACAATGTGAAATCACAAACAATTCAAAAATTTGTTCAAATTTAATTTGGTTTATTTGCGTTTGTGTATGTCATTTTATTTTGCTGCTCGACCACGTCTAGAATTTTAACTTATTTGTTTATGGAAATTGATTCGTGCATTTGAATAATTTAACAGTTGAGTTTTGAATTTTTCAGCTAAGCTTTTGTGTAACAGTTAATTTGTCTGAAACACAATCACAAACACAGACATGCATTCACAATCACACACATATGCAATTATTTAATTGTTTAACATGTGCAATAAATAATCAAATATTTAATTATTGGCAATAAAATTGCTCGTTGTTGTTTATTTTCGGTCCTTTACTTATGTTTCTATTTGTCGTTTGTAGTTGAACTTAACTTTGTGAAAATAGGCATAAATTTATAAATATATATTTACCCATACGTTGTGTTCAATGGATCGTTAAATGATGTATAACACGCATACGCATTGTAGTCCAATTAAATTCAAAAGCACACATCTGATAGAAAATGGAAATTTGTGGGACTCGCATTTAATGTAATACAAGCTAACAATTAATTTAGTTAGGCAAGCAAATGGAAAAATCCATGCAAACTTTTGTAGTTACTGGCAATTAAATTTGAATACTTTTTATTTTAAATTTATCTAGAATCCAAGTTTAACTTTGGAAAAGTTATCTTCTTGGCTTTTAAGAAGATCAAATTGAATAAATTTGTGAATTTATGAATATCCTTTCCTAATCCATGTTGATTGCTGTCAATTATGAAGCTGTCATAACTTACCAACTTGATTTACTACAATCTATTTTCTAGACCATATAAATGACATAAAATTAGGCTTGCAAAGGACACTTTATCTAAATGCAATATTAATTGGACAGCTGCAGTAACAGAACAATAATAGTCACAAATTGTTATCATAAATAAAACACAAATCATGCATTGACATGAATATGAAACCGAATTCCGATTCCGACTTCGAGTCCGGATGACGACAGCTGAACAAATGTAATGCGAATTGCTTCAAGCGAAATGCTTTGGAATATCAACAAGAACTAAGGCAACAAATAGTCAGAAAGAAAACAATATTTATGTCAGTGTTGTCTTCAATTATGACGTTTGCTTGAAGGAAAAAGCAGAATATAACTGCGTCGATAAATTTGATTTAAATCTGAATAATTGACCGACAGACAAAAAGTGTGCAATGAATGCAAATTATTGTTTGATGTAAACGTAGCTGAAACATTTATTAAATATAAATTTAAAAACAAAACAAATTACGCATACGCCCAGTTGGCTGGCCCGCCTCTTAAACTAATCCAGCTCAAAACATTTTTTGAAAAACTCCTTTTTTGGTAAAGAAAAAAAACAAAAACAAAAAAATAAAATATGTGTTGGTCGCATGATGTATTTACAGATCATTTATCTATTTTACTCTATTTCTCTAAAAAATATATATATGTATGCAATATGTATATGTATTTATGTATGTGGCTCTCACTTGCTGTTAGTATTCTCCCTTCCCCTTTCCATCCACTTCCATGTTGAGCATTGCTAAAATGATTGATGAATTGTTATTGATATATTGACTGGTTGATGGAGTCACATATGTGTGTGCAATTTGGTAAACATAATCCTTGACTTGTATTGTATGGTTTTTTGATATATAAATCAATATATTTATATAAATATATATATATATGTATGTATATCTTAGCTTAAGACTGTATAAAATATATAAAACCATTAAAAAAAATACTGTTCAATCATTTCTAGTTTTTCGCATTTTGTTATACCACTATTTTTATATACTACCTATATAATTAATTAACAATACGCTAGCTGTATTCGAGGCATGTTCAAAAAAGAAACAAACAAAAAAGAAAAGCAACTAAACCATGACAAATGCAGTTAAATTTATATATATATATCTATATATATTATTAATATTAATTATAAATTTAATTACTTGTATAATTATTGCAATGTACTTAAAAACTAAGCAATTTTTTTGGTGTTGGTCGTTTGGTTGACTGCCTGACCGTCTGCCTATCGTAGTCCTTGTGTCACTTACTCTCACACTCACACACACACACATACATATATTATATATTATATTTAAATAAATACATGCACAGCTATGAATGCGCCTGTGATGCCAACTAAACGCAAATCCTTGTTGTTATCCGCAAATTTATCACAGACAAATCTGTCAACACAACAACAACAACAACAACAAACACAACAGACACAGTACAATGGCAGCATTAGCAATGGAACCGCAGCCCCAACCTCAGCTCCAGCTCCAGCTCCAACTTCAGCTTCAGTGTTGGTGCCGGCAAGTGGCACGGGAACAACTGCCACAACGCTGGTCACGCAACAGCAACATCTGCCACCCGCACCTCTAACAAATGGACACGCCATGGAGCAACTGCATCAGCAGCAGCAGCAGCCGCAGCAGCAACTACCGCATACTCCACAGAATGTGCTTAGCATTGTGAGTTTGGCCAACACAGCAACAGCAAAAAAATTATAATAAAATAAACAGTCCAAAGCATAAAAACCTAACAAACAAAAAAAAAAAATGAAAGAAATAAAAAAAAACACTGAACACCATGAAAGAAAATCTCTAGAGCAATGCAAACAATTGCGATATACGCAACCAGAATTTGGTTTCGTTTTCTGCAGCTCAGTTTTATTTTTTGATTCCTTAAGCTGAGCACCTCCTTCATTAGTTAAAAGTTGCCACTAAGTTGGAAAAACGCACCTAGTTAGCTCCCATTCATTGCAGCTTACTTATTGCCATTCCCAGCGCGTTTCTCGAACTGTTTTTGTCCTGAATAACAATTGTCTAGGTTTATAATTTGTTAAATTTATTAAACAAGAACTGCAACAAAGTGGAATTTCTTACAGCTAAATCATGTTTGTGTACAAATAAAATATCTTAACTTTATATTATGCAATATAACAATAATATATCATTTAGCTTTAAGCAACTTAAAACAAAACATAGAATTGAAAATAAAACTCTAAGTGAGGTAAATTATACTCTTATTACATATTGCCACCTTTTCAAATTCAATTTAATGCATTTAGATCGAATTTCATTGTTACTTCCTCATATTATGAGTTCAAATATACTCTGCTCATAAAGTGAAACAAGTATATTAGTTATAAAAGCTAAATATGCCAAACATTTATTTACTTAAATATATTTATATATATGATACATATTTGTTGCCTTAAGTGTGCTCCTAATCCCCATATTTTTTTGTCTGTTGTCCATGAACAGTGTATGACCCAGTCGATAACATTCACATACTTTGTTCAACGGTATTTACTTTCGTAATGTATGCAAACATTTGTGACCCGGCATCAAAATGCGAGCGACCTTTTTGCAGCTGAAGCGTCGCGTGCCTCAAAAAAAGGAATTTTATAAACTAAAAAGCGTTAAATGTCATTTAGGGTAACCCAATCCCAATACCAATTCCAATTTCAAGCTGTAATACCATGCCGTCCCACTTCATTTTCAGGACCTGCCTACGTTATCGTTAGCCATTTATACGGCTAAAGTTTTTCACGCTATTTCACTTGGAGTCAACGAAAAACAGTGAAAATGTGCGCTAAACACGCAAACGAAATCGTACAGAGAATTCGAATACTTTGCCACGATATGCATATATGTTTACAAATGGAATTTGCTTAAATTTATGTGTCAACAATGAGCATTTAATACGTGGAACAGCGAACGTATCCCTAAAATTAAGTTGGCGCCATTTCCATTGCATACTTTAGGGCGTGAGTACACGAATTTATTTGCTCTTCGCTGCTGTTATTGCATTTGCCAATGCATTCTCATCGTGTGCGTAAATTGACAATAATATGAAATTATTCAAACCTATTGACAGAGTGGGCGCAATTGTGAAATGTGGGTGGATGTTATATACATATATATGGAGATATGGAGTCTATGGGATGGTTGGTTGACTGACAATAATGCCAATAGGCAACATGCCACTGTGCATATTCAGTTTTAATAATGCAAAAATACAAATGCAAACATTTCCGCAGGGACATGGCTGGGATTTGGTTGCATAGATGGTGGTTGAGAGAATGTGAAAGTAGGTTGGGCGGAGGGGTTAAGGGGAGGGGAGGAGAGAATTGCAGCAGTTGCGCGACAGTTTTATTGCATAAGTCAACAAAAGTCTGTGCCACAAATGTGCCATTCCATTGGCTACGACTGTCTGTCGAATTGTGTGTGCACTGTAACTTTTTTTTTATTGGGTCACCCATATGCACACTCACACACACACACAATTGCACGTGCATAACATGTCTGTGTGTGTGTGTGTGTGTGCGTGCGTGTCTGTGCGAATCTACAAACCACTTGAAAATTGTATTTTCATTTCAATTGTTTATTTATTGCGGCACTTGTTCGCATTCGATTTTCGATGTGGCAGCTGCAGCAGCAACCACAACAACATCGACAATAACTACGAATGCTTCGACATTTCACCAATTATTAAAAATACATTTCAACCGAAAACATTTCATTTTACCAAAGCAAGTGCTAACAAATATTATGTCCACATTGTTTTCCACTCAATTTGTGCCTGTTTTGAAAACCTCTTTGAGCTTAAGTATAATTAAATGTTAAAAATAAAAAAAAAATAAATAAAAAAAATTAATCAATAGCTTTCAAATAAATTGAAAAAATATTGAACATAAATAATAATTAATGCTTTTTCTGAGCTGAAATTCAATTGGAAAGTAAATGAAATAAATCTTGGCTCACAATTATAGAAAAAAAATATATTTCCTGTTCAATTTCTATAAGAGTTGAAGATTATTTTAACAAGGCTCAATTCAATTGTGATAAATACAGGGTATACGAGCAATTGGAATGCATAAAAATATTTTTATACGCAACACTTTTGTATACCAAAGCCTGGAAGATTTGTTTCAGCTGAGATTAAGCTTAAGAATAAGCCATATGCTATATGCCAACTGCATTATACTAATTGAATTTGGTTATCCATTCTTCTCTTCCCTCTCCCTCCACAGTCCACAGTATTGATTGCCAGTGAGGCAGCGGAGGCACAGCAGAGCTCAGCGCTGCCACATTCTGGTGGCGGCGGGAGTGGTACTGGAGGCGGGGGCGGTGGCACGCCCAGTTCACCGCTTTGCAGCTCACCGTCCAGCGTTACAGTCGCCACGTCAGCAGCCACGCTCAATGGCGGCAGCAGCAGCAACAACAATAGCAACAGCATCCCCAACGATGGCAACAACTCGGGCAACACATCACCAATTGCCAGCGGCGAGCCGCTGTTGCAGACTCCTCCAGCTGTGCAGCAACAACAACAACAACAGCAGCTGCAGCAACCACAGCAGCAACAACAACAACAACAGCTGAACTTAAGCAGCAGTCCCACAGCAGCCACTTCAGTGACCGGCAGCTCCATAGCATCGGGCACCTTGGCCGCAACCAGCTGCAGCATCTCGACAGGATTACTGCCCACAGCCGGGCTGGATAGTAATGCCAATTGCGGTGTGCCCGCCACCACATCGCAGGTGATGGCGGCGCATCTGAATGCGGCCAGCGGCATTATGACTGCGACCGTGCAGTCCCCCAATGTGGTCACTAGTCTAAGCAGCGCTCTAGTCCCGGCCCAGTCGGTCTCCTCCTCGGTGGCAGCCGCCGTTGCCGCCGCCGCCTCGTTGGATGCCAAAAGTCAGCCGAAGCGTTTACATGTCTCCAATATACCGTTCCGCTTCAGGGATCCCGATTTACGGAACATGTTCGGGGTGAGTGTTGATGCCACATTCCCTTTGCAACAATATTCAATCCTAACTGCACTTATTTGTTCGCCTTTAGCAATATGGCACCATTTTGGACGTGGAAATTATCTTCAATGAGCGCGGCAGCAAGGTAAGTTTGCCAGGATGTATCCTTTATCCTGTTGCACGATTCATTTAAATTATGCACAGAGCGAGCACTTGAAGCATTGTCAAGTCAAGTAAGGTCCTTTTGTCCGGCAACGTTGCCAGGACAACCTTAAACCATTGTCCTCCGGCTAAAAATTTCACACGGATGTCCTTTTCCATGTTCCTTAACGGCAGCTGGAGCTAGAACGGTAAAAATTTCAATGTACCCCACAGCATTTTGCCAGGCACAAATATAATTGCATAGTAACGGACTCCGTTGCTATAGGACACACAAAATGTGCATAATTTAAAAAGCTGACGCATGTCCCAAGATGCTGAGGCCCGCATGTCCTTGCCCCCCGTCCCAAGCCCCCCAACTCTGTTTGTGTGTGTGCATATACATATAGATATGTTAGCTTGGTCTCATTCTGTTTAGGAATCGTTATTTTTATATACATACATACTTATATACTCTATATGTTTTTTAATTGCATGTTTGATTGCGAATGGCAGGGATTCGGTTTTGTAACATTCGCTAACAGCAACGATGCAGAACGAGCACGCGAACGTCTTCACGGCACCGTGGTTGAGGGACGCAAAATCGAGGTGGGTGCATGCAACCAAAATATCATAAACAACTCACACACGCATACACAACCACACACATATACATATACACTGACACCTAGTTACATGGGCAGCTATTATCTAGAACTAATTGCTAAACTATCACAAGTTTCTCATTTGCCACCAACAACAGCAACAACAACAACAAAAACTACAACAACAATATATTGAGAATGAAGAATAAAATTCCGTTAAGTAGAAGTTTTACCGTTGCGTGTCGACGTGCCGTGAAATACTTTTCACGTGTTTTCGCATTGCAGGAACTGTTATTCTTTTTATATATACATACATACATACATATATATAAATATGTATAAAAGTATCTTTCGTATCGATTGCATATATAAAATCGGATATTCGCTTGGTCGGCGCATTTTGATTTCTCGTTTAAATCGAACTCTCATTAATTTTTAAATTATGCGCAGCCTTTTTTATTTGCCTTTAATTAAAAAATAATTACTTTTTCTTTTTTATTCCACGCATTCATTCAATTCGCATTTCCTTGATTTCCGTCTGTATTTATGTTAAGTGGACAGCCGCAAATAATTGGCATTTAAAATATGCTGAAAATGCGCAACTGATATTTAAACAATTTAACAGCGGTTTTTATTTGTATTATCGAAATCCAAAAAGCTGCCTAATTACAAACAAGAAGTGTTCTTTTATATTTAAAACGAAAAAGTTCTGCAAATAAATATGGGTTACAAATGGGTTAACGCTCTTGAACAACAAATTGCTAATTCTTCACAGCTTTAAACTCACACAAACAACACACACGCATACATACACATACACGTCATGCAATTGTAATTGTTTACTAACACATTATTTATTTCTACGTTCTCTGTACATGCGATATGCGATTAATATCAAATAATATCAAAAATAAATCTATATAATGCGTACATTATAATAAAAAAAAAAAAAAAAACCCATCACCAAAAACCCACCACGCTCGCTGCAACTCAACTCAACTCAATTCAACTCAACTCAACTCAACTCTACTCGTTACTCGAATTCTACTCGTTACCAATAACCATTGTGAAGGTGAATAACGCCACTGCACGTGTACAAACCAAAAAAGTGACAGCAGTACCCAACGGTAAGTTGCTCTAGCACACACATACATATATATACACACACACACACACGCACACACACACATACATAGATATATATATATAAACAGACACATACACACACATATATAACACTTACAAAGAGCTAAGTGTAAGCTATGTAGCGAAACAAGTTTAAATGTTGAACAAAGAAATGCAATTACGGCTGGCCTAGAAGAACTATAAGAAACGAGAAGCACGCAAAAGGCAACTTAAATAGCAACAACAACAACATCAACAACAACATCAGCAACAACAATAAAAACTTGAACACAACTGCCATAATATTTGACTGGCCGTTGCCATTGCCGTTGTTGTTGTATTTAGAGTATTGCCAAACATTTCGTTGATTTCTTTTCCTTTTTCTAAAATTCGTTTTCCTTTACGTTTTCTTCACATATTTTTGTTGCTTTTTGTGCTGAACTTTTCACATAAACTTCTGCGGTGGCTGCAAATGCAATGTTTCCTAATGAAAATGTTTGGTCTTGGAAATTTGTTATTGCTTTTGATTTCATTAAAGGAACTTGTTTATAAACCGTATGCCAAGGCGTTAGGCAATCAAAAACTTGTTAACTGAATTGCCATACTAACAACTTTTACCAAAATTTGCGGTTGCTAACCAAACAATATTCTTATACATCTATATGAAGACCACTTATACACAAACACCCTCACACACATGCGAGTGTGTATGTGTGTGTAAAAAGAATTTGGACTTGTTCGTTCTATTAACCTAAGTTATGGTTTTTGAAGTGTCTGCATTTCCAATTGAATAACATAAACTGACATTTGATGATTGAACGCATATTGTGATAATTACAAAATAAAAATACTTTTCTTTTTTTTTTTATTTTGTTTTCTCTCACACACCACCACACACACAGTTGTACTGACCAAAGACGGTGCAATACCAGCTCCAGCTCTAGGTGAGCGAACCAGAGAACAAATATAAATCAAAAATTGCATTTGTTTTATGTCTTGTGACTTGCTTGCAAAGAAAATTAAAAATAAATATAACAATAAAAAACAATAGCTTGTGCACAATTAAACCACTAAATGTTGTCCCTAATCATAGGCACCCAAACATGTTCCGGCGTAATCCTTATATGTAGCACCCAAATGTATTGTCAACATTGTCCTGGCATGTTGCACGCTAACGGTGGCATGATACAAACCCTCCCAATATTGGCTTAAAATAACTGTTAAATCTCTTAACTCTAAGCATCCATGCATTTACACACACTGTCCCAGCATGAATACTGTCCAATCAATCCACGTTTCTGCTCTCCGATTATAAACTTTTCGTATGAACTTCTTTATCAGATAAAAACAACTAAATAGGAAGCTGCAGCATATATAGATTGTAAACATATATATATATATAGAAAGAGAGAGAGAGAGAGAAACATTAATTTCTGTACACTTTGGACTCATCGTGTGGTTTCTTATGAAAAGTTTGTCAGTTAGAAGTTCTTAGTTATTTAATGTTTCTTTTGCAGTACACACATATTTATTTAAACTTGCGGTTGCAGCCAAGTTTGCACACTTACATAAAAAGAAAGAAAAAAAAAAGGGGGGAGAAGAACAGAAAAACAGCAGCAAGAAAGTTTCGCAAGGCATGTATAATAAATAATGCTGCTGATTAAATCGTCTTTCCATGCAAGTTGCCATTAAAAAGTATTCACAGTGCAAAATCTATACTTTAGTTTCGCTCAAATACGATAAGCCGCTTACCAACCCCAACCATAAACCCAAGCCCAGCCCCAAAACCTCAACCAAACAAAACTGGGCTGAGTAAGTAAAAGAGAGCCGCAGCTGAAATGTAACCGGCAGCTGCTCCCACGGAGTTTTTGCCATCATGTGGACAGGACATGCAAAATGATTTTGTATTGCCAACAAACTTAGATCCCAACAAGCAGACAGACAAGCAGACAGCCAGATAGACAGACATACAGATTGAAGTTGAGATGCTGCACATGCGGCTGTGGCTGCCGGCAACATCTCTAGCCTTAGGTGCCTTTTACAGTCCCTGTTCGCCCTCTGCTCCTTGCCTGCTCCGCTTGCCACATGCACGTAATGCGCTTCATTTGCGTTGCACTAAACGCAAGCTGTGTGTCCGACGGGATGGCCAGCTATTTATGCGGCTGCCAGCATATTATAGAAATAGTCGGATATAGAAGAGTCAGACAGACTATGGGGAAGGTGGTTGAATGAGTCAGCGGGGGGAAAGTGGGGGAGAGGCAGCACTCACTTTATCACGTTTCGTACGAGGTTGCCAGCAAAAGCGGCAAATGGGGTGGGAGTCAGGATAATTACAACAAATGCAGCAAAAAGAAAACAAACATAAATTCAAGAGGCAAAAGAAATCAAAAACTTTTTACTAACTGCAGATGCCTGCATGTCCTTTTAGCATTTTAGCTGTTGTGTCTTATGCAAATGTGTTCCCTCTTTCGCACACTCTCACTCATACACTGAACTACAAGTTTGCCTTCTACTTTGTATGTTGACTTCCACCTAACCTACATACATATATGTACCTATATAAATGTGTATATATTTATTTTTGTTGATCCTTTGACATGTTCAACTTAATGCGCCCAACCAACAGAAACAACAATTCCGAATGCCTGACTGTATGTCTATTTGACATTTATTTTAATGTACTTTTCGATTTTTCTTCTTATTTTTTTTTTTTGTTCCACTAGCTGTAATGCTTGGAATTCGCCTCGAAAATCAATTGTTTAGCAAACAACAAAAGCGCAACTGGCAGCATTTTAGCTTATTTGTTATTTAAGTAGCATTTTGCATCAATGTGAAGCATTCCACATTTTTCGTTGCATACTTTCGAGCGCACCGAAACAGAATTTTATCAATGATCAAAAAATTGGCGAATTACTTGCGACTAAATGCAAATTGTGATGTAAACATTCAGTGAATGCAAAGTAAATATTACAATATTTTCATACAAAAAAAAAAAAAAAGAAAAAAAAACTGATGAGCTTTGGAGCAGTGTCAAATAATAAACACAAATAAATAAATAAATGTTTGTTTGATTTCAATGAAATAAAAAAATGCATGTTCTGTGCTGCAAGCAATTTCCCAAAACCCTTCCTCGCAAGCTGTTGTATAAAATATATATTTATATATAAATATTTGTATACAATGATGTAAATGTAATTGATCTGCGTGTCATTTCTATAAAATGGAATTTTTGTTTTTAGCTAAATAAAATCACAATTTAAAATGTAAAACTAATTTAATGTTTTCTTTCGATTTTTCCATGCATACAACAACAACAACAACAACGAAAATAACAACAACAACAACAAATGCAACAAAATCAAATTTCAACTGGATGTAGTTTGCGTACAATGGCCTGAAGGTAAGCTTTCTGTCACGTTTTGTTTGTATATTTTTGCTGTATTTGTATTTTGTATTTATTGCTTGCCGTGTATTTTGTTCAAAAATTCTCAAATAACACTCACATATACACACACACAATTATACAAAACAAAAAAAATAATAATAAGTTATATTTAATGTTAAACGAAATCCTTTCAGTTTTGAACATAAGTATAAGTGCTGAAATATTTTTTAGACTATAAGCAACAAACAACAAAACAAACATAAAAGACAACAACTATTCTAGGCAGGTCTTCCATGTGTAAAGTGTTATATTTTATATGTATTTTGGGATCTTTGACAGTACAAGAAGTCGAGAAATCATTTGGAATTTTCATTCAATTTCCACTTAACTACAAACTAAATAGACCTATTTGTTTGATCATTGTTGTTAGGCTCCGCGTTAAACTGTATGCATATAATATATATAATCATAAACCTACTTTTTGCAATACTAAATATTTGGTGACTGTTTGTAACTGTAATATTTATTTATTTCATATTGCCCAAAGTTTAAAAAAAAAAAGAATTGAACCAAAAAATAGCAAAAACAAAACACGAATGAAAAATAAATACAAATTGAAATCAGTTAAATAAAAAAAAAAACGTTACTTACCGCTCGTAAACCCATTAAAAAAAATCCGGCGAGTCACCATTTTTTATTCTAGTCTTAATGATGCTGATGATCTTTTGATCCTCAAATAATGGTTATGAATTTTAGCATATTGCGGCTGTGTTGTCTTATGCATACTACTTAACTACTCCATATATATATATATATATATATACAATTGATTAATATATATATATATATATATTTACTATATATATTTATTTACATATATGAACAATCAATATCATTTTGTTTGACACAATTATTTAACCAGTTTTGTTGTATGTGCGTTTTGTTTTTATGTCCTTAGTTCGTTTTATGTTTTGATATATTTTGGTCTGGTTCTTTTGTCTGAACATTGTCGGAAATGCTCCTTAGCATAATTATCTTATTACTTATGTAAGCACACACACATACACACACACACACACACACACACCAACATCCGTACGCAACAACAGACACGAATATATGTAACTCTTCACTTTCGTCGCGTTCCAAACAGCTTTTTCTTAGCACTAGATCTAAGCTGAACCACAAAAACCAAACCAAACCAAACCTCAAGTCGAATCCAGAGAACGTCAATCATTGCATCCCAGAATTCGAAATGTAAATACGAGACACATCAATACACACACTTACACACTCACACACACATATATATATATATAGATCTCTTTATATGTGAGACAGAGACACACATTTAGCTCATCCACTGATCCATCGAATGATACAATTGCAATCTAACAAAATTTATAACGGTATATACGAACCTTAAGGTTATCGGCTGCCCGTGGCGGCCGCTTGGCCGTTTTTGGGTGCGCCCATTGGGGCCGGAGCGCCGACGCTGACGCCGATGGCGCTGCCGATGCCACTGTCGATGGCACAAGCGGCGACAGTGGCAACAGCGGCCCACAGCGCACAAACGCCCGCAATTTCGCCAGCAGCCACGCCCATTGTGTTGGCCACCCGCCATCCAGCGCACAGTGCAATCCCATCAGCTGTAACGGCACAATCTGCAGCAGCCGCCGCAGCAGCAGCAGCAGCAACCACACGGCGGAGGTACATTGATAAAACTCGAACGCATTTTTTTGAGTGTATGCGCGCTAAAAAGCAGAATTCAAAAATTGAAAAACTCGCTGACTCACACAACCACACACACACACACACACATACAGACACACACACATACACTGGCATAACTACAAGCAAGAAACTTAGTTTTGAGATCTGTACCATATACTTACATACATATATATCTATATATTTGTTGTCTTGTTAGTTTGGTTACGCATTTGGGTTTGTCTATATGCTAAGTACTATATATTGCATACCTGTTGGCGCCCTTGAGATTGCATTGTTCGACGGCTAGGCACACACGTCACACACACAAACACAGAACCCTGAATCAACCAACCAATCAATCTGTGAATCAACCAATCAATCCAACTAGTGGCAACTTCACATGACAACTGTAATTAGCTTTTAAGTATGGAAAGGTTCTTAGCTTTAATTATAGAGTACGTACCTATATACTATATATTTACCGTATGTAGTTTATAAAGCGCCCTTTAACGTGTGACGGTAGACAATTTAATTGCGCAGCAAGCATTTTAATAAGGCATTTCATTTAGATCATTAGTTCTTAGCCACTCTCCCTTTCTCTTACTCTCTCTCTCTCTCTCTCTCTCTGTCTTTCTATCTTTACATTTCACAAATACTTTTCTCTCTGTTTTTACTCTTGATATGTTTTTATTTACTTTGCAATTTTGCACGTCTGACTTTTTTGTGTTTTCATTAAATATAAAAATAAATAAATAAAAAAAAAAAAAACAAAAACAAAAGAAACAAAAAAACGAAATGAAAATGATTAATGATGAGATTTGAAAAATTTTGATTTGGAATTGTCGTTAAATTTTCAGACGATACGTTTACAATTTGTTGCATGCTACAAAATGTTACGGCCCGAAGGCTTAAACTTTAATTGCTTGGCTCTAATTTTTTTTTATTTAATTTGTAAATAGCAAAAATCGAAATTAATTTTTGATAATTGCAACTAAAAGTGTGCCACAAAATCGTTGAAAATACAAAATATTAAACAAATATCTAAATATATTTCCTGTGCCAAGCTTTTAATTGACATTTAAATAGTGAAATCGAATTTCAATTGCATTTTAGCCAAATAAAATTTGCAATTTGATTTTCATAATCATTTTTGCAATTTGCATTTTAACTTTCCAGTTACCAGCTCTCCAATTATGGCCAACATTTCGCTTTTGTCCAATTTATTTACGAAGTTATTACGAGTTACACAAAATTTACATTTAATTGCATGTCGAGCCGCAATAATTCGATGATTTTCATTGGCATTTGACAGATTTGCTTTTAAGCTGGATTATTTTTGGCAACAGATGATCAAAACGAACTGTTCAATTAAATCCATTCAGCACTATAAATATAGTTTTTAAGTGAATGTGTTTCATATGTTTGTTTGAAGGGACACGAAAATTAGTTAAATCATACAAATTCTATATAATCATTATCTAATGCTTTGTTTTCGATTTCCTTTTGACCCAAATTAAATGCAATAAGTTGTATAAACAAAGTGTCTTGCCGCATACACACGTAATATCTAAACTCTCTATATACATATATATATATATGTTTTTTTCCTGAACGGCAGATCGGTCGAATTCGTTTTTCGTATTGTTAATGGATGGTCATATTAAATCGTATATACTTATCTATAAATACACAAAACATTAAAAACAAAAACAAAAACAAAACAGCGTAGCATCTCTTGGTAATTCAATGTTATATAATCTTAAGTATGTTTCTGGAACTGAATTCCCCTTTTATATATCTAATTGAATTCACGTATGTCTTATGTATTGTTATATGTATATAAACCAAAAACAAAAAAAAAAAAAAAAAACATAAACATCATTTCAAAGCTCAATCGATACTTAATTATATATACATATACATTCTTAAACAGTTACTACATATTGGCTAGTATTTGCTAAACATATACTATATGCTATATACTTTATATATATAAAAATATTATATAAAAATTTACTTATATAATGAGAGAGAAACTAACCGCATGCATTTTATGTTCTTTTCTTTTCCTTTTTTCTCCTTTTTGCACACGAACACAAACACACACACACACACACATACACATACACAAATACACACGAAACATATATAAAATGTAATGCGTGTGTACGAACACTCACACACAACACACACTGACAACACTCACATATACATACACTGGTAAAAATGTTGTGTACAAATCGTTGCAAAAAATACAAAAAAAAAAAAATTAAATCTCAATCAAATATCAAACTGCAAAAAAAAAAAACAAAAATCGTTTGGCCGCCTCACAGCCGCCGTAGCCGCCGCTACCATGCGTGGAGTTGCCATACAACGTGGACACATGGGCGTGGTCGGTGCCACACCCTTCCATCATCATCATCATCCGCACCAATATCCGGCGCTGGCAGCCGCCGCTGCCGTCGCCCAGCAGCAACAGCAACGTCAAGTGGCCGCCGCTGCCGTGGCCGCAGCAGCCGCCCAACAGCAGCAGCATCAGCAACAACAGCAACAGCAGCACCAGCAGCAGCAGCAGCAACAACAGCAGCAACAGCAACAACAGCAGCAGCAGCAACAACACGCCGCAGTCGCCGCCGCCGCCGCTGCCCAGCACTCACAGCACGCCGCTGCCGCCGCCGCCGCCGTTGCGCACACACATCCGCATGCCCACGCACATGCACACGCCCATGCGCATGCGCTCGCCCCCCAGCTAGCCCAGCTGCAGCCAACGCTCCAGGCCGTCGCCGTGCCCACTGCCGCTGGCAGCGCTGCGGCCGCTGCCGCTCAGCAGCATTCGGCGCTGCAGCAATCGCTGGCAGCGGCCGCCGCCGCACAAAACTCGGGCGTTGCGGGCAGCGCGAACGCCGCTGCCGCCGCCGCGTATGCGGCCCGTCTCTCCGCTGCAACGGCATCCCAAACGCCGGCCGCTGCTGCTGCGGCTGCTGCTTCCATGGCAGCGTCGGCCAATGCGGCCAACAGCGCTGCCGCTTTGCATGGATTTGCGCCGTAAGTAAAGCCCACTCCACGTTGTCCCCCACAAAAAAAAAAAAAAAGAAAAAAACAAAAAAAACGTCATCGAAAAAAAATTAAAAAAATATATATATCTGCAAAAAAAAAAATTTCATGTAGCTCTGGTTGTATCTTGTTTTTGTTTTTGTATGTTTTTTTTTTCCTATTATTTATCTCTTTTGTTTTAGTTAAATAATCTATAAAATATTGAATGTAGTTTTAGCGCACTTAATTTTTGTTCATGTGGTGTCAAAGCTCGCTCTCGAAACGCTTAAAACTCGAATCTCTGCAGCTGCAAAAGTTCCACAAATAGCAGCAGCAGCAGCAATTAATTGGGCTAACTGTGTTGCATGCAACAACAAGAATTACGCATACGCCGTTTTGCTGCTGTTGTTGTTTTTTTTTTTGTTCACGCTGCAGCTGTCCAACAACTGTCCTCATTTACACACACTCACACACACACATACACTTAAACTTATCCTTATCGCCAATCCTGCCACACGATCCACTCCAAAGTTTGAGCGCAAATTTGTTTATAGCTTTAACGTTGTTTTTGTCTCTCTTCAATTTTTGGTCCATGCGGTGATTTTTTAATATATATATATATATTATATATACTTAGCTACCTTGTGTGTGTAACGTTTTTTATAAGTATATTCAACTATATATGCATAGCGTCACATTTGCCTAATGTACCATCTATCTAATTCAATGCCAAGTTTAGACTTGTCTCTTGTATAAAATCAACTACAATAAAAACAACAACAGCTACAAAAGCAGCAACCAACTACCGCACGCCAACTACTACATAAACTACCACTATCTATATATATATATCTATTATATATATGATATACAAATATTTATTCTTGACTGAGAGCAGTTTTTTAATAATCGTATAAGTTGTTCATTAATTTGGTTAAAGGGTCCTTCGTAAATGTATATTGTGTACTACTAGGCGTATGATGAATATGAATTTGAAATTTAATTGAAAACTGTTATTTGATGCGTCTGCCGCTGCTGTCGCGCATGTTTCGACTATATCTCAATAATAATAATAATAATAATTTATAATATTATTTCTAAATACACCTCGTTTACCGTTTTGTGTTACTTTCTGTGGCTGCTGTTCTATAACTAAATAATAATAGCGTATGAATGACAATAATGATAACAATGATAATGCTACCAATTTATATGAAACTCTACCCAACTAATTAGCTAGGTGCATGAATGTCTGATCTGTCTATTAAAATGCTCAGGTCGAACAAGTGTTTTTGTTTATGTTTTTTCTTAAATCATATATATACTCGTATATCATATATTTTCTTGTAGAATCGGGCCAATTGTATTGTGTATTCGTACTTACCATATATGGTCGATTATCCTTGCTAGTGTTCTACTTATAATTTATATATGCATATGCATTGCCCAATAATCACCTCGTCATCTGTTAGGAGCAGAGGAAACATAAGATCAGGATCAGGATCAGGATTAGCCGTTAGGTTACTTAGGATTGAAAATTGGGGTTTCGGTTAGGCTACAAGTTAGGGCTTCCTTACGTTTTCAGTTACACCTTGAGTTTCAGCCATTTTACCCAATGCACCCGGTACAAAAATAAAAAAATAAAAAATATTAAAAACAAAATGGGAGAAGGCAAAGTTTGCGCATTAATTTAAAATTTTGTTACACTATGGTGGGCGCCCAAAACTTTGCCTTTACCTTCTGCTCATAATACTTAAAAATATAAAAAATATAAAAAAAAATTCACACACAAGTGCGTTAAAAAGTGAAAAAGAAAACATAATAAAAAATAATATTTATAAACATTTTTGAATTTTGCTTTTAAGTGCTATTATAGTATATCAAATGACAGCTGAGTCCGAACAATTGAACAACAATTGTGAAATTGTTATTAACAAATTGTTGAATTATTGATCAGGCTCAGCTGGCATGGAGACCTATTTTAATAAGTTGCCCAAATTAGTTATTAATCTAAAAATCTGTCTCTTATCCCTCTTCTTAAACACACACACAGCGTATACTATGATCCCTTCTTAGCAGCCGCTGCATCCGCTGATCCAAATCTTCGCTTCCAGGTAAGTCTATATAAGAATTATAGTATATACCATAGACTCCTAGTTAAGAGAATCATCTAGGCATAGGCATTTATGTAATATATGTTAAGCTATATATAGTTAAAAGCTGGCTAGCTAATCTAAAATCCCCCTAACTTTATCGAAATATATATACATATATATATTATATATAAATTTTACAGGCAGCCAAACCGGTCACTGAAGTTCCAGCCGCACAGCCAGCCGCCATTTTAAATGTAATGAAACCTATTCAAATCGATACCCTAACCGTAAAACATAACAAAACCGTATTAAGAACGTTATATAAACAACAACAAATATTTATTATACTCTCGTACATACACAAAAATTATTCACACATTACTTTTTTAATTGTAACTTGCGAAAGACACAAAAAAAACAAAAAAAAAAATTTGACTTGGTTTTTGAACAGAACATTTTTCTATATGTTTGTACATTTTACTCTTTCTATATGTTATTTATATTATGATTATTACTGTGATTCTTTTTCGTTTATTATTATTATTGCATATTACACTAACGACGCGTTTTAAGATACACTCTTTATATACTACTTGCGTACCCACACATTGAGAAATGGTGTTTTTTCCTATTGTTTGTCTTATTATTCTTTGGTAACTGGTCGTGCTACTAAGTCTGTAAAATGTTGGCATAAGTGTGTGTATACATACATATATATACCTATGAATCGCAACAGAAAATATACATACATATATATATTACTATTATTAATTGCAATTAGGGCCGAGCCTCATTAACAAATTATCACACATAAGTAATTGCTTTTATGTATTTCAATATTATTCGTCTTCATGTATTTTCTCATTGTTTTTGTCTACGTCTATATTTCTATATATGAGGCGATTAATTGATTGCATCGTTTATTTATTCTGTTAACACATTTTCTATGACTAAGTATTTTGAAAATTACACGCGTAGTCTTTATATGAAGAAAAAAACACAAAACAAAACAATAAAACAACGAAAAATTCCTTAACTAGCAGCCACAACAAAAAAAAAAAACGCATAGCATACTTTCAGGCTGCATGCCGCTCTACTCTTTCACACACTCTATCTCTCTCTCTCTCTCTCTTTGTCTGTTTAAAAACGAAAAACATAAAAGAATTTCTTATATCTTGCTTTCACATTTCAAACAATTTTTCACGCAAGTTTTGTTTTCTAATTGAATTTTGCTTTGCCATCTAAATAAATATTTAATGAAATCTTCAATTTCAATAAAATGTATATTTAAGTAGCATATAAATAACTTTTTCTTCAATACAACTAAAAGTATGTATTCTTTGTTTGTTTTTTTTTTTTTTTATTTCTTATTACATTTTCACGACTGTTACAACAACTACAACTACAACTACAACAACAACCGCATCAAATATCTAAACTAAAAACAACAAAAATTTACGAAAAATTATACCAAATATATCGAAAAACTTACAGCGCCGCACTGTGACTACGCTAAACAGTACCCCACATACGATCAACCGCATTCCGGTTCCACAGAATGTTTTGGTAAAAATAATCATTTTAGCTAGAAAACAAGTTCAATTAGTGCAAAATTTGGTTTAACAATTGTTCGTTATATGTGTAAATGTATGTGTTTGTTTTTACTATTCATTTTCCCAATGGGACTGCGCTTTATGTCTTGCACCCATATCTAAGTTATTATCTAAATACTAGCTTTAATCAAAATCTCTTTATATACATATATACTCGTAAATGATATAAGTTTTTTATGATACCCTGCACTTTTGAAGCTTTGTTTGTAGCATTTACCATTCAGATTTTTGGCATCTTGGGTTACTTTTTTTTAGCTTGAATTCT
This sequence comes from Drosophila pseudotalamancana, assembly GCA_037075185.1. Classification (NCBI taxonomy): domain Eukaryota; kingdom Metazoa; phylum Arthropoda; class Insecta; order Diptera; family Drosophilidae; genus Drosophila; species Drosophila pseudotalamancana. Next base: position 49,766 of record JBAMCK010000062.1, on the reverse strand, counting down.
CGCTGGTCACCACTTCAAATATTATATTTATATATATATATTGAACATTCCAAAACAAAGAGAAATACCGCACTGATATAATTTGTCTTGCACTCCTCTTGCGTTTTGTTAATATTATTATTTACTTTTTGGTTTAAATTAATTTTTTATTTTATATTTTGTGGTTTAGGTTCTTAACTCCATTTTGCTCTCTCTCTCTCTCTATCTATTTTACTATCACCTGTCGCTAGTTTTGTCGTTGCCGTTGTTTTTGTACCTTTTAGCCCCACCGTTAACACACAATTTGCTTCGCATTATTCCAGGCCACTGCTCCGCTGTTAAAGACTCCACTGTCTCAGGCCCAGCAGCAGGCGTACGCCACGGCGGCCACCACCTATACGGCGGTCACTGCCCGGGCCTTTGGGGCCGCTGCAGCTGCAGCCGCCCAGCCGGCACTCGCTGGCTATGCCACCGTCGCGGGGTAAGTTTCCATCACCATTTTCCGTGTCTCAGCTTTGAGTCGAGCCTCATTTACATTTTCGCCATGCCACGACACACCTGACTTAACTCACAGTTAATCCGTAATTTACTGCCATAACCCTCACACCTTTACGTGATTCACCTGCAGAGCTTAAACTAATCTAAAACAAGAATCAACTAAAACTACTCGTATGCTAGCCGTGAATTAAGGGACTAGAGATATTCTTGTAGTTAGGCCAATGGCTTAAAACTTTATGTATATAATATCTAGTTATTATCTTAGCAACTATGTATACTGTAGAATAAATAGAGTTGATGTGTTATGAAAGTATTTTAATATTTAATGAAATTAACAACAATGCTAAGTATTCAGTATATAATTTATGTCTATAATTTTAATTAATTTATTCTTAATTTCTAATAAAATTAAGAGTTTATTATTAACTATTATTTTAACATTTATTTAAAATCTTTGCTATATTATTGATGAATAATAATTATTTTAAATTATTTTACATTAGTTTATTGTTTACTTTTGATTATTTAGCTATATTAAAATCTTTTTTTCTATTTTTAATTTTGTATTTTACTTAACATTTGACTAATTTATTTCATTTGATTCTTTTTTGTACTATGCTAAAATCATAAATAACTTATCAAGAGTAGCAATAGTCTAATACCGAAAACTGAAGACTTACAACTAACAATTGAAGATTTTTGCAAAACCATATCGAAACTAAACAATTTTTACTAAAGCACAATTAAATGAGAAGCACGGAAGAAGCAGCAGAAAAAAAAGAGATGATTGAAATGAAAGATCTCGAATACTAATTATAAGTGAAACTTTTAATGTGGAGAATCACGCTTGAGGATGAATGAAACGAACAACTAACCAAAACAAAACGCACACACATACCAAAAAGAAACCTAACCCTACATGGAACCATCAAGAACCATTCTCTATTATTCATAGCAACTAATAATCATAAAATAATTATAATTAATAAGTCACAAACGAAATATTTCTAGTTACGCGCGCGAGTATCCGGATCCTTTTATAGGACATGGCATTGGACCCATGCCGGGCTATGGGGTGAGTATCCTTTAAATGAAACCAATGCTTTATATCTTTACATAGGTGTTGATATACTTATGTAAAACACTCTCCATCTATTCAAATATCTTCCAATCAGGCAACCATGTATCGCGGTGGTTACAATCGTTTTACGCCATATTAGAAGGCTTCAGAAGTCAGCCAAATAACGCACTTGAACTACTCTCGAAAATGCTCAATGTATGAACAAGAATTAGACGTAATACTCCTCTACAGTGCAGTAAGTAGCAGTTAAATCTAAACAAGAAAAAATATAGATCCAAAAACCAGATGCTCAAAGATGATCGACGTAATGCAGAAACCACTCAAAAAATTGGAGAGTTGAAAATCAAAGCTAAAAGCAGCCGCAAACTTGCGGCAAATAATTAAACAAAAAGAAAAACAAAAACATTTTTTAAATAAAAAATCAATGTCGTCCATAAAAAAACAAAAACAAAAACAAACAAAAAAAATTAAAACAAATGCAGTATACAAAAAATTAATTAAATTGCAATTAGTTTGAGGAACGTGCTTCACGCGTAGATTTTTACCAAAAGCAAAAGCTGAAATTTTGTGCGGCAGAATTTATATATATATATATATATACCTACAGGATATATAATTATTATTATTATGATTATTATACCAATAGATATTGTAATTGTATATCAAAAAAGAGCAATTTAAATGCAATTTGCAGGCTGCTAACTCTCAAAAATTAACAACATTTTTGTTTTTTTAGTTTTGTTTATTAAGTTAGCTTTATGTATAGTGCATATTAACTTGATATTTCTGTTTCATGTATTTGTTACACCAGACATTGAATTCAATATTATTTTTCTACATATACAAAAAGGGAAAACAAAAAAAAAAAACAAAACAAAAAGTTGCCAAACAAAAACAAAGCAAACACAAATTATTAAAAAATATAAATATATATTTTAGGTACAGACATCTGATAAACTTTTACCTTAATTTTCTTTTTACATTTGTAAGTCTCCAAAGAATACTCATTTTATAATTGTCAAGAAATTTATTTGATAAATGTTTGTTTTTATTTAACTGCTTTGCTTAAATATATTGTTCCTAGAAACTATTTTTCGGCAGCTAAAATGCAAAGTGAAACTCAATGAAAATGATATTTTGCTCAACTCGTAGTGCATAAGTAAGTGCAACAGATCAACACGTAGACATATCCTTGGAACATACAATAATAATTACTTTAATGCCGCCGTAGCAGCAAAACACAAAAAAAAAAAAAAATAAGTAAATAAAAAATAAATAAAAACAAAAATAAAGAAAAAATAATAAATACAAAATGAGTATAAACTAAAAATATTGATGCAGAATAGTTTTTAAATTCAAGCTTCCAGTGACAGAAAAGAAAACCCAGCAGGAAAACGTGAAAGAAAATATGTGTAGTAAGCATTATAATAAAAAAAAAGTACATTATTAGCTCTTACTATGTAGCACTTTCTTTGTGTGTTGTGTAAAAAAAAAAACCAAAAACAAAAACCCAAAAGGAAAAAAAATTAAGCAAAATCAGAAAAAAAAAACACAAAAAAAGAAAAAAAAATAAATTTCAAACTTACATAAACTTCACTTCGTTTCAGTGTTGTTAATTTTTGGTCTAGACCACAAAAACTTCCCTCTAAGCAAGCTAAGAATTTATTTTACACACACTCTCTATAAAGTCTAATGCACACAATTAACTTATACAGTTGTGTATTTTCAAATGTACGTTGGAAAAAAAATGAATAAAAGAAATCCAAAGATAAAAAATTGAAAATATAAGAAATCAAATGCTCAAGAAGTAATATGACCTCGTTCTCTATTTCGATTCTTAGACAGTTACTGTCCTGAGATTTATGCTAGTTGTTAATACAAAACAAAACCTAAAAAAAAAAACAAAAAACAAAATATTATCCCATATAAATTCGATTCGTTTTTGTGTGTATGTGCAATTGATCCTTCGGATTAATAATTTTCAATCATATGAATTCGAAAATCCTTTTTGCTCCAATCGATATTTTGCGATCGAGCTAAATCTTATGTTTACTATTTTTTAATTCGTTCTTTGAGATTGTACATAATTACGAAGAATTTTCTTATACATACACGCACACATACAAACGCAATTCGAAGCAGATTTTAAATGTTTCTTTTAAATAATAGTAATTATATAAAGATGACAAACCATGAACCTTAAAATGTTAATTTTAAGTATAATTACGTTGACATTTTTCAAGCCAAAGTTTATATTTAAATATGATTTTTAGTTAGATTTAGTTTTTACGCTGACGACAGGCACAAAACAAAAAAAAAAAAAAAAAACAAAAACAAAATAATAATAAAAATGGAACAAATCAATTCAAACCCAACAATTGCCAAATTAATTGTAGCTTTCAAGTGAATAGACTCCTAAATAAATAACAAATAAAAACAAAAACAAAAACTTTTAAAATAGCACAGTAATTAAAACGTATATTAACTAAATAGAACAACTAAATTAAATCACACACACACACACACTTTGGTAGCACAAACAGGAAAAACTTTTGGGTTTGATATACAAGGCGAAATAAACCAAGTAGTTATTAAAACTTAAACATAATAGAATACATAAAAAATTTATAAACTCAACTTCCACCGCAATTTTTTAAAACAAAACAAAAAAAAAGAAAGTATAAAAAAACACAGTCTTAAGCAAGGTATGAACTAAAATCAACCTAAGTATAAATATGTAAAATGCAAAATGCAACTCAATCAAACACTGCAGCTATAAATATATATATGTATACCTACTTTTAAATTATATACTTTTTCCTTATTTGATACTCTTGATTATTTGTCCCTCACACACCCGTTACCCTGTATAAGAGCAAGAATGAGAATATCCGAATCCTTAAGCTGTAATCCTTAATCTGTGTAGTTTAACCATAAGCCAGCGCCGCTTTTGTTCACTTTCACATAGAGCATACGCATAGGCGTTATATAAAATTATAAATTATAAATTATAAATATATATATACATATATATATGAACAAAACACTTATCTTTAAAGATGTGCCAAATTGTAAGTTGTACCATTTGTTTTTTATGAATGGACAAATGGAAAGCAAATTAAAATATAAAAACAAAAAAAAAACCAAATGAAAAATATGTATGAATTAAAAAAAAAAACGCGTGAGCAGAAATTCCCCTCCCTAAGACGAATGGATTCATTGCTTAGACATTTCAACACTTAAAACGATGATGGAAAATATTTTTAAAATTTAGCATTGTGTATAGAGACGAAGAAGATAGAAGTTAAGCGTCCCCCGGCGCTTCCTTACAAACAAAATTGATACCAGAACTAATAAGAGAGACGAATAGTATTATATTGGCGGACTTTCCGCAACAACAATTACACATATACACACACAGCAGCTTTTTCTCCTCTTCTTATCCCAAAGACGAAACATTCTCAACAATCCCCAAATAACATTTATTACTCATTTTATTTATACACACGCACACAGATACAATGCATAAATAAATGGCTATAAACAAAAGACAAATTTAATTGAACAAAAAACTATATATATATATTGGTTTATATCAATTTTCAATTTGTAAGGTTGTGACAAATTGTAAACAAGCATAAAAATTAAAACACAAATGGGAAACCTTTGAGAACGTACAGAAAATGTAATAATATATGCGAATGGCAAATAAAATAGCGCAGAGAAACACAAATAAATAAGAATAATTGAGATTCATACAAACGAAAAAAAAATAAATAAAAAATGAGAAAAAAAATGCAATAAAAATAAATTTTAAAAATATAAAATATAGCTTAAACTGGCATTTGTTATTTACGAAAGCGGTTAATGGGGCAACAATTGCAATTGATTTGAAATTCGTTAACTGGTAAACTCTATTGTTGACTAAATATTCAGACTAACAGTTTATAGAAACCAAAAACAAATTGTTGTCATACATGGCGTATGACTAATGGAAACAGTGAAAATGAAAAACAGAAAGGTAAGAAATTTTGTATCGGGTGTTCACAATTTCGCAAATACTCTTAAACAGAGAGCTTGGTGATACGAAAATTATTTCTTTATTTCGAATTATCTGATTTGGTTGGATACAACATGTACATATATAAATCGAAATTTGGAGATTATTTTTCTTAAATTGAGATATTTATATATATACCAATAGCAAATAGAAAACTTCCAACCTACCACTATTTACCCTACTTCAATTTTCATTATGTACAGGGTATACAAAGAAAATAGAAAACAATTACACATTCATATTGTACGCGAACGAATATGATTATGCAAATTTTTGTCGTGTGTGTGCAAAACGGAAGCATTTCGATGTTTGACACCTACACATGAGTGAACGCACACGCATCGAAAAACAAAAGCTGATCAGTCAACAATTTGTTCGTTTGCAGTGGCACTTTTTCTTCATTATTTCAAACCATGGCTATTAAGGTTGATGTGCGGTCATTACAAACATTTAACACCTCCCGACTCTAGAGAGCGCGACATGCAAAGGCTATTAACCCGATTAGATCAAGTGGGGCACGCTGCCAGTTCGCAATGGGCCTCTAATTATTCAACGCTTCACATTTGATTGAGGAGTACGCAACCAGCCACCCACACGCATACACACACACACATATATATATATATATGTATACAAAAACAGACGAACATCCGCTGTTTTAAATGGGCCATGACAAACCAGTCGACCACAGGAAGTGAACGCCTATGAACGCCGACTCCTAGTTGCAAGCGGTTAGTTCACTTTGTTGTCCCTCCCCCTATTTCCTTTGACCCTCGACCCCTGCGGTTGCGGCCACTGCGGGCCACAGTGTGACATAATAAATTATGCTGCATAGCAATGATTAATTTGAGTTCTGCATGACAACATGACAGCCGGCGAGGTGTAGGGCACCCAATCAAATGCATACAGAATGAGTGCTTGGAATTGGCTATTACAGATAGGCACACACACACACACACTCACACAGAGGCAGAGTCACTCGCACGCACACTCACTCAAACACAAGCACATCTCCTGTTCCATTTTCCATTTGGGCAAAAAGAAATCAAAGTTTGTCCGTCGGCTATTTGTGTTGTGCTTTATTCCCTCTCTTTCTCTGTCTCATTCACTCTCCTATTCCTTCCATCTATTGATGTATGTGTTTGTCTGTGTGTGTGTGTATTTGAATGCCCCGTTGGCCCCAATAAATTATTACGTGCAATTATTTTCTAATTAATTATTTGACAGCTTCGCAAAGCTACGCGAAGCTGCGATAATTTTAGCATCGGCCGTGGAGCTCATGAGGGTCCAAATGGTGAACATTAAATTGGCCAATACTGCTTCCTAATTTCCCGCTCTAGGCCTCCCAAATTGGAGCACGCTGGCACGAAGCCACTTAAATATAGGACACAAAATGAAGTCCGACAGCTGAAAGGACGAGAACAACGGGAAAATTAAAGTAAAAGCCCAATTGTAGATTGATGAAAATCGCTATGAGAGTCGGTATTATTTTGATTGAATAGGTAAACAGTATATAATCTTTTTGTGTAGGATGAGAAGCCTCAATAACCAATCCGACCTGTCCGTCGATGTATATGATGTGATATATTGTTATAATTCGAATCATCGTTAAATTATTTACTTGCTTAATATCATTTATACTCAATATCTTAGGAGCTAGGTCTAGTAAAGTATTTATATATTATGATAGTTTAAATAATTTTTTTTCCACTATTATAAAATAAAACTTGAAAAAAAATAAATTTTTTTTTTTTCTTTCATTAGGTTTCTCGTTAAAATATGAACATATTTTTTAAGCAAAGGCTGGGATGAGAACTACCCAACAATTTCTAGAAGGTCACATGAATAATAGATTTTTCTTATAGAACTAGATATGATTCTGAACTCAATTAGAAAAGGTTTTCAAATTGCGTAATATAAAAATAAATGCAACTTCTCTATTGAAATGGAAAGCACTTTAAATTCCGGCAAATAATGATTTATTTAGAAGAATGTACGGACATCGAATGTATAGCCGAGTGGATGGGATGCCCCATGGGGGAGTGCGCACAAAGTTCGAGCCAATAAAAAAGGACACTTGACCCGCTGCCAACCGCGACACAAAAACTAATTATATTATTCCGAGTTGATGCAATCAGAGAGTGCGTTCGTCCCCTTCGACCCGCCCGGACGGGCAGTCCGTGTAACGGTTCAATTGAAAGTGCGCAAGGGGTCAAAAAACTGACCTCGCACACAAACACATGGGCATGGGCATGTGTGTGTGGGAGTGTGTGTGTGTGTCAGTGTGCGTAAAGGCTGCAGCCTCGCAGGACATGCCGCTGCATGCAAATCACTACCAAAAACGCATTCAACAAACCAGCAGCGGTTAGGGCTCTGATTGGGCAAAGGATTGGGTTGGGTGTGGGATGCGGATTCGAATTCCGATTCGGATTGGGTCTGGAGATCAGCAACAGCCACCGGAAACCGGGCAATGCGGCATTGTTGGTTGCTTTACGAGCCGCAGCCACTGCCTGCCAATCTCCACTGTACTGCGACTATCTGGCTGTCTCGCTGTCTGTGTGTGAGTGCTGGATTAATGCCACCAGCTGCGTTGCAAAAGGAAAAGCAACATGCAACATGCAACAGAGACGATGAACCACCAATAATTCAGTGGCATAAAAATCGGAACAGCTGCAAGCGTCGCTATTTATTGTTGCTCCTATTTGTCTGTTAATTGCTGTTGCAGTGCAATAAAAATGGCCGAGACACACACACACACACACACAGATATAAGAAGAGCTTCTCTGTAATTAACAGGATAGTTGTCGCACGCATTTCAATTAAACGAATTTTAAAGCTCATGCAATTGGCCAAGTTAAGCGCTTTGAGCGCCAAACAACAACGGCGAAAACGTCTAATTAATCGAATTCTACAGTCGAGTGTGTAAAGCAGCGTACAGCGAGAGCCTTTGCTGTGCATGCACTTTGCCTCGTCCTCTTTGCTCCAAATTGCGCTTTTAATTAAAAGTGGTTCCAAAAAAAAAAAAGAAGAAGAGCAGAGCTCCGAGTTTTTTGCTTCGCATTTTGCATTTTGCATTTTGGCTTTCACTTTGTAAGTTGTGCTCCAATTACCAAATACAGCAAAATTGCTCCGTCCAATACCACAAAATCGCTTTTTCACTTCCGAATCTAATCAAAAGTATTGCTAGAAAAAGGAGACCCACTGATGCATATATAAAACTGGCTATCTTATAAGTCCATTGTTGACGTGTTGCGCGGCATTATATCAACGTGCTCTAGTCCAGGAGTTGCTCCGTCAGAGTGGCTTTCACTTATTGTAGCTACCGAACGCCAATGCAACTTATCGTTTTTTATATGTATTTACCGTAAATCTAGCTAATTTTACCTTTGTCTCAACTTAAATTAAGCAAAACATGTAATTTTCAAAAACGCCTCCCTATGCGAATCTCATACATTTTACTAACTCCTAAATGCAGGCCTTGGTAGATAGGTTAGCTAGAATTAGAGAATTAGCTCTCGAATCACAGAATAGTTTCATTTTGGAGAATGATATTTTCTACTACTACCCAAAGAAGTTAGTTTGATAGTTTGTAAGCAGAACTTATCTACATATACATCTATATATGTTTTTATTTATTAAAATATATTCACTCTTCCATGTGGTTCTCAAAAATATTTGTTGTTCTCATAGGTATTATTTCTTTTCATAGACACACTTTAATCAACTGTCAGTCCTGTTAATTTTCATATAAGTAGATACTAATTCTGTTGTATATATGGTCCACGTTATGTCAGATATATACATAAATAGGTTATATATATATATATATATATATATATATATATATATATTTAAATAGATTATGGAAAAAGTCCTCCAATCAAATGAAAGTTAATTTTAAGAGATTTTTAAGATCCCGTACCACCGAACCACTGTGAACTCTTCTGCTAATGCTAAAAATATCATTTATGTAGAGTCGAAATCATTCTTTACTTGAAAAATATTTTAACTCAAATTTGTTTGTTAAACGAACTGTGGCTGAGGGTTGCAACGGATTGTGGCATGGAATGCCAAGCAAATGTGCAACATACTTCATTGCTGCACACTGATTGTGGTTTTGGAGTCAAGCGCCAATTTAACTCAGTGTCTGCTTCTTGTGTGTGTGTATATAAGTATGTGTGTATGTGTGTATGGCCTTCCGTTTCTATTTGCTTTGTCGTTTGGCACCTTCGCCCAAATTTCAACTCGTCTATTGAATGTTGCTTGCTGCCTGCTTTGAACATTTTAGATGGGAAATAAATGCATCGACGGCCCCAAATCTTGTTCGATTGTGTAAATATTTGGATGCACATTGGACAATCAACAAATTTGCATCGGTTTTTCATTGGCTGCGGCGATTTGTTGATTTTTGTCCAAAAACCCAGGGAAAGCGAACCACAGAAATGTATTTTGCACAACTCGTGATTGTCATTTAACAATTTGGGCTTAGCTCTAGCATAAAAGACAAATGAATCAATTTTCCTAATAGGCAGAAATTAATAAACAATTCTCGATTTGCTGTTCAGCTGTGTCCATTGTATTTGATTTAATGCGGGCTTCAGCACTCAGCAAAATTTGAGTTTCAATTTAAATTCCTGGCTCTGTGTCGATGAAATATATTAAAATGCGCAAAATTCTATATGAACAATTTAAGGATAGGCAAACAATATTTATAGCATTCATATTGTATCCTGGTTTTGTTTCGATGAATCGCCTTTAAATTTATATTTAAGTCTCGGGAAAACTTAACCCTTAATGCGGAAAAAGTGAAAACTGAACATTGAAGAGCAATTGAACCAATAAGAGGCGAGTTTTCCTTACTGTTTAGTCTGATGTTAAATCCTCTTAGGTGTTGTATGCATTATTTTCGGATTTTCCATGACCTGCGGTAAATTCGGCATCGTTGCATTTGGGTGGCAGGCGTTGGGAAATCCTTGAACATCCTGAGCTGTCAATTGCAATGCATAAGACTTTTGCCTCAGCTCCCTTTACAGTGTTGCCCTCTTGCCCACTCGACGTGTTTGCCATTCGCGTCAGACACAGCTGTTGGCTCTGACCTTTGGGGAAGGCTATAACTCAAGTGGGGGGCGTGGTCGCACCGCCCAGCGCCTGTGTGCGGCATTATGCAATTCTGCCATGCAGCCATTTTTCAAAATTCAATTGTATATGCGATTCAATTTGTGCGATCAGCAGCGTCCACATTGACAGCCCCCACAGTGAGGCGTGGCTCACATATCAGACGTCAAAACTTTGAAGCTCTAACAGCATTACAAAGCATTTAATGTGGCATTTATTTGTGACTTGGGGCGGACATTCGGAGGATTCAAAAAGTTGTAGTATACTTTTGTGCTGCGAGAATTCGCCGCCACTCAAAAAATGTAGCATACTTTTGAGTGCCAACAGTCGACACTTGAAAATGGCCAATAATAATTACGCTAATTACGTGTGCCAGGCTTATTAAAATACAACTGAAACTGAGGTCAGCTGTCCCGTTATTCTGCCAAGTTCTGGCCACAGCTCTGGGAGCATCAATCACTAAAATTGTGCGCTTTCTCGCTTCTAAATAAATCATAAAAAAGCAACCAACAACTAAACGGGAACAACAAAAAGCTTCAAGCGTTGCGCCAACTGCGGTTCGCCAAGGAGTGTGTGAAAGTGTGGGTGTGAGTGTGAGCGGGAGTGTGAGCGTGAGTGTGTGTTGGAGTGTGTGTGGGCATGTGTTTGCTCTGGTGTCTGTCATTGTTGTTGGTTTTGCGGTTGCTGACAGTGGTCAGTGGCGCTTTTAGCGATTTACCTCTTCACCTGCGCCAACACGGACACAAACTAACGGAAGTGGGCGTGGCGAATGCGTGGTCTGTGAGCCCGAATGCGTTTAACCGCAACAGCGAAATAGACGAGGGCGACTATTTGAACTCCATGCGGAGTTTGAGTTTGAGTTTGTTCTTTTGTGTGTCGCTTTCATTATAAGCTCAACAGCACTTAGCACACAATTTAAGCGGCTTTGGATTTGCTGCTGTCGCTCCAGAAACTATTCCTAATTCCTACTCCCCAACCCCCAACCCCCAACCCCCAATCCCCAATCCTCAATCCCCAATCCCAATCCTTCTTCCAAATCGCACTCTATGATGCATTTTTCTCTAGCTGGCCGTTAAAAGGTAGCTAGTGAATGCGTAACTTGTGACAAGTCTTAATTATTCACATCCTTTTGGCCAGCTTTTATAGCTTTGGACATTTGCCAGCTGAGAATTAAGCCTGATTAGTTGTTGGCACAGACTTTCGCACTTGCAATTATTGCATTCCGAATTTCCATGTCGAGTCATTTAAAATAATTGTGACACTTTTTTTGTCGACTCTTGCAGTTGGAGCCACGAACCAACAAGTTGTCGAACACTATAAGGGTCGAGGAAAAAAAAACAGGGCACTTCGTAGTTTGGCAAGAGTTTATATCAAGATAGACATGAAATAATTTGAAAGAGTGCCAAAATTGAATGAGTTAAGTTTATTAAGGATGATCAAACTTTGCTAAAAATGGAGCAAATATTCATTGAAAAAGTGATATTAAGGCAATTGAATCTAATTTTGATAAACAGGAATTTTAGTTAGAGATTTCCTTGAAGCAAAGCAGCTTTCAATCATAAATTGCACAATGCGAAATTGGATTTTCCAATTAGATAAGCACCCAATGCACAATTTGCCCCATTGCTGTGACTCAAACAGATGCATTGCAGTCCCAAAGTACCCTCCTCCCTCCCCTTCCCCTACCCCTTTCCCTACCACCATTCCATCATCCCAGCTGAGGAGCTGGCGTGCATTTAACATGCGTGGACGCGCTATCTGGCTAATTGCATTAGGTAACTCCGTTCCGGGGGTTGCCTCCGCATAAGCGCATTATAACGCCTCATAAAGCGAGTCAACCCTGCCCCAGGACCCTGCGTGGCAACCATCGCGATTTGTGCGCTCGTCCAATCAGACAATTACATATTACAATTACACGGCCGGCCCAATGGAGCGAAATAAATTATGTGTGGGTGGTGGAGGGTTGAAAGTGCGGCGGCGGGGGAGAGAGTTAAGTAACGGCTCTTGAAACGTAACCAGGCGACACTGCTCCACACGAAGGCCCCAATTGCACGAGATGGATTAATTGTTGGGGCACGCGCCCCAAAAAACTGTGACCCCAGCCACAGGAAAATCAATAGGCAATGGATAAGGGGGAAGCAGGAGGGGCGCCTTATTAATTGGACGGTGTTACGGCGAAAAGGCTGCAAATGCTTTCACGCTCGTTTCAAGGCGGCTGCAAAGAATAAGGATACTTGCCTTTACCTTGTGCCACACTGTGCCACAGTGCCACAGTGCCACAATGCCACGTGCTCCACAGTCATCGACGTCGAGTCGTAATGGCGCCACAGCACGCAAGCCCAAGGCTGGGGCAAGGACGAAGAGGAGTGTGCTGGATGGGCACTGGGAGTAGAGACAAGCATCTTGAGGTCTTTACTTTGCCAGGATTAGCTGTGCTCTATGTGTGTGAGTTTGTGTGTGTGTGTGTGTTGCCTGATATTTAACTTTTTAACCGGGCACCTGAGTGTGTGCTCGATTTATGCCGGTCGCTGATTTCGCCGGCGGTCAAGGCTCACAATATAGTATCTGGTCATCACTGGGGCCCAGTTCCAGTTCCAGTTGCAGTTGCAGTCCCCTTCCCCTCCCCCACCCGTTCCCGCTCCCGTGACAGTGCCGCCGGTAGCTGCTTGTAAATTTATGTCCATAAAAAAGGCATAAAAAAGGAAGCGGAAAATGTGTTGTGCAAAAAGGACGACGCTGAAAATAAAATCAACAATAAATTTTGCATGCAGCAACATTACGAAACAATAGCAAACCGCTTGTGCCTCTTCCATCTACCCCACTCTCTCCCTCGCCCTCTCTCACCCTATCACACTCACTCTCTCGCTGTGTGGGCGTAGAAACTGCAATTGGTATTTTTATTGCGTGCTCAACACGGCGAATGCGTAATTCGAGTAAAAGGCTGCCAGCTGGCAGGACATGCAGACGTACCTACATCCGTACGGGTTTTTATAGCCCCTTTTGACTTATGCGCCATAAAGTGCCATAAAATGAAATTAAATAAACGAAATGTAAAACTCATTTTTACATATTGATTGCAATTCCTATCAACAAATTTGACACGCCTATCGGACGCGGCAAGGACATCAAAATACAAAATATAAAAAAAAGGGTTGCCCAACTCATTTCTAGGGTGAACCAAATTTGATTTGGTTTAGATTCGAAATCTACAAATTAGGTTTGTTTAACAAATATGAAAAATAAATTTGACTTTGATATTTCAAAATTATTTAAATTTTAAAACAATATTTTGCTCAAAAAACAAAAAAAAAATTACAAAATAATGAAATCGTATTAAATTTAAAATCTGATTCGCTTCTGCAAAAAAGAGTTCATGGTCTGTTAATTTAAGTCGCATTTCGCATTTATGCTGCGTACAGTGGGCGGAAAGTGGGCGGCGATTACGTGAGGGACATCAAAGTAACCAGGAGCCACGCCCACTCTTTACGCTCGAAGCAACACGAAGCCCTTGATAAAGAGTTGCGGAGCAGCAGGGAAACATTGAGTGGAGATTTAAATGAGGGTGTGGAGCATGGAATTACAGTTAGTTTAGCCGATGTCGCATTTGCTGATTAAGGATGTGTCTACCAGGCTGAGAGCACACGCTTTTGTCATCATTAATCAACTGGAGTCATGCCTATTGACAAAGTCAAAGCCAAAGCCAAAGCCAAAGCCAAAGGCAAAGGCAAAGCCAAAGCCAGGGCCATGTGAGCGAATTTTCCAGCCTAAAGGATGTGTGTGAGCGTGGAGTCCTTTGCAGCTGCAACACCTGAGCTGTGTCTCTATGACAAATGCCACCTGCTTGTTGCCTAAGAAATTGCAAAATATCAACGTTTTGACACTTTATTTTGCAGCTCTTTGCACAGCTGAGTCTGAATCAAAGTGATCCCGAAACAAGCATAAAGTCGGACTCTAATCGATGTTGTTGGGATTGCAGATACCGTAGCAGAGGCATATATATATTTATATATATTTAACGTACCTTCAAACTCTCAACCTATATTCTATATTTATTGTCTTTTATATAAGTTGATTGACTTAAAGGAAATCATAGACTGACATTCAGATCCTTGACTTCACAACTCTTTCAGTGATATTCAACGAGTGCAGGGTATGCATAGTGTTAGCCTTAAGTGGAGATTGGCTGACAGTTGTAGTCAGGCACTTGAATAACGCCTTCGTAATGTGCCACAAAGCATTTCAAATCACATACAAATACAAACAAGGAACATTTTGATGGGCAGAGTGGCACAAAATGTAACAACAATTACATAAACTTAATAACTTGATAGCCAAAGATAAACTCGAAGGCCAGCCAGGAGGTAGGAGCCAGAAGCCAGGAGCTACTATCCAGAGCCAAGGACCTAAAGAGCTGCCAAATGCTTTTGGGTCCTCTCGGCTGTCGACATCATGTGAAACTGCCCGCCAGGCCATTCAGTGTACAATTTCAAAAGGGGCCCTGGAGGAGTTTTCCGGCTTTTCTTGGCCCATTGGCCGGTTGGCCGGTTGGCCAGTTGGCCAGTTGTCTGGTTTGGCTGGAAGGTGCAGCTCACACAGTTTTATGGCCGCAAACAATTTTGCAACGTTTCGTAAACTTTTCAATGGAAATGGCCACAAACTTGGGGCGTGAGCTCCATCAATGCTGCTCAGCTCCTGCTCCTGCTCCTGCTCCTGCTCCTTCTTTGGCAAATACATTTCACTTATTACTCTTTCAGCTGTAGGCAAGAAGAAGGCAAAAAGGACCCTCGTCGGCGTCGTTTTATTGGAATGCGAGTTGCAGCTCGAATGCCCCAAAAGTGAGAGTAGGATAAAACTATGAAACAAGACAATCTCTTAAGGATATACAAATAGAATAAATAACTTCAACAATGTCAAATCGAATACCTTTAATGAGCAACTAGGACATTCTTGCCATCATGTCTAAAGTATTCAAAACGAGGCAAAAATTTAGTCCACATGCAAATGTGCACAAAACTAAGCCTGCAAACTTTGCGTTGCATACCAAAGCAGCAAAAAGTCAGGTTTTTACTTACACCATAAAGCTATAAACAAGTGCTGAATAACTTAGTCAAAGCAAAAGCAATGCTTTAAGTGGTTGGGTATATTCGGCTAAAATATACCCTGTTTTGCTATAACATTGAAGATTAGACGTCTATAAATGTTACAAATTTTAAATCAATTAATTATACTTTAAAGTACAAAAAAAACTCTCTTATACATTTTACATATCACTTACTTATTCTATGTATTGGTATTTTATTTCCTTTTTATGATCCAACAACATTTAATTCTGATTTATGATAAAGAATCCAGTATTGGACATTGCCTGCAACTAGTTAACAATTCTAACTGTATTTTATATTTGATTCTTTTTCATTCCACTTTCTTAATTTGCCCCACTGTGAAAAATAAATTTCAAAATATTAATTTGCCCCACTGTGAAAAATAAATTTCAAAATATTATTGATATTTGTAATCCGATTTTGGTGGAATTTTCAAGACTTTTAAATCAAATAACACTTGCAACTGTGTAATATCAATGGGAGTAATTGTCATCAGGAATCACGAAGTAAACTAAGCCCAGTGCACAATTGGTTTTTTAATCAAATAATAGAAAAATCATCGCTCGGGTCAATTTCTTGTCCTTATATAGATTATACATGTAAAACCAGGAAAACGACAATCAAAATTTCGTTCACTCTATAAATTTGCCTTATTATGGGAAATTGAAGTCGGGGGAACGCATTTAATTTAAGTTTTTAAAACATTTTTCACGAAAATTGCTTGGGTTTTCACTACACAAATTCAAATGGGCTTAGGCCTGGAAATATTCAGCAATTCCATAGACATTTGTTCTCCCACCAAAAACTCGTCGGGCGGCAAACAAAAATGTTTTATTCGAAATATTACGTATACGCCGCATGTTAACCTTGTGTAAGGGCGGGCAGAATGAGGCAACAAAAACATTTGCAAACTAATTTTGAAACTATTTGGCAGCCACAAAAGTACAAGGCCCAAAACTGTGGCACTTCAACGCACAACTCGAAGCGACATGGACCCAGGATAATCATTTACAACAACAACGGTGCGAAGGCAAACATTCTGGCCATAACATATGGGAGGGAAAGTACCCAGCCAGACGAGGCCAGAAGCAAATCCGTTTTCCCCCCTCGAAAATAAAAATCAAAAACAAGAAAGAAAAAAAAGAGCATAAGAGAAGAAGTTTTGCGTGTATGCCCTTTGTGGCCATAATTTATAGACTATCTGCCAAAATATTCCAGCTGAGCCATAAAGATTCAATTTCACAAGCAATTTATATAGCCGGGCAGGCACCCCTTTTGGAACAGAGAGAACAGCACTCGTATAAACAATTTATGTACCCACAGAGATGTGGGCGTGGCACAGGCAAGGCGGCGGCAGCGACGGCGGCGGCGGCGGCGGCTCCAGCAGTACAAATGAGCCGCATGCTCGGACCACAGACTCTTATTTATATGCCTTAATTATGCATACCATAGAAATCGTTGCCTAAAAATCGCAACTCAAATGTGAAATGAATCTCGCTCTCTGTCTCGCTCACTCTCTGTTTCTCGGCATTTTAACTTTCGCAGTCAATTTGCATTAGAGAGTCGAGTGTAAATTGAATTAAAATAATTATAAATTTTGCCCGACAGCCAGAGACAGAGAAAGAGACAGAGATAGACTCCACCCGGCCAGACAAACAATCCACGTGCAAAACTTTAATTAAATAATATTTTATTTTTGCTGCTTCCACTGCTGCAGCTGCCTTACCGAGTTTTATGCACATAACTCGTGCATAAGTTCTGCCACCTCCCCCACCCATCTCATTGTCGCCCACTTTACCGTTAGATGAGCGTGGCTGTACGTGTGTATGTGTGTGAGGGTGGCATTAAAAAAGTTTTAATTTGTTGACTTAACCGCAGTTACAGTTACAGCAGCAGCTACGCTCTGCCTCTGCTGCCGCCTCTGCCTCTGCTGCTGCTGCTGCTGCTGCCGCTGCCGCTGTTGCTGCTGCCGCTGTTGCTCCTGTCCGGTCATAACTTTGCTTTACGCAACTTAACATGCATATCTCGTAGCCGGCAACCCTTGGGAGCTGCTCTGTTTCTCGCTTATCGTTCACTGCACACGCAGCTACAACAGTTTGCAACCCCCCACCCTCACTCACACTCACACTCACCCCCACCCCCACCCCTCTTCGTCCGTTTGGCTGTTGCACTTTGTGTTGCATCCTCTGCTTAGCAATAAATATACAGCTTAAAATGGCGGCTTTCGACTGGCGGCTTTTGGATTGGGGCTTACGTTGCGTATGATTGATGCCGTTCGGCTGATCCGAGTGTCTCTTCTGTCTCTCAACTGCCGTCCATTAAGCAACATTTTGTGAAAGGAACTAAAGGTGCAGCTGCTCTGCTTCCTAATGACCAAAAAGTCATTTGTGAATAAAGGTAAAAACAAAAGGTGCACTTTAGCATAACAGAGAGAAGCGCGCAAATCGGATTGATAAATACATATGTATCTTTAAAGCATGCGTCATCAATAATAATACACGCCCTTTGCAAGCTGCGAGTCAAGTCAGATACTATGCATAATTCATAATTCATAATTCATAATCATATTTCATGTCCAGCCAAGCATCATTTGCATTAAATTGGTTTTATTTCACTGAATAATTCAAGCCGTGCAGCTATGTCAAAACTGTTCGCTTTTTTATTATAATTATAATGCATTATGACAAATTTTTTCTGTTCAGCATTTATTTGTATACATATTTTAATAATGAACCGTGATTTCTATCCGCATATTTTAATCCATAAAAAACTCTGCGCCATTCGAGATGAAAAAGTGGCAACAAAAAATATATGTGATATGCAAAAAAATATGATAGTGGAAACATGGGAAATAGCTATGAAAATATGGAAAAAAAAAGAAAAAGAAAAAAAAAAAACGAAACGCCAACAATTTTTACGCTCTAATCAATCTAAATCGAACTTTTTGCCCAAAGCGCTTCCCAAAAGTCGCTCACTCGTCACTTATGCTAAATTAACAAAAAAGCGCAGAGATCAAAAAGAGCTACATATACATTTATATATGTATATATACAGATATATATATTTGTATATATGTATGTGTGTAGCAAGCAAGAACGAAGCGTGAGCCTTCAGTAGCACTATGCAAATTGATACGTCACATTCTCGCTGGCAACCGAAAAATCAACAAGAGTTCCGAATGGACGCTGGCAATTTTGATGAACCCATTGAAAATTGAGAATACAGGGTATAATGTTTTTTGTGAAAATCTATGTAAGAGACAATAGAACTCGTGACTGACTGCACAAAGTATTTATATAAGCTTATAATCAAGTGAACAGGATCAACAGTCGAGTCTAGAATATATTATCTGTAAATAATCGAGAAGCTGGAATTATGCAATGTTAATTTTTTTTAGAAATATAAGTTGGAATCTATATGATGCAGGGTGTTTGCTAGTCGAACACACCCGACAAGAGGTCTTTTACTTGTTTCATATTTTACGTTTATGCTGGCTTTTATGTTAATTTAAGAACAGCAAAACCTACAGGGTTCTTGCCAGTCGGACACACCCGACGAGAGGTTTCTTACTTATTTTATATCTTACATTTATGTTAAATTATGTAATGGTCTATATGTATATTGATATGAGAATATATAAAACAGCAGCACGGCCAGAGTATCTGTTGGTCGGGCACACCCGGCTAGAACTTTCTTAGTTGTTTTATATTTTACATTTGTTTGAACCTCGCGCTATTTGCAATTCACTTCCTTTTTTTTTCTATTTTATGTGCTTCTTAGTCGTACAGACAGAAATTTACATTGTGCTGCAGCTGCATGAGGCATTCAGCATGCGGCAAGAGGCAGAAGCCACGTGCAGCAAGGATTCAGATGATTCGCTCTGGGGCAAAGATAGATTGCATATAATGCCACATCCCGTTCCCTCCTCGAGCTCATTTGCGTGGAATATCCCTCCAAGGAATTGGGCTGATATTTACGTGTTTAATGCATTTTCTGTGGGTTTATCTTACATATTGATATATGCAAGAGCTGACTGAATGTCTATCCCAATCATAATAACGCTTTAATTGATGGAAATATCATAGAAGTTGGAGGGGGGAATGTGAAGGTGAATGTGAATGTGAATGTGAGAAACGTTGCCGGCATGCGAAATAAAAGGTAGCAGGCAATGCGAGCGTTTTGTTGCAACGTTCATTAGATGGTGCAGCAACAATGTTGCACCGAATGAATGCACGAATAAATGAATGAATGAATGAGCAACTGAATGAGTGATGGCATGAATACGCAAGAGCTTTCCCATTGGCACGATGGGAGGACGACAATGTATTCGCCATTCGCTGCAAAACGTGTTACATGCAGGTACAAGTGCAGCTGAATACCTGTATACCTGTATAACTGTATACCTCTATACCTGGCTAGCTGAATAGCAGACTGCCTGCCCCTTGGCAGTATCACGTGCAACCATTTGCTGTGCTGTCATTTCGAATTGGCTAATCAGTCAAAAACCTGCTTCAATCCCCGAACAACATCATGGAAAGCAGCTCTCGAATTTTCCAACTCCGATTGCGATCTTTTGAATCTGCAAAGCGAAGTTTTCATTCATTTAATTGTCTTGAGCTTCCCCTCAGGTGTGATTACACCTGTAACAGAGAGACCAGCTTTTCTCCATTGCCCCCTCCTGCGTTACACTATTACTCTTTTCCACTTACAGAACAAAAACAGTTACTCTGCTTGCAACATCCTTTAATGAGTTTTGTTTCGAAACTGAGTCCCAGTTAATATGCGCTTCCAGTGCTCAGGCGATGGCTGCTCACAGTTTAACCAAATGAGTGGAGTTCCTTATCCTGTGCCTCAACAATACAATTCACACACACACACACACGCTTGAACACTTACACAAACACACACACACACACACTGACAAAGTTGAGAGAGAGAGCTTATCTTTTATTGCCAGGCTTTCATTGGGCAAACGCTAAAGAGCTGCCGGCACGTATGTGTGTGTGAGTGTGTAAGTGTGTGAGTGTGTAAGTGGGTGTGTGTGTGGTTACCACAAGTTTAACTAACACTACACATGTTGTTGTTGCAACTTCAAGTTGTTGCTCCTGCTGGTGGCACTACAAAAGCGTCATAATGCAACGTGGCTTCAAACTAATTAAATAGCATTATAGCAACACACACACAACGCACTCTCGCACACACACACACACGCACACGAACACACACTTTACTAATTATGGCAATCAACATGCTCGGCTCGTTCCGAAGAATTTCCCGTTCGATGCTTCAATAAAAGATGCCATCAATGTGCAAATTAGTCGACTGATGGCTAATCAGCCACAAAGGCGTTCTGCCACGCCCACAGACACACGCACACAATCTCAGACAGTCGAGTGTGTGTGTGTGTGTGTGTGTGCGGCACGTAATCTGATTAATAAAGCGATTAGTTCTCTGTGATTAACAATATTTTGCAGAATTAGAATTAGCTCAAATTAAAGCAGGCCAAGGCCCAGCTTCGAAGATTATATAATTAAAAGATGCTTTTAATCAAATGTTAAGCGATTTATTTATTTAAATTAAAAGGAATTCCCTTTGGCATGTTGATTAGATTTTGGGGTTAAGAGTAAGTCTCAATGGACTTGATTGACGACAATCCTTCAATGGAACTTTAAGGATTGTCTGATATTTGTGTGACAGCTTTATGGCCAGCTTTAGAGTCAATTCTAAGCCATGGCAAGAGAGTTGGCAATTGCGTGGGGAGCGCTGAAGGGACGCTTCGTGTGTTTAATTTAAACTTTGAGCGCAACTAGCGACAGTTTTTTAATTAAAATACCAAAAACAAAGACGCGAATCCAGCGCTACTTGTGCTTCCTCTTCTTCGTAACAACTCGGCGCGAGATAACGCGAGAAACTTGGCGAAAAGTTTGAAACACCTGAGCGACAAGTTGGGTGAGAGGAAAGCACGGCTGTTAAATTATTATGAAGCACTTAGCTTGGCTACAAAACGATCCAGTGCCACGCCCACAGTGTGCCACAGGAGGAGGAGGAGGAGGAGAAGGAGGTCTCACAGTTAACTGCGCACGGGCATTAAAATTGAGTTATTTGCAAATAGACAAATGAAAAACAAAGCAACACAGATCAATGGAAAACTCAAGGAAAACCAACTATAAAGGTGGCGAGGAGGATGGGGAGGGGCAAGTCACCTGACCTGCAAATGAACGAGGACGTGGAGTTTCCTTGCCCGGAGCCTCCCCTTAAGCCATTTAACCAATAGCCAATTTGTATGCCCAAACTTATTTGCATAGAACACTTGACAACGGGGTCTCCAGGACGAAGGATCCAAGGGAGTGGAAGGGAGTGGTGGGGGCGGAGGGGGAGCAGTGGAACAGCCGTTTGTGTGTTCTCAATGAATATTTAAGCATGGGCTAAAACGGAAACTAAATCTGCAGCTGAAGCAAACGCTGATCCCGATGCTGATGAAGGTACTAAAAGCAATTAATTTTTTCAAATTGTACTCAAATGCAGTTTTCCCGGCCACTTGAAAACCTTGTTTCAGCTTTCAGCGCATCGGAAGTGCGTCTCAACTTGAACGATAAATTATGCGAAAATCTTGCAATAGCTGCAGTACTTTTGCCTAATTACTTATTAAGTGCTGCGAAACTTGAGAAGCTAGCCTCAGGCAGATAATTGGATGTCTATATATATGCATTTACATATATATGTATGTGTATATTTATATTAGGAGCTTAATTGTAGTTCACGCTGCTTAGATTATGTAATAATTCGCATAATAGCAGACAGCTTTGCTTGCAGGCTCAGAGTTATGGATGAAATATTTTTGGCAGCTGGTTGCATTGGCAGCTGCTTCTTGCTCTTAGCCTGGCTACAATCACTCATTCAATTATCTGCCAACAGTTGGCCCTGTTCACAGCTGCTCCGTCGCCTGGAACTTAGACTTATAAACGACACACCGTTCATCTTCCATTTGTATTTGGCCATATGACAAATTGCCGAGTCGTCTGGCTTGGCCAACATCTTGGCCAGAAGGAAAGAGCAAATGGCAATTGCGACTGCGACTGCAACTGCAACTGCAACTGCAAGTGCAACTGCAGCAGCAACAAAAGCAACAACGGAAGTTGACTTGAATGCGCTTCAAAATGCTTCTAAATTATTTTAAAACGTTGCAACTTGAATTACCCCCTCCCTCTGCCCAACCCTGCCACACTCTTCACACAATGGCGCCACTTGAGTGCTCGCAATTACCGTTAAGTGTGTGAGTGTCGAAAAAGCAGCAATTGCATTTTTGGGAGGTAGCGCCCATAAGTGCGGGGGAGAAGGATGCAACTGATAGATTGCGCCAATATATTACAAATTGTTAGCAACACTTTAGACCTGATTGGCTAATCCTCTTATCGTTCCCTCTCGAAATCTCGAGAGTATTGCGATAAATTAATTGTTTCGCATGTGGTTCAGATAACCTCAAGCCATTTCCAAATAGTTTGTTAGGTTGCAGTTTGAAGAGTTTGCGTGTATAAGTGTGAGTGTGTAAGTATAAAAATATAACAAAAAAAAAATATATTTTTTAAGTCAGTTTTTTCTTCAAATATGTAGCTCCAATATTAAATATTGAAAGCATGTTTATTTCATCAGTGGCAGCTTTTTGTTCAGATTCAAAAATATGCAAAAAATGATAAATAATATTTATTTATTCGCAACTTCAGTTATGCTGCTCTTCAGTTAAAGCACATTTGCAAATGGCTTTTGGAATCATCATATTTGCTGGCGATAATTTAATGCCTAAAACGTAATTGTTTTGCTGCATCGATTATGTGATAAAACACGCACACGCATATACACACACACACACACACACACACACACACACATACACACACATACACAAACACCCGCCCCTTATGATATGCAAATTCAATTGTATTAATAATGCGCATAAATCTTTTTCTTCTACATATTTTCCCCCATTTATTTTTTCGTTGTAACTAAATGACATTTGCACATTCAGCAGATTAGCAGGCCTAAGCATATACCCTGTAATCAGGGAAATAGGGCAAAATGAACCTTAAAGAATTGAAAATAAATATTTATATGATTATATCGTTTATTATATTATGGGGGTATATAAAATTGTAAATTAGTATGGATAAGAGTTATGGCAATTGTAAACAGGATATCTACTTGTCGAGCAACCTCAAGCAGGAAACCCTTGTAACCCTTGTTGTAATAAATGATGTGGATAAATGTTAAATTCAATTTGTTTTAATTAAATCACATAATTAATTGGATAACCTATTGGGTTCAAATGAAGCCCGAACAATAGATGCAAATAAGGGCAATAATATCTAAACATTTATTGACATTAAAATTAATGCTTAACAATTATTAATTATTGTTAATAACACCATTTGTTACAGTGCAAAAACTGTGTCGTTGTTAAGTCGAACAATTTGAATATAAGTGAAAAAAAATGTATTAGAAATTAAGATTGATAAATCTGGAAGCATTTTCTATGATGAGGAAGAACAAGAGAACCGATACAACCATGCGTGTACAGGGTATCTTAGGGCTCTCTCGTCTACTGCCGCTTAATTTTCTTATTTCTTAAATAGTTCGTTGGGCAGGTTGGAAATTGCGACAGAAGACCAGGAAATGTGCAGCTGGAAGCTGGAAGCTGGACAAGAGCGAGTGGCACTCGACAAGCGCTTAAAGCTAGTGTCACCGGATAAGCTCTATGCACAGTCACACTCACACACTCTCGCACACACACACACACACTGACATGCACACACTAACATGCTACGGGACAGAATAAATGAGCTCCGTAACATATACGGCAGATTAGCAGCAGTGCTCACAGCTCCATGTGTGCGTGCACATGCATGTGCATGTGTGTGCGTATGTGCTCATTGTCTGCGTGTCCTTTGAGCAACTCGCCTCGGTTAACACTGGCAATGACAACAGCTTCGATGCATCGCATAGTCATAGATTATTGCATAATTTACACACACACTCGCACACACACACATAGACAAAAGGGCAAGGAGCAGCCCGTCTAAGTTGGGACTGGTGGATAAAATGGACATAATTTGCAACACAGCCACAGCCACAGCCACAGCCTGCGGCGCTTTGACCCCCGCACCATAGATGATGAGGCTCGGGGCTTGGACTTGACCAGTGGTTGGGCTAATCCTTGCCACGATGATAAATTGTTAAAGTCTGTCGTCGGCTGAGCGAAAAACTTGCCGAGTTGCAAACAAAGCGGAAGAGCTTAAAAAACGGGCACTCATTTAATTTAATTTTCGCTTGCTTTTAATTAAAAGCGCACAATGCATCATTAAAAAATAGTTTGCGCCTGCTAATTTTTAGCTCGCGATTTGCATAATTCAATTAAAATTGAGTTATAAAACGGACGCACATTTCGGCAACATTATCAAAGAGACGCCTCCGCAGCCAAGGACCAAAAGGAGCAGCACTCCGCTTCATTTTGACGACTCTTTGTCCACTTAGCCATGCAAATTATGCAAGTGCTCTGCACCGAAGGACGCCACGCGGTGGGCGTCAGTTGGGAGGGGCGTGGCCGATTGTGGCAGTTGGCTTTGTTTGTTGAAGCAGCAAAAATAAACAAGCGGGGGTGATCTACTTAACAGCGTGTGCCACTAGCAGCTACCCTGTAAAAGACATTGTTGTTTATAATAATAAATAAATTTAATATAATTATTATCTATAGTTGTCAAATACCAAGCCTGTACTTAGGATATATTAAAATTTAACTAAAAGAAATTTTGCAAATTGTTTATAATAATAAATAAATTAAATATAATTCTTATATATTGTTGTCAAATAGCAAGTTAAATAAAAAACACATTTTTAAAATTGTTTATATAAATATATAAATTTAATATAATTTTTATATATTGTTGTCAAATACCAAGCCTGTACTTAGCAAATATTTATGGTTAACTAAAACACATTTTTCAAATTGTTCATAATAATAAATAAATTAAATATAATTATTATATAGAGTTGTCAAATAGCAAGCAAATATTTAAGGTTAATTAAAAGACATTTTTCAAATTGTTCATAATAATAAATAAATAAATAATTAAATATAATTATTATATAGAGTTGTCAAATAGCAAGCAAATATTTAAGGTTAATTAAATAAATTGAATATAATTATTATATATAGTAATCAAATATCAAGTTTACTAAGACATTTTTAAAATTGTTCTAATAATAAATAAATTAAATATAATTAAATATAATTATTATATATAATTGTCAAATAGCAAGCTTATATCAAAGGTCAATAAACTTCCTCTTCGAACAACTTGTGTTACCCCTTTGGCCCAAGGGCTTTAATGGGTACAGGGTATAATAGCGCAAAATGAGCAAATGACAACAGTTAGTTTAGGGAGAGAGAGAGAGAGAGAGAGAGAAAGGGAAAAAGATAGAGAGGAAAGATACTTGGCATTTTGGCACGCAGTTTTAAGCAGTTTAATGATGCGCCACCCAATTCATTTGGAGTCCTTTTTGTGTGTGTGTGTGTGTGTGTGTGTGTGTCTAGTGGGTTAAAAGACGTGCTTTGGACAAAGTTGCAAGTGAGTGATAATCCACATTACGTAAAAAGGGGCTAGACTAACCCAAAACAAATATATATATATAACATATATATATATAAAATTATTATGAAATCAAATTAAATAATTTTATCAAAGAAAGGAAATTCTGAGCTGTTGCAAACTTTTAGCTTTAATTAACTTTCGTCATACTATATATAATAATGACATTTATTCAACAATTTCTACAGCTTGACTTTATTCTTAAAGAGAGACAAACACAAAGTTTGCTGAATTGAGAGACTTGGCCAAGTCGTTTAAATTCGTGCTACTGAAAAAGGGAAATCTTTATGGCTCTTAGAAATGTGCTCTTTAATTCGTTAGACATTTCGTAAAAATAATATTCATTCAACATGGATATAAAAAGCACACATGGACATCAATTTAATGAGTTTCTTGGCCCGTGCCACACGGCTCTGTTACAACAAATAGCATGCCGCAAATCCAAGGCTCAAGTCCGGCCAGTTAGCTAGACGGCAAGCACGTCGGATTGGGTAAGGGGTATCAAGGCTGGATAACGACCACTACCCTCTTCCACACGGCAATGACATGGGCTTATCTTCCGGCACCAATCTGCACCCAATTGCCTGTGTGCATGGATGTGTGGATGTCTGAGTGTGAGTGTGGATATGGGTGTGGGTGTGGGTGTGGATCACATTGGAGCAGGCGACACAATTTACACTACATTGACAATCCAGATACAAGTGTGGGGGCAAGTGTAACAAGCAACAACGCACTCAATTATTTTTATTGTCTTACACACGCTCAGCAAATTTGGCAGCATTACCAGAGTCTGCGTGCCTATGTGTGTGGGTGTGTAGGTGTGTAGGTGTGTGCGTACGCCCACCGCCCCCTTTTTACTGGCAGGCAGCACATTGTTGATGCCAATCAATCAGTAAAATGGTCGGACCCAAAAAGTTTTGCTCGCAAAATAAGCTTTAATGGATTTCTTGTTGCCACACAATTGTGCAACAATTTCATTACATCAACGCCCCAAAATGCGAGAGCGACAACAAATAAACGCAACTTTAGCAAAAGTTTTCGTGGCCAACGATTTGGCTTAAAATGGAAATCAAATGGAACGGCAAGAATATTTGACTATTCCGTATTCCGTGGCTAATGCTAAAATATGAATACAACTCAAAAAATCTGTCTGTGTGTGGGGGGATGTGTGGGTGTGTGTGTGTGTGTGTGTATGTGTGTATGTGTGTGCCAACAGCTGCAGCTGAAGTGAAAGTTGGCAACGCGGAGTCAGCAGAAAAATGCTCGCATTAAACTCACGTAGCAGAGGACGCAAATTTTGTTGTTGTTGTTGTTGACGGTGCTGCCACTAAAAGCGAACGTCAGGCAAAATGCAAAAGGTGGCAACTTACATAAATAAAATATTGAGACTCAACACATGCAAACATCAATTTAAATTTATGCACGCCTTACTCTAGTTGTTGTTGTTTTTTTTTTTTTTGTTTTGTTGTGAAAAAGTTAGTCAGCAAAAATTGTCACCGAATGCAGTTGGAAAATTCTGTTATCCATTTAAGTCGTTAGCGAATTTTCTTCTACATTTTATTGCAAAGTACTTGTGCAAAACTAACAAACGCACACCCATATAAGTACACATACACACACAAGTGGTATAAAAATTAATTAAAGATTCTTGGACTTTTGTCTCGAATTGCCGTCAGGTGATTCCCAGGTGAGTCCGCGCGCTGCCAACTAATTGTGAAATTAATGGGAAGGCTGCGTGAACTCAAACAATGGCCAAAGCAAACGGCAATCGAGTCGACGACACGCACACACACCCACTCACACACACACTTACGCACACACACACACACACCGAGACAAATGAAATGACATCCTCTCATTGTCCAGTGGGAGGCGAAGTTTGAATCAAGTCGCCAAAAGTTGCCAAAAGGCAATTAGCATGGAAAGTTGATTCAACTGGGAACCGAAATAGAAATGTATTTTATATTTCGAAAGCCAACTTTGACACAATTTGTGGAACGAATTTGTTTAAATGCGCATAAAACATTTCTTTCAGCCGAATCTGTGGAGAGGATCATCCGTATGCTTAGTAAGTGTAAATCTATTGTTCAGATTTTTAGAAACAGAATTTAGAAATAATTTCTAAGTCCTGTTTAATAATACTATATACAAATATTTAAAACAAACACTCTTACATTTATAGCTAATCAAAGCAACATTTCCAAGGTTTTATTTTTGTTTGGCCAATTAAATTAATTACTAAAGCACATTCATCATTAAAACAAATTCAATGAGTCACAAATAAGAATTTTGTTAAAATTAAAACAATAACAAAAAGCAAACAATAAGGACGAAAACAGTGACAGAGAAACGTGATTGTGTGTATGTTTGTTTGTGTGTGTGTGTGTGTTTGCCCTCTTCTGTTGTCCAGTTAGTAAATCCTCGAAACAAAGCGCCGGAGCTTGCAAAAACTGATTACGAATGGAAAGGAACGCAGCGGCAGCGGCAGTGGCTATGCGAACGATGGCAACCCTGGACTGAGATAGAACAACGGGACAACGGAACAACGGGACCTGCGCGTAGAGGAAGTGCGCCTTATGCCATGAGCACTAATTACGCCTGCCGCACAAATATCAACTGCAACGGCTATACAAATAAGGCCACAGGCGATGACGGAGGTAGACAGCGAGAGACAACGAAACGGAGGAAGGGAGCGAGTGGGAGAGACAGAGAGAGGGAGAGGGAGAGGGAGAGTTCGCTGAAATAGCGACTGTTGCGACATTAACAGCGGCTCCAGCAACGGAAGCTGGCGCAGACTTGACTTGGCTAACAAAGCAACAATGCAGCATCAGCAACGGCAACAATAACAACAACATTTCAGAAAAAATCAAATGCAGCTTTAAAAAAAAGAGCAAGCACACACCATACACATGCACAAACACAGAGAAAACATGATTAAAGAATTGCTCGTTGCGATTTTGCTTTTCTTGCCAATTTCTCTGCTATTCCATAAGCCGGAAACCATAAAAAAAATAAAATTCGTTATTAAAACAGCAATTCGGAGAGAAGAAAACTGAGGAAGTGTAAATAAGAAAATGTATTTTTCCCATGCAGAATTATGTATATGCTTAAAGGCAATTTCACAAATGGATTTTCTTTCACAAATAATACTCTTAAGTCCAGCTTTATATGTGAATTTTATAGACATCCACAAACTTTAATTACCATCTATCCACTGGTCTAATAATATAAATTCAGATAATAATTTTCTATTGGAATACAGACTATAGAGTTGTCAAATTTGAAGTCTAAGAGTTTCTACGAATTCTACGAAATAATATAAGATCCAAAGATCTTATACATCAAAAGTATTTACTATATTATTCTATCCTATTATTTCAGTTCTCACTTGAATTTTGTTCAACTATTTTTGAAGTATTGCTGAAATGCGAACGATAGTTAACCGGACCGTGTGTCAACACTCTTATACGATTATATATAATATATATCCCAGAGCAATATCGAGAGCTCTTAAGTATACAATTAGGTGAGGTATGAACTCATTGATAAAATATTCAGCGTGGAGCAAAAGCCATACAATGCATATTGATAAAGCACACAACAGTCATAAGTAACTGGCATCCGGACAAACGTGACCGAAGAAACAGCCGGGACACACACACACACACACGCACACTATGTTAAAAAAGGAGAGTGCAAAGCAAATGGCATGCAAATAAATGAGAACAAAGGGATAAACGAATGGCTCGGATCCTGAACCAGAACCAGAACCAGAACCAGAACCAGTGGCAGAAAGGCCATGGATTGGAGCTGGCAGCGAGGCAGTGGCAAACGAGCCGCATAATTTTTGCTGGCTGCACTTTGCGGCCAAGTCAGGAACCAGGATGCAGCTGCTCGGATGCCCAGCTCCTGCTTTAATGAACTATGAAGCGACCCAAATGAATGGCATATTAATAAGATGTCGGCTTTCAGTGCCGTTGCTGCATTGCATTGATATCGGAGAATAAATCAAGGTAGTTGCTGCAATTTGTAAGTCGGAAGTGACTGTGTGTGGGTGTGTGTGTGTGTGTGTGCGCCTGTAAGTAGGCTACACAATGCTTTTTGCTTGCTGTCCCACATATGTATGTGTGTGCATAATTAAATGGCTAGAAAAGAAAAAAGAAAAACATAAATAACAGAAAAGCTTACAGAAAAGCGAACATTGGTCAGGACGTCAGACTGATAGGCTTGCCAGCTATTTTCCCTCTCTCTCTCTCTCTCTTTTTCTGACTCCCCCTCTGTCCCACTCTCATTCGGTGCTGCTGATTAATGCTTGTTTGTTTGCATGAGCCATGTATCCACTAATGGAATTCACATGTTGCGACATGACTGATTATGTACACATTAGGCGACTGATTTGCAATTCTTAGTGTGTGCCAATGTGTGGGTGTGTGAATGTGTGTGAGTGTGTGTGGATGTCCTTCACAGCGTCACCTCAAACTTGAAGCCGAGACACAACTTTTCACTACGAGTACGTCCTACAAAACAATGCCAGGCTTTTTGCACATCGTAGCATCAGCGTAGAAGTGGATGTGGAAGTGGATGTGGATGTGGATGTGTTTGTGCGTTCTGCACGTGTCCTGCGCCACTCTGCGAAAGGACGAGGCCTGACTAAGCATATTACCAAGTCCGCCGACATGCCGAGCAACGCTAATTGCCAGTCGCTTTGTCCTGCTCGACTTGGCAAAGCAATTTTGCGTACTCGATAATTAACTTAGGACAAAGGAACGCGGCCGTAATTATGGTGGCACATTTTTAAATTGTTTAATTAGCAACGAACCAGGTCTACAAGTAAGTCCAACCACCAAGGTGGAAGCGAGCATACGGCTGTACGGCATGAAAGCCAGTTTCTTAATTCTTAGAAGCCGGCTTATTCTTTTTATGTTCGCCATTGAGAATTAAGTAATACAATATATGTACACATATGTATATAATATATGTTTTCGCTTTATTCTTTTTATTAAATATACAAAGGCAAGGAACAGACTTCATAAACTCTTGAGCTTTACAGCAAAATTTGTATATATGAAAATTGAAAGCTGGCTAAAACTCTTTTGCACTTACTCGCATTCTAGCTGGCTCTTTGCCATGCAGCTGCATATATATATATATATATATATATATGTATGCATGTGTGTGTGTGTGTGTGTGTGAGCAGTTGGGCGTTTAGTTATGCGCCAAATTTAAAGCTATACAAAGCGTGACTTTAGTTGGCTCTGCTGTCATTTGTGGCTTAATTGAGCGTGTAACAAGTGGATCGTTTGCTTTTAGCAGCACACATACGCACCGTACACCAATTCCAAAGCCAATTCCAATGCCAATGACTGTGAGAAAGATATGCATGCATACCAAACCAGTTGGCAGTTTGCAGTTGGCAGCTGGCAGCCATATTGTCTGCTTTTGGCCAAAAGCATGTGCCACCCGTTATATGTTTTGTCAGAGTTTATGTGTCTTGCCAGCATATCAGCTGCAGGGTGCATGCCACGCATGACTCCCACAAACAACATTTGGTTGCAAGTGCAACAAAGTGCCCAAACACATAAACGCATAATTGCAAGTCAAAATTATGGCTCAAAGGGTGTCGAAGATCGGAGTGTACCTTTCCTAGGGTATTTACCGAGTGGTTAGAACAACAACAACAAGAACAACAACAATTCTGAATCTCGATTGAATCGCTATTTTCGTTCGTTCGCTTGCTCTTCCTCTTTTCTAATTTTCACTCAACGAAACGGAAATCAATCAATTTCCTGCATAGACATTCCAATTTAGTTTCTTTCTTGGCGCACCTGCTGGACACTTCACAGCCGGGCAGGTGAACCTACGATATGTATCGATCCATAACAAGCTATATATAACCCGCATGCTGTAACTGGCCATCGTTAAAAACTATAATAGTTTACTTAAGTGCATTGTTAAGATTGAAGTTAAACAAAATCTATTTATTTAAATAAAACACTTTTAAAAGATTTAAGCTGATGACTAATTTTTTTTTTCATAAACACACACCTGCGGCTTACGTCATCAATAGCCTGACACAATTCCTATTAATTCCCTAGTATTTAAGGCATAGGCGCGTTCAACTTGGAGTTACCCTGTATTTAGACATGTTTTATATTGTGCAGCAAAAAACTATTTAAATATTTATAATCTGTCTTGCCTTGTTTGAAATAATTTGTAGAATTCGCTATCTAGCACACTTTTTATGAAGAGCCTAACTTTAACTCAATTTTTGTCAATTAAACTTGCATTACGACCATCTGGCAGTCCAAGTTTCCGGAATGTGGACAGCCATTAGATCCATTGGCACTTCTGACAAGTCGCTGACCAACGATGACTGGAATTGTGTTACTTGGTCTGCCGTCCACTTCCCCACTGCCCGTTCTTTCGGCAATTATATTTCTACTGCCAACAGATCTCCCAGTGCGTACGCCATGTATTTGGAATATTTCTGCGGGTCTCTCTTCATCTTGTTCAGCTCTCCGGCGTGACTTCTTACGGTTTCGTCTTACCCTCAATGCGACTTTTGGGCCCTCCGCCTGGTTGTTTGTCTCCAAGTTGCTTGCACCTGTTCCAGCTGCATTGAAGAACACCTCAGTCGTAATTAGTAATTAGCTTCCAATAGATTCGATTTGCATACCGGTTGAGTTGAGAAGCTCGCTTGGTTTTCCGGATTCAGTAGTGCTCTGGCTTACATCTTCCTCAGGCAGAGGATCCAGTTGGCCTAAACAATTGCATAAGCTATAGTATTATTATTTATTCTCACACATTTCACTTGCCAATTTTGGCCAATATGGTCCCGGAAACATACAACAGTAACAGTAAGAAAAACAGCAGCCCCATTACAAATAATTTCGAATGATTGCAAAAGGCGAGTTTTGCTCTATTTATAGCGAACCCTACGATAAGGTTTACCGTAATAAGATTTAGGGTTAGCGAATATCGTGACATTGTATTTTTCTCTCTCTCTGTCCCTCTCTCTCTTTCAATTGAGAGCTACAAGCTGACTCACACACACAACTGAAGCGAAGCTCAGCTAGTAGCTGGGATAACATTTCTCAATATTCGGTTTCTCTTGAGTATAAGTTATAAGTTACTCAAGCGGACAATTTCTTGATAGAGATGCTTATAGTACTTATGTGCATTGCCTAAAATTGAATCACATAAATGTATCTCATAATTGAGCCAAGTCATAGATATACCTTAAGGCAAAGACTGCCTTCCCAATACCATTCCCAGTAAATAATATGATGCTGCGTTCAGCGTATCCAATTAGTGTGGCAGATAATTAGACAACATGTTACACCTGCACAGGTCACTTACTCTTCCTTTAGCCATGCAGCATTCCGTGCCTGCCAATCTTAATATAACCAATCACAATCAACATCTCGTCTATGTAAACAGTTTTGGCACATTAAACTGTCTAAAAATAGCTTGATTGAAGCAATAATATTACAATTATTTCAAGCAGCATTATAAGGTGTATATAGATGGTCATTATGTACGTATAATTCCAGCCAAAACACTTGATACTGAAGGAAAAAAGTATTCCGCAGCGAACGATTTTCACCATCATTTTGATCCCACTCTGGCATAGTCTTATTTCGATTTGCTTTAAAGATTTTCATATGTTTCAAGGAAGCCATCGCTGGGCTGCTTGCCTATGAAAGTCTTAAGGTACCGCCCATTACCCTTGGGACTTCTTAAAGGCAGCTATAAAATATTTGTTTATTTTTTCGAAATATGTTTCATGGCATATCAAAATCTTAATAAATACTAAAAAGTCATGATGAGCTGCCCATCCACAAGGCCATCAAAGCCCTTGCCGGAGTTGACAAGCTCGGAGCAGCTAGTAGGAGGCTTCTTCCTTGTGGCCGGGATTCCCAATGGATTTTGCAGTTGCTCGTGCGTGTCGACAAGAATTTCAATTTGCAAACAATAAATTTGAACAGCCAGTGGCTCCTCAGAGAGCGGAGGAGTGTGGTGACTGGAGGGGAGTGCCAGCCAAGAACTGGTCCAAACACTCTTTATTAAAGAATGAACATATTTTTATATTTTGCTTAGCTGCGAGTTGCAAATGACAGTTTGCCAGTTTGCCAGTTTGCCAGTTTGCCAGTTTGGCAGCTTGGCAGTTGACAATGTCGTTGATTTGAATGTGCTTTGCAATAAGAATTTGATTGGAACTAAGCCGACATTTTAATATTGGATTACCCACTGTTAGCTTTAAGCTGATTCCGTTTCTACTCCATCCAGACTTTGAACGGAAGTGCCGAACAACACAACGGAAATGAATCAATTTCCGTGCCGCAGACTCTTAAAAACTACAAAGCACTTCATGGCTAAACAAAGAGCAACTATAAAGTTTCCAATTAACAAGA
Source organism: Drosophila pseudotalamancana (assembly GCA_037075185.1). Lineage (NCBI taxonomy): Eukaryota > Metazoa > Arthropoda > Insecta > Diptera > Drosophilidae > Drosophila > Drosophila pseudotalamancana. The sequence continues at coordinate 14,877 of JBAMCK010000062.1, read as the reverse complement.
AAGAAAGCTCTAGTCGGATATACCGGACTAGAAGATACCCTGAACTGACGACTGCAGAAGTCACACAAGATCTTAAGACTTACGAGATATGATCGACAGAAAACGGAAAGAATTATCGATTTTAAAAAAGAAACTCGATCGACACATGCGATGCAAATAAAATTTCAAGTCTCCAGCTTTTATATTTTCTGAGATCTATGCCTTCATACATAGGAATAGTCTGACAGGGCTTAATCGATGCCGCTGTTGATTCTGATCCACGTCTTGATCATTACAACATTACTTTCTACAAAAACATTATACCCTGTTTACTCATTTTTAATAGATTCAGTATAATAAAACGGGGGACGAGACACAGTAGAGGTTTTTATCCTTCTTTCTTTTTTCTCATGGAACTCCCGGGTTTCAAATTTCTGCCCTATTTTACTACTAATTCTATGCAAAACAGGGGGAGTAATAACTTTTATCTGCATCAAAAAATTCATCTTAGGAAAAGGGTTTTAGATATAGTTAAGAACACTTAAAAAATCCCTTTTAAAGTTCCCAAAGATAAGCTAATAAAGTCTGACCGCCATCTGCATCAGGAGGCTGATCATATTATATCAATAAGACACATTTAAAGAAACATTTGCTTTTTGGGCAACAGATGCGAAGTCATTCATAATTTTGTACTCAGACTTAATTCCAAAAATAATTATAAATAAATAGAAAATGTCGGTTATTATAAGCTGCGTTGCGTACATGGCGCTAGTTTACGAGGGTTCCGGTGCATTCCTTACCATAGTGCAGATGGTAAACTTTTTCAAAATCATGAAGGTAAGACATCAGGTTAAACAAACTCATCCAAATCTGTACCTCTTCAAGCATAGCAGTTTGATATGACGGATGTTGTGATACTACTTACGTTAATGTTTAAGGTTCTCTGCGTTGGTGTCTTAGCCGTTGGAGTCGTAAGCGTAAGTACTTAACTAATTTATAAATGAAGTTCACTTAATATATTATCAATTATTCAGCGTTACAGATTGATGATAAAGATTTGGTTGCTTGTTTCCTATATGCAAATACAATGGGGAACCGTTGGGGAAGTCTTCATTTGTATCTATGAATATATCTTCTCCGATAAGTTTAAGAGCAAGCAGGAGTTTTTTAAAGTACTAACGGATGTGCACGGCGCCTTAATAGGTCAAGTTCTGTCTCGTATCGGTATTATACTGATCGTCTACAGATTCTTCAAGTCCCTAGAGCCAGCAAAGAATAAGCACAGGGTGCACTTTGAGCATAAGGCATCCGAGCTAAAGTCGAAGTAGACAATTGCTTTAGACAACCGTATTAAATATGATTTTATTGTTCGGCAACCTTTTGTTAAATTAAAATAGAAAGTGTGAAAAGCGCAGCAATGCATTTTGCTTGGTTGGATGGGATAAATTCAAATATATATTGTATATAACATATATGAAGGCGAATTCAATAGCTAAACGGATCGGAAATTCGATTAGTTTGATTTACAGGTATAATGAATAAGACTTGCCCATAGTTAGCAGAGATATTAGAATGTTGGTTATGGCTTCGATGGCATCTCCAGCCAGCAGCTCCACGACCCACCAAGCCACGAATACCAAATCGAATATCAGTCCACCCAAACACCAGATAAGCCAGAACAATATCAATCCGGGTTTGTGCTGAAAAAATAAAAACGCTCTTAATGGATGACCCCTTAGAATAAAGTGGGACTATCCATCTACACACCAATATAATGCCGGTGACCATAAGCAGTGAGACAACTATCCACACGTTCAATAGGAACAGGTAAATCCAGAGCATCCACGGTCCTACCTGGTTGCCATAGAGCGCTGGTAAATGTGTTTAGGAATAGGTTTCCAATGCTGAACAGTTCTGCTGCTCTTGTTTTCAAATTCTCACCTGCCACATGGCGCTGCTGCTCCAGCTTTGTGCTCTCGGTTGTTGTCCTGTTGCCTCTCCTTTGGCACAGCATGCAAATAATCATCAACTCAAAGAACAAAGCTCCAGTCATGTCCATGCAGCCGATGGCCAGGCCAAAGCCATTCAAAGCGCTCACCATTTTCGCTTTGCATCGATTTATATTTCCTTCTATGTTTCCTTTTTCTTTTTGATTTCTTTTCGCTCTTGACAGCAAAAACTTTAAGTTCAAACTTGTGGAAATGCTGGATTTTGTCCCCATCCAATGGATCTGCGTGCAAAATGAGCGAGAAAATGTAAATTATATCTGACATCAGGCAAGTCACACGTGAACGTGTGTGCATGTGTGTGTGTGTGGCACACGTATTTCATCAGCCCGGCATTATAAGTATAAATGTGTATGTAAATATGCACACACTTTTTGCATAAATAGACAAGAGTTCGCTCGCAAGTCAGCCCCGAGACTCGCCTCAGCCTCAGCTTCGAGTCGTGAGTCGCTGTTTCCGTTTCCGCTACGGTTTTTTTTTTTTTATTTTTGTTTTTGCGTCTGTGCAAATTGTTTTAAAAGGATTTTGTTTTTAACCATTGCCAAATGGGTGTGTATGTGTGTGTGTGTGTGTGTGTGTGTGTGTTTCATGCACGTAGTGTGCATATTAAATGGAATAATTTTAAAGACCTCTTTGGCTTACCACAGATAAGTTATTAATGATTTTCTCTGGCTACTGACAAAAACTAACATACTAGTTATAATCTAAAATTAATAATGAGAAACTTATTTGAGTTCATGAAAGTTATTAACGGAAAAAATAGATTCTTAACTAATTTCTCTCCGCCGTAAGAGAAATTTAATAGTTAGGATTTCGTAAAATCGAAAACTCCTTCCGTTTTATTGTTATCAATAGCACGTTTTAGTTTTTCGGGCATTTCCCGAACATCTTAAGAACTAGAGTCCACAAACTATGTATAAATATACAAATTTAGGTACGGAAAACACACATTTTGGATACTTTAGATATTGTATACCTCTTTAAGGGTATCTTCTAGTCGAGCACATTCGACTGTTACTTTCTTAAATGTTTATTTATTTACTATTAATAATTAACCAAACAAACGCACTTAAAAAATATAACTCAACTCAACTCAAGGCAACAAAAAGGTCATTCACAGGTTTTCTATAGCTGGCAGCCACAAACTTTAAGTCTTTGAGCCTTCGTTCATCTTTAAGGGCCTATAGGGAGCCCGCTTAGGTCCACAGGTGTAGGGACTCGTAGCGCCCCTAGTTTGTAATATGTGACATCTATAGGATCGAGAGCTCTTGGTTGATTGGTGGTGGCAAAGTTCCGGCTCTGGTGGTGGCGGTGGCGGTGGCTGTGGCTTTGGCGGCGGTGGTTGTGGTTGTGGACATGGTTGCGACTCCACCCGCCGGGGAGAGCGACATGTACATCGACCCGTCTGACTTTTCCGCACACAAATAGGACATTCCGAGACGACTTTATAGAACTGATAGATGATGAACGCAAAAATAGATTCGACAACTAAGGAGGAGATGAAAGAGTGAACAAAGAACCTTTAAAGGCAGTCTTAGCCATCTACTGCTCACTTAAACCAAGGCAGAGGAGGTAACTATTGTGGGATAGGCCAACCTGGAAGGAGCTCATGCTGAAGAACGCATAAACAATCAGGCAGATCTCTATACCAATGCCCACACATGAGAATATAAGCCAATACCGAACCAGATTCGAATTACGCTGCAATGGAAGACCCTAAAATGTGCTGAAATCCATAAAATAATATACGATAGTGGCTTACCATATAAATGCCGGAGATCAGAAGACCTATAAGTGCCAGCCAAAAGAGACCAAAACAGACCGCAAATATGGTTAACCAGCTCAACTATAGAACGAAATCCATAATAGGCACATCTTATAAGTAAAAAAGATCTTAAGTCGTCGCTTACATGGGTAAATATCTTGGTAAAGCTGAGCGCAGCGAAGAGCACAGCGCAGAGAAGATCGAAGACAGCTATGGCATAGGCACAGAACAGGAGCGTCTCCTTCTCCAGCTGCATGATGACATTTGCTAATCTATTCAAAAAACGTTGAGCAGCTTAAATGCTTGGCCTACTTTTCACATTTAACTCCGACTTACGGACCGTTAGGGTAGACCCCTACGGAGCTTACGGTGTAGCTCCTTGAACACAGCTTTCTCCTCCCTCCTGTAGATTCGCTTCAGACGCTTCCGCTCCCTGCGTTGGGTGTCGCTGCTGCTGGAGGTGTATTTGCTATTCCTTGGACTGCAGCCGCCTTTGCATCTCGTGGTGCCCAGCGGTATCCACTGCTCATGCTCAATCATATCCAAGTAGAAAACATATATAATGTACACAAAAGTCATTTCGACAGCTGCAAAAGGCAGTTGACTAACATTCGACTATGAAAATATGTTTGAAAAACGCTCTCACCCAATCCGACGAAGGGCATAACTGTAATCCTAACACCCTCCCAGTTAATTGATACCGCCAGGGTTAAGCCGTAGAGCAGAAGGAATGCGTCCAGCATAATGCCCAAGCAGGTGAAAACCAGCCAGTAACGGATAAAGTTCAACTGACGTTTGTAAATGCCCAACAAGAGAATCACAATGATGCATATCCAAACGAGGGAGAACACAAGAGCTGCCATCGAAGTCCAGTGGCTCTATAGAGGGGTTACCCGTTACATGGATTAGCCGCATACGAAGGCAACTTGACTTACGTGCTGTGCATATAGCATGCAGGAGACGCTGGCAAAGAGCACAGCGGACAGGAGATCCAGACTTGCAATCGCGTAGCTGCAGACCACCAAATATCCATCGGAGGAGCTGTCCATTTTCATCCAGCAAACATTTCAGCTGTTGTTGAAGCGTAGTTCAAAGCCGGTCACTAAATCAAAGCTGTAATGATTATAAGCACGTAGTCTCAATAGAGGGGAGTGCGGGAAGAGTGGGAAGGATGCTGCCTCCAGCGCTGATTCCTAATCAATGCCATTTGATTGCCAAGAGCGAACAATCTGCACAGTGGAGCAGCTACAAATATAACTGTATAAAATACACATGTAATTAAGTGAACTATAAACCTCATATATACATATATATACAATAATAATATATATTTTAGTCAAATATCCCAAATAATATGCATCTCATAATAATAGATAGTCCTTTCCTTTCCATTAATTTTAACCACTGTGCATTCATTCTGCTTACTTGCGATTAGTCTTCTGGACATCTTTCATTTACGGCATTTGTTTTGTCAGTCGCCGCTTCTTTTTATACCCTCCACCAATTAGAAATAGCTTTTGGGGTATAACAATTTTGTACAAATATAGAATGAATGCAGAATGAATCGTTTACGATCCATAAATTTTATATAATCTTAATCAGAATCATCAGAACTCGTGGCTCGTGGCATACTTTAAATATATTCGTAATATATTCATAATCCGGGCGGCAATCTAAGTATATTTAGATCTGTGGGTTTATTTGACCTTTGCGATTAATAGAAAATATTTGAAATATGAAGTATATATAGTCTTATATTCCAAATATCGGAAGTCCATATTTGGAAGCTCTCTGTGTGCGAATGAAAAACACAGCAGCTGTATTTACTGAACAGTACAGGGTATGAGCTGGGCGACTACCGCATTCACATTTCGCTTTGAGATTAGATTTAGCCCATTGACAACGTGACTCCTTCGCATTGGATTGACTATGGAAAAAAGAGAAAATAAACTGCTGTCAAACTCAATTATTATTATTGATTCTGCTGATAGGTTTGAATTGATTTTGGCATTCACAGTAGGCAATAAATTGAAATGGTCTGCAACACCAATAGTTATTTTAATTTCTTATAAGCAAATTGGAGATATATACATATAAGCATAGTTCAATTATGTTACAAAATATAAACTTCGACTCTTTATGTGGGGTTTCCAATGCCCCGTGCTGGAGCCGTTTGATTCTCATTTTGTTGATGTACTTCCGTTTGATTTCCCGGTTCTTTTGTCTGCACCGTCTTTCCATTAGGGGAACTATGCGATAACCAATTTATAAATTGTTTCAGATTGGTTTACTAACACACTTACTTTCTGGATTGAGTTCCATTTGTATGCCAACTGTCTTCCTTATGCTCTCCAGACACCTCATTAGCCGGCAGATCCATTATATCATCTATTGAGGGGTTTACTTTGTGTTTAAAAGGAATATCTGTCACTATATTTAAACAATATTTGTAGACAATATAAATGCACACCCATTCAACAACTGAGAAACATTAAATAAATAAAAAATAAAAAATAAAAAAAATAATGATATTCCAAAATATGTTCCGTTTTACCAATGCCCAAATACAAAAGAGTAAACTGTACAATTTGAGTCCAACGTATATAATCAGAAGTGGAAATTGTCCAGATGAAAAAAAATATATCCACTATAATGCCAATTATCGAAAAAATCATCCAACATAAAACAAATCGCACTCGAGCCTAAAATAGATGAAAGCATATATTTAAAAGAAATTTCAAAGTCATTTTCTGATCTTTTTACCTTCCAGAGACCCACTAAAAGAAATATAACCATCAAGATCCAGAATATTGAACCAACGAACGCGATGATTGCGTAAAAACCTGTCTACGGGTCTAGATAGTTAGTTTATGAGGAGTGTAACAATCGCAATCATACAGACATCAAAGATCAACATAGTAGTCGATTGAACAAGGAAATATAATGACTGAACCAAATCGAATATGGCAATAAAATAACAAATTTGCAGAAGACTTATGCCAAACGCGGAATCACAATTTTCGTCATCTTTAGTTATTTCGGTCTGTTCAACCTCCATTTTGAAAACCGATACTATGTGAATTACTTAAAAAAAATAGTATATATTTGTTATATATATATATAAAATATATTTAAGAGCAAAACAAAAAGCCTACTTTGACAAAATTAAGTAAAGATTATCACCGATTCTAAAACAACAAAATTATTTCTTAGTTTTCTTCTTTTCCCCTTTCTTCTTCTTTTTTGATTTCTTTTGGCTTTCTATGAATCATACAAATATCAATTTAAATGCTTGTTTTGTTTAAATAGACAAGTTAATGCAATACCTTTACACTCCTTTTCATTCAGCTTCTTCTTCTTGGTTTTCTTCCCTCTTCCCGTTTCAGGCTCGTCGACAAGTCGACAGGGATCCATACCTAAATAGCACCTATGTACTAGATATATGCAGACGCTCTCGATAACTAGAATTAGAAAATCCTTAAAAATTGAAGGTTTAAGAACAAAATCTAATCTAAAATCCTACGCACAGATTCCCACAAATATAATTCCAAACTCTTTCAAGTGGTCCCAGTCGACAGATACAGAAGATACGATTCCCCATATTAAGAATCCTATGTCCGCAATAAAACCAATTAAAGAGAAGATGAGCCAGGCTTTAACTAACACAGGACGTCGCTATATGATAATATATTGTTGAAATACACTTAAAATTGAAGTATCACGTGGGTTCTACGCACCTTCCAGAGACCCACAATTAACAGTATAACGATCAGTACCCAAAATATGGTTCCCAGTAACGCCAGTACTGAATATACATTGAACTGATTGATAGATTGTATTTACTGCCCAATCAATATATCCAAATGTCTGACTTACTTACTCGCGTGACCATCGAAATAGTCGCCTGGACAACAAAAAAAAGCGCATGAGCCAAGTCGAATATGGCAATGGCGAGACATATTTTCCATAAATTTCTTTGTAGAAAATTCCTTATTCCTAATTCTTTTCCCTTAGATGTTTTTCTTTTCCTCTTATCCGTGGCCATACTTCAGGGTCAAATAGTGGAATTTTAGATATTTCTCGACAAGCTGAGTGAAATTACAAAGCATATAAAATAAGTTATAAAAATATATAACAATAAGGTTAAGAATACCGCTTAATAGTTATTTACAATACAGTACAGTTTTCATTATTAATTAGGAGATTTGTTACTTTAATGGGGTGTATATATATATATATATAATCCAACTCACTGCGAAATCATTTAAAATATGTCCATAAAATAATACACAAAAAAATATTTTTAAAGAAATAAGCCAAGACTCAAACCAAGTATTGAATCTAACTTAACGAGCGTTAACCGACCGACCGTCTGTTAATTAACATAGGTTGCACAGCTGGTTATACACTTATGTGGCAACGCTCATAAAGTTAGTTGCCATCAACAACAGCACAACAACAGCAATCCCGCACAGATCTGTTTATTGCAAGTCGCAAAAGTTAGTGAATTAATTTACAAAGTGCAAGTATACAAAATATGCCCATCGTAATTAAAACGTAAGTATTAGTCAGTTAAACTATTTAACTAAAATACAAAGTCTTAAAAAGCAATGTTAAAATGAATTGCTCGTGAAGCAAAGTTGCCAACTCTCATAAATTCTCGCGCCTTTTTTCGTCTCTGTGTCAAACTGTGCAACACTAGCAACAGCTGTTTCATAGGTGAAACAAAGTTTCATCGAAACACACAATTTCACAATGGGGCCGCCAAAGAAGTCGAAAAAGGATCGAGGGTCGAGCGATAAATTCGGTAAGATTCAGCACAGCCAGAATAACCTGAGTGCCTGGTAAAACTGATACGAATTCACAGCCAAGAAGCGTCGCGCCGAGGATGAGGCGTACACCCAACTCGTGGACGACAATGATAGCATGGACAATACTAGCGAGTCGGACGGAGTGCCGGGCGCCGCGTCTAAGAATGCCGAAACCAACGACGAGAACACCAACACAGACGAGTACGGGGCCAAAGACTACCGTACTCAGATGCAATTGCGTCAGGATCACGCCAATCGACCCTTGTGGGTGGCACCCAATGGACATGTGTTCCTCGAATCGTTTTCGCCGGTTTACAAGCATGCCCATGACTTTCTCATCGCAATTTCGGAGCCAGTCTGCCGTCCCGAGCACATCCACGAGTACAAACTGACAGCCTACAGCTTGTATGCTGCCGTATCCGTAGGACTGCAGACTCACGACATTGTGGAGTATCTCAAACGGTTAAGCAAGACCACCATTCCAGAGGGCATATTAGAGTTCATACGCCTCTGTACGCTGTCGTATGGAAAAGTGAAGCTAGTGCTCAAACATAACAAATACTTTATTGAGTCTCCACATCCGGAGGTGTTGCAAAAGTTGCTCAAAGATCCGGTCATACAGAAGTGTCGATTGATACGCAGCGAGGGTGAGGGCTTGATACAGGGCACAGTGGACAGCAAAGCCATTACACAGTTTGGTACCAAGTTGCCGGCAACTGCTGACAAGCCAGGTGAAGATGCGGCCAGTACCTCAGCTGGAGCAGGCGCAGCGGCTGGCACCGCAGAGGGTGCCGCTGGAGCCGTTGCTGTTCCCGATGACATTACTGACTTTTACGAGAAGATTGACAAGGAAGAGGAGGACGAAGACGAGGCCAATCTGAAGACCGTATCCTTCGAGGTAGCACAGGAGAAAATTGAGCTTATACAAAAACGTTGCATTGAAATCGAACATCCGCTGCTGGCAGAGTATGATTTCCGCAACGATACTAACAACCCGGATATTAATATTGACCTGAAGCCAGCAGCTGTGCTGCGTCCCTACCAGGAAAAGAGCTTACGCAAAATGTTTGGCAATGGGCGAGCGCGCTCCGGCGTAATTGTGCTGCCGTGCGGTGCTGGCAAATCTTTAGTAGGTGTCACCGCCTGTTGCACAGTCCGTAAGCGTGCTCTGGTGCTATGCAACAGTGGCGTCTCAGTGGAACAGTGGAAGCAGCAGTTTAAAATGTGGTCCACAGCAGACGATAGCATGATTTGTCGCTTCACATCGGAAGCCAAGGATAAGCCCATGGGCTGTGGCATACTTGTCACCACATACTCTATGATTACGCACACACAAAAGCGTTCTTGGGAGGCAGAACAAACCATGCGCTGGCTGCAGGAACAGGAATGGGGCATCATGGTGCTGGATGAGGTACACACCATTCCCGCAAAGATGTTTCGTCGGGTCCTGACCATCGTGCAGTCCCACTGCAAACTTGGTTTAACGGCCACTCTATTGCGTGAGGACGACAAGATTGCGGATCTTAACTTCTTGATTGGCCCCAAGCTATACGAGGCTAACTGGTTGGAGCTTCAGAAGAAGGGTTACATAGCTCGGGTGCAGTGTGCCGAGGTTTGGTGTCCGATGTCCCCGGAGTTCTATCGCGAATATTTAACTACCAAAACGTCAAAGAAAATGCTCCTCTATGTGATGAATCCCTCAAAGTTTCGCAGTTGTCAATTTCTTATCAAATATCATGAAAAACGTGGGGACAAGACGATCGTCTTCTCCGATAATGTCTTCGCTCTAAAACATTATGCGATCAAGATGAACAAGCCCTTTATCTATGGTCCCACATCCCAGAACGAACGTATTCAAATCCTTCAGAATTTTAAGTTTAATGCCAAGGTAAGTAAACATTGTATACCCATTAAACTGTTTACTAAATATACTCTCTGTTTTATCACAGGTCAACACGATTTTTGTGTCCAAAGTGGCCGATACCAGTTTTGATCTTCCCGAGGCGAATGTCCTCATTCAGATATCATCCCACGGTGGCTCCCGTCGTCAAGAGGCTCAGCGTTTGGGTCGTATTCTGCGTGCCAAAAAAGGAGCAATTGCCGAGGAATATAATGCATTCTTTTATACACTCGTCTCGCAGGATACAATGGAGATGAGCTACTCGCGCAAGCGCCAGCGGTTCCTTGTAAATCAGGGCTATAGCTATAAGGTTATTACACATCTCAAAGGCATGGACACCGAATCTGACCTGATGTACGGAACACAGGAGGAGCAAGGCCAACTTTTACAGTTGGTGTTGTCCGCCTCCGATTTGGACTGCGAGGACGAGAAAGTGCCTGGCGAGCCAGGTTATCGTCCTGGAGGGTCAGGCGGCACTACAAAACGCACGGGCGGCCTCAGTTCCATGTCGGGTGGTGATGATGCCATCTACTATGAGCATCGTCGCAAGAATGTCGGTAGCGTTCATCCTTTGTTTAAGAAATTTAGAGGATAAGTGACTGTTCAAAACTGAATAAAAGTATTTCAGTCAAATAAAATTGAGTTTTCTTCTATAAATTCTAAGTTTGCAATCGGTTTTTTTATGTGCATCTTAATTATTACATAACATCACATCTGCTTCTTCATTTTAGTCACAGCGCTGGAAGCGGGGAATGGGCCATAATTGAGCTGCAGGGTGATCTCGAGGTGCGCAGTAATCAAAGCATGCAGGATCAGTTTATAGGTGACCTTTACTACAACAAATATGGACAGCCCGTAAGTTAAAGCACTTAACATAATGTAATCTGAATAAACAGGTAATGTTTTTGCTTTCAGATACTTATTATAGGTCATCATATACTGCAAGGGCGTGAACAGAAGCTGGACAAACCGTTTGCAGTGCTGGAAAAGTCGAAGACTAACGAAGGACTGCAACTGCTGAATACGACTGATGCCACGCTTGAAGGGAGCACATTAAATGCCACCGCAGGAGTCGAACGAACACTGCTGGATGAAACGGTGGCCCTGGAGCACAAGAGTCGCCAGCGAACGGAGTATACCGTGCGAGCCATATGCACAAAAAAACTTATTTTTAAATCTCGACCCAAGCCAATCATAGCCAATGTGGCGAAGACAGTATAAATGATGATCAATATATCCATCAATATTTATTAAGTTGAATAATATGAATTGTAAATTATAATTGTTATAATAAAATTGTCGTTTTAAAGCACGCTTAAACGATTTCCATTTCCCGCTCAATGCCCACAAATTTCAGCTGTTCTGTGGGGCCATACCTGTAGTCAAAGAAGAGCTCCTCGCCAGGCTGAATAGCACGTTTGGCGAAGATACCGATGCGATGGTCGCCAGTGACCATCATGACCTTGGCATAGCAATTGGGATTGATCGAGTGATTGGCAAAGCGAATTTTGTTGCCTTTTCGTGTGGCATCCACAACAAAATCGTTGTTCAAATTGAACAAGAATGAGCACATGTATTTGTCATACACCTTGCCACGGCGATCGGCCTCATCCTGTGATATTATCTCCCCGCAATACTCTGATATGAATTCATTTTTCTGCGCTCCCTCCTTCAGAAATATGCCCCAGCCAGCAATGTCCGAAGGTGCCATCAGCAAATGTTTGTCTGCAAACAGAATGTTAGGCACCATATAAATTAAATAGAGAAGTTACTTACGCAATCCACGCTGCACACAAACATTTTTGCACGTTATTTTGGTCAACTTGAACTGATCCGCACCGCAAGCCTGACACAGATCAGGATCGCATTCGCGTACCGCCAAATAACAAGGACATTGCTTGGTATTGCACTGGGCCTTGCACCGGCAGCCGGGGAAGCGATTTTGGCAATCGCTGCTGCAATTGCAGAACTTCTCGCAAAAGTTCTGCGTCTGTATACAGGAGCAATTCATGTCGCAGGGACCAGCGTGATCGCAGGGTGTGTAGTTGTACACGTGATTGGAAGACGAGTCCTTCTTCAACTGTATCTTGCGGCAATGCAGCGACCACAGGCGCTGCTTCTTCTTCTTCTTCCGCGGCGGAGTAAAGTCCTGGCGTAGATCCTCGAAATTAAATTCAGCAGCTTCTTTCTGAGCAAACTCATACACCTGGCGGCATGTCTTTGTAAGCATATTGTGCGCAATGGCGCAATAATTCTTTAGATACACCTTGTGCAATACTCTAAAGAGCGCTTGATCGGCGCCAGTCCAAACGCATTGCGTACTGGTTATGTTCATCATCCCAGCTACATCGAATAGAGTTTGAAACATATAAGAATGCTTGCCAGTTAAATGGTATCTCAGAACTTACCCATAATGGAGTTAATCTCCGCGCTATTGACAGCTATACTATTGTCCTTTCCACTCTCGGGGTTGAAATCCTTGTTGCTGAACTGGCTATTGCTATCGTTACTGTCTTCGGAGCTGGCCTCGTTACAGGAATCTATAGGTGGAGTTTTACTATCAGCTGCCAGCTTCTCTTTCATCCCATCCTGTCAACAAAATAATTGATAAACACTGAAACTCGAATTATTCTTGGGAACTTACAATTAGCATGTAACAGGAGTTGCTGCAGGGCTCCGCGAAGGTCTTAAGCTCTGGATACCGACGCTTTTGCAGATTGGGACCAGCGTGTCCCTGCAAACCTGTTGGTCGAAAAAATAACTATACTTAGCACAGCTGGACTTATATGGCGTATTGAGGACATGACTATGAGACGTTTAGGGTTAGAGTATGAGTCATATACGTTACTTAACATAGGATGCAAAAGCTGCACGAAATGAGGCGAAAAACACCAAGAAAATTTTGACACAAGACAATTTTGCCAATTTCCACAAACATTAATATATATATATATATGTATATAAAGGAAAGATTGATGATGATGTGGAGCAAGGCGACATTGGGCCTAGGCGGCATGAGTGTGTGTGCGTGTGGTTATCGTAAACAACAACTACAACAACGACTCACCCTGTACATGGTGACCTAAATTGCAGTTATTTTTTATTACAAATTTTTAAGAGGTTGTTTTTTAAGACAAAAGAAATGTTTTGCAACAATTTTTGTTTGTTTTCCAAATAAAGAGAAAAAGCAAAAACAAAAGGTTATTAAAAGTAACCCAACTTGCAGGTTAAATAGAAGGATTCCACTTACGATGAAGGAAACAATCATATTTAAAGCATCGACGACAAAACAATGTATGGAACGAGTGCATTGTACGTTCCCGGGAAACACTCTCCGCCTTGGTGCCATCGATGTTGGGCGTACATTCCTGTGGACGCTCCGGATCCTGATGCTCGGTCAGCTCGATATACCTGATAAAACAAATTACTTAGCACACTATTCTTCAAATATTATCCCAAACACACTTTTCTTTTAGTTCCTGAGCAGTACCCTTATCCGGAAAGTTGGCGCTAATAGCTTGGAATATGATAGGTGCCGGAAACGGAAGTTTCTCCTTAACTTTCTCCACTTTGCACTTTGTGTCCGCCTCGACTTCCGAAGGCGTATCCTCCTTCTCTGCAGTAGATGATGAAGCTTCTGGCGGTGACTCTGACAACGCTGGCGTTTCCTTCTTCTCATCCTCCTCCTTTAATTTAGCCGTTGTTACGGTTTCTGCTTTGACAGACGGACTCGGTACCGCTTCTTCCAACTCTTTGCTATGTGAGCGCATCAACGCATGCACCAACTCCACAAAAATGGCATCATCCATGAATGATGGATCTTTATCGCCGTGCACTTTGCCATCGTAGTTCTTGATCAGCTCCTCTATAAACTTGCCATCCTTGTCCAGCACTTCGTCACCCATGTATGGAATGTTGTGCAGCACTGTCTCATCCTCCACCATGAAATTCTGCTGTGTGGGCGCCCATGTGTACATCGTGGGTATCGGTGTGACGGCGTTGATCACGCAAATGGGCACACGTTGCGGTCCACTGTTGGTGGAATTATAGCTGGTTACCTCCGCACGCTTAACACAGTCCACATGCGGTGGATCATACGGTTTTGCCTGCCATACCTTCGAGTCGCAATATAAGTCCTGCACATTGTGGTTGTGCTCATCCCTGGATAAAGAAACAGAGTAAATAGACGCCAAGTGCTACATTATCTTTTTCAGCTCATTTACCAGTTTTTGATCCAAGCTTCCTTGATTTCGTCAGCGCGTTTGTAACGCTTCTGCTGACGAATTTTCATATACTCTAACTTGACCACGCGTTTCCATTCTTTACTACTCATGCTTAAATATTTATCAAATCTTTTTGCTGCAAACTATTTATGGCGGACTCGTAAAGTGTTTGTTAACGCATTTCGTTAAGAGA